>JAVHJL010000011.1:0-1200000 GCA_036971715.1 Arthrobotrys musiformis | reverse complement strand
AGACTGAGGGTTGGGAGCGCTGTGGTGGGGCGCGGATGGCGGGCGGAGCGCCGGATCCTCTTTTTGGGGCCATGGTTTTTTGGTATTTGGTCGAGGGGGGTGGGTTTGGTGATGGTGGTGGGGGTTGATGGTGGTGATGTTGAAGTGATCGAGGTTTTGGCGAAAGAAAGATTTTGGAGGTTTGGGTTAGCCACTGTGGCTGGTGGTTACGCAACTCAGCCACTTTGTTGGATTTTGAGGGTTTGGTTTCTAATGCGGTGACTTCGTTGATTTGGAACTTCCAAGGGATATATATCACAAATGTGAGAGATTGGCTTAAGGCCTTACGGCGGCGATGACATATAAATATAGCTGCAGCCGAACAGCGATCAAGTTGCGATGGGGTTTCTGTGGCATAGTAATATATAACTCGCGCGCAAGCTTCTGGAGTTCGATTTATGGTCGATAACTTCTACTGAAATCGGTACACGAAATTGTGCAATAGTTCTTTCTCAATGAAGCAAACTTGGATAACCCTGTTCGTTCTCTAGATCAATGGTGGTACCATTATAACCTTGCATGCATAAACCTCAAAACCAGCTACCCTGGTCGAGTAATCCCGTGTAGCACCGTAATACAAGATTCATCCACTGATGCGGGTCAGTAGTTTGAGCTGGAACCAGGTTAGTCGAGTGAACTTTAGGAATCAAGGTCTAGCCTCGCGACTGAAGCGATACATATTTTCTTATTCTTGAGCAGGGTAATCCGCGGAATGCTTTTACTTTTGAGACCTCTGTGCCGTAGCAATGCATTGTGGAACTGCGTCCAGGGTGGTTTTGGGGGCGCTGTGGTAGTACAGCCAAGGCTGTCGTTCTGCCGTTTATGGGTTGGGTGTTTTATAAACTTACGGTGATTATGGTATACGGCCACGCCGTGATCCGGGATAGTAGGCTAGAAAACATCGTGAATAAAGGACATAAGATCGAGGGAGAAACGGCAGGTATAGTACTGACCGAGTTGAAAACCTTATAAGAAACCCTTCGCCACCCCGCCGGTGCCAAAAGATCCCAACTGCAGCTTTTCACTTAAGCCTATAGCTATGTAACACCATCCTCTGATGTTCCCAAACAATAATAACACGTAGCCCCAAAACTAGATCGATCCATAAGTATCGAATTGTACGAGATTGTGTTAACGAGGCCTAGAACTCATGCACCCGCGTGCACAATGCAAGAATTCGATAGTTCATAGTGAATTCATGAAACGCAAATAGTCTAGAACCCCAGCACCCCCCGTTTCCAACCGTCCTCACATAAGTTAGACCTCTCCCAAAGTTACCTATATAAACTCCTCGAATATCTTCATCTAGCCTTGGTCTATAGCCACCTCCTCCAATACACCCGCACCCTTCACACCGTTTAATATTCTGTGCCCGCCCCCGACACCCTTCCAGTCTTTAAAATCTCAATATCTTCTTACAGATATACCCGCGGAACGAACAGAGAAGCTTCGAAGATGAAAATCCTTTCCACAACCATCACCCTCATGGCCCTAACCACCGCAGCACAATGCGCGCCCACGCGCTACTGCGCAGGTGAACGTACGTCCGCCCACCCATATCCCTCCATACACTCTAACACAGCTACAGTCTGCATCCGTTCCCCAATAACCACACGCAGCAACGGCGGCGGCGGCGGCATCGATCCCATCCGCATAGACGGTGGAAATAACGGCAATAACATCAACACAAGCGCCTGGAAAACAAAGGGGATCATAGATATCGGTCAGATTAAAGATACGGTCGCAAGCATTGCCGGATTATTCCTTAGCTCGGGGCCTTGAGAGGACATTTTCCCGTCCTTGTGTATACTACATCCGCAAGTAGGGATGACGAAACAAAGCGAGTTTTATAATACATGCACCTGCCGTTAGTCTTTTTATTTACGCTCCGTTTTATACCTTTGAAGGGTGCTTTATTGGGGTATTTTTCCGTTGAGCGGTTGATAACATTCAAATTTGCCATCTGTCTAGCGCGTGGGCCCTTAATACTTCCTAATATCTTTACAATTTAGAATCTATCTTCAAAGACCGCTCGGGAATGTGGTAGAATCAGCCAAACCATTGTATTCCCTTTTTTTGGGCGACGAAGAGGCCCTCAATTCCTTTGTGATTTCTATGCTAAAAAGAATAGGTGATTCGTTCCCCTTCCTCCTCTATCAGTAAAAAGGAAATATGAGAATGCCTAGCCCGTATGTGCCTCTCGAAAGAATATACAAAAGAAAGAAAATCGAAGAAAACGCCGGCTAGAACAAAAGAAAAGGCTTATGGTAAGAAGGACTTGAAGTCCTTATCGAAAAGGGACTGATAAGAGCGCCGCGTAACAAGCCGCCAGACAGACAGAGTAATGCTTTAATGTTTGAAGTTCTTCCAAAAGGCGCGCTTCAAGCCTCGAACCCTAGGCTTCGGGGTCACGATTTGATCGGGGCCCCACATCTCCGGCTGGAAATGGTCGTTTTGGAAGTGACGAGTATTGTAGTGTGAGTTTCTGAACAATTTCGTTTGCAATGGTGGCTCGACCTCGGCCTCAGTTTCCAATTCTTTCTCGGCCCTTTGAATCGTACTTACCGTGCCGTCATGGTTCCTATACGATCGCATAGCTGGGAAACATCGCCCGCAGACGTCATTGAGCGAGTTGGGGATGCCCGGGACCAAAGAAGGGGAGCGAAACGGGTTTCGGGTGTATTCCTGGCCCAACATCATAGAAACACGGACATCAGGCGAAGCCCTCGAGGCGATTTTGGGTGAAATGGGTAAGCTTGGAGGGGCCAAATCTCCGTTCTTATAGATCAAGTCGTAGTGTCCCGGGCGATACAACATTCTGAGGGTTCTTTGTTCCTGGCCCTCCTTCTTTGCAGAGGCGGGGGTAGATTCATCCTCAAATTTGTGGATATTGACTTCATCGCTATCGCTACGATCAAGATAGGAGATCTCAACGTTGAGGTCGGCGGGAATGAATATGGCGTCGATGAGAGCCTTGACGCCAAGGTGATCAATTTGGATTCCGTATGGTTCGATTTGGGCGCTGCGATAGTCATCGATAGTGGGGTGCTCGACAAGGAAAGGCACATAAGCGTCAGGGTATATCTTCATGTAGGCAGAAGTAAGGAGCTACGGTATCATCGTTAATACATTAAGGATACTAAAGCAGGCTTAGTCAAAAGATATCGGTATTTACCTTGAGGTGAGTGATAATTGAATTGCTGGTATCGGCATTATTGAAGGCCTCCAGGATTGGCTTATCATCGTAGGGGTTATCGATGGCAGGAGACTGGCCGATGGTCCTAAGAAGGTTCTTTGTTTCATCGACGAAATCTTCGTAGAGATAGTCGGCCATGCCAACCGAATCCAGCAAGCTGCATAGTGAAGTGATGCGATCATGTTCCTTTTCGATGACCTTTGCATCCCCAGTCCGAAGAAGCAGCTCGAAGTAACCAAAGGCTAGAGCTGTGTTTTTTTGTGAGCTTATATTAGCATTGTCTGGTGATGTAAATATTCTTATGAGTAATTCGAAATACGTACCTCTCCACCCACAGTTCCCATCGCCTCTGATAGTGCGGTAGTTTGAGTATTTCGGCGAAAGAGCCTATATTGAAAGTTAGAATTTCTTTTTATGCATAATCTGTTAGACTAGAAGGTTTAGGGTCGCACATACAGCAGTCTTTCGAACATAGACAGGGTCAGCGCCTGCATACTCAGCCTCGAGAATCTTGCTTGATTGCAATTCCCCAACAAGAGGGCCCTGTTACCCAAAACACGGGATTCGTGTAACCAGTTAGCCATTGGTGTTATATTTCGCAGCATGGCGATGCATAAAAGCTCTTAAAAATATGTCTGTTTCGCCATAGTGAATATCAAACTTACGTTAACGTCCGGCTCATATTGCGCCGATAATTTCTCCAGGTCTGCCAGCTCCTGGGCAGTCTTCATGTCTGCCTTCTCCTGCATCGCAGATGAAGAAGAGCTTGCTTCTTCAGCCATGTTGGCGCTTGTGATAGAAGAGGCTAGACTTCGAGTCTCCGAATTTTCTGTCCGAGAGGGACTAGAGATTGCTGCGATCTCTGACACACCCGAAAAAGAAGAATATGGTAGTGAAGATGGAACACTACTAGTCACAGGTAGTGTGGAAGGAACTATTCTTGGAATAGGTAGTGCAGAAGGAACTACTCTTGGAATAGATCTATATGACCAACTTGGGGCAACAGCAGACACTTCTGGAAGTAGTGAATAATTGTTAGTTTGATATGATAGTTCTGGATTCGGTATCCCAGCTGGGATAGGCATGCTTGACGAGAGACCCAGATTTGGGATTGGGATTGGGAGAGACATTTCTGGGGTTCGGTAAATGAAGGGATATGGGGGTGGGGCTGCGAACGACGTCGAGACAGGTAAGACGGGGTAGAGGGCTTGAGAGGAACGACAAGTACATGGAGCGTATGGACTACACTGAAAAGACATGTCGGTTGTGTGATGCATGATTGTGTATATCAAAATGCGTAGACAGTGTGACAAAGCAGAGTAGGATATGGGTCACCAGGTATGATTGTGAGATTGTATGAACGAGATGTTTAGAAATTGTGATCAAAGAGCCAAACTGACGGGACTCACCTGCTTTTAGTTTTTAAGCTCCAATTCCCCGAATAGCTTCAACAGCTGCTTTTGCTTCTTTTTCCAAGTAGGCTCGCAATACAAATCTGATATCGAGTGGAGCTAGCTGAAGGCTAGGTTTTTTGTTGTACAGAGTACAGACTGGGGGGTCCTTAATAGCGATGCAGAGTTCCTTCTGATCAGGTGCTGTGCCAAATTAGAAAATAAGATCTCGACCACGGAGCCTTGATATCGGAAGGCAGGGTATTCAATACCGTGCAAGTTGTATCTGCTGAGGTTTCAGACTGCTGGTCGAGCCGGGTTCAAGTGCGCGTATACATACCGAGATACAAAGGATCTAGCCGGGGGGGTTGGGTTTGAATTGGAGGGGTGTGTTTGTTCAACGGTGCATAAACTCCTCAAAGTGGGATGTCGGCGCAGCGTACGTACGCTCGTGCCGTTCTGATCGTAATATTGGCATTAATTCGGTCGTAGTCGAAGGCGGTGTAAGTAACCCCTCCAACACACCAAATCCAACATACAACAGCTATCGTTATGTCACAGAGCTACGGACGTCTATAAATTACACATACCCCTCCACATTTGTATTTTATAGAACACGCGATCCCTTTCGTTCCCGTCCAGCAGATACCCGTCGTTTCCTTGCTACCTGTTTTACTTCCGTTCTATCAGGCCATATTTTCCATACTGTTTTTTTGTATTCTTGTTTATAAATTGTGATAGAAAACCCAATATACAATCACAAGTCCTTCCTCTATTACAAGAAATATTGGCAGCTTCATAAGTTTGCTTAATGAATGTGTGTGTGGCCAAATTCGGACCTCGGAAAAAATTGATTCGGCCAAACCCACGTTTCGTAGGGTCTTTTTAGTGAGCTCACATTTAATTAATGGATCATCCATGAGGGTGGCTTTGCCTAACTGTTATCACAGCCTCGCGGCCACATCATGTCGATACTTTCAACCGGAAAATGGCCAATCAAATAGGTTATATCTGAAATAATAGGCGCTCAATAAAAAAATTTTCTTTGAAAGACAGTATATATGCACATTCCGCTTCAAGATTCAGATACTACTCAAATATTCTATCACATTTCCAATGAACTCCCTGGAGAAATATAAATCTTATAAATGCATAATGCACCAGCTTCAGTCGATCTCCAGCAGCTACCCGCGTCCATACAATGCGCAAGTGCTATAGGGTGTGATCACGAGGTGCATGAAACTACAAAATAATGTAAGTCGACTCCTGTTACATGTTATCTCTAATTATTGTTGGGCGCTCTAAATGCAATTGCGATGATCCTAATTAGCTAACGTTGGCTCAATCTCCACTGAAAAGGTTATATAAACCGAAAATCTCGATTTTCGACAAGAGCTCAGAACCTCGATCTCATGCTCCCGCATAAGCCTCGCTGCAGTTATCCGTAGTATGCACTTTGGATATTGCCTTGGGTTTATGGTGTCCTTCAAATCGTTCGCTGGAATTCTCATCCGTGCCTTCCACATCTTCCTGGATACCCGGTGGTACTCAGCTTGGCCGCCTGTAATTGAGGCTAGATACACAGGGACTCCGAGAACGAGGCGTACAATATCCAAAGCCGAATCTAGTTCAGAATCCATGCCCTAGATGCGGGTATCTGCTGTGCCTATCGAAGGTAGAGGCAAGAGCGACTGTCATGCAGGCTTGGATCTCACGTTCCGGCTGGCAAATCCGCCAAGTCGAGTCCATATGATCGTTACAACGGATACCGTTGGTGTAGGATCACAGGTGTACCCGTGTACGTGTACCCGTGCCCGGTCCATAGTCTGGGGTCACCACGGTCCGTTCGCATGGAGCCACCAGCCCTGGAGTAGCTTCAATTGATCATGCATGTTGGCAGGGGTAAAAATGGTATCCTGGCGTTGATGCCCATCTCAAATTTACGAGACTGATCTCAAATTCAGCCACTCTATGAGCCTATAGATTTATCAGAGAGCTACCCTAGTATCGGATGAAACGATGGGCCCCAATATCATCATCCTACGGAATGTAGAGACGGGAGTATGCATACGCTCAACTTCGAATCAAACCGTATCGATGCTGGCTCTTCTCTATACAATAATCAACTGGCCTGAATCAAACCCAGTAGGTCTTCGACTCAAGCAGTTACACAAGTTTCGAGGCCCAAAAAATGCTGCCTGTTGTCCCTGGAGTAGGTTACCGTCACGAAAACAGATGTGAGGGATTCACAAGTGTAAAGAGCTCAAGCCATATGACCATGAGCTCCGAGGAAGGCTCGACCAATTCCAGGATTAGAATTCGATCCACGACTAGGCAGAATTCCAATACCCTGTCAGAACACACTCCCCTACACCACGAAAGTATCTCCAATCACGATAAACCTCCAATATAACCACCAAAAAGATCTACATCAAAAATATAAAAAAAACAAGCTGTTCGAAAAAAAATACAACATCTATGAAACCCGTGACTTAAGCGTACTTCCCTCTTCAGAATAGCCTCCAAACCCACAGCCTTGTAAGGCAGGAAACGAGAAATGAAACTTTCGGCGAAAGTTCGTATGCCCCCTAGTATACTTCGCATGCGAGGCTACATGAAATCCCTTCATGGCACAGCATGGAACAGCCTCGAACCCAATTTGAAGTTTGCAAACGAAAGATACCCCGTACCTACATTCCAGATCAATTTGACGTGTTACCGGCCTCGCTAAATTTACATTCACTCGATGCACTGATGATTAATCTGCGCAGCTACTAGTCTCTATACTCGCCAGCGTTACACAAGAACACCAGCGAAATTTTTATAATTGCTGAAATACTCCACATTCAAGTTGGACGCCTGGTATTGAGGCACTGAAATTCTAAGTACTGACTTAGTTTTGGACTGGTGCCTCTTATTTAGGTATACATGCACCTTCGAATAAGTCTACAATTGCCTCCTTCATGAAGGCCCCCACGTAGACTGTAGGGATAAATGCAAAGTCCCGTTCTTTTTTTTTTTTTGAACCGTCGAATCGCAAGTGATATCATGATATCTTCATCGCCCGTAGCTACCCACATAGTCCGGGTGTCCGCCTCAGGAACGCCTGGCATAGAGGTTAGGAAAATCGAAGCGAGAGCTTGCCTCGATACGCAACCTCCCGAGAGCTGGTGTTACGTGACCTCCAGACTATGGTGTTACAGACCATGGTATTTAAGTAATAAACCAGGTTCATGTGCACGCCAGCACCTCTAAACTCATGCTCCAAAAATAATAACAACAGCTTCAAATTTTCTGAACTGAAATTCATCATGATAGGTATCACAATTGATTGCACCGCATATATGCATATGCGCGTTCCAAACTTGAGCTCGAGCTCGAGCTCTGATATTACGATGGAAGCAAGAGCTCGTTATTGATCATAGAAGTCTCAAACATGCATAGTTGACTCAATGGCAGCCATGCACGCGCGCGCGCCACCTAGATATTTCCCACAAGCACGGAATTTGCTATACTACAGCTACTCCAGTCTCGATGACAGCTGACCAGGCGTGACGATTCCCGCGGCAAGAAAAGCTTATATTGTTTGACGTGTCTGGAGGCCTAAGAGTCATAACTATTGCATTCTACACTACATGTATGAATGACTCTATCCTGAGCTAGGATCCGCGAAATACAACATACACATCCATTCCGTGTTGCAATTGGCCTATGGCCGCTCCCGTCAATGCAATGTTTGGCTATCTTTTCAAGAACATGTACAGAGACAATGGAATTGCGGGGTCTTAAGGAATGGAGAATATTGATATGATCTTGGAATCTAAGCACATAATATAACGAAAGTAATAACTAGTCCACGAATATTTGCATTGATACTTTACGTATACTTTACGAAACCAATTGATACCTTCTTTATCGATTGTACAACCTGACACCCCCTCGCGGTATATTCAACCTTTGAATCCGCAATATCAACCTCAGCTCCAGTGGCATGAAGTCCTCGAGATAATTACATCTCAATCCAAAACCATGCCCTCGGAACCACAACCAACCCTCGCAACCCTCTCCGCAGAACTCCTCTATTCAATCCTCTCCTACCTCCCAGGCGAGGACATCTACAACCTCCTCTTCGTCTGTAAATCAATCTACCCCATCGCCCACAAAGAACTAGGCTCAAGCATAGGCTGCATAGGCCGCTGGGCGCAAGGCAGCTATAGCAGATGTCGCTGCAAAGAAAAGAATTCGTTCATCTTGCTACGCGATACAAACAATTCAGAGGATCCTGTGAGGTATGACCAGAAATGGGAGAGCATGCGAGGTCTCGGGATTTGCCCGAACAGCGTGGGGAATGATGCGGTTCGAGAGCTGTTGGGGGAATTGATCAGGTCCCGACGGTTGCGGCCGAGGGATTGTGTATTGAAGTTTAATCAGTGGAGTAAGCGTCTATTCAGAACATGGGGGTAGGGGTTATACTAATGGCTCGATCGTAGCTGATGCGATGAAGGTATCCACGGAACCATGGGTATCTTTACGAGAATACTTCGACTCCGGAGACTGCCCACAACTATCGCTATTAGTATCAATCAGGGACTACGACATCCCCAAGGCCTTCAGTTTCATCGACGGCCACGGCGACAAAGTGACCAGGTTAAGCATCTCGTTCTCTCTTGGGCACTCATCATTCAAGTATAATCCAGCAACAGGAATCAATCAAATCACACAAATCCTCACCGACCTTCCAAAACTAAGACGGCTGAACATCTCTCTCACCAGCGAACGGGATAACTACGTATCCACCTGGCCGCTCACAGAACACTCCGACTCTCTAGAAAAACTTCAACTCGCATTCGATAATCTCGAGAACTTACACTCCCTCCGAATCAACGGAATATTCTTCCACCCATCCTTCTTCCTCAGAGTCCCCAAAAGCGTCAGATTCCTCGAGCTCAAATGCACAACAACCCCAACCTGGTGGCTCGACTTTGCAAAATACCCCTTCGAAAACGTCGAGGAACTAGTTCTATTCTACAAACCCGACGAATCCCCCTGGCGTGATCAGGAAGACGAAAAATCCAGGGGAATAGATATAGACCCAGAATCCCACACATTCAACCTCGGCCCTGTTTCTATATCCACACTAAAGCGCTTCTCAGGACGCGCACCGCTCTTCGGTCCCGCAGACCTCTTAAAGAATATCCTCGCAAGTAACAAAGACCTCGGACGGAAACACAAATTCAGACAAAACTGGGGCAAAGAGGTTCTACCAGATATAGAGTCAGCCGGCATAATAATGCTAGATTCTCTCTCCGAAAGCATTATCAGACATAAGAAGAAGTATACGTGGGAACACCTCCAGCGAAACGGGGAGACTCCGGAACACTGGGTCTCCGAATTCGTAAGTCTGTGTACCGAGTCTTTAAAAGATGATCTACGATAGTCCCTCGTCTCGCCGAATCGATTCCAAAAATTAGCCCAACCTTCCAGCCGCCAGAATGAGCTCCGCCCTACCAGGCTCGAGCGCAGTCCATATGTACTTACAAAGCTAGAGCTCCAGCTCGCATGCAGATAGAATACCCAGCGGTGGCTGGCTACACCAGCTTTATATAATGCATGTATATTCCATGAACTAGGCCAGATTAAACCAGACGTTACACAAAGCCCCTTCAAGCTTAAGGCTGAATATAGTCTGCAGCGTGTTACAACCCCCATCAGACTATGCTAGACCACTCCAGCTATACGTAACGCTCCAGGCCCATTGCCCAAAAATAATCTCCTACAAACTACACATTAGTCTAGTCTCGTTCCCAGACACTGGTCATAAATTAGTTACACCTGTCTGGTTATTACGAGACCACACCTATCTAGTTTCACATCCTGCAGTCTCGACACTAGCTCATCCTGCAGCCGTAATATCAAAGTAATCATCTCAACCACCCGATTACATCTGATCACAATGCATACATCTCCACCCCAAAATAGAGCTAGCAAAAGTTCCATCCTTCAAAAAAAAAAAAAAAAAAAAGATCTCCAGTTCATCTTCAATTGGCCCGCTAATCTAAAACAAAGAAATTCCCGTCAATCGGAAATACAGAGCTCAAGACCTCCCGTCGTCTTGGTACATTTCCCGCTTCCCGGATAGAATCTACGGCTAGAAGTCTAATGCGCTTGTTTAGCAACCTTCTTCCTCAGCAGTGGAGACTCCCGCCATCTTGATCTCAGTCGATCCTCAGGGTTTGTATTGATAATCCGAATAAAGCTCTCCACCACCAAACTCCCCAAAAAGATCCCAAAAGCAATCCAACCCCTTCACGTCAACTAAACATAAACCGCCCTCCCAACCCCCAACGCATCGTCAACAGCACTGCTATTCCCCCTGCCCCCATCCCCCTGCGCAAGAACCGTATTCCACAACAACCCCAAACTAGCACTCCATTCCTGCATCGCCTCCATCCTCTCCACATCCGTCCGACTGGAAATCTCTACCGTCCCATTATTCGCATTAATCTTCCCGTGCACCTTCTTATCCAATATCAAAAACCCTAGAATATCCTGCACCTCTTCCACGGAAATCCTTAGCTCCTTCGCGATGAAGGCGAGAGTGAAACGGGTGAAGGGTTTGATCAGTTTTAGTAATGCTTCGGTACGGATGTTTCTTGTGACTTCGTCGATGTGTTCGCGGATGAAGGGGTCGTCGAGGATTTGGTCTTTGTGTTTTTGCAGGATTAGTTCGTAGTTTTTGATGTCTTGGCGCTGGTAGGCGTCTACTAGGTCTGTCATGCCGACGATGCGGGGGTCGGATTTGTAGCTATTTTTATATTAGTTTCGGGATTATGTTATAAGGAAGGGGAGGCTTACGGCTTGGTTTCCTGAGAGTCGAAGGGGTTGATTTCGGACTTGACCAGCATGCTGGTGAGGACGAGGTATTTGAGGACTTGATAACGCTGCATTGAGCCTGCTTCGTCGTAGTTTCTAAACGCTTCGAAGAAGTCCATCTGCGCCTCCTTCCAGTTTTCTGCACCCGACGTATATTAATTTATTGAAACTGCGGCTTGTTGGTCGGGAAGAAAGGTACCTTCGCTCATGTGCATCTTCCCACCGCACTCTCTGATCACACCCATGATCTTTGGATGCGGCACGGCAGACTTGACGGCGAGAGACTTGTTATAAAGCCCCTTCAGCCGCTTATTATTCTTCTGCTCGGACAACATTTGGATCTCCAGCGCGTAGACCTCGAGTAAATAGGTTCCCTTGGAGGCATCATCCGTTCCGTCTTCCTTCTGACAAGCCCGGTGCAGCTCTTTGATACTCTTGCTGAGTCTCTGGTATTCCTTTCGGTCTAACCACAGACGGGCGAGTTTTATGTTTGTCTTGAGCCAGAGACGTTCGTTGGCGGAGCCCTGGAAGGAGTCGAGGGTTAGGGCGTAGAATTTCTCCATGCAGACCATGTCGGCCGGGTCGTTGGAGAGGGAGATGAAGTCCAGCATGTTGTTTATGGATTTTTCGGAGTAGTTGCGGGTGACGGCGGATTTGATGTAGGTGAGCAGCTCTTTGTAGTGGTCGACGGCCTACATTTCTCTATCAGCTTATTTTCTCTAGAAGGGTATTAAGAGGGTATGATAGGAACCATACGGCATCGTAGTCCTTCAGCTTGAATTCGATCTTTATCGCCTGTTTTAGACCTTTGAATCCCCTGTGTGGTTTGCCAGTATCAGCTTTGATATTATTACGTAGATAGAGCTAGATCCTTGTAGGTGTAGATCTAGACAGGGAACATACCAATCGCCCTTCTCTTCCTCCAAAGCCACGACACCCAGGAACTCCTCTATGGCATCCCTGGGATCGGTTTGTTTCATCTGTTTGGCATTGTAGTACTTGTTTTCGATGTCGACGTCGCCGGATTCCTCAGCGTCGTCGTCTTCGTACTGGAAGTCGTAGTCCTCCTCCTCGCCGCCGGAGTCCATCATGAAGTCGTCGTCCGACATCTTTGTTATTTAGCTGTAGCTGTGGTATTATAATACTATAGTCTCGAATAGTGGTGGTGGTAGTGGTGGTAGTAATGGAGGAGGATGAAGATAAGGTGGTGGATGGAGAGCTAGACGCGGGGCGGTGAGGTGAGGTGAGGTGAGGTAGCTGGGAGATAGCTGGGACGTGTTGGTGTTGGCGTTGTTGCTCATACAACCCGAACTCTACGCTTTTGGCCCCAGACTATAACGCCGGCTTCTCGATATCGATGCGGTGCGGCTCAAATTGCCGTGCTGGTTTTAGTATACAACGGGAGCAAACACCAACAGATGCTAACATAAGTAAAGAAGTAACTAACTAGGATCCGGGCTAACCATGTGGCAGCCCGGGGGGCCATACGCATGGCGTCGATATCGGCACCACTGATCGATACATGGCGTTCTCACAGTACTACATTACACTTAAATCGCAATATCAGTTGGAAAAACTAGGTAGTGGCAGGGAATAGAAGACAGTAGAGAGAGTAACTAATCGACAGAAAGTTCGAAATAGAACCGGAAAACCGGGACAGTATGCTTGTATTGAGGCCAATATCGATATCGATCCCGTCCCCGTCTCCGGGCGGTGGGTAATATAATATACATGCCCTCAGCCCACTAATTAACGAGCACTATATATATACTTACTTATAAGAGTACTATACTAGGACGAGTAGGAATACGTTAAGTGTAAGGCAAGGAATTAGAAATGTGTAGATTGATCGGGGGCGCCGTCATCCCGATATCCCGCTGCGCCCCGGGTCCGCATTCTCTCTAGCACAATAGACCAGAGGAAGCTAGGATACTAGTATAGATGGACATACCATACGAGTGTATCTCCAATACTATCTACAGAGTCGAGGACGGTTCAGAGGACACGAGGATGTAGATATCTGGTATTTATTTATAGCAGGCGCTACCAAACTTCATATTAATAGTAAGGTAGTAAAGGATAGCGTGGAGGTTAAAATAGTTGAGCTGTTGTATTATGTTGGGACGACGTCCAATATAACTTCAACATCAACTTCAACAGGACCTTGATGGCGTTAGTGCGCATGCCGGAGCCTGCCTGCCTGCTAGTTAATTCTATTAGATTGTAATGATATGGGTATGTATGAGTATGGCAGACATTCATAGAATTACATCCCAAGCACTGTGGTTGCAGTACATACCTGCGGTATACAGTGCATACTTGTGTACGGTGATTACTCTGGTGGTACACAGGCAATTAATATAATATCAGAGCATTGGCATGGCATGACATCGAGCCTATGACGAACGTCTAAATAGATTAAACCAGACGAACGGGTCGTTAAGCAAGGCTCCAAGGCCCCTGCCATGCTTGTCCGCCATGCTTGTCTGCCTGTCTTTTGTACCGTCCGGTGCGGTGTCTGTAATTCTAATTAATTAAAATTAATTAAGAAACGGCACTGCATTCCCTCTCTTCCTCTCTCCCTTCTTTCCCTCTTCACCATCACCATCAATAAACCTCTTCTTCTTCTAAACATCACCACTCCCCTTTTATCATATACTATATTATCCCCAGTTCCTGTTAGTTCGAGGCTGTTAGCTGGTTAGAGAGAGAGAGGAAGGTCAACCCTGGTTCTGGTTCTGTTCGGACGGTTATCTATCAAACTCCAAATCGGATCAATTCAATCAAACACTCAGCTCGAAACCACCATTACCACCACCACCACCCCAACATTCATACATCATTCATCTCTCTCCCTCCCTCCCTTTCTCCTCCTTCTCATCTCCATCGCATTGCATCGCATTGCATCCCTTTTCTTCTCTTTCCCTTTCCTTTAAACGCGACCATCGTCCGGCTTTAATTATCCTTTTACACTCGACCTCATCACCCACCACCACCACCATCATCTCTTTTTTCCCGGCCGACAGGAAGGACACCGTACTTACCGCACACTCTCATCGCAAAGGAAAAACAAATTCCCAATCCGATCAGATCTAAATCATCACCACCACTACCACCACAAAAATGCCTCTCTGCGGCTCTTCGGCTCGTTCGACAGTCCAGCGCAAGATCGTCCTGCTCGGCGACGGTGCCTGCGGAAAGACCTCTTTACTGAACGTCTTCACCAGAGGGTACACTCTCCCTCCCCTTACTTTCTCAGATGATAAAAGTGGTTGCATTGCTAATTAACGATTGATTTCAGATACTTCCCCCAAGTCTAGTATGTTAAAATTAAATTCACCACTTTCTGACAACGGCAAAACACACAAACAAAGATAGAAACCGCTGACATTCCTTTCCTACGCTCACAGCGAACCCACTGTTTTTGGTATGATCCTATTCTTACTCCAAAATTAGGCTCTCTATCCTTTGCTAATGTTACCTCTAATAATCCAGAAAACTACGTCCATGGTATGCCTCTACAATCCCCGCTCCCTTCGTCATTGTCCCTCCCGTGTTACCAAAAGCGCAATCATCCGCATACCCCGAACAAAATACGAAGAAGAAGTGGAGGAATAAGAGTCCAAAATTACATTCTCGGCAACATTATCCACTCTCATCCAATCTACAAACCAACGATGAAACCAAGAAACCCACCTTAATTAATTAATTATTCCCTGAAGCGAGTCCGAAAAGTACATAGTACGGCGTTGGAAAAGGAAAAATGCTGACCAGGATCCCGGCCCGACAATCTAGACATCTACGTCGACAACACACATATCGAACTCAGCCTGTGGGACACAGCAGGACAGGAGGAATTCGACCGGCTAAGATCGTTGTCTTACAGTGATACGCACACGATCATGCTATGTTTCAGCGTGTGTTTTTCCCTTCCGTTAATCTTATCCCATCGCCCCTTGCCGAAATTTGTGGTTTCCGATATTTTTTCCTTGCTTTCTTTTCGTCCGATGTTTGGTGGAGGAATAACGACTGATTACGTATGCGGGGTTTTCGTTTAGGTCGACTCGAGGGATTCTCTGGAAAACGTTGAACAAAAATGGGTCGGAGAAATCGCAGACAACTGCCAGGGTGTTAAGCTCGTCCTGGTCGCCTTGAAGTGCGATTTGAGAGAAGAGGCCGCCTCGGAAGGTCCTGAGAAGGCCAGCGAATTCATTAGTTATGCCGAAGGATTGGCTGTTGCCGAACGGATCAAGGTACCTTTAAATCTAAACCTTTTAAGTTGAAGAAAGTCTAAAGCTAATATTTGTCGCTAGGCCCTCAGATATCTCGGTAAGCGACAGACGGACGGACGGCGACTGACGATTAAAAAAACGTTACTAATAGACTTTTTCCTAGAATGTTCTGCGAAAATCAACCGTGGAGTCAACGAAGCTTTCTCGGAAGCGGCGAGGGTGGCACTGACCGCGAAACCGCAGGGAGCTGCCGCATCTTCGGGACGGGGCTGCTGCATTATGTGAAGAGCATTGATATCCGTTGGCTGAGAATACACCACGTTTTGAACCCTCATCGAAAAGCAACATTGTTTATTTTACTTTCTTCTAT
The DNA here is from genome assembly GCA_036971715.1 of Arthrobotrys musiformis. NCBI lineage: Eukaryota > Fungi > Ascomycota > Orbiliomycetes > Orbiliales > Orbiliaceae > Arthrobotrys > Arthrobotrys musiformis. The sequence goes on along the minus strand of JAVHJL010000011.1, from coordinate 1,183,899 downwards.
TCGCCGGAGGACGACAGTTCTTTTTTCTTTTTTCTTTTTATGCTTCTACGAAAAGCGCTGACATTATTCATTTCTTACCATGTGTTTTTATAGCCCTTTTTCCTTCCCTTTCTTTTGGGTCTTTTCTTCTTTCTTTCGGTCGCTGAACGCTTCTTTTCTTTTGGATTCCCGACCATGGCACGCCCCGTTTTTTGCTGGTGACCAATTATTTCCTTCTAATTCTTTACCTCTCATCATCACCTCCTCATTGTTCTTTTTGATTGAGCAAGCATGCATTACTGATTCCGATTTTTTACCCTTCTGTTTGGAATATCGATACCTGGGATCTTTTTTTTCTCTCTCTTTCGCCTTGTGTATTATTCTTTATCGACCATTCTATCCATTCATGTTTTTATCCTCCATTGATTGGGTTTTTGGTTTATATATCATTTTTCCTTTTCTCTATCATTTTGTTTGTTCGGGTTGATATATTTGTATTATCATTTTTAAAGGGATACAACTATTCATTCATGCAATAATTTTCTTCTTTTCTTCTTATCTATAAATTGCGACTAGTGTTAAGATAAAGATATCGAGATATCGGGAACATGGAGTAGATTGGGATATGGACAAACCCCCGCCGCCATCCCACCTTGCTAGTCGACTAGCTAGCGCAGAATAGTTCCTCGGAAGGTATTTCCCCCACTTGTTACGTTTCGATGGTCTGCATGCTGCCGGACATCTCTTCACATCACAGCTTAGTCCCGGACTATACTACTAATGGTTTTTTTGGTGTGTTTGGCGGAAAAAAACTCCCACGGTGGGACTTTTTCCGAGAGCGGAATAGCGGGGATCACATCATCGGGATTTGGGGGGGTTGTATGGATCGCCTTATGGACCCTTGTATTTTATAGCTTCTAGCTATGGGCATTACAAATTGACTGCGCCGGAGTCGCTGGCTTTTTTTATATATTATTTTTTAATGGGAAAGGAATATCATGGGAATGGGGATAGTTTCCGCGGGGGGGGGGATTAGCTAGTCAGTGTGGAGGTTTGGTATATGTTACTCAATCGATTAGGATGACCGATTGTCGGCCTTTTTGCTATTGTTCTTGTTTTCGCATGCTCCCCGATACCCCCCGTGTGTATAATATATATAGCAGGTATACGCCCCCCCCCTCGAGAGTTCAGTATGTCGCGGTGTCCTCGTAAACAGCAAGTATCCACCATGACGGCGCCGGAGTTCCTTTCCACGTCTTCCAATACCGTTTCTACTCCCACGACCATAACTACTGCTGGTAGTGATGGAGGCTACACGCCCCCGCTGCTGACGTCGACGGTGTCGAAGGGACATGTACACCTGATCATAGGCTGTAACGCCCTCGCCGCGGCCAGGGTTTCGAGATCACTGGAGGTCGGGGCCGTGCCCACTGTTATCTTCCCGCAGTCCGTGGAGAGCGAAGACGTGCACTCCGGATTGAAGGCGAGAATCGACGGTGGGATCGGGTTTATCAATCGAGAGTTTGAGGAGGCGGATTTGATGGTTGGGAGGAGTGAGGTTGGAGGGTGGGTTGATGCTGTATTCTTTACATTGTCCCCTACTTGCGAAGCTGGTATGTGGCTCTATTGATCATATGGTGATATATACTGATGAAGTCTACAGCATCCTCGATATCGAAGCTGTGCGTGCGGAATCGTGTGCCGGTTAATGTGGCGGACTCGGCGTCATTGAGCACCTTCACGCTGTTATCAACCTACTCCGACGGTCCCCTGCAAATCGGCATCACGACCTCGGGGATGGGCTGTAAACTCGCCTCCCGCATCCGTCGCACCATCTCCTCCTCCCTCCCCGTCGGCCTCGGCGCCGCGGTGGAGAGAATCGGCGCCCTCCGCAGACGGGTCATAAACGAGGACCTCAAATCATCTCCAAACATAGAAGACGAAGATGACGAAGAGCAGAAATCGACGTTTAACACACTGATCAACCCTGCGGACCTCGAATCCCAAAAATCCAGACGGATGAGATGGCTCTCCCAGATCTGTGAATACTGGCCCCTCCAGAACCTCATCGACCTAAACCCCTCCGACATCGACTCCCTCTTCGACGAATACACCACCCCACAACCGCCAACCCCATCAGAACAAAAAGGAAAAATCCTCCTCGTAGGTTCAGGACCCGGTGATCCGAACCTCCTAACCAAATCCTCCCTCGACGCAATCAACTCCGCAGACCTAATCCTAGCAGACAAACTAATCCCCTCCCAAATCCTCTCCCTCATCCCCCGCAGAACCCCCCTCTTCATCGCCCGAAAATTCCCCGGAAACGCAGAAGCAGCACAGGAAGAACTCCTCCAAAAGGGCCTCGACGCCGTTTCCTCCGGAAAAACGGTCGTAAGACTAAAACAAGGCGATCCATACATCTACGGCCGCGGCGCAGAGGAATACCAATTCTTCTCCTCCCGCGGGATCCCCACAAAGGTCCTCCCGGGGATAACATCAGCCCTCTCCGCACCCCTCTACGCAGCAATACCATCAACCCATAGAGCGGTGGCAGACCAACTCCTAATCTGCACCGGCACAGGCCGCAAGGGCGTCCCGCCCGATCCACCAATCTACATAAAATCACAAACTACAATCTTCCTGATGGCCTGTCACCGTCTGCAATCGCTAATCACAAGCTTAATCGCCAAAGACTGGCCGGAGGATGTTCCGTGCGCTGTCATCGAACGCGCCAGCTGCGAGGATCAGAGGGTCATAAGGAGTACTCTATCCCACATCGTCGCCGCGGTCGAAGAACTCGGCAGCCGTCCGCCGGGATTATTCGTCGTCGGCTGGGCTTGCGAGGTACTAAAGAAATCAGTCGGCCCATGGAGCGTAGAAGAAGGTCTTTAAATTTGCATTTTTTTGATTATCATTATATTATCTAAATCATAGGATATCATGGGTAAGAGTTGGAGTTTTCATGGAATTACAAGGCATCCATTTGGCGTCATTTTGTCCTCTATAGTTTCTATCATCTCCCCTTTCCCTCCTCTCAAAAACCAGAGAGGAACCAGGAACAAGAGGAGTAGCAGCCAACCCTGCAATAATGTACATATACCCCTCCCAAATTATATCAGAGAGGTTTTTCAGCCCCCTATAACCATAATCCCAATTACCAACTATACCAGAGGAAAGAGTAGCTAATAAGCCCCCCCCTCCGCCTTCTTACCCCCCATAATCGCAACCCCATTCGAAGTACCAATCCTACTAGCCCCAGCCTTAACCATCTCAATCGCCTGCTCAAAATTCCTAACCCCGCCGGAAGCCTTAACCTTAACCCCTTCCTTAAACGCCACAGCAACCCTCATCAACCTAACATCCTCAACACTAGCCCCACCCCCATTAAACCCCGTCGAAGTCTTAACCCAGCTCGCACCAGCCTCAGCCGCAATCCAACACGCCGCAATCTTCTGCTCCTGCGTCTTCAGCAACGACGTCTCAATGATAACTTTCACCGGAATCCCCTTCGCCGATCTAACCACCGACATGATGTCGTTGTATACGTACGAGTAGTCGGATTGTAGGAATTGCCCGACGGGTAGGACCATATCTATCTCCTTCGCTCCATCAAAAATTGCAAGAGATGCTTCGTAGCATTTCGACGCCGTCGTCGTCGCGCCGAGAGGGAAGCCGATGACGCTGCATGTTACTGTCTGTGGTGTATTCACCAGAGTCGTGGATACAAGACGGACATGCGAGGGATTAATGCAGCAGCTCTTGAATTCTCCATTAACCACATACCCTTATCAAATTATACTAGAGATATAAATACCTTAAACCCATGCTCAATCGCCTCCTCGCAGAGAGCTTTGATTTGTTCCTCCGTAGCCTCGGGTTTTAAGAGCGTATGATCGATCGTTTGTGCCAGCTTTTCTGTCGGTTTCGTCAGGTCTTCGACGATGGTGGGGGTGTATGTCTCCTCTGCCTTGAGGTCCTCGAGGATCTTTTGGATGTGTGCATCGATCAGAGGTGTGAGTTCCTCAGTCGAGCGGGTTTCGAGAGCGGCGTACTGCATTTCTTCAGCAAATAGTGTATAAAATTCTAGTTCTTCAGGTGACAGTGCAAATTCAGGTGGTGATGGTGGTGCAGAGAGGGGTTCAAGTACTGGTGAAGGTGGAGCTTCAAGTCCGGGTGGTGGCCGTGGCGGTGGTGGTAGAGGTAGTGGAACAAAGTGTGGAGGTGGTGGTAGAGGTGGTAGTGGAGTGAATATCTGTTCGAGACCGGCTCTGGGTATTGGTGGGAATCTTATGGATTTCGAAACAACAGTGTGGTGCTGTACCTCTCGATCCGCACGACGGAGTTCCTTTTTGTACTCTTTGTCAAGTTCTTTTATTGCTTTTTCACTGTAACTGGATCGACTCCAGATTGGAGCTTGATTGTAATCGGATTGGCTCTGGAATAGAGGTTGGTTGTAATTATAATCGTATTGGCTCTGGACGAGAGCTTGATTGTAATTATAATTGAATTGGCTCTGGACTGGAGGAGGTTGGCTGTAGCTGCGCCGGTGCCAGGCTTGATGTCGATACCTCCCACGCGGATTGTATTCCAAAACCGGGGTTTCCAATTGATATAAATTCGGACGTTGATTCTGATCCGTAGGAGTACAATCACTACCAACAGGTGCAGTAACAGTAACAGTAATATCAGGAAGCGGAGGAAAAGCAGAAGGGGGAGAGTCGGGCGGACTGGGAGAAGGAGAATCAATAACGGGAGAGAAACCAGGCGGATTGTGCGGAGGAGGAGGACTGGTGGGCATTTTCTGTGTGTGTTTGATTTTTGTGCAGGGATTATTTACTGCCTCGTTCTCTTTCGGGCTGCAGCTGCAGCTGATCGATGAGATGGATTCCGAGCGGTGGGCGCCGCTAGCCGACTATTCCCTCTCCCTTGTATGCTATATGCTACCTTCCTCCAACCTTCGATTGATTGGTGGGTGAGGTTGGGGATAAGCCGGAAATGGCAGTGGCGATGGTGATGGCAGAGAGAAGATGGAGTAGCAATTAATATATACGATAATTGCCTATAATGGCTTGATATATGGGTCTATTATGGGGACGGAGTGTTATAGTCAATCGCTATGATGTCTATCTAATCTAATATAATCTAATATACTCCCATAACTACGGTGCGGTAACCACCGTTGCCATCTCCATCAACCTACTGTCCACAATGCAATGGGATGAGAAGATGCTGCCGCACTGTGTTGAGTGTTGCAGTGTTGCAGTGTTGGCGTGTTGCGTGTTGCCGCACCGCAGCTGTCAAAAAAAATGCCACCAGCCCCGCCAAGGAAACGAGGCATTCACCGCCGGCAGCCGGGGGGCCAACGGTAACTAGGCGACACTAACCCTGTTTATCCTTAATTACTTTTCTTTGCCCTCACGACTGGGCTCAGCCTGACAGCTCCGTCTCCATTACCTCCAATCCAACGCTATGGAGTACGTACAATATGTACATGTCTTGTAAGAGTGAAAATGGGTGCTATAAATAAACCTGACCGGCATTTTCGAGGTTTCTATTTGTTGTGGTGGTGAGGTCCGTATCCCAGACACAGAGATCGTAACTCCGTATCCTGGGGAATAGTGGGATAATAAACAAACGTCGTTTTTTGCCATTCCAAATACTGTTTTAAATATATTCAGCCCTGCTTCGATACTTAATCCCGACATCATCACCACCTTCCTATTCCTCCCTCAACTTCAACTTCCAACTTCAACTCCAACTTCTACCAGTAGTTTGACACACCGTATCATATGACCCAGAGCACACCGAATAGCTATACTTAGAGAAGAGAAGAGAAGACGACGTCATGGGCTTCTCCCCCATCCTCGCCATCCGCATCGCCGCGGGCGTCATTTCCATCATCGTCCTCGGCGTCGATGCATACGCCATCTCCGCCTTCAACAACACCCGGGGCGGCAGCTCGCCCTCCTCCATGAACTTTGTCATCTTCTGTGTATGTCCCACCATAGCTATCCCGCTTCAATCCGGTTAAATACATACTAATGTAAAAATCGCCGGGAAAATAGGTAATCTGGACCTGGCTCTCCCTCGCCTACATCCTCATCACCCCGCGCTTCCTCCCCCGCCTCCACGACAAATGGATCCTCCTCGCCGTCGAATCCCTCGCAACCCTCTTCTGGTTCTCCGGCTTCGTAGCCGTAGCAGCATACGTAGGCGACCACTCAATAACCTGTCCCGAATCCGTCTGCGGCTCCATCAAAGCAACCATAGTATTCGCCTGCTTCGAATGGCTAGCCTGGGTCGCCTCCCTCGTCCTCGTCTGCCTCTCCATCTTCAAGGGTAAAAACATGATGGGTGCGGTACCCATGATGGAAGCTCAGCATAAACCGCTCACGGGGGTGGGGATCGATAGTTCGTACCCCGGTGCGGGGGGTTATGAATCGAGTATTGGGCCGCAACCGGTTATGGGGTTTAATCCGTCTGAAACACCGGCGCCGTATGGTGGTCCTGCGGTTAGTCCTGCTCCGTACGATCCGCATTTACAGCCGGCGCATTTGCAGCCGCAGAATACGGGGGTTAGCACGGTTAGTGCCTTGAGTTCGGGACCGTATGGGGCTTCGTATCAGAATGCACAGATTACGGGGGATAGTAGTCATGGTGGGGCTGGGCCGTATGATCCGCATTATTCGCAGCATGGGGATTATAGTGCTGCTGCGGAGATGCCGGGTGGAGGGGCGGGGTATAGCGGTCAAGCGAGGTTTTCGTAATTTTTTTTCCGGGTAGAATAGAAGAGGGGGGTAGAGGATGATACAGATGCGTGGAGGCTAAACTTTTTTTACATTTGGGTTTTTTGGTGTGCATGTGGTGTATTGTTTGTGGCTCCCTTTTTTCATTACCATTCAGTTCTTACAGTGCTCTGGAGCGGCTTTTTATTGTTATCCTTTTTTTTTCCTTTTTTATCACTTCTTTTTTTGAAACTACTTCTCTTTCCATTCTTATTGGTTTTGGATGGGGTGGTTATGATGGGGTTCTAAGAAATTAATGTATATAACGAACGAACGAACGAACGAGAGGATGAAACATTATTCTTTTCGAACAAGTCCCGCATGGTTGTGAATATTCATCATGCATGGAGTCTTCATTGTTTGTACATGTCTATATTTATATCTCTAGTGGGGATGGATAGTATACTAGTATGTGGGGTTGGAGGGGGGTCCTTGAACGGACGTCAAAATACCACGTTTGAACGTCTGCAACAGCATTTGGGTTACGAATATAACATTTGAAGGTACTCGAGACCCATCAATTGATGATATTACGCCAACGGCAGAGGATTAGAGGTGAGGCAAAAGGCCACTGCTTTAGAATACGCCCTTTGATGTTTCTTTCTTTTCAGTACAACCGCCAATGATTGGTCTCGTTCCAAGACGTCACAAAGGGGGCCCAATGATCGAAGTTGTTAATTCAGTTCCCCAGCATGTGAAGAGCCAACTTTACGATGTGAGTACGAATATCATAGTGGGGTTTCTCTAGAAAAAATACTTTATTTCCCCCGCTCTAGTCTAAAAATAAGAAAAAAAGGTTAGCAGACAAAAGCAGCAGTTACGTTAGCAATCGGGTATCTAGGCTTCAACTCTAGGATAACTATAAACCAGCCTCAACCTAGTTTACACCGGTAGCACAACAAGGCCTCCCCCAGGATGAAGCTGGTCGGTCTCGACACTAGGAAGCTGGTCATGAGTCTACCCCCCTCCGAATCTGCAACAAGGATTTCTTTCCTTTTATTGCATCTGTATGTTTCCTTATTCTTAAATCCGTGAGCACTGCCTCGAAAGCCCATGGTTAGGGAATAACGTAACGATGCCGGAAGGCACTCGTTTCTTGGAATATGCGATGGAAGGGGGGTATGTTCCTTGGAAGTTTTTGTACGTCGGTACACGAGGTTATTCGTGCTTGTGGTTGTGATTAGTTTCCCCCCGCTGTTCCTTGGTTTTTAAAGGACTGTGGTGGATGGATGGGGTATAAACGGACAGTGTATGCGAAGCTGGGTGTAATCCCATAGCCAGACGCTAAATCAATACTGCTCGAGATTTCATTCCAATGTCGTTGTTGATTACAAGTACACTTCTAGATAAAAAGAACTTTGTAGACGGAGAGTAGATCTAGCCCATCAAATCCAAACCATCCAAATTAAATTCCACGCAGTAAAATACGAACTTTGTGGTATTTTGAACAGCAGGAGAAATCATATCAATCAACAGAAGCCTTCGAAACCAAGTACCCCAAAATCTATAAAACCAACCTCCATAAGCTTAGATAACTAGAAGTCAAAAAAAGTTCCTCCCCACCATGTACGATGCAATGCAGTCCACCTCGTGCATCTACACCTGCAGTCCTATCACCTGTATCCCTCGTAAAAAAGTGATATGAGACGCATCATGCACACCCTCCGTACGAGCTCAAGCTATGACCATAAGCTGGAATCATCCGAACATTTCTGCGTTTAAGGTCGTGTATTTCATACCACCTCGCAGATACTTTGGGGGCCGTTCGTGCTTTTGAATTGTGTACGTTGGTTTTTGGTCTTGTATACTATACTGTATACCAGGTGGGTAAGTATTCGATGTCGTCCCGGTATCGGACAATCGTCGACCTGGAAATCCCCGTCCTTAGTGCTTGAAAATGTGGAATAATCAACAATCCGGAGCATAATGAAGCACGTCAGTAATCTCTCGATAGATATTCCATGAATAAACCCCACCAACCGCGTTAAGCATAACCAATTGCAAGGTTCTGTAATATAATCCAATTGAAAAATTTCATTCATACTTTCCAATATAAAAAAACATCGCTAAAATGACAAAAAGGCCGCCCATAGTAATCTGCATAATTCGTAAAGAATGATAAAAAAATACTCCGTCGAAGCTGTTTTTTTTGTAAATTTCTTTTGCCCTTTTTTCTGCAATTCTCATAGGATAGAAATATAAAAAGAAGTAGCCACCGTTCGTTTTCATCGTAAAAGACTTGATTTCGTAAAATAGACACCCCCACGTTTTCCTGCATAAACCCCCCCAATTCTTTCTGTTCCTTCTTTTTTTTTGATTTCTCCCGCTTTTTTTTCCTTCCATTCCTTCCATATGGTTTTTTTCTGTTATTCCTAATTCGTTGAAATTTCCTTCGACGTCTGGATGTTCCAGAACTCGGATCGATGTTGACGTATTTGATAAATAACCCCCCCTTCTAGAATTAGAAAAAAAGTAAAAAGAGAAAAAAAAATATCCTTCTCCACAGTTCGAAAAAGAAAGAAAAAGCCTGCAAAAGATCGTGTTGTCGGATTGTTGGACCAAAAAAACAGTAGACCCCAATTCGCTCGAACAAAAAGTATCGCCAAAAAATGAGCTGTCGTTGAAAAAAAAGAGTTCAAAGAGGTATCAAAAGCTGATTGAGAAAGTCATAAAAATAAAAAGAAATAATAAAAGAAGCAGAAAAATAGAGAAGTTAATATTGTACATTATTTTTTCGCTAGATTTCGGGATATCATAAAAAGTAAAAAGTCATGAAATAAAGTAATTTTTTCGTCAAATGGTCGTGAAAATGATTGGTGAAAAATAAAATAAAAAGGCGTTAAGATAAAAGAGAAAAAAACGGCGCTCAAATAACTTTCAGTGATGTTGAATAAAAAAGGATAGCGGAGGTATCGTGAGGTTTTTTTCGTATCTTTTTTTTGTTCGGGTGTGAAGTGACTTAGTAGGGTTTACGACCAATAACGAAGCATCTGTAAATATCAAGTCAGCCAACGAAATTCCCAAAATTTCATGAGGGAAAAGGGACATACGTAGGAGTACTCTGCTGTGCATCTCCAACTTTCTCCTCTGCCGGCTGACTCGCCGACGGCATGGACAGTGTCAAAATGCTGCAGCAGACGAGCCTCAAATAGCTGCCCCATTCCTTAAGTCTCTTCCAAGTCGTCATGGAGGGCTGCCAGGTCTTCTCTTCGACATCAACAAAGCCGGCGTCCAGGAGGTGCTGCTTTATGCGTAGGGCGACGGTGGGTGTCCGCGACGAGGCGAGGATGCTGCCGCCGCCGAAGAAGGTGGAGGGGTAGGTTGAGCCTGTGCAGTTGAGCTTTCCGGGCGGGAGGGTGGAACGGGAGTTACGGGAGTTGTCGAGGACTTCTACCCAGCCGCCTGGCTTTGCGGATCTACAATTATTCCTTAGTATATATATAGGAACAAATTCAATTGGTGAGGGATGGCGTACCTGAACGCCTCGACGAACATCTGCTTCTCGTCCTGGCTGCCGTCATCTTGGTAGCGGATGTGGATGAAGTCGAAGAGGTCTCCTGACTGCTTTGTGTGGGAGAGGCAGAGGTTCACGTTCTCGGTTACTGCTGGGCTGGTACGACTCGTCTCGTTAGCCAATGGACCAAGATAAAATAAAAAAATAAAATAAAATAAAATAAAATAATAAGATAAAAAAAATAAAAGAGAATAAGGTAAAAGCAAGGGACAGGAATTGACATACTCGTTGGCTGCAGGTGTCGATGCCTTGCGGGTGCCGATATCAACAGTAACTGACTTTCTGTTCAGGGTAGCCATATTAGTCTTGTGGTTGGGCGGGATGGGATGGTATCACAGGACTTACTCTGTGGTTACACCTATCGAGCACACACGCGATTCTGTAGTTCGACCGTCCAAGATGGACTGCGAGGGAGAGAAAATGGTTAGAGATCATGTACTCAAAAAGGATACTTCAAGTTTTCCCCTCCAGAAGATTTATAATTGCATCTTGACAAGAGATATACTTGACTCAAAGTATATGTATAACCACGAAGATAGGATAGTAAAGAGAAGGAGAATTATCGCCAACTCACCTCGCAGTCTTTACCAAGGACGGCAGCCTTTTCTTCAATTACTTGTGCGGAAACCATTGCTAGCCCAGCTGTGTATATGTATGTATAGAAAGAGGAAGATGTAGACTTGTCGGATGGAGGTTTTATGGGATAGTTAACAGCAATCAATCAACGAGCTAATATAGCTAGCCAGCTGCAGTCGGAGAATTTATAAATAATGACAACGACAATGACAATGATAATAGCTAATCAAGCCCGCGGTCTCAGAGAATTGGATGTCGGTTTGTATGCACTGTTACCGGTAGTAATAGTAATAGCAGTAGTAATAGTAGCAGAATGGAATAGAACGGAGGACAGTAGAGAGAAGAGGAGGTTTAATTTGGAGGGCTGTTGAATGATATTATATCAGTGCCAGCTCATCAGCTGTGTGAATGGCTGGCTGGCTGCTGGTGGAGGTGTGTCTCGAATGCTGTCTGCTCTGCTCTGCTAACTGCTTTCCACCACACTGACACTGGCGCTGGTGTGGGTGCCGCTCCCTTCCAGACTACTACTGTTACTCCTGCTGCTATCTATATACCATTCAGGTACATTCTAATGATTAGTACCGATCATGACATAGTCTATCTCCCATTCATTCTGTCTATATAATTTATATCCCATTGTATCTTGTTTTCGAACAGCACGAGGACTATATAGCAAAGCAAGAAATTCCCCGAATACAACAATGCTCTCGATCAAACAATCGCTCAAATCACGAAGCAGCCGTTACAAGGCTAGCCGGGAAAAAAACGTGACAAGTCAGAGCTGGCCTGGTGCGGTCTAGTTCCCTCTCCAAAAACCCTCCAAGTTACCCGGCTGGCTGTCGTAACTATAAAAAAATTATTATAGATAGTACAGCTATAAGTGGCACCCCGAGCGAGCTTTTCTATCGAAATTGAAGCCAGATGCCGACGGATAATATTAAACCTCTTTCCCTTTTTAATCTTAATTTTGTTATTTCACAATTGTTCGCTCTAGTATGATATTTAGTATATACCGATGTATTGTATTGTACTAGTAATATGGAGGGGTCCTAGGAAAGATCGATCGAATCGATCACATATTAATATTGGCCTTTGCATCCGTCCCAGAACCGGTATACCCTCAGTTCTCTCATGCATAGCTGCACCCCCCTTAGCAGGTGAATATACCATCGTAGCCTCGTTTTCCCTTTTATCGCGCATGAATAAAAAATAGGAGAAAAATAGAAGAAAAAAAAGTGACAGACGCCCTGTCCTAGGCCTTGAAGAAAGCCGTCGTAACATTGTAATTGTAATACGCAGGAGGGCACCTTTTTTTCAGCTGGTCAATCGACATCGGTGATTGAGGCAAAAAACAAAAAAAAAAACTTGCATGATGATGATAAAAAAGTAACAATGCCCTTGCTTTTCCTCGTTTTACTCGAGGAGAAGATGTTATGTAGAGGGACATATGTATGTATTATGTATGTAAGGTGTCTGCGACGGCCGACGGTTGCGGGCATGTCACGGACTATCGCGAGATAATGGGCGGATGGAAGCCTGCATAACTCCCCTCTTTCCTTCCCTCAGCACGTCCACCAGATGCTTACCTACTGCCTACCTATGTGGTGCGTATGCTATGTAGCTTGTCTTGGAGAAATAATCCTATTCGACCGAATATTCCATCTTTTTTGGATTCTGCTCCTAAAATACACACGTCTCGTCTCAAAGTTTGAGAGAGGGAGGGAAAAAAGGCAAAGCTTCGCGAAACCCTCCCAAACCCCCCTCCCCGGCATCATGCTAGCAGAGCTACCCCCATTGGTTCGCAAAAGGCTACTTGCTGACGTGGTGCTACCCATACCCTTTCCCTTCGCACCTCTCACAAAAAAGGCGTTTTTTTCGGGCAAATTCCCCGCGGATAGCCATCCATCTAGATACAGACATTACATACAGGCTTCATGCTTCGGAAAGAAAAAAAGAAAAGGGAGAAAGAGAGAGAGAGAGAGAGATACATGTATCATCCTCTGAAACGAAACACACCAATTACCTGTTCTACCGAACGTACCAGACATGCCTGTTCGTTAAGGTAGGTAGATTCCGGTACCGCCTCGCCCTGGCATACATCTACAGGTACACTCGATTAACCCTCGTCCCGCCCTCCTCACATTGTACATACATACATCATGTAACTCTCGATTCTCCCTCCCAATGGAAAGCTACCTCCGCCGCCCGATTAGGCTACATGCATGGAGAAAAATCGTTGTGGATTGCATGCGCACCATGGGCCCTTTGACACGTCAACCAGCAATGCAATGCAGACTCTTTCTTCTTCTTGAGTCGAAAGGCCGGCGCCGACTGGGCCCTTGTCTAAATCCGGGTCTTGCAGGGCCAGGTTAACCGAATAGCTAGAGCTAGCTAGCTCCCCACATCCACCTGCTGTTTTTCTCTTCCGTCACGTTTTTGAGGGTAGCTTGATTGCGGTGATGGGATATCAAAAGGAGAAGAATACGAGAGAGGAACTGCAGGAGATAAGTACTAGCTTACACACATACAAAATCTCGGGAGGCGATAACCGTTGATCAATTGATCGCGAGCAGAGAAGTGTAAGGCGTGCATACTTGCGCATAACTGCAACTCTGTCGAATACTGTCAATTGGGAGGGGGGAAATAATCCTATTAGGTCTGCACTTCAAGGATCCATTCCCTCCTCTGTACGTTCAGGAAGGATCGGGATTTTCTTTTATTTTTTTTGGAAATATCCCTTTGGAGCTGGACAATTGCAAGGGCGCCCGTTTTAACATTTTTAAACTCCAGCTCCACGTCCTTATTATCCACCATGCCCCGTGATAGTGCGAAATTTTAATCGACCAATGTAATACGCATACCTTCCAACAGTGCTCGTGACCTTTTCGACCTTCTCGAAGCTGTATTTCCTTACACCTGAAATGTTTTGAATTTAGCCTGGAAGGAATCTTCAATGCAGCTAGAAAGCCATCCCATATCCATCCCATCGATCGATATTTCGCCCCGCCACGGGTCTAAGCTCCATTGGTCTTCTTCCAGTCCGCATTGGAGTCTGGGTAAATCCATACCTGCGAAGAAAAATGAAGGCGGAGGGTAGATTTACATCTTGATCTACTATGCACCTACGCTGCGCTTTTTAAATTCCTGGCTGATGTACGGCCTCACCTGATGCCTTTCCTTTCCTTTCCTTTCCTAAACCTGCAGTCCTCTCGAATGGATATCGTCCAATGGTTTGTTTGTTTGTCGTTTTGGACATTCTGTGTACATACATTGGTTTATCGCCGATGTATTTGTAAATTACGTATATTACGGAGCTCATCGACTGGAATTATAGCTATAGCTATAGCCATCGGACTCGTATATAATAGGTATTTACCACCTGTTTCAGTGAGGGGCGTATTTGATCTCGTAAACCAGAGCTGGCCGAAGCCACCCTGAAAAAAACCCTTAAATCTGAATACAGATATCTTATAAAAGACAATATCAGCCCGCTTATCTAACCCATAGGATTTAATAGAGGGGTCCACCCCAATTACAAAGAGCGCTAGAGCTCGAGATGCGATGTCGAGGGCATGTGACATCGTGCATCCGCCCATCTCATCGATGAGCATCACAATCGTCCCGTAAAATATAATATTTTACTTACTTTTTATATCCAAGCTACGTCAGCGGCTTCGAAAAAAAAAAAAAAAAAAAGGAATAAAAAGACCGGTATCCACTTTTATTTCTAGAGCTCTTCTAGATTCTTTCTGGATCTCGTACCCGGACCCGCACTTTTCTGGACTTCTTGTTGACAGCTTGTTTTTGATGTTCCGGTGCTATGCTTGGCTGTTGAGACCTATAGATCATAACTTTGTGCGGTCTGGACGTACGAGACCAATCATAACCATTCCCATCAATATATGCTCTGTTGATCGATATTCTACTATGCGCGGCAAGTTGGATCAATGAGAGACCTAGCTATTTCCCGTCTACGTTCTAAACATTTCTTGTGAAGAGTATCTCTATTCCCTTTTTTACAATCTTATTTGTTATATACATCAGAGAAACCAATAGACGCCGGAGCTCAGAGCAGAGTTAAATCTATACACCCCTCCTACGATTGATAGCTCTTGAACATGGCCTGGCAAGCTTTCTATCCCCGCAAATCCATTAGCTCCATTCACACAACCCCTTTCTCAAACCACCACCATATCAAAAGAAGGGAGAACTTACAAGCTGATCCAAATAATAGCTACAAGAATTCATATCATTATTCGTCGCCTCCAAACAGCTCGTGAAAGCCTTCGCATCGGCAGCGCAGTTACCGCTTGTTACGTCGCCATAAGTGTTCGTCGTCGCTGGAGCGGCGGCAGCAGGAGCAGCGGAATCAGATGATCCACCGAACATGCCTGTGATTCCGGCGCCGAGGACGTGGCCGACTGTGGAGCCGACTGCTACACCGCTGTTTACTGTTAGATTGGTCTATGAGGATGGGGTTTTGGGGGCCTTACGCGGCGGTGGAGGCCATCTGGTCGTACAGTTAGTACCGAGGTTACTTATAGACATATCGTTGGAAAGAAGAGAAGACGCACCTGGCTGAACAAACCGGGAGACTGCGAGGGAGCTTGAGCAGCAGCAGCCGGTGGAGCAGCGTGGGTTTGCGCCGGTGGAGCGGCCATGGTTGATGCCGGACGGGTTTGCTGCTGAACCGCTGGACGGGCTGGAGCCGCGGGACGGGCGGCGGGACGGGCACCTCCTCTTTGTCGTGGCATTTTGTATTTATTAAAAAGAGTTTTTTTTCTAGAATCCTGTTAGATGGAGTAGTGAGGTTTAGAAGTGATGATGATGGAACTTACTAAAAAGTAATAACTGATATAAATGAAATTCGAAGGTGGTTGAGCGGTTGAAGAAAATGGGATCAAGTTGATTGGGTGGCAGAAATTGAAGACTAAAAAGGTCCTCGGTTCGGGTATAACCTCTTAAGTCCGACCAGCCAAGACATTTGCCTCTCGTCGCCAGTCATCCGCCCACGTTCCTTCATCAAAACACCATCTTTCGCCTCCACCGACACATCTAGAACCTTCCCCGTCGGCATCGACCCGATCAAATACCCCCATCTACTAACCACCACCGCGACAATCGCGACAAAACCACAAAAATGTCGCGCCGAAACGCCCCCCGCAATAGCACAATCCCCCAAAAATCAGATCCAAACTCCAAAGGCGTCTCCTCCTACAAAAACGAATACATCCCAAACTTCATCTCCAAAAAACCCTTCTGGTTGAACGAAGACTCCACCGCTTCCTCCGAAACAGCAGATTACCTCGAACATCAACGTCTTCAGAAGAAAAAAGCCGACGACTTAAACCTTCTAGAGGGTGGTGATAAATGGTACGACCGTGGGAAAAAACTTGGTCCGGCGGCGACGAAGTACAGAAAGGGCGCGTGCGAGAATTGCGGTAGCATGGGACATCTGAAAAAAGACTGTTTGCAAAGAATCAGGAAGAAAGGTGCAAAGTTCTCCGGCGTGGATATAGCCCAAGACGAAGAAATTCAAAAGCTCGAACTTGGCTGGGATGGGAAGCGGGATAGGTGGAACGGCTACGATCCCAGAGAACACGATGCCTTAATTGAAGAATTTGCCAGAGTGGAAGAACTAAGAGCACAGCAAAAGGATGGCAACAATTCCAACGGCACCGGCGCAGACGGCGAAGACGAAGAAGATAAATACGCCGAAGAATCAAACATGCCGGGCCAAACATACGACTCTTCTTCCAGAGTCACCACCAGAAACCTCAGAATCAGAGAAGACACTGCAAAATACCTACTCAATCTCGACCTTGACTCCGCAAAATACGACCCAAAAACCAGAACCATGGTCGACGGCGGCGCATTGTCCGACCAAGCCGCAAAACTAGTAGCAGAAGAAGGCTTCATGCGATCCTCCGGCGACGCCGCAGAATTCGAAAAGGCTCAAAAACTTGCCTGGGAATCCAGAGAAAAGGGAGTTATGGGCGCAAAGATGCACCTGCAAGCCAACCCCACCGAAGGAGAAATCCTTCGTAAAAAGCTAGAATCCAAAAAGGAGGACGAGACGCATAAGAAGCGTCAAGCGTTACTCGACAAATACGGCGGTGGCGAGTACCTCCAGGCACCACCCAAGGAGGCGACGGTTACGGAATCGGAGAGATACGTCGAGTACTCCGAGTCCGGTGATTTGGTCAAAGGCAAAGCCGATGCGACGGCGAAATCAAAATACCCAGAAGACGTTTACATCAACAACCACACCAGCATATGGGGTTCGTGGTGGCAGAACTTCAAATGGGGATACTCTTGCTGTCACTCCTTTGTCAAGAACAGCTACTGCACAGGCGAGGATGGCAAGAAGGGCATGGAGGAAGCCGAGAAGATGCGGACAGGCAATGATCTTGAAGAAAGAGAAAGAAAACAAATCGCCTGGAGGAAAGAACGCCAGGAAGCTGCCGAAGCCGAAAAGGACGATGCCGAGGTATCAGCCCATCGAAAAGAAGAGGAAGAAGAAGAAACCGCCGAAGATAAAAAGAGGAAAAGAGACCAGATGCACGGCGGTGTTACGGAGGAGGAACTCGAACAGCATCGGAAGAGGCGTCTGCTCGCAGATGATCCCATGGCCAACTACATTGACTCGGCCGCCTAACTCCATCAATTGTAATTTATATATACTTGTTATTTTAGCATTGGTCACGGCGTTGGAGGTTTGGATTTAGAAAGTTTGGGATGGAAGCCAAAATGTAGTATTACCGATGAATCAAGACCCTAAACAATGATTGGAGCAAAACGTATCAGATATCTTAGTACTTTTTTGCATCTTCAGACGGCTCGCTCATGATCACCATGATTAGATACTGTGCCGGAAATGTGGGTGGGACCACTCCCGTACGTATTGATACAGTATTTATATCGTATTAGAGCTTAATTCCATATTATAAAAAAGATACTGGTTTACCACGAAACCAGTGTATTATAACTTTGGTTATAATCTAAATTATTTGTAATTAAATCTAAACTACAGTTGTGATATGTATTATAAAAATATTCGACTTGAAAACTTTTCTATAATATAGTCTAGTTCATTTCTTGCGGTGTCTGGTTTGAGACAAGTCTAGTTCTATGAGAATAATGATTCTATTTCTATAAAATAAATTTATAAATTTACGACTTCACAAGCTTCAGGCCTCAAAGGATTAAGCTAATAAAAGTATTAGTAAGAAGATAAATAGATATATATTACGATGTATAAACTGGGAACGAGACAAAAATATATACTAACGAATAAACCTGTAATTAAACCATATTCCCGGGAATACTGATTAGAGTGATATTGAAATAATCTATTCTTCTGGCACAGTACCTAGTACCTAAGCTCATAGCAATCAACCAGCACGCCGTTAGAGATAATGTCTAGAACCACTTCATATATGGCCTGGCCCGGGTGCAAGACCGTGGTGCAGGCTCCTAGGACAACCTTCCTCGTATATAGAACACGTGCCCTGACATTCGCCCGTATCAAGTTTTTATATATAGACGCAGATACGTATACCGATACGCATATATCCCCCAGAGGATAGCCTGTGGTAGGTAAAAAATTGTGATGTCCGAGTGCGCTATTGCACCCCGAGTGGGGGGCGCAAAAATGCTTAAGTTCTCTTGGATGCCATTGCATGTAGCAGCCTTGCCCTATATGCAGTCGACGTGGCGCCATGACAGTGCGGGGTAAAGATGCCGTACGTATACATACTTACCTATATACAAAGATCGAATAGAACTGTATATGGGGTATCTCCCTCTAATACTTTCGCGTGGTCCACGAGATGTCAACGTTAACCACTCTGTTCTAGATCTTTTCATTTTTGGGGATCAAGATACTACTTCCTAAAAAGATATAGGCGCTTTAGTTTTGATCGGTTTTATAACACCTTACCAACAATCTCTATCCCTGACGCTCTTTCAGCTGTACAGCTGTACAGCGCTGTGAGATTTTTCGCGAGTATGTCAAATCCTCGGGATTACACCGTCGGCTGGATTTGTTCTTTAAAAACGGAATATATTGCCGCAAGAGCGTTCCTGGACGAAACACATGGACTGCCAGAGCATGTTTCCGTCGGCGACAAGAATGCCTATACTTTAGGCAGAATGGGGAGACATAATGTTGTAATCGCAGTTCTGCCTCATGGAGAGTATGGCATATCCTCCGCAGCACGCGTCGCCTCTGATATGCAGCATAGTTTCCCTTGCGTGAGAATCGGCTTGCTGGTTGGTATTGGCGGTGGTGCACCCACCCCGAACCACGATATCCGTCTAGGGGATGTTGTGGTCAGCACGACGAAAAATGAGAAGAGCTGCGTACTTCAGTACGACTTTGGTAAGAGGATACAGGGTCGGAAGTTTCAACTCACAGGGTCGTTAAATAAACCACCTCCACTCCTGCGAGCGGCAATAACTCAGCTCCAGGTTAAGTATGAGGAAGATGGCCACCAGATCGACGATGCTATTGATAAAGCTCTTAAGAAAAAGCCGAGAATGGAGGGATACAGACGCCCCAACTTATATAGCGACAAACTCTACCGATCTGATGTCGTTCATCCTTTCGACAACGAGGAGGCGTGTTTGGAGACGTGTGGTCTATCCGGCTTGATATCGCGACCCCCCCGGGATGAAAACGAGGATGACCCAATGATTCACTACGGTAGAATCGCATCATCTAACAGCCTAATGATGGATGCTCTGGAGAGAGACCAGCTTGCTCAGGATGAAGATATTCTATGCTTCGAAATGGAAGCAGCCGGGCTGATGAATCACTTTCCATGTCTAGTTATTCGAGGCATTTATAATTACTCGGACTCGCACAAAAATAAGGAGTGGCAAGGATACGCAGCAATGACGGCCGCTGCATATGCGAAAGATCTTCTATCTCAAATCCCTCCAACCAGAGTCGAGGCTGAGAAGAAAATAGGAGAAATGGTAGAGCGGAGTTAGTACCAAAGATCTAGCTGTACGACAGATCTAGATACACATATATATACTAATTATAACCGGACGCTAGTCGAGGAAAAGGTGAATATAATGAGCGAAACTATTGGGGACGTTGCCTCAGTTCAGCAAGGTACCTATACACCAGCTAGCAGCTACTGATCTAAGCTAAGTAACCATTATAAAAATGAATTCTAAACTTGGCTTACTAGATGACCAACGCCGGGAGCTTCTCAGCTGGCCCAGTCCAATTGATCCCTTTACACGACAATTTAAAGCGATTTCCTTCGGAGACGCCAAGGGGGAACCGAGGGATGGTTTCTAGAGGCGCCTGAATTCAAAGAATGGCTGGAAGGCAAAGAGAAGTCCCTATTTTGCCCTGGGATTCCCGGAGCTGGGAAAACCATGATAGCATCGATCGTGGCTGGTCACCTCAAAACTCTTCGAGATCAAGATGCAGCTCAGAACGTTCAGACCGGTGTTGCATTTGTATACTGCATCTACAACGAACGGGAAAAACAGGATTCCGATGATCTACTTGCTTCAATACTTGTACAGCTAGTACTGGGTCGACCTGATATTCCCGAGCCTATTCAAAAGCTGTATAAAAGCCACCGACAAGGTAAAAAACCGCGGCTTTCATTGGACCAAATATCTGAAGCAATCACCTCCATAACAACATCTTATTCCCGGGTATTTATCGTTGTCGACGCTTTGGATGAGTGCAAGGATAGCTCTGTTCGAAACTCGCTCCTGTCTAAACTATCCGAACTGCAGGCCATATCGGACGTACGACTAATGGTGACATTCCGACCCGAGGCCATTCAAGAAGACAAAATCATGACAAGGCTCGAAATCCGGGCTCAAAAAGAACATATAGAAGAATACTTACAGAGCCAAATATCCAGGCTGCCTGATATCGTCATGGAGAATCACGAACTGCAGAATAAAATAAAAACCCATATCTCAGACCTTACTCGGGGCATGTAGGTGGTCACACCCTTGGCCACATTTTTCAGGTTGCTACTGGCAGATTATCATTGCAAGGTTCCTCCTTGCTCAACTATATATTCATTCCCTCGCGGACAAACTCACAGAGGATGCAATCGATATTGCACTAAACCATATGCAAGCCGGAGAAAAAGGGTTGGATGAGGCATACAATAACGCAGTGGAGAGAATCGAGGGCCAGCTGCAAGGCTTCCGTGAACTCGGGATGAACCTGCTTCTCTGGATCGTCTTCGCGAGAAGGCCACTCACCGTAGAGGAACTGAGACATGATTTGGCAGTGAAGGTGGGTATATCATTTTTTGACACAAGGAACCTCCACACAGTCAAAGATGTAGTATCTTCTTGCGCAGGTTTAGTCACTGTTGACCGAGACAGCAACATAATTCGATTGGTGCATTACACCACCCAAGAGTATTTCCAACGCAACTATTGGAGGGGTGCGGATATAGAGGCGAGAGATAGGGACGGGACAGCTCTATTACTGGCGATACAGCGAGAGTGTGATAATGTGGTTAGGTTATTATTGGATAAGGGTGCGGATTTGGGTTTAAAAATGCGTATGGGGATACACCGTTAGAATTAGCTCGAGCGAAAGGGAATGAGGCTATAGCGAAGCTGCTTACCCTTGAAAAAGGTGGGGGGTAATTAAGTATGTAGTACCTATTGAAATATCGATCTTACAGCATCAATTAGTTCTACCGTTACTTGCTACACCGATGTTTCTAGGGAGCAATTAAACGCCGATGTCTTTTTGTTTTCGCTCCAGAATAATTCCCCAGCTTATGTTTAGAAGTATATAGAAACAATTGCCAAAAATAAAAAGTTATATATAAAAATAAAAATAAAACCTCCAGATTTCTACTCCCACCGTCTAATCCTCATCGAAGATATCCAATGCGTTCCTCAATATCGTATCCAACGCTCTATGTTGCCAATTCGTATTCTTCAAATCCTCCTGTCGTGCACTCATCAACGTCGGTCCGAAGCAGATGGATAGATTCCACGCGTTCATCTTGTTCTGACCGGAGTACTGCATCACGCGGCTAAGATGGAGGACGAGGGCGCGGACGGTGGCGTAGTGGGCGTCCGGAAGTCGGTTGATGAGAGCGTGGAGGGAGTCGCGCCGGACGTTGTCGTCGTCGATTTCTATAAAACTTTTTAGTAATTATTTCATGGGGAGTGGATGGAGGTTTGACATACTAGCAGCTTCGATAAATTCATCATAGAGGGCATATGTCAAAACGGGATCGGGCAATTCTCGGAAGAACTGCTTCAAAGCGGATGCCACACTGTTGACTTCATGGAAGAATTGGTCCGGATTGCGGAAATCAACCTTGCTTGAGTCTGTACTCTCCCAAGATTAGTTATAACAAACTTGACAAGCATATTTAAGTTCGGCGGACTGACCATTATCGAATATTTCCTTGATCTTCTGGATTTGAGAAGTCGCTCCGGCTTGTCGGTAGATGCCTTCGACGTTCAATCCGTACAACTCTACCGCGGTCATGCATTGGATTACAACAATTGGGACTGCATTTCCGTCACGTTGGAGGAGGACTTCCAGTGGAACCCCGAATACCGGTTTGACCGGTCTTCGTACAGGTCTCGGGGCGGGTCTCACGCCAGCGTTAGGGTCGATAGGTGGGAAAGTTCCAGATGCTGCTCTTTCCCCACCGAACTGTGGTTGTTGGGGGTTATGGGGCTGAGGGACATGCGCCGGCTGTTGGTGCGGTTCAGGCTGCGGTGGCTGAACTTGCTGGACCGGCTGGACCGGCTGGACTGGCTGAATAGGCGGTAGAGGGAATATCTAATTATCGTTAGCCATCTTCAATGCCAACAGGAATCTTAGGCGTCGACATACGGGATGTTTCTGAACTTCAAACTTCATCATTCCAAGCTGTTGCGGTGGTGACTTTGAAACAAACTCCATAATAAATCCGTTCATATCGGCTTCATCATCCACGCCGGTCAATGCCTTCCGGAGGTCGCTCTCGCCTCCATTCCCACTGACCGCGCGACCATTATTCAGCGCAAACGATTCGTTCAAGGCAACTACCCCGTGTCAGTAGACATTCGTCCCATACAAATCAATAAGGTATCCTTACCAAACTTCTGCAATTGCAAACTCAACCCGGCATCGCACTCCAATATCAAATCCCTCAGTGCCTTGACACTTTGAGGTCTCTCCACGTGAAACAATTCGGAGTGTGTCTTGTTGGTTATCTCAACCTGCCTCACATACTCCATATCCGCCATCTCCAACTTCTTCCTCGCATCTTCCTCCGGATGACGGCCGCCGCCGAGGAAGCCCTTAGACCGACTGCCATTCCGAGAGCTTTCGTACTCCTTCGCCGCAATATCGACTTTATTCCTCGCCTAGTAAACTACCATCAGCAAACCCCCCTTCTAAATAAAATCGTAATCACGGGTATTACCTTCTCCATCTCATGATAAGAAGTAGGGCCCTTCTTCTCCGAACCCGCAACCACGTTCTTCCACTGCTTCCGCCCGGCCTCGATGTTATTCGATAATTCTGTGAGTTCTTCTGACATGGTATTAAGCGCGGCTGCGAATGCGACGCCATTGTCGGCTAAGCTATCGTGGATCCGGTTCGATTCTTGGAGACCCTTCATGAGAGTCCCTCGCCGGGGGCCCTGTTCGCGGTGGATGGTATCGTGGGTTACGCGGCATAGTTTCTTTAGACCTGTATTGATTGTTAGTATTGTGTTTTTGGGGGGTGTCGAGGGGGGGTATGTACCAGCGGCATGGTCTTCTTCGATTTGCGCGCGCTTTTTGAGAAATCCTGCGAAGTCCTGTAGATAGTCCAGTTAGACCGGGTCTTTGGAATTCGGTGCATATATAAATATGATTAAACGTACCCTCGCGGACATCGCCGACTCCTTCAACTTGGAGAGCAGCGCATTCAGACCGAGCTATCCATCACGACCAACAGTCAGCCTCCAACAGTCACAGAAAAAAAGAGACATAAAAAATGAATAAACAATATAATAGAATAAAATGAATGGGAATATACCTCCGTCTGCAAAACTTCATTGACATCCCTCGAAGTCTGCGTGGTCCCCCCACCAGCGCCACCCTGCGAATTCCCCACAGGCGGCTGTACCTGCGGCTGCTGTTGACCCTGCGGCTGCTGTTGATTCAGCGGCTGGTGGTGCTGCGAACTGGGACCGGCGCTGGGATTCTGGTGATGATTCTGGTGATGATGCGAGAATCCATTGGTCGCAGCGGGAAATCCGCCGCCTCTTGGCTGGCCGACGGATACTGGCGTTGCCATTCTTTCCTGTCCGGCTGTCTCTCTTGGATTTCGCGCGAACGACGGGTGCGGCTCAAAATGTGAAAAAACGACAAGACTGCGGTCGCTCCGAGTGATCGCGGCGACTGCGGGTGGTTCTTTTCCTTATGGTATTTCCTTATGGTATTCGATTTAAATCTACCGGGGGGAAAGGTAGATGTCAGATATGAAAGATGGTCGGAGTGGTCTAAAGTTGGAAGTTGGAAGTTAAGTTGCAAGTTGCATTTGTCAGGGTAAACTCGAGTGAGATGATGTTGATGATGGGAGAAATCCCCAATCCCGCAACATAATATCCCCCAATTGCAGGGCAAGGCTGCTGGATTCGAATCAACCTGGATCTGGTTACACCCGGCAGAGCTGGTTATTGTAATTAATTACGTGTTACTGCGAACATAACGAGCAAGTTGGGGCCTAAATGGCACCTGGCTAAGCGGGCGCGCTGAGGCTGTGAAGTCCAGGATTCAAGAGCCATGATACGATGCGCTATCCCGCACTCGCACTCCCACACACCCTCGCCCGCCATGCAACTAGCTCCATGGCCCCAGACCGCAAAGAGTCAGCAATGGGAAATATGACATTTGGCGTCGCGGCGCTGTTCCAGATCATATTTATATGTGACGCCACAATCCAACAGCCTCAACGCACAAATACAATCAAACCTACGGTACCTAGATGTCGCAAGGTAAGTATTATTAAGAGCATTACGTACCCATGCATATCGATATCCAGAGGGAGGGGAATCTAATTGGTTTCCTCGCATTGATGACCGCGTTTACAGCGGTTGTGTTTGTCTTTTCACATCTCCCCGTTCACAGAAGGAAATACCGGGGTTTTAGGACAAGTCGAGTCTAGATGCATATGTAAGTGTGTAATGTACACGGTTTTCAATTCTCCTGGGCGCAGATTTAAATTATAAAACGGTCGTCAGTTTAAGCTTATCGGGTACTATAGACGCCCACATTGACAGTCGATAATAGTAGTTTGTATATGTGTATATTGCATTATATTATATATGTCAACTAAGAGCTTATTGGAAGAATTGGCCTGTCTTCCGGAGTACTTTGTATTAATATAAATTTATATCCATACCCCCTCGATACAATTGCGATCAAGGAACATAGCACCATATCAGATCCAAAGAAGACATTATACACCCTAGATTCGAGCTAAACCGCCATCTTTATAACTACCCGCTATGTCGACCCGCTATTTAGGAGGGTAACCTAAGCTACCAAGGCAACTCCATGCGGATTTGAACGTATTATACGATAATGAATATATTCATTGCCAAAACCAAAATATCCGGCGCATGTACCTACATCTCCGGAAAACAACAGTTTTGGTTTTCCGAACATTCAAACTATCCGTATTGTAATCGCAGGCGTGGCTGTACGGCTGATACTTATGAGCTAGCGCTCGGTGGACCAGGGGGGTGCCCAAATGCATTAAATGTCAAAGCCTGCTGGTGGCAAGTAGAAACCGAATCGAGCCCTAAGATATATCTTGCGTACGTACGAGACAATGTATACTTGGATCCAAGATAACCGGAAGAATAAAAAATTGTAAAAAACAATAATATTCCTACTGGAAGACATATTGATATTAAAAAGCAGATCAATAATCCGACTTTACTGGAATAAAAGAATATAGCCAGAAATAACCTCACTACCAAGGCAAAGAGTATATGTACCTATAGCAGCATGCGCAGGGTCAATATTATACGTATACCGGTATACGTAGCAAATTAGCTATTATGAATTTTCAAATGGATGGCTGAACTACCAGAAAACTTATAAGCCAAAAGATAAAGTGAAAAACATCTGTTTAATCAAATGTTAAAACAATCCGGTCTCGGTCCTTTTGGTGGATGCGTACTCATTCAACAGATAAGATCTTGATTGCCTGCCCATTTATGATCGGTATTTAGTTCAAGATATATACGATATTCCTTGAATTTTAGAAATCGGGGTACACGTGGTCTCGTTCCCAGACGTCTATGTGTGCAGGTAGTATTTCTTAAGCATATATACATTATAGACAACAACTATAGACTTTTATGATGGAATTAAACAATATAATATTAATGCGCATCGTATAGACTATAGCTATATCAATGCGGTCTGGGTACGAGACCAATCAATCCTAGTAAAGGTTGCTATTTGATAGCACCCCCTCCATGCCGCATTACCAATGCGCTCCATATATACCCTCAGCACCTCCACTCTCCCCGGCTAGACGTACCACCGCATCAAAATTTCCTGCAGGCTGGCATACAACAAACAATAATGGCGAGCGTGGTCTATAGATCTATGAAAAGCCGGCACAAAACTCCTGCGGCACTGTTGGCCAAATGAACCAAAGTACCGTGGCTTTAGGCACGGATCTAGGAATCGTACGAAATAGATCATTCTAAAGATCTATATATACATGCGATTAAGTAGTCAGCCTACTACAGCAATGTGTAGACCCGGCGGTTTGGGCGCATAATTTGGGTCGGGCAGAGGCACGGGCGCGCGCGCGCTAAGTCTATATATATATCAACAAGCTTGACCCCCCTTCCCGTTTCGAATTCTATCGAGCTCGACTGTTTTAAAGGCATAAGCTTAGTCTGCATGGATTGTTGATGAGAGATTGTGCGCTTCATGAGTCCGGTCCCTAGGATCCCTATAGCTATAGTGTTTTCGTATAATTAGAATAGATTTAGTGCTTGGATCCAAACTTCGAATTCATGGATTATGCCGTCTATCGCCACCCACGGGGTCAGATATGGAATATTCGATAGTAGTCGGATTCATGTTTATTGCGCAAGTCACGTTATGTAGCCAGTTCACCATATGCATGTGCATGAATGAAGGTGGGTTTCTCCGTGTTGTGGGGGTACCTCATATATCACCGGACCATGAATTCAATTCAGTTCGACGGTCAATTCTTTGAAAGAAAGAATCTACGAGTAAATGTGCCTATGGGCCTAAATTTCTTGAATCCACATGTTGGTTTATTTCGCTCTATAAAAAGGTCGATAATATTGATTGTAAGAGCGACAATTATATTGATCAAGCATGTGATATCTGCTTTCCACCAGCTCCAACAAACCCTCTAAACCGGCACCAAGACCCGGCACCCGGAAAACCCTAACTCAAAGTTCTCGACCTCTAGATAGACAAATCGTACCATTCCACAGGGAAATATTAAGCATAGCTTCCACTAGATCTATAAAGTTTCTTAAAAAGGCAGCTATCGGCCTGGCCCCAGCCGTAGTACAACTGTCCCGCTGGTCAAAACGTTGAAAAACAAGGTATCGACCTTGCCCGAGCTTCCTTCTCTGGTTGAACCCCGAACCGGAACCTTTGCGTCGGTATTCCAGAAGTCACGACACCAAGCTCCCCAAAAAAGTGGTTAGAACAAGATACTCTCTGGATAAGAAGGAAAGAATCCGTAAAAAATCTAGCCAGTTTAAACTACAAAGCTAAACTTGAGAAGGGCTAAGTTCTTTTTTTTTTTTTTTTTTTTTTCATCACGATTCGGAGACGCATTTCAATTGGCAGGAGGAAGCGAACGGGAGAGGTTGGTGTATCAATGCGAGTTCAAGCATTGATTTAGCCTATGAGGCAAACTCTTTTTTTTTTCCTTTTAAGCTTCAAAATGGGGAGAAATAGGTGTCACGTTTCATGAGACAAAGAGGCTTCGTAATGCTTAGATTTCATATATTCGTCTGTTTCAGAAGCAGGTGATAATGATATGCAGATAGCATAGCACCTCCAGATCAAATTATTAATTTTTTCTTAAAAAAAGAACGAATTTCGTGCATGAGAAAGGTAGTACTGCGGATACGAAGATGCAATATATGCTTCCTATACTCCACGGTGAGATCCGGTGTTCAAGCTACCAGCTTGGGGAATTTGCATATAGACACCACCCAAAAGAAGGTCCGGATACCTCTTTTTTTTCTTTCCCTCTCACACACAGCCCGCTGAAATCTGGAGCGGAGTAAAGGTATCGACCCTTCTTCTTTTTTTTGTGGCAACGAAAAAGACCTCTGGGGGGGCTTTTTTATATTCCAGCGACGAGAAGGAATATTGTTGCTTTCTGGTTTATAGATGCTTGTTCGGGATAGCTCTCGCGATCTCGCCTGTTCGTGACCAATAGGAGCGGGGTGACTGATGAGCTAAGCTTCAATTTCACGAGTTTCTGCTTTTTTATCCTCATGTTAAGCTTGGGATGTCTTGGGCCGGGGACCCCCCTTCAAGAAGTTTATATTTTATAAATCAAAAAAGGCCGCAGACTTTTTAGCACAGCCTGGGGGAAGAGCGTTGAGAGGGTTGAGCACGAGATCCGGGGATTTAATTGGTCGTCTACTCGCCGGGTGGTTGGAGAAAGTGAGAGGCAGATCGTTGAGTCGGTAGCTCTACCGATATCCGATGACAGGATTCAAGATTAATTCACTTGCTTGTTTGAGCATTATTTAGGGTAGATAGAGGGGAAGTGAACTGAGACGACTGGCTGTATTGATCCAGAAGCGCCGACACCGAACGGCTGGGCCACAAATGCACGTCTTGTCCCCGGCTCGGTGGATGGGCGAGTGGTGGTGGTGCTGCTGCTGGTTGTGGTGGGCATGCCATTTATCGCGCAATCTTTTCTTGATGGTATTTCTGATACCAAGAGTAGATTGTTTGATAAAGGTTTATTTTTTTGTTTGCCCTCGCGGGCCGGGTAGCTATTGTCTCGTCTATAGCTAGTTGGTTAGACATTTATTGTTTTTTTTTTTTTTTCCCTGTTCATGTTGGGTTTTGGGTGAAGCCATTGATATCATCTTGTTAGTAGAAGCCATCGAAGCCACAGTTCATGTTGCGAGAAGATATGGATGGACATGTAGATTTCTGCCATGGGACGACTCCACTTTCGATAAGTCGGACCCAAGCCAGATTATCCCAGAATATCCGTTCGGATCCACTTCCTTGGGCAGGCGGACTAGTCAGAACAAAAGAAGAACAGACAGCTGGGAAGCCCTTCGCTACGCGGCTTTTGGTGTGGGAGGAGTAGCTGGATTAGAAGATAGGTTGGTCCCTTCACTTGTGAACAGAGGCGCCATTCTCAAACCATCCGTCCATATCTGTCCTTCCCTTCCCGTTTCTCTCTTCTCTTCTTCCTCTTCCTCTTACTCTTTCGTCTCGAATTGAGCAAGAGAGGATATTCTCGATACTGCCCTTTTTTGTTCGAAGCAGCCTTTGCCAATCACTGCAGACTCACGCATCAGCTTCAGCTCCAGCTCAGCTTTCCGCCCATTCAGCTCGATCGAAGAGTATCAGATCAGCTCCAAAACAGACAGGACCGCTATTCGACCGTGATCGACGACTCTCCGGCATCACAGGACAGGAAAAGACAGCCCCTAGCTAGCTTGGGAGATTGGAGATTCCGACAGTTTTGATAAAGAAGGTTAGTACAAACTCGAACAGAAAAAAAACCATCATAATGGACGGATTTATCCAGAACTGCATTGCATTGTTTGCGTTCCGTGCCCATCGCTTGCACCCGAATCCGAAACCCCGTCGAGTTGAGGGCTGGTTTCGATGTGTGTCATCTCTGTCACATCGGCCGCCGCCCTGTTTATCAGCAGCCAGCTCGTTCAAGCTTGCCGGGCTAGTTGGCCAGTTGGGTGCTTTGATGTGAGGGGGTGGTTGATTCGATTGATTGATTGAATTGGCTGTGGACTGCATGGGGCCAGGCCTTTTCCCTCGCTCGTTTAAACTCACAGCTGGCTACGAGTGGCTGAAATCGAAGCGATATCATACCTGCTGCCGCTGCTTGCTTGCTTGCACTTGTTTGATGGTGTGGGTACCGGTCAATACCACGGGTATTACCAAGAAAGCAGCAGTGTTCCGAGTCTTTTTTTTTTTTTTTTTTTTTTCCTTTTCAAGATGGTCTCTTTTTTGTTCTCCCTCTTCGATGATGATGATGGTGATGCTATGTTCATCATCCGGCGTGTATCCTGGTTTGCCATAGCAAGCTCATCTCGAGAGCTACCTTGATCAAGTCCGCGTCCGAACGAAACAATTGGTCCGGCTATCCAGGTGCAGCTAGCTTGCACAGGAGCTTTGCCACCAGTAGAAGAGCCAGTCTGTTTGTTAGTCAATGCAGTCCAGTCCGGTCCAGTCCAGTCCGTCCCGTATCCAGCCAGCAGCCAGCAGCCAGCCAAGCAGCGAGCAAAGCCACGAAGAGGATATCTTGTTCTTTGCGATATATTTCTTCTTTTCCCGTTGGGCGAGGCGGCACGCACGCATGCATGCATGCATACCAAGTCGGTGATGGGTGGATGGGTATATGAATGGATGGGTGATGATAGCATAGTGGGTGGTTGATTGTCCGGACTGTGGTGTTTGGTTATATATCAAGCAGCTGCACCCTGACATGAATGGCACCGGCCAGACCCCCTCAAACAGCAATAAGAACTACTCTTTGAATTCTCTTCTTACCCTCGTCCTCCTTCCCTTTCTTTCTTTCCCTTCATCATCACCACCATCACCATCACAATAGTCATCACCATCACCAGCATTACCCAGCATCATCCCAACCATCACCATCGTCATCATCTGCTGTGTTACACTACTTTGATTTCGGGCACAAACATCAACGTCATCATACCCGGCAGACAGGCAGCTGCCGTTATAAAGAAACCCACGTCCTCGAGACCATACTACTCGATATAACTTGAGTATATAAGTACTTATCATCTACCGCTCAGGCTTCACCGGCCACGATCTCGATACCAAAAAGTACTTCTTTCCCTCTGTTCCCCCTCGCCTTTCTTCCCTTGACTTTCTTTTTTTATGTTTTATTTTTCTTTTTCTTGTCGTTTTCTCGCCGTCTACTCCGCCCTGTCTCCGTGCCCCCCTTCTCTCCCCCTCGCTCCATTTCTTCGCCAGGCTTAATTGCTGGCTGGATGGCTGGCTGGTTCGAGCAAGCGATTTGGCACCCAAAACTCTCCCTGGTCGTTTCCTCCACTGGAAACAATTGGGAGGCTGCAAACTAGGCAAGACGAGCCGCGAAAGATAACCCTCAGGTCCATGGCAAACACCGTGAACTCTCCGGAACCGTCGAAAATAGCCGCCTTGAACACGTTTTGAAACTCTCTTTGCTTATGCATAACCTGGAAAGAACTCTCTCAAGTGCTGACCTTGAATTCGTGATCCTAGCTTACCGAGAACTAGATCTTTTTCTAGCTTCCCCCCAAACCCACACACCCCTACAACAATGACCACACAGTCCCTAAAGGTACCTTAAACCACCACCAAGAAGTCTTGACTATTGCTTCCCCCGTTACTTTCGAAGTCTTCCGAAAAAACATGATCTCTCGCGTTTTCCCTCGTGCATCGTCTACCTCTCGCCCACGTTGATTCGTTCCTAAACACGTTCTACATCGTGTGATTCTCGCTTCTTCTTTTTCTTTTCTAAGAAAGGCGAGTAGTCGCACCATGCAAATCCGTGCTGGACTTGGATAAAACCTTGCAACCAGGTTTTCAAGGAGAGAGAGGAATAAAGATTCAAGAAAAGGAGAGAAAATCTATATTGGAGTGTTCAAATGGGACCAAAACCCATCTACACTTCTCTTCCTGGCACTGTGGATGAAGTGGAGGCGGTAGTCTCCCCAAGGACCCCCCGTCCGAAATCCACGCCTGAAGATTTTCAGCACCTTTTTGTACCCGACGATGCGAGGGAACGCGGAGAAAACGAACAGAAGACTCCGGGGAGAATGTGCCGCAGGCGGCTGGACCAGAAATATGATTCTAACGGAGATTTGAATGTACAGTGCGTCGTCACAGGCGATGGTGCCGTCGGCAAGGTAAATACTACCCTGATCACAGCTTCTCGGAGCTTGGCTGAGTACTAACTCGGGGTTTTTCCTAGACATGTTTGTTGATCAGTTACACCACTAACGCCTTCCCGGGTGAATACATCCCCACTGTGTAAGTTTGGTCCCGTATTTTATGGCCCATTTGGTCAGGAATGGCGTCTCTAGCTAGTCCGAGAATACGAGGAATTTGGGGGTCTAATTGTGTGATTACAGATTCGATAACTACTCTGCAAGTGTTATGGTCGATGGAAAGCCCATCAGCTTGGGATTGTGGGATACTGCCGGTCAGGAGGATTACGACAGACTGAGACCTTTGTCATATCCTCAAACCGACGTCTTCCTCATTTGCTTCTCTTTGGTTTCCCCGCCGTCCTTTGAGAACGTCCGAACGAAGGTTGGTCATGCATTGTTCACGTGATGTCGTGGTCGAAAAGTGCTTACGATTTGGGGCGTAGTGGTATCCGGAAATCAGCCATCATGCACCAAACATTCCAATTATCCTCGTTGGTACCAAGCTCGATTTGAGGGACGACCCCAAAGTCTTGAAGTCGCTGCAGGATAAGAAGATGGCACCAATCCAGTTCGCCAACGGTGTTTCCGTTGCGAAGGAAATCGGCGCCGTCAAGTACCTTGAGTGCTCTGCCTTGACCCAGAAAGGACTTAAGAATGTCTTTGACGAGGCAATCAGGTAAATAGCATAGCTCGATATATATTTGATGATAGAACTGGGTGCTAACTATTATTTCCAGAGCTGTCCTAATGCCAGCACCAAAGGCAAAGCCGAAGAGCAAGGGTTGCACCATCCTATAAACGAAATTTACCGAATTAAATCCACATCGGCGTACGAATCTCTTGCGCTTTTTTCCTCTATCGATCCATTATCCATACGAACTTTGTGCAGGCGTTCTCCGTTTTCTCTTGACAGTCATATCCCATGTTCTAAACCATCCATGAATTGAAGCTTTTTTCTTCTTCTTTCTCCCTTGTTTAGTACCTCTGCCCTTTTTCTTTTTTCTTTTTTTGATGCCACTGTAGTAACTGGAACCTGTTATTTTACGTATTTTTTTCCCTACTCGTTTTTTCCTTTTCCGTTTCTCTAATGTCGGCTTATATATCTTGATGAAAAACTAAAGAAAGAGAGTTGTGAATACATACCATGGTCATCATGCCTCTTCTTTTCCTCTGTTTTATTCTTTCTCACTTTTTTTTCCTCCCCCGACATGATTAGTGTGCTATTATACTACTATACTTCCCTTTTGAGGTTTGCAGAGCTTATACTATATATTCTTTTTATCCTTTTGATTTGTTAAATTGCTCACCGTTGGCTGTATGTTTGCGAGTGTGTAATATGAGACTGTATCGATATAAAAGGAATATTGGCTTCGTCGATGTACGCCGTGCACGGTGAATCGGTCTTGATCATATGAAATGCATTCCATTCGCATGTGGATTTTGAGCAGAAGAAACTTTTTATCAATGCGCATGCATCGCGGAAACAAAGCCTATACGCCAGGTACCTATATACCGGTATATATATATACCACCCCCGTTCATATCGTACAATTATATAATATAACCCTCCCGAGCTCGCCGTAGTTATCATCTTCTAACCCTCTTCCTTCGACTGGGATGTACACCATCTTCAATCTCTTCCTCAGGTTTCTCCTCCTCGACCTTCTCCCCCCTTTCGAGCTTCTTCTTCTTATCTTCTTCGTACCGTTTCTTTCGTTCGGTGTTTAGACTTTCGTTTTTAGCTTTTACACGTTCCTTGCGATCGGTGCTTTTCCCGCCGCCGCCCGCGGTGAGTTCGACGTTTATCTTGCGTCCTTCGAAGTCGGAGTGGTGGAATAGACTTAGGCAGTTTTTCATCATGCCTGCGTCGGAGAATTCTACGAATGCGTAGCCTTTGCAGATGGGATCTTTGGTTTGTGGGGGCTTGAAACCGCGGGATTTGGGTTTCTCGCCGGGTTTGTAGGTTGCTATGCGGACTGAAGTTGGTTTTACGGAGGAGAGGTGGGAGAGGAGGGTGGTTTGGGTTGTTGTGTATGGGAGGTTTCCTGGATTTTTATATATCAGTACTGTGGACTTGGATGAAGGGGATGGGGAACATACCGACGAAGACGATGAATCTGCTATCTTTTCTTGCGGATTTTGTATCATTTGGAGTTTTAGCGGGTACATCGCCGTCTCCACCGTCTTTGGGGGTTTCCGAAGCTCCTTCACCAGCTTCGGCCCTCGCCTTCGCGGCGGCGTTTTTCCGCCGTTCTTTTCTCTTCTTGTTTTTTGCGGTTTTCAGAAGGTTGGAGTAGGCTTCGTTGTGGACTTGCTTCACTTCTCCGTCTTTCTTGTCTTCAGTCTTCTTGTCTCCGTTCCTTTTTTCTTCGTTCTTTTTATCGTCTGGGGTGTCGTCCGTAGTGGCATCGTCTCTTTTCCGTTTCAGCGATTTGGCAAGTCCTTCGTTCGTCGTATCCTTCCCACCGATCGAGAAGTCTTCTTCTTGTGCATTTTGATCCGTGGCATCGGTTTCAGGCAGATCTTTGAATTCTCGATCGCGTTTGCGGACCCTGGGCGCGCGGGTGCGGGGGCGGCGGGGTTGTGCCATTGTGCGTTTGGTATATGTGGTGAAGGGTGAGGTGAAGAAGTTGAAGAAGTTTGGAAGTTTTAAATTTTTTTTTAGGCGACGAAGGGTTATGCGACAACTCTAATTTGAGCCGCAGGTGCAGGGGCCAGCACGACCCGACTCGACACCATGCGGACCACTATTATATCTACACCCGTATCGCAGGGAAGATGCATCTATACAATAAGTAAACCGCTTCACAGAATGCATATAAAGAACTTCATAGTCCATCCAAAACGGACGAAAGAAAGACAAATAGCTAGAATACACCACTAATAACCCCCACAAAAAAGAAAGCCAACGAAAAAAGAAGCCCAATTTTTCCCAATGCAATCAAAAAAACACCAAAAGAAGTCCAATGCCATCCTTCATAAACTATATATACTTGTGAAAAAGAGAGAGAGATTATTCTTCCTCGCCTTCCTTCTTCTTCTTCGGTTCAAAGTCGAGTTGATTCCCGTTATAATACGCACTCCTCTTATCGCCATCTCCGTCGTGTAGTGTCCTTATCCTCTTCTTTGCTACATCCCTAGATACGACGGGTGTGCTAACTGACGCCGAACTGGCAGTGGCGATATCTTCATCTTCACTCCCCGCGCTGTTTCCGCTTTTCTCTTTCTTCTTTTTGCTGTCTTTCTTTTCACCGACGACGACGCTGGCCGATGGATCGTGCAGTCCGAGGAATGTCAGAACCATAAGCCAGATGCTGAGGAAGAACGAAACGATGAAGTTTTGTTGGTTGTTGTTTGCACCGGTTCGTCTGGCTGGTGCGAACGCTGTGGAGACTTTTGATGATGCGATGGGTTTCAGGATTAAGATGGCGGAAGGGTAGAGACCAAGGTCAGAGAGGGAGGAGGTGCCGTCGATAGTTTTGGAGGACATGCTGGAGGATTGGACGACGAGTTTGTAGGGTTGGTTGCTGTCTGTGCGGTTCTGTTTATTTTCGTTAGTATCAGTTTAAAATTTACGGCGGGGTTGTAAATGCTTACGCTGTCCAACCAGGGCCTTACATCCCCCTCTATTGTCGCATCGGCGGGGAATCTATACGATATCCGACTTCCATCGAATAATCTAAAAGCCAGATTACACTGTCCATCTCTCGGGACCTCCTTCCCCTTGCCCTCAGAAATAATACTCTGAGCCGGCGCCTCAGCTTCAGCAGCAATAGCCTTCCGATTCGCCTCTCTAATCTTCATCTCCTCTCTATCCGCCTTAATCTGATCCAAAACCCTCCTCCTCTCCTTCTCAGCTTCGATCTTCTTCTTTTTCTGTTCATCGGCGTATTGCTTGTTACTCCGTGATTTCTGAGCTTCGGCGGCGGAAGCCATGGCTTGTGTGTCCTCGCGACGAGCTAGTTCTCGTTTCTTCTGCGCTTCGAGTTCTGCGGCTTCGCGCTGGGCTTTTAGGCGGGCGATTCGTTCGCGGTGTTGAGCTTGGATCGAGGCTAGACGGCGGCCGGTATCGGATTCTGGTGGGAATTGGGTGTTTGCTGGGAGGGTATCTGCTGATGTTGAAGGTGTAGGTGTAGGTTCATGAGGTGGCGATGTGGTAGTGGTAGTTTGGGTAGTAGACGTAGGAGCGGGATTAGGGAAACTGGGACTGCTGTTTACGCCATCTAGAAGATTGGCAGGTGCAGCGAGGTTACCGAACGTCGAGGATATTTTGGCGATAAATTCGTCCTTCGAGATCGGGTTGACAATAACAGTAAGACCGTCGACACCTGCTCCTCCATTCCTAAAAGGTTACACAATAAGAAAAGGATTAGATATCCCTGACTGGTTGAAACAATTGTGGTATACGTGGAAGGTAGGGGTTCGTACTTTATGATCAGGAGGGTTGGATATGTTGTTATGGAGCAGAAGGCATTTAGGTAATTTGCTTCGGTCGAGTCTTTGAGTAATCTGACGGTGATGGCTGAGGTTCTGAGGGATGTTGATACCTAGAAGCCATTCGGTATTAGTATAATATAGATATATACATAGCATATCCTATAAGATTGGTATGGGGTGAGCATACGGCGTCGTGTGAAAGATAGTCGTTCTCCCAGAGGTTGCTGTCGTCGCTCTCATCGGTAACGAAGCAAGCCAAGGGCTTCTGGTTGGCGACGGTGGCTTGAATCGCCTCTTCGATTCGACCGGAGAAGAAGATCGAGTCGGACATTGCTGCAGGTATGTGAACACTGGAGACAATCAGATCTAAGGAGAGGTACCGGTGGTGGTGAGGTGAGTGAAGTGGTGTCGAGTGAAGTGAAGTGGTGATGGTGGTGAAGTGCAGTGGGAGTTGAAGTGGCGCGTGGGGGAGGATGATACAAGAAGATGCAATGAGATGCCACGGTTTATATGTTGTTATGGCCTGACATGCCAACCAAATTACGGTGCAATCAGGCCGCGGATTGCGTAGCAAACATGCGCAATGCTGCCTAGTATCCCTAATTATATCCCAGGGCTCTTGAATCTATCCGGCTCGAGATACACATGCATTCCGGGACCTCCACTTGGTCTTGATGTTTCGATGTTTCGAAGTTATTATATTGCGTAGCTGGAGAAGCTCAGGCCATCCGTCGAGCCAGGATGCAGAGTTACAGTATTATGTGTTGCTGTGTTGAGCAATTCGATGTTTGATCGTCAAAAAAGCCGTTTGACATCGAACTTCTAACCTCTTCTGGAAACATTGCCAAAATCCAACAGCCTCAACAAATACATTCAAATTCAAAAAAGTTCAAAAGATTCGAGACAGCTTAAATGTCAGAGTAGTCTCGAGGCCAAAAATTGGGAAAACCCACCAAATCTTGTCTCGAATCCAGACCCTGGGGCACCAAATCTAGGAACGGATAAAAAAACTCCGGCCTGCAGGGTTTTTTGTTTGTTCTGCCTACTCCCTAATCGTGCTATGACTGGCCGTTAAGTACCTAGATGAGCTGGCTATAGCTAATTTCATTACTGCTACTACTACTACTACTGTGCTACTACGACTGCTACTAGCTACTACTGCGACGACTACTACTACTGCCGCTTCTGCTGCTGCTCCTTGTTGTACATAAAGTACTTAAGTACTAAGTAACTAACAGATAATCCCATACGGACAGCAAGCACTGCCATCCTTCGTGCACACTCCGCGACAGCACAGATCCTTATTCGTAGCACACGGAAATGTACTCCACAGGTTAGGAAAGCTCGCCTTCTCCGCCGACCAATACGGATTATTCGTGTCCGTCCACATACAATCCTGCACGGATGTATCAACCTGTCTATTATAATACTCCATATTATCGTCATCCCCTGAGCATGAGTCCCAGTACTTCGCTCTCTTTGATAGATCCCTTTTTGTATCTTTACCATCTTTGGGTTCAGTCTTTATCTGCTTTGCCCGAGTATGTGGCTTTAGATCTGTTGAAACGCCAGTTGCGTTCAAAAACTCCAAGTAGGCCGGATCAGGTCCCTTCCAAACATGTTTCTCCAAGTACTCCTCATCAATCTTGATAGCCGGATACTCAACCCCCTCCTCTTCTCCCCTCTTAAGCACCTGATAAAACTCCGGCCCCCAATTCGTAACCGTAGTAATCCAAACCTCAATCCTATTCGCCTCCTCCCCGTCGCCGCCGTATTGTCCAATACTAGCCATGGAGTGCTCACCGACATAGTACGTAGCACCATTATGCACGAACGTCCCGTCTTTGAGTCTACTCCACGCGGACCAGAGGTACGAGGAATCGGAGTAGCCGTTGTTGACTACCGCGCGTTTTATCTCTACGGTCCATTTCCCGCCGACGGCGCGGCCGTACCAGAGGCCGGAGTTTTCGAAGTCGGTGATGACGTTTTGGGCGAGACGCCAGAGAATGCGGGAGTAGACTGGGATTCGGGAGAAGGAGACGCAC
This sequence comes from Arthrobotrys musiformis, assembly GCA_036971715.1. Taxonomy (NCBI): domain Eukaryota; kingdom Fungi; phylum Ascomycota; class Orbiliomycetes; order Orbiliales; family Orbiliaceae; genus Arthrobotrys; species Arthrobotrys musiformis. Next base: position 1,145,387 of record JAVHJL010000011.1, on the reverse strand, counting down.
CAGCCGTCACCATAGGAGATGTGGTCTATGTCGCCATCCCAGCGGGCTGCGAGGGCTTTTGGGAGGAGGCCGTGAGAACCTGGGGTTTGAGAGGTTGGGTGTGCAGAGAGAAGAGAAGGGATTGCGAGGAGAGGAAAGAACTTGGAGAAGGAAACCATGATTGTGGAGGGTGTAAGAAGTAACGTAGGGTATATTCCTTGGGAGATATGTGATTAGTGCTACTAGTGGCGACTGATGCGAAGACAATTGAATCTTCCAAGCTATCACAGGAATTTATATACATATCAGAGAAAATCACTAACCCACGCAGGTCATCAACCGCGGAGCCGGATTGAAATCCTAGGCTTCCCCTTCATCTCGCATACTCCGAAACAGCCAGAATACAGGATATCCTATCGATTACGAACGAAAATCGCATCCTCAACGTAAACAGCAAATTAATTGACCATCGCGGTATACGTATACCCCCACAGGATATCCCAATATCCCAACCAGCTATAACCCTACGTATTCAAATTGACAAAATATTATATGAATCCGCGAGTCCGTGCGACTATCCTCCAGCTACTCTCGCAAAGCACTGACGCCGAATCACATGCCAAAGGATCTTTGCGAATAAAATAATTGGTCCGGATGAAAGTTACTTACCCTATCTGCAATGCTATGATCCCTTTCTCTTCATTGATATTGAAAAAAAATTGGTGTCTCCACTATGCGCGACAGGCTCCGATATTAAAAAAATTATAATATGCACTCGAAGCGACGTCGACTTTCGAGCTGATAAGTAATCACTCCACCACCCCCTGTCCGTCTGAAAACCAATCATCCGGACGGGGTTCAGCAGTTTACACTGCCTTTCTTTCTTTTTTCCATACTAGTTTCTGAAGAAAATGGCAAAAAACAGGGATTAATCTCGTCAATCGAAAGGCTCTTTGTGTGACGAAACGCACCGCCCTATAATAGCCAAAATAAGCCTTTTCCTCGGCGTCGGATGCGCATGCGGCACCGCCGACCTCGACGCCAGCTTTCAAAAACCGGGGAATCCTGGTCAGCCGGTGTTTACTCAACAAAATTCATTACATACGCATTTTTTATCCTCACTTTTCATATTTCGTAATGAGGCTAAGGTATATAACTCGAAGATCCCCACCGCAGATGGCTTCGCAGAGGGCGAAGATGGTGATTACTCCCTGCAGCTGAAGCCTACCCTTTTAAAATTTTTCTGTTAGATATAATTCGTTATCGGAATTGCGAATACTACGAAATGATTGGTGCGGCGCATACGCAGGCAGTTCGCTCGAGTTACAACCGATACAATCCTGTGAATCACAACCCTGTCAAATCATAACCAGCGCCATTAGGACTTTCTTTCCGAAAGAACGTGGATCTAATCCTGCAACATAATTCCCCTGCAGAATACTCACTGCAGCTCGTAATCGAAGCGATTTTGTTTTTGACGCAGCCACATACATGGATTGGACTAGGCTGGGTCTGGGGGCGTCGTGTTACACATATATCGATTCAGTCGATATACATACGTCCGAACGGGGTTCCGTGGGGTCCTGTTGGCTGGGGTGTCCGTGGTTGGTGGTTGCGGTGGTCATGGCTCGATCTACTCACCGTGAGGGGTTCCGGGAGGTATCGTATCGTATGGCATCTAGGTGAAGGACGCAATAGTATTATAATCATGATCTAGAAGAACTATTTTAACCCAGTGGATGCCACTGGTATCAAAAAATCCTCACCGTATATTCCACAAAGGCCACTTCCACGTTTCTCAAGTTCAAAACTTGAGAACAGGTCACCTATTGCCGCAATGCCTCCCTCATTTTCATTACTCTCCATATACACTATATTACTATTTCTTCTAAGCATAGCAAATGCCATCCCCGTCAACGATGTCGCCGTCGAGGTCACAAACGCGGTCCTCGAACCCCGCGCCGCACCAGATAACTTCTGGCTCACGCAGATGACGCACGGTTCAAGTCCATACGCCCCAGCAGGCTATCCCATCTTCCGTAACGTAAAAGACTACGGCGCAGTCGGTTCGTCCCCCCATTCTTTAAAAATACATATATAATATTAATGATTTGGATACAGGCGACGGAGTAACAGACGACACAGACGCCATCAACGCCGCCGCCTCAGCCGGCGGCCGCTGCGAAGGCGACTGCGGATCCTCATCCGTCCTCGGTGCTGTAGTATACTTCCCCAGCGGAACCTACAAAATCTCAAAACCGATCTTTCAGCACTACTATACCCAATTCATCGGAAACGTAAGCCCCCCCTCCTCCTCCCTAACAGAACGTAACTAACAAAAGATAAAACCAGCCAAACAGCCGTCCTATCCTCAAAGCTACCGCGGGGTTCAAAGGAATAGCATTAATCGACAGCGACTTCTACATACCCGGTGGCAACGGAGCGCAGTGGTATATCAACCAGAGTAATTTCTTTAGACAGATTAGGAACTTGATTTTGGATATTACGGATATGCCGGGGTTGATTAGGGATGGGGATAGTGTTTGGACGCCTACTGCTTTGCATTGGCAGGTTGCGCAGGTGGGTTTTTATTAATCTTAGTTGATGGAGTGGTGCACGGATCATATGGTTAACGAGAAGTAGGCGACGAGTTTGCAAAATATACATTTTATCATGTCGACCGCGCCGGGGAATAATCAGACGGGGATATTTATGGAGAATGGGAGCGGGGGGTTTATTGGTACGATATCCCTTCTTTTTCTCTCGTGATCCCGATGGTATAATTTATATACTCTTACTAACACTAAAACCAAAGGCGACTTGACCTTCTACGGCGGCCAATTCGGCATGCGCTGTGGAGCCCAACAGTAAGTTTAAGTCCCCAAATTCGTTGCCAACGTTGCATTTTTCCCCAGCAGCCATAAAAAATCCAACATCCCCAACACACTTTTCAAACCCCTCCTAACCACTATCACAGATTCACCGCGCGAGACCTGCACTTCACATCATGTATCACCGCGATCCAGATGATCTGGGACTGGACCTGGACCTGGAGAAACATCCACATCTACTCCTGCTGGGTGGGCATCGATGTCACCGGCGACGGCAGCGCGAACGGCCAACCAATCGGCTCCATCACCGTCCTCGATTCATCCTTCGCCAGCGTTCCTATCGCGATATTAACCTCCGGCAGGACCAATATAAATCTTGATAATGTGCAAATTATCAGTTGCGATATCGTCGTTGGCAAACCCGGTGGACCGACGATTTTGGCCGGGGGGGATAGGGTTATTGCTAGGTATTATATACATCCAATCCCTTTGCATAGAAAATGTATTGATGGAGGAATAGCTGGATGACCGGTCGTCTTTACGATTCCTATGATTCGAAGGGTACTACGTTCACGGGGGTGCCAAAGTATATCCCCTCAAAACCCTCCGGTCTCCTCGACTCCTCCGGCGCATTTTTCGTGCGTTCGAAGCCGCAGTATGAAACACTTTCCTCCTCTTCCTTCCTCAACGTCAAATCTGCCGGCGCCCAGGGGAACGGTCAGGCGGATGATACAGCCGCCATAAACTCCGCCCTACAAAGCGGTAAAATCGTCTTCTTCCCCGCCGGAATCTACAAAGTCACCAGCACGATCAACGTACCCGTCGGCGCTAGGATAGTGGGGGAATCCTGGTCGCAGATAATGGGTACCGGATCATACTTCGCGGACGCGGAGAATCCGAAGGTTGTGGTTAAAGTTGGGAATGCGGGCGATGCGGGAGTGATTGAGATCCAGGATATGATATTTACTACCTCTGGTGCGACTGCCGGGGCGATTATTATGGAGTGGAATGTGAAGCAGAGTAGTCAGGGTTCTGCTGCTATGTGGGATTCTCATATTAGGGTCGGAGGAGCGGCGGGGACGGGGCTTCAGGCGAGCGATTGTCCCAAATTGACGGGATCGATGAATATGGATTGCATGGCGGCGAGTATGCTACTTCACTTAACGAAACAGTCGTCTGCTTATCTAGAAGTAAGCCTCACACCACCCACCATAATAACAAACCAAACTGACAAGAAAAGAACGTCTGGGCGTGGGTAGCAGACCACGACGTCGACATCCCAGAGCAAACCCAAATCGATATCTACGTCGCCCGCGGGGTCCTAATCGAATCCACAGCCCCAACCTGGCTCTGGGGCACAGCATCAGAACACTCAACCCTCTACCAATACCAACTCGCCGGCGCCTCCAACGTCTTCATGGGCCTAATCCAAACCGAAAGCCCCTACTACCAACCCTTACCGCTCGCCCCCCTCCCCTGGACCATCATCGACGGCACAAACTCCCAATTCACCGAAGACCCAACATTCGTAGAATGCCTCACCTTAGAAACAAATATAACCACCTGCGCCGTATCCTGGGCTCTCCGCATCCTCGATTCTTCGGATATATACGCCTACGGAATCGGCTTCTACAGCTGGTTCCAAAGCTACGATCAAGCCTGCGTACCCCTCGAAAACTGTCAGAGCAGACTAATCCAAACCGCCTTCTCGGAGAAAATCTACCTCTACGGCATCGCAACAAAGGGTTCGCAAGAGGTAGTCTCCCCAACAGGCTCCAACCTCGTCGCCGCGATCCAACCAGACAACCAAAACGGCTACACAACCTCCATCGCCGCCTGGCTGCCCCTCGCCCAACCTGGCTCCGCAGCACTGGGTAAGAAACGATCAGCGGGTAGCGAATGGGTATACACCCAAGCCGCCGCCAACGCCGTCGACAGAATCAGTATCTGGGGCGCATTCGGAGACTCCTACTCCGCCGGCCCCGGAGCGGGGAAATACACCAAAGAATACATCTACAAATCCCGTCTGGACGGCCAACTCAAAGACTGCATGATATACAACCAAAACTACGCCTACCAACTCTTCAACTCCCCCTCCCCGGCATCAAGGGACGTCACCAGGTCGGGAACCTTCTGGATGAACAGCTGTACCGGCGCACGTAACGCCGCCCCACCATTAAGCCAAGGCGATCCGGTAACAATGACAGAACAACTAAGATACTTAAGAGGAGACGAGGACTTCATAACCCTCTCCATCGGCGGCAACGACATAAACTTCGCAGACATGGCAGACGCCTGCGTCTTCGGCTTCCGCCCAAAAAACAACAAAAAATGCCAATATTACAGAACGGAAGCCGCAAAGGCGCTCCTGCCGTACGGCGAGATTCGTAGATTGCTTCGACAAACTTACATCTCGCTCATAAATGCCTACTACAACAACGGCGTTTCGAATAATCTGCTCGGCAGGAAACCGCACTTTACGATCTTTGTCACTAATTACATCGAATTATTCCGGGTCAAACCAGCGGATGGGACGACTACCAACTGCGGCGAGATAAACTTCAAATACAAAGCCGTCCCGGGGCAAGTTGACCAAAACCCCGACAGCAATCCCGCAAAAATGGTGGAAACGGAAAGAAAATACTGGGCAGATTTACTATCCTACCTTAACACCGCCATTATAAACGCTATTCACGATGTAAACATGATGGGAGCACAGTATGCGAACAGACTAGTCTACGTCGACGTCGACTCCCATTACGACGGTCACCGCTTCTGCGAAGGAGGCGTATCGGAACCCGCATACTTCTTCACGAAATCAAACTTCTACCTCCCATCTCTAATCTCCCTCCTCAACCCCCTCAAAGCCAGAGACACCTCCTCCCCAGAAGACGCAAATTACACCCTCACCGCCGCAATCGAGAACTACAAACGCGACACGGAAGTCGCATCAGAAATCGACGTTCCGGACTGGGTCGACGAAGAACAACTCCTTCGCTCGGTAAACAGCCTCTTCGGCTCCCCGAATGCGGTGCAGGATATCATAGACGACATCGCGGATGCGAACCCGACGTTTAATAAACGTACCATGTATGATGATTTAGTCAGGTACGCGGTGGGCCTGGTGAGGACCGCACATCCCACCCCGGCCGGGTTCAAGAGCGCCAAAATAGCGCTTTGCGATGCGCTTTGTGCTAGGTTTCCCAATACTGTGAATTGTCCCAGGACGGATGCTACTTGCGCGTAGTTCTTTCTTCCTTGGAGGTTAAAAGAATAGATAGGTGTAGATTATATATATATTATATAACCTTCCGATGAATTTATAGAGTATACAAGTACCTAGCCTATTATACCAACCTTGTAATAACCAACATTACCCGAACCAATGCCAGTCCACTGTCCTACACAATACACGTAATACAAACCTTCAACTCCGCTACACAACCTACACTCTACATCACGGGAAAAAGAAGTTATCGACAAGAATTGCTCTTCCATTCTAAATGATCGTCTATCCCTACCATCCATATCCAACTCATACAAAATATGGGGCGTGTTAATGAACGAAGACGAAACGAATCAAAAAGGGCTAGTTCGGGCAAATTCCACAATACAAAAAACAGCGAACGGTTTCTTTGATCGGAGCTACCGATGTTAAAAGTACCACGGTGACTTCCTAGTCTTCCTTTTCTTCTCTATCTTGTGCGGGATAGAAAGGGGAGACGTGGTTCTAGTAATACGGTGAGCAGGTCCACGTCTCGTCTGACAGTGGATTATTGATAAGTTAGGAAAAAGAAAAACAACGGAAAAGCAAAGTCCAGAGCGAAGTAAAAGGAGGAATAAAAAGACGCCCGTCCGAAGAGTAAAGGCGGATAGAGGGAAAATAATATAAGAACCGACGATTTAAGAAGAATAGCACCGTAATGTCCGAGTTGAAAAAGGAAAAACAAAGACGTATTTAATCCCGGGGTATCATATGGGTCGTTGTCCAGCGTTATCGAAAACACAATTGAACGATGCAGGAGAAACCAGAAGAGAGAAAAGACGGAAGCAGCCAGTTGGGTTGTTACGATGATTGATCGATAGAAGGATAAGAAGAAAATTTAAAGAACTAGTCTCATTACGATATCATACGGCTGGTGATTCGCATATTTTCTCCCGGCTCGAGGTTTGTAAAGGTCTGATAGAGAAATTGAAGGGATGCAAATAGGTCGTTGTTCTTTCTCAAAGGACGGAAGCTATCATGGATTTAGAAACCGTGGATCTAGTGCGTGTTAGTTTGTGTTGAGTGTAATAAATAGCAATTTTCAAGTTGAAGGTGGTTACCTTGATGTTGTTCCTGTTGATGTCCATAGAATTCACCATCAATTCGGAGATCTTTTGACGTTGGTCACCCTGGAGCTGGATGACTTCACCGAGTTCTGGATCGTCGACAATGGAGCCGTTGGTGGCTGTGCATTTTACATTTCACGTTAGTTGGGAGTGTTTTTTTTGTGTGTGTGTGTGTGTGTGTGTGAGGCAAAGTAAGGCTTACCAAATTCCTTCTTGGCGAATTTGAGAACACGTTTGGGATCGATTTCCTTGGGAAGCCCTTGAACGGTGGTTAAAGTCTTACGACCATTACGCTCTGCTGACTGTTAGAAAGTCCATTCGGGTAGAGTTGGAGGGTGGAGAAGGGACTTACGTTGAATGCGGATATGGATATAATCCTTTTTGTCGTCCCCACCATCGGTCTCTGCGAAGGGATCAAACGACTTAAGGTTCTCGAGGGACATAAACTGCGTTTTTTTCGGGGTGACCCTAAAGAATGGTCCTGTGTGGGTTTTGGCGAAGGGGTTTAAGGAAGGTGCGTGGGGGGGAAAGGTGTAGAGGCTGTTGATGGACCGGAGGAGGTTTTGTTAGTGGAAGTCGGAATTAATGTGGAGGATGGAGGGAGTATTTAAAGGGGAGAGAGAGAAAGTAGCAATGATGACGGTGGTTGGAGAGGAAGAGGGGGCTTTATGAGCGAATATATACTAGTAGCTAGTGATGGACGGACTGTTCCGGGGGTGGCAAAGGGCAGTGCAAGCGGACAAAGAGTGAGTAATAAGCTAGCAACAGAACCAGAACAAGAGCCAGGACAGAACAGGAGGCAAGGCAAGGCAAGGCAGGTCAGGCGAGACAGCAAGCCCGAAGAGCGTCCGAAGGCAGATTAGAATGATATCAACAACCGATCGAATATTAAAGTGGGGACAGGTGTCGGTGCCAGCTCCCAGCTCCAGGTCCAAGCTCCGGTTCGTTGGTCAGGCCATGGATGCAATGTGATTGGATAGGACAAGGTTGCCAGCCAGCCAGCCAGCCATCCATCCAGCCAGCGAGCAAGCCAGCAGCCAGGGACAGGAAAGCAGTCGCGTGGTACATAATGTCCAATCTAACGGTAGATGAAAGAAAGAAAGACAAACCCACCTTTGTGATTGCAGCAGACTAAAAAAGATTACTAAGATGTTGGATCGATTGATGGACGGATGGGACAATTAAGAAAGAGGGCGGGAACGGAAGAGCGGAGATGTCGTGGAAGTGGAAGTTGAAGTTGAAGCTCAAAAGAAGCTGCAGAAGAGAAGATGAAGAGAGTGGTGATGGGAGGAAGAGAGAGAAAGAGAGGAAAGAGGGAAGGAAGAAAGAGGGGCCGAAGCTTATTTATTCTTTATGTCCAACGCACAACACTTTGTTCTACAATACAATACAGCCAACAGCCTGCTCTCTATTAGACATCTACAAACACTCTCATATACTGATATCATATACTGTAGGTGGGTATCATAGATCCCAGGCGTGTATATGGATAGCGTCACGGTAACAAAGCTAGCTCCCTCTTATCGAATACTGCTAGTAGTATCGTCATGTAAGTGATAATGGCCTCAGAGCAGAGCAGGGCAGAGACATGGCAGGCATAGCTCTGCAGGCCAAGCCAGCTGCAGCCGCTTTGGCCTTGTCCAGCCGACAGGATCAAATATGCACATTCTGCACCTGTACCTTTTCCTTTCGCTCTTTTCCCCTTGGTTGGCTTCCGTGCTACACCAGATAGATATATTATATCGATAGATAAGTATGTAAGTGGTTCGGGGCGGGCCGAATAAGATATTATTATATGGTGGGATAGCAAAAAGATATAATACAATAAACCCTCGATGCTGCAGCATTAAACATTTAACAATACTCTGAGAGAGTAGAATGGAGAGACTAGGCAGGCGGGGTCGCTGGGGCTCCGGTCGGAATCGGCCTCGGGGCGCCTGGCATGTACGACTGTTGATACCGTCGTCATCATGATCAATGCATTAGTCATCCTCTCTTCCTTACTTTGATATAAGTCTGTTCGGATATTTCCACTTACAACGACAATCGAGATGACTGTTTTACATGGAATCCGTTAGCTTCACTTCCACTAGTCTTGGAAATAGTTGTATGGGGAAAAGGGACTAACCGGCGAAGAGAACGCTGAAGAGGGCGGGCTGCTTCCCTGCGGCCTTCTGTGCCGGGGTCTCGGACAGCCAGGTCTGCACAGCGAAGGACATCGAGGCCCTATTCCCCAAATTAACTCCCATTCAATTCCCACTATATTATATCATATCCCACTGTATTTTCTTTGGGGTTGTTAGGAGAGGAGGCGTACCATGCGATGGTTCTGTGTCGGTCGTGTCGTTAGATACGGTCTTGTATTATGTTATGATTTATATATATAACGAGAGGATAGCATACCGGTTGCGCAGGAACATCTACAATATTATAATACACCATTAGCATGGATATTAGAGAATAAAATAGAGGGAGTGGAGTCCTACGGCGGCCATTGGCAGCGTCGAGGCCATTGTCGCTGTTGCCACCCGTGTCAGTCCAATCCATATCCCTAATATGCCACGATTGTAGTCTGGAGTGTCATACAGCTGATGTCCGCCGAGGCTATACAGAATATTCATGCTCGTGTCAGCAGGCGTCCGGTCCCCTATAATTCATGCGATCAAGGACTACCTTCAGGGCTCGGTGGTGGCGGCGCCGTGTACGGCACGACTGTCAAACATTCACATTAGCTCCCTCTCTCTCCTTCTATTTGTCCGGTGAACGTACTGAGATCCGCCCGCCTCATATCCTTCTTGTTCGACATTGTGTATTATAGGTGTATATGTGCAGCTGTTGTAGATGTCGGTGTCGTCGTGGAGGAGGTTGATGGCAGAATGATCAGGGGTGTCCGGGCAAGACAATTGATCTTGAATTGTTATTCTGGCCAATTCGTATTCCTTCGGTCGGCTCAATTGCTCAAACCAAACACCATTTAGCCTTCTTCTTTCTTCTTTACGAGGCCCCCACCATTCGTTCGACCAAACCACGGGACTTGGTGCACAGGTTGGGCGTTTCCCGGCGCTGTGACTGGCCACGATTATGCCGGCCGGGGTGCTGCTGCTAGTCGATATTAATCGGGCAGGCAAGAGAGAGAGACCCACCGCACCGCGCTGACTTGACCTCTTTCACATACCAAGCCATCGACATCGCCAACCTCCACTCTCTTTCAATATATATATATATATACCATACCATGTCGGCACTATTAATATAATATAATGTCGCTGTCGTGTCGTACGGCCAGCTGTTTTGTGTACAAGGTATGTGTCTATCTGTGTGCGGGTGTGTCTAACGCGACAGCGAAACACCATCGCCAGCTCCACCACAGGATCCCGGCTTCCCGTCCTTGGCTTCATATATATATTCCTTGTAGGAGTAACTACTTCTCTATGGATATGGCTGACATGGCTGATATAGATCTAAACACCATCTAACGCTTCGTCGAAACCATCATCATGTCGACCGTCACCAAGCCTCGCCAGCAGCGCGGTGGCCGCCGTCCCAGCCAGCCTCACACCGGCCCAAATCCGAGTCCCCTCGTCATCCCGAACCCTCAATCTCAGTCCCAATCCCAGTCTCAATCCCAATCCCATGCCTCTACTCCGACGTCCTCTCAATCGGCATCTCGGGCGCCAGGTCATTCCCGAACATCCTCCAAATCCGCCAACGTAATCGACCTCACATCCCCCACCCTCCCGACCCCGATCCGTTCCCGCGGTCGAAGCGGTTCCATCGTCGCAAAGTCCGTCGCCGCATCTCCCAGCGTCCTACGTTCAGCTGCCCAAGATGCTTTCCCACCCGCCATGCCGGCGAAGGGCCAGCTCGTCGTTACGAACGCCCGTAAGAAGGCCCGTTATGCCTTCCCCTTCCCCACGGCCCTCCAACAGCAGCAGAACTCCCAGGCGCCGTTCTTGGTATCTTTCAATAATTCCATACCCATGGAGATGAAGATGCTTCCCCAGCCGGCCCATAAGAAACCCAAGAGGTCGACTCGGCAGAAGGTCGCACCCCAGCCGACCACCCAGGCCGCATCGAAGGATAACAAGCTCAAATCGTACATGATCGAGCCGCCGACAGGATGTCATTCCTATCCCTTCAGAGATAACTACGGCAAAGAACTCAAAGACCCAAGTGCGTCTATCTCCAAATTATATATCAAAAGTGTATACTAATAATTAAAAAATCTACAGAATTCCCCGACTTCTTCCCATGGAAGGGCAACCACCCAGAAGACTCCGTCACCGAATCTGCCGCACGAACCGGTTTCTCCGACAAAATGCATCCAGGAGAGCAAAGCACCGCCAAAGCCCTCCTCGCCCCGCTCATAAAAAAGAACGTAGGCGTAGACATCGTCTCCTCAATCTTTGTCACAATCCTGGAAAAGCGCCAGCACATAGGCCGCATCAACACCCCTTCCACCTTCAAATTCCCACCCCGTGTTACATTCCCCGGCGCGAAGAAGGAGTCGTGGTTGAGGGACCTTGCGAACCCGGATATACCACTCAGACGGCTGTCGAGGACGATTCCGCTGGGCTTGAGGGGCAAGGAGTTGCTAGATGAGTGCACGGCGAAGAATATTCCCTTACTAAGAGCGCTGTGGTACGTGAGATGCGTCGGTGCAAACGAGCTGAGGAGTTTGAAGAGAAAGGGTGCGGGTTCGTTGGCCATGGGGAACGAGTCGAAGTGGTTGAGAGAGTGGACTCAGGGTGTTGTGCAATACCTCGAGAAAGGCATGGCGGACTGCGGAAAAGACGGCCCTCAAAAGTCGAACGGGAAGGAAGCTGCGTCGTCTTCGTCGTCTGCGATTGCGAGGTCGACTTGGAAGACAAGGATGACTTATATGTAAGGACACTCAATTCTCATTGTGGAGATTTAGTACTAATGCGCCGTAGCCTACGTCTGACGACACAACTGTATTCGGAAAACCTGCTCGACCGAGGGGCATTCCTGGAATGGTATCTCGGCCTTCTAGAGACAACCTCTTTGGACAAGCTACCATTGGCGATGCTCATCCTCCAGGCCGAGTGGGACCACATCGTCTCCAGCCGTAAGTTTGGCCGGAGACTAGTGGACGCTCTGCTAGGGAAGGTGAGCCAGATAATTGCAACCGGCGAACTCGACCTCTACAAGCCGCTTCTACAGAGGCTAGCAGTACATCTGACAGTATGAACCCTCCCCATATATTATGGATAATCACCTGCTAACTTTTAACCAGCGGCTGCTGCTTAATCACCGACAAGCCTTCATCAACCCCAAAAGCTGGTTGATAAACGAAGGCCCCCTCCGTGCCTGCGTTGACACCAGCAACCCCGTCATAATCTCCAGCATCAATAACATCGCCTCCCGGAACCGCAATCTAGAACCAGGTAGCACAAAATCATCCAACGGCTCCGCCTCACCGCGTAAAGCCGCCATCGACTTCCTCGACCACATCCGAGCTCCATACGATATCGAGGACGTCACGAACCGCTTCCTCGATCTATCAAAGGATTACCATCAAACCGTCAAAGCCCTCTGCGAATGGGCAGTCACATCGCTCCGTGTTGGGCTTCACCGCCTCTACTTCGCCGTCCGCCTCCTTCGACGATTCTCACGCCGGGGAATCCAAATCCAACCCCCAATCCATGATTTCCTTCTCGTCACGGGAGGCGGGAGGCGGTGTAAGAAACATGTGTACCTTCTTATATCGGAACTCGTCAGATCAAAACACTTTACGGCGGGGAAATACATGAGTTGGCTGATTTCCCGTGGAGCCCTGATGCGGCATGGGAGTATCGATGAAGAACAGCCGTGTTACATACGTCTGTTAGCAGAGATTCCTGTGAACCACCAGCATACACCAGTCGCACAACGGAATCTGAGATCGAATCTTCTATTACAGAAGGGGTTCATCGTCAATGCCGAAGCGGCGAGCCTGACGAAAGCGAAGGAGATAGTGATGGATCGTATCCCCGGAATCTTTGTGAACGGGGTTAATAAATCACTTCTGGCGGCGGTGACGGTTAAAGCCGAATCCGCGTTCACTTTCGAAGAAATCAAGTTCTTGCACGGGTTGACGAGGAATGTGATGTCGGAACTTGGATTCTGGATTTGTGCGGCGGTTAGGAGGCGGCAGGCGCAGAGTACGGCGTCTGATGGCCGTGGGGGGAATAACCTAGGCTGGCGGCCTAGTGTCTCCGAGCTCCCTGTTACCATATCACCCAGCGAATTCCTACTAGTCCGAAAAGTTCTCGAGGAGCTCGAGGATTTTGGTGTATTGGCTGAAGTTATAAAGCTAGTCTCCAACTCGGAAAATCCTGAAATCTTGTCGGCTGCGGCGGATACGTTATCCTCCAATGTGGATGTGTACTTCGCCATCGGTGTCGTGGGGGATATACTCAAAACCTTGTTCGATAGGTATAAAGCCTTACAAGTGAAAAGGACGATGGAGCATAGGCCCGTGGAACAGTACCTCACCACCTCGTTGTTTAACTTTGCACAGTATCAGGGGTGTGATGGGGATATTAGGCAGAGTCTCGAAAGTGACTTTTTGCTGGGGAAGACGCAGGCTATGCTACCGCATTCGTTGGGGGATACGCTCGCGGAGTTCGGAGAAGGGGAGTTAGATGAAGGGGTTGAAGGGTTATTGTCGGGGACTATTCCCGTGCAACCGGCGGCGGTGACGAAGGCGTTCAAGGTACTCGTCGAAAGGGTTGAGAATGGGTTTAGAGGTACGGATATGGCGGTTTACAAGCGGTTCCCGCGATTACTAGCCAGTCTTCGACAATTGGATCCCGTGACGTTTGATCCGTTGATGGAGGGGTGGATGGTTGGGACGATTAAGAATACGAGTCGGCCGACGCTTGCGGTGGCGTTTTCGAATATGCTTGTTGCTGGGTGTTTTGAGTTGAAGAATGTGATTAGGGTTACGAGTGAGATTGTGGGGCAGGCTGGGGAGGATAGTGGGAGTATTGAGGCTGCGGATGTGACGGAGCTTGCGTTTCAGACTTTGGCGCTGTTGTTGGATGAGGAGGATGGGAAGTTGGATTTGACGGAGCAGGTGAGTTTTATCCATGGTTGTTATTATGGAATAGGAGCTAACGTTGGTGTAGGAAATGTACTCGCTGCGACTGGAGAGGAAGAGGTTCCGCGTGACGAATGGGAGACTGTTTGTGGGAATCTTTAGGAAGGCGATTAAGTTGTGCGTCGCGGCGGCGGATCCGAACCTTGACAGTCGGCTGGAGTATAGCATGAACAACGATATCGTGCTGGATCTACTGAGGAACCTGGCGTTCAGCGACTTTGATATATTAGTTTCGGAGTTGGTGGAGCCTTTGGCGCCGCAGTCGAATCCGTTGATATCGAAGCATTTGAGTTTACTGATTGATCATTTGTTGGATGAGCATGATAGTAGCGGTAAGTTTTCATTTTCGGTGTGTTTTATTGATGAGTGATGCTGATGTGAGGGTAGATGTCTTGGAAGTCGACGCGGACGTCCAGGTCACACGGCTGCTACAGCATGTCAACGACTTCAGCGTACGATTATGCCAGCTGAAGATGCGGTTAATCTTCGAAGCCGAAATCTCGCACGCATCGGACACAGCCGAATCCGCCAATCTCCGAAACGCAGTGACGAAAGCTTTCGTCAGCTCGATTACGGAAATGAACAGCGATCGAGGCGCGATATGGGCGGATTTAGTATCGGTGCTAGACGACGCGTGTGTTTCGCAGATTAGAGTATATACGGAGGAGATGATATTGAACTCCTCGGGGTTTCCGAATGCTTCTGGGGCGTTTATTGTCGTTGATGAGGGGGTGACGGATGAAGAGGGGGTTAAGAGGGCTGGGGAGATGTTGGCGAGGAGTTTGATATCTGCTATTGATGTTACTGCTGGACGGGATGGTGGGAGTGGAACGGATGCGGGGACTTGGTTGCCACCGATCCTGGCGGATAAGATGAATGCTGTGCTGCAGGCTTTGAGTGGAGCTGGAGGGGAGGTGACGATTCAGAGTGATGGGGAGGTTACGGGGGGGAAGGAGACGGTGGGGAAGGTTTATGCTAGGTTGAGGAGCTGGTGAGTTCCCTCTTTTCTCTAATCTACAGTTTAGGGTTTGGCTAATGATCGGGGTTATGTAGGATTGTACTATTCTTGAGGATTGTGGCGCTACATAAAGCGGAGTTTGGATCGGCGAAGACGAGTGTGGTTGAGCAGGGGAGGATGGTGATCGGGCTTTGTGCGCTGTTGGAGAACCGAAGCGTGCAGAACGATGATTTCATGTCTGAGTTTGCATTGGACGTTGCTTGCGCCATTGTTGACGGTATGAACATCTTTTCACAGGATTTTAAGGGAAGCGGAACTAATTTACTGGGGGGTAGATATGAACGAAGAATCACGACAACATATACGACGGTTTTTGAAGCGGAGGTATGGGCTGCCACAGATCGGGTATATGCTGGGAGGGATCGAGGCGTGGAATACGGGGCCCGTGGGGGGGACGGCGGGGAATGTGGGGGCTACGTCTGAGTGGTTGAAGGGGATGTCGTCGAGGGGCCGGGTGGTGGAGTATTCGCTGAAGCCGTGGGAGCAGGTCAGCGATCCGACGCCTGTGGCGGGGGATAACGATACGAGTTTGAGTATGACGCTTTTCCATGCGCGGAAGGTTGGGTGTGTTTGCTCTGGGTGATTTTGTTCGTGATGTTTAGAGGGTATGTTTGGTATTGTTTGAGGTTTTGGTTTTTGAGTATTTGAGCGTGGATTTTTTATATTATTTTGGAGTTTTCTTTTTTTTATTTTATTTTATTTTATGGTGTGCATTTGAGGCATATGCATTATCTTGGAGTCCCTTCTTGAAGTTTGTATTTTATATCGGCCGAAAAGATCAGGCCATCACAGCTCGCCAACTTCAAACCTCAACTTCTCAACTAAAACCAATTGCCCGCGCAATACCACCCACCGACAAAATGTCGGCCCTCCTACCCCGCCATTTCAACCTCCTCCTCCGCAGACCGCTGTCCAAATCAATATGCCCCACCTGCACCCACCGCCTAACCCACCGCCTAACCCACCCCTTCAAAACCCTGCGAAGCTACACCACCAAACAACAGCCGGGCGATAACCCAAACTTCCAATCGATCCTCGACCAACCCGCCCGTCTCGTCCGCACCAACCGTCGACACCGTCCGTTAGGTCTGGTGATACTGGCGTTGATACCACTTACTGCATTCGCACTGGGGACCTGGCAGATCCAACGACTAAACTGGAAAACCTCGCTCATAGCACGCAGCGAAGACCGCCTCGCACGACCACCGCTGCCGTTACCGCCGGTTATCGATGTGGATAGATTACCCGAATTCGATTACCGCCGTGTCGCCACCCGAGGCGTGTTTTTGCACGAGAAGGAGATGTTACTCGGTCCACGGCTACACGATGGTGAAAACGGGTATATCGTAATCACACCCCTCGACCGATCGCTCGATAATGCGTCTACTATTTTGGTGAATAGAGGGTGGATATCAAAGTCACTAGCCGATAGACGAAAACGTTATAAAGCCGGTGGTGAGCGGGCGCTTCCCAGCGGTGAGGTTCTAGTGGAGGGATTATTGAGGGAGCCGATAAAGAAGAATAGTTTTACGCCGGATAATGTGCCTGAAGAGGGGAAATGGTATTTTCCGGATGTGAAGGAGATGGCGGGGTGGAGTGGGGCTCAGGGGGTTATGGTTGAGGAGACCATGGGTATTTCCTCCCCTTTACTTATTTAAATGCGGGGTGCTGATGGGGGTAGATCATACTATTCTCGCGATTATGGATAGACAGGGCAAGGGAATCCCCATCGGCCGCGTGCCGGAGGTGACTTTGAGGAATAATCATTTTCAGTATATCGTTACTTGGTGAGTTTATAATACAATCCGCTACCCCAAAACGCCAAACGCTTGCAGAAATTTAAGGCTAATTTAAAAAGGTACTCCCTCGGTATCGCGACTTCCATAATGTTTTATCTCGTCATCCGACGTCCGCCGAGGGATATTACGAAGAAGGTGAGGCTTCAGAAGGATTGGGCGTGATTTACTACTCTTCGAGGATGCTTTCGTCTAGGCGTCTCCGCTGTTTCGGGAGGTTCTTGGGGGGGACTTGGATTTTTATGTCCTGCAGGAGTTCTCGCGGGAGGTACTGGTTCGCCAGGGAGAAGACTGTGGTTTTGTCGTTGAGGAGGCGGTGGCTGTATATAATGTACATTAGCAATCAATACCCCATCTACTAATTCCAAAAAGTGAGAAGAAAGGCATACCGCCGCAAGACCTGCAGAACATCCCCCTCTTCGACCGTCTTCCTCTTCGCGTGTTTTGCAAAACTCCCCAGATCCTCGCCGAGGTTTTCGAAGTATGCTTCCGAGGCGGATGCGATCATTGATAATGCCTCCTTTGAGATTTTTTGCTTGCTGGTTCGGGAGATGATGGATTTTATCACCTTGGCTGAGAGGGAGGGGTAGGGGATGCCGTGGACCGAGAGGGGGAGTTCCTTTCTGCCTCGTGGTTTTTTGGTCGTCCGGGGTATTTCTCGTACGTTGTGATCGTCTGGTTGGAACGGTGGGGGGCCGTCGTCTTCTTCGTCTTCTTCTTCGTCGAAGTCCGAGTCCATTATTACCGGTTCTAGATCATCGGCTGGTGGCGAGGGCGGTAGGGAGGAGATTTCGTTCGTGATTTCTGGTAAATCTGTGTCTTCGCCTCCGTCGCCGACTGGTTCCGAGGGGGGTGAGATCTCGACTTGTTCCAGTCGGAAATCCGTGTCGTCTTCCGGGATACCCATTCCCTGCGCGTTGAAGAAGTTCGAGACGTCGCCTTCGGGGAGGTTTATATCGGTGTGATCGCTATGTATCGATTAGTCCTCCTTCTTTCACATTTCATATAGAATGATAGAGAAATGGGCATACGCAAAACTCAAGCCCTCCATTGCATCACCATCGACGGCAAAACTCTCCCCTTCGAAGACCTCGGTGATATGCCGCCCACCGGGCTCCTGCACGATACTATCGTCCATAACCACATCACCAAAATCCGCAAAGCGATCGGCCATATTCGGCAGAAAGCTGAATCTGCGATCATCCCCGCCGTTGACCGCCCTCCTGGCGACTTCGAACCGGGGTGTTTCTATCCCTCCGGACTTGAGATCGTCGTCGTCACCGCTGTCTCTTAACGGGGTGGATAATTGCGGCGGGGGGCTTATTTCGACGTCATCGTCCTCTTCTGCTTCGTGGTTGTTTCTTATGGTGAGTCTTTTACCGATGAGTTTTAGGGAGACGTTTGAGAGGCGTGGTGGGCGGATGGGGTCTGGTTCTTCGTCTGAGGAGATGGCGTTTGGGTCGCGGGTTAGGCGGATGCCGTCGAGGGTTTGGCGGCGGGAGGAGGCGGCTTTGGGGGTTATTGCGCGGGGGGTGGGGATGAATGGTTTGCTCTTCGGTGCGGTTACTAACTATTATCAATACTATGTCATTTATATTGAAGGGAGGGGGGGAGTACTTTTGCTGAACTGCTTGAGTGCCTGGAAGATGTCGTCGTCCTCGGCGGCGAACCTTGAGTTACGGCGTTTGCCCTGGTTCTTGTGGGGGGTGGGACGGTTGGAGTAGCCTCTGATGGCGTGCGGGGTGGTCAATCTGCGGCGGACGGAGGTGTTTGGGACGGAGGAGGCGAGACGGGAGAAAGATGGAGTTACGGGCTCGACGGTTGATGCGCGCGGGGTGATTGAGACGTGGAGATGGCGGGAGGTTGTGGTTGGAGTCGGCTGGGTTTGGGGCTATCTATCGGTTAGTTACTGACTTAATAATATTATTATTATTAGTATGTGAGGAGAGAAGAGAACTGACGCCGTCGATGTCGTCCGAATCGATGTTCCTCAGCGGGGAGGTCATCACCGGCCGGAATGCCTCTGGCAGCGGGGAGACATCTACATCTTCTATATCTGCTGGCGAGGAGGCTCTGGGGGTCGATCGAACAGGCGTGGGACCCGGCGGTGTTCGGCGGAGGGCATTCTTGGGAGCGAAGATGTTGTAGTTATCTGCGTCGGACATTGCATCCCTTCTCTCTCTCTCTCTTTAAAATACTTAGTCAGTATACTAGTTGATGGTAATGAGGTTGAACTAGTTGATGGTGATGAGGTTGGTGGAGCTGTCGCGCATTGGATTTGGTTGGTCGCGTTTGTTTGGGGCCCTTGTCCTTGTCTCATGCAGGTCCAAGCTTCTTAGCCCGCACTCAGACTTTTCAACCTTCAAACATAATCTCGGTAGGAAATATAGTGTAGAAAAGAGAAGATGGACGACGACTACGACTCCGGCGAGGACATCATCGCCACGGCCACCGGCGCTGTCACAACCACAAACGAGCTCTCCCGCCGCAAAAGGAAGCGTGCGAAAAGAGAGGCCCAGCTTGAAGAACCCCCAAAGAAGCAGCGGACGTCGACAGATTCTCACAAACCAAAGAATGATATCAAAGGGAAGGGAAAGAGTAGTGGGAAAGGGAAGCCCATGGCGAAGGACGGTGGGAAGGAGGATGCGTCCAGCATAGACGGCTCGATAGCCATGATGGACCCCAAGATCATGGCCGACTTTGTCGCCCAGCGGATCCACAAGTTCAACAAAGACCTCTCCACGGTCGAATTGGGAGACCGCATTCCGTCGGGTATTAAAGACTCCAATTACTCCAGACTATATACATGTCCTAACCGCGGTGGTGGCATACAGAAAGCATCTACGTCGACACAACAGCCCACACCGCCGAAAGATCCCTCCAGAACCTCTGCGACTACATGGAGAAATGTAATCACCCACCCATTCATTCATTCCCTTTGGAAAAACCAACTAATAAACTGCCGTAGTCTGCACGAAGAAAGGCCAATCCTCAATATCCCACCTCAAATCCTCCCCCAAAGCCGCCGGTTCTCCTCACACCATCTTCATCACCCCCGCCGCCCTCCGCGCCGCCGACGTCGTCCGCATCATGCGGAAATACCAAACAACGGACTCTCAAATCGCCAAATTCTTCGCAAAGCACGTTAAACTCTCCGAGCACATCGAATATGCGAAAAAGACGAGGATAGGCATCGCCGTGGGCACGCCCGCCCGCCTGGTCGATCTGATAAAAGACGGCGCCCTGCAGATAAAGTACTTGCAGAGGGTGGTCTTGGATGTTAGTTATTTGGACGCGAAGAAGAGGGGCTTGTGGGATATCAAGGAGGTCCAGGATAAGCTTGTGGAGTTGCTGGGTGTCGAGGCCGTGAAAAAGAGGTTGGCGGGTGGCGGCGAGGAGGACTCGAGAGGGCTGATGTTTTATTAGATGGTGTGTTATTATTATTATTTCGCTTTTTTGTATAGTAGTTTTTTCCGTTTATAGGAATCTGACACACGATCACCAGACACGGTCTCCACGGTGCTTGTTGTGCTCCCAGTCGAGGTACTCCTCCTTGCCGTCCACCACGGTTGCATCCACCGAGTCGGGCGGCGGCGTATTCGTCGCCCAGATGGCGTGGATTGCAATCTTGAAGGGACCCTCGATTCTGTCCGTCACGCTGAGCCCTATCGTCCTGATCTTCTCGACCAACATCCCCGGTTGTTCCAGCAGGATACCTCCGTACATAGTCTTGACGAAAGCGCCGTTTTTCAGCACCACGGTTTCCCATTCCCCGGGCTTCCGCGTGAACAGCCTGTGCTGATATAAATCTCTTTCCTCGTACGTATCGGCCTGCATATTAACCATATACGTCCTCCCGTCCGACTTCACCCTCAAAGCGATATACTCATAAAACCCCAAATCGTACGTCCTAGCCCCAAATATCGTCTTGGGAAGATGCTTAGTCCTGAACGCCGCGAAACCCGAAACCTCGACGTCGGGTCTGTGTTTCTGGTTGGGCAGTTGTTTGGAGATGTCGCCGTGGAAGATGCCGTATACGGTTGGGATCTTGGGTTTGTATTCCTCGTAGTCCGGGTTGGACATGGAGATGGGTTTTGAGGGGATGGCGGAGACGAAGTTTTCTTCGGAGACGATGGCGAAGTCGGCTTTGCTGTGGCCGCCGTCGATGGCGTCGGACATTACGTCTATGCGTTCGCGGGTGAGGTGGTCTTCGGCGTTGAAGAAGTAGAGGTCTTCGAAGTCCGGGTTGAGGTAGCCGCCGGAGAGGACTGTATACAATATCAATCAGTATGTTAGAGGGTATGGTGGGGGTGGGGTGCTGACTCTTCTTGGACTCGAACTTCATGTACTCGAGAGACCGGCGCATGATGCCGGCGTTCTTGGAGAACTGCTGCAGGCGGGGGAGAGTGCGGTAGAACATTGTCACCAATTGAACGATCGATGTCGATGTCGATGTCGATGTCGATGTCAAGATTGAAGTTGAAGTTGAAGTTGAAGATGTTTAATTTGGTGTTGTTTCGACGTTCCACAAAAAATGGACTTCGGATGCAACACGGCAAATTCCGCCAACATTCAACACGCCTCAATCAAGTCCCTGGTCACGATTCATTGATTCACCATCCATGTTCATGTTCTACATACATCCATATTACAGATCGAGACTAACGATAGGAGGAGGAGGGCCACATGATCGGGCTCCGGTTCGGCAATACTTCCTCGCGGCCCAAAGCCGTTTCTCAAGAACCCCCCACTCGGGCGCCGAAGCCGAAAAGAAAGTTTACATGATAATTACGTCCCGTGTCCCGGGTTTTCCAGCCCCAGCCTTCCGAGCTCCCTCCGCTGTGATAGGCTGTTTCTTCTTCTCTGGTATCACATTCCCATGAACAGGAAAGAGGGGACGGAAGAAGTGTGGGATAACAGGAAGCTAAGTGGGACCCGCATGGGACTTGCATGACATTACATTACAATTTCGATTCGACAAATTTCCCTGTTTCGATGAGATAATCACTTCTTTTCCAAACTGTGAGACAGACACACCGAGCTGAAAAAAACTTTGCGCTACCTTTGTATGGGTGTTAATATGTTGCTTTGATACAGACTCCAACAGATTGGATCGTTCGAGGGGGGGGTAGATGTCCTTCCTGTTCAGATATCTTTTGTATAAAGTTCGCGGTTTCCCACCTCCTTTGCCAGCGGGAAGTTTAACATTTCTTCTTCTTTTGAATTTTTGGTTATTGGGTATCATTATATATTCAGCGCCTGCTGGAGATTTTCTGCATTTTTATATCTATCATCTATAACACTCGTATAAACCACTAGTCTGGTGATAATATTTTCGCGCTTTCATAATGGGTCAACCGTCGACTCAGGCATCTAATGCCATCATCTACCTCACCTATGGATTATTCCTGTAGGTCTTTTCTCAGAACATGGGTTTGCCATGTGCTAACGAGCATGCATAGTGTGATGGGTCTGGGTTTCGCGTGGAAGTTCAGGAACCAATCCAAGGCGGAGTTTTTGTCGTCGAACAGGACGCAGCGAGGTTTGATCCTTTTTTTTACAATTTTACCCAGTTCATCCACGTTGGATGGTTTGGTAATATAGATGCTGATTGGTATTGAATAACTAGCCATACCGCTCGCGTTAAATTTTATCGCAAGCGGTGAGTAGTACCGAATTCGAGGGCTTCCAACAAAGCGGCAACGGCTTTTTCTATCGAAAATACAACGTTTTCAACGCGCAAGTGCGAACTTGGTTGGCCTTTTTTTTAAAAGGCCGATCGTGTCGGTCAGATGGGGTTAAGGACGCAAAACAAGGCTATTTTCAAGTTACTATTCTTGAGGTTTGTAGAAAATTAACTTATAAAAGAAACTTGAAGTTTTCATCGGAGGGGTGGGCGGTTGGATGTGCTTGAAGACTTTGGGTGGTTTTACTGCTCACCCCTCCTTTGTGGCTACACTGCGGGTGCTTAGAGCTCCTTCTCTTGTTCTTCATACTATCCTCAAGTTTTTGGGTGTGTATGGGCGGAGATGGGATGTTTCAAAGCTGAGACTTTACCGTCAGAACTCGATCAAGTTAATACTTGCGTGAGGAACGTGTTGCCGCTTTCCCCCCTATCCTCCTATTGTTTTTTTCCTTAAAAAAGACGATAGGCACTGATTTGTCCTTCTTAATTGTTTGGTTGTTTTATAGGTCTTGGATCGGGAATTCTGTTCACGTATCCGGATATTGGCGCCTTCGCTGGTATTCAGGGTTTACTCGTCTACGCTATCGCCTCGGCATCACCGATTATTCTTTTTGCGGTTTTGACACCGATCATTCGCCGGCGCACGCCTAATGGGTTTTTACTCACGGAATGGACGCGCGATCGGTTCGGGGCGCCGGCAGCGCTTTATTTATCGGTTCTTACGATGATAACTATGTTCCTGTACATGGTTGCTGAATTATCGGCTGTTAATTCGGTGATTAATCTTCTGACCGGACTGGACGGGTTACCGGCTTTGATTGTTGAGGTTGTGGTTACGACGATATACACCGCCCTCGGCGGGTTTAGGGTGTCGTTTGTGACGGATAATATACAGGGTGCGTTGGTGCTGTGTATGATTATCATCTGCACGATATCGATCGGGACGAAATCGCATATCGATACGTCGCTTATCGAGCCGTCCGGGTTGACGAAGGCGACGTTGTTGGGGTGGAAGTTGTTGTATATCCTCCCCGTTGCGATTGCGACGAATTTTATGTTTTTGTCGCCGTTTTGGATGAGGAGTTTTGCGAGTCGGACGGATAGGGATTTGTATATTGGTTCTACGATTGCCGGGGTGTGGATATTTGTTATACTCACGGTGACGGGGTTTACGGGGATTATTGCGGTGTGGGCGCATGGGGTTGATAAATGGGGACCGGTGGAGGAGTGGTCTTCCGTTGCGTTCTTTTATTTGATCGCTGAGTTACCGGGGTGGGTTGTGGGATTGGTGCTGTTGATGGTGGTGGCGTTGAGTACGGCTGTGTTCGACAGTTTGCAGTCGGCATTGATCTCGACGGCGTCGAATGATTTGTTTAGGAATAAGTTGCAGTTGAGGTATATCCGACTCGGGGTGGCGGTGTTGACGATTCCGGTTATTGTGGTGGCGATTAAAGCCGATGCGTCGGTTTTACAGATCTTCTTGATATCGGATATCGTTAGTGCTGCGGCTATCCCGTCGCTGCTGCTGGGGTTGGTGGATGGACTGTACTTTTTGAACGGGTTGGATGTGATTGTTGGTGGATGCGGGGGGATTTTGTCGGTGTTTATATTCGGGGCTATTTACTATGGGAGTGCGAAGGCGGGTGGGGAGTTGATTTATATGAAGACGCTTTATGTGGATGATTGGGGGGTTTTTGGGGCGTATGTTGCTGCGCCTGTCGGGGGGCTGTTGTTTATGTTTGCGTGCTGTGCGGTGAGGTTGGCGGTGCTGTGGGGGGTGTCGAGGGTGAAGGGGACGAGGTTTGAAGGGTTGGATAGGCCGGTTGTGAAGAGGGGCGAGGACGAGGAGGTCGAGAATGTGGTTGAGAGGGTTGATGAGGGGAGTGAGGTTGGGAAGGATGTGAGGGCTTGAAGATGTTAGATTGGTGGATACATGTATATGATGAGGATTTGGGGGTAATGGAGGATGAGGGGACGACAGATTGACAATATCATTAATTCCACTCTTATATTCCGTATATATTTTTATATTAGATTGATGTCGATGTGATATGACGGGCAGATGTCTGAATATATGTGCAAAATAGTGTACAGAAAGGTCGTATGTATGTACAATCCTGGAGTTCAGGGTTATCGATTCCATCTTCCACCGCTGCCGCTGATGGTTGCATCTCCCGTTTGGGGCGGTATACCGTGTGCTCTGATATCGTCCACTGTATTCTTGTCAGCATCTCAACTTCTAGGGCGTTTAGGGGGGTGGGAATGTGCATACTGCCACTTTCTGTCACGGTGCCCCAGACCACCCAAGGCCCCTCGGGAACACCCGCCCTCCTCCGCTTCGTCAAAACAATATACTCAACCGTCTTCGTCGGCTCCCCGGTGCCCTTCACAACCTTCCCATCAACACCCTTGATCAAACTCTGCGTGGAATCAATCCTAACCACCGCCTGTCTGATACTATTCTCATCATCCTTCCCTTGCCCCAGCATACCGACTTTATGACTCATGATCCTCGATTTGGAGTTATATCCTGAGAATTTCCACGAGAATTGGACGTTGGAGGGACGGGAGACGATGCGGTTTCGGAAGGTGTGGTAGAGATCGCGGCCGCAGATGCGGGAGAGGGAGTCGATGTCGCCGCGGGCGTAGGCGGTGTACATGTTTCGGTGGAGGGCTTCGGCGGAGGGGATTAGGTCTTTGCGGATGAGGGGGTCTCCGTGCCAGAGGCGGGCGAGATAGCGGCTTTTTGTTATGTTAGTTTTGTTGGTGGGAAGAGGGGGTGGGACGTACGAGACGAGGTCTTGGGCTTTTATTTTCATGCGGACCCATTCGAATTTTATTCTGTCTTTGGGTTCTGTGAATATCGAGGGGCGGCTGGAGAATGGGGGGGTGACGAAGGTGCCTGTGTGTTATGTCATATATCAGTATATAAATCTCAACCACGACCACTACCACAACCACAATCTGTAGCCACCAGTGTAAAAGACATATAGACTACTAGTTTTGTGATTCCCACCAAGCCGTTAAGCTGTAAAAAAAAAAAGAGGAAAAGGTGGTCATACTGGGCAGCAGGAGCTCAGCGACTTCTTCCAGCATGGCAGAGGACTGGTTCGTCCTCATGGACGCCTGGGGTGTCTCCAGCTTGTCCATACGGGCCATGGACCTGTTCATCTGTCTGGTCTGTCGCTCCATATCTGTGATGGACCTGGTCTGGGGTTTGAGGATAAGGGGGCATGGCGAGCGCGTGGAGACGATGCCGATGGTGGGGCGGTGGAAGAGGATGCGGCCGGCGGCGGCACCGAATGGCGGGAGGGAAGCCATACCGCACTGAGATACATCATTAGCAACCTCAATTGACCTCGATCGAGCGGTGGATATACTCACATAATATCAGTTTGAACGTCGTCGTCACCGTCGACGGCGCATATGCATGGTCGTTTTTTTGGGTGAATTTAGCGTTGGTGTGGTAAATTTTGTTTGTATAAAAAGAAAGGAAGGAAGGAAGCTCGGGCCAAGTGTTTCGGGCGGGCTTTCCGTCGACCTGCCACTTCGCTCTCGAGCTCTCGGCCTGCGGAGAAGCTCCCGCTTTTTAGGAGGTTATTCTTTGTTGATAAATTGATCCCCGGGGCCCCGGCGGGTGCTCGACGTATAAATATCGATCCGGGCGGTAGGACACGGGTCTTTTTTGCATCGTTTTCGGTCCGCGTTCAGTACTGATTTCGAGGACAGCTTTTATTCTATCGGAAAGACGTTTATATCGGCCAGCTCAAGATAGGACTAGGGCGACTGCGAAGTCCAAACGGTTAAAGCTCTGGCGGCCCGCTTACCTCCTCTGCCGCTCGAGGAGCTTCAGTCTCCGGAAGACGCTGCGGCTGCGGCTGCGGCTGCTGGCGATGCATATGGGCTAGACAGCGGAGACGAGAAGGGCGATGTCAGGCTGCATCCCAGGATTGCTGTCGCGTGTGTACCCTCCTCTCCTCTCCTCTTCAATTTATAGTTCTTGGAATATATACTAATTTGATGGTGTTTCTGGTTGTAGCTTGGGAGTCGACCGTCGATACCACAAATGGCTGATGCTGGCCCGGGCGGGGTCCACGCTGCCGTGTGCCCTGGGTTTTCTCAAGTGCCTCTACGCTGGCTGGGAGGTGTGGGAAGGGCGAGGGCATCGTGTTCGCTGTGCTACGGAATTCACTACTACCATGAAGGAGATGGTGCTGGCTGCCGCTTGGGTATTACTCTCTTTTTACTTGTCTCCGGTTGATAGGATGGACAGGGCTGATGGGGGGTCATAGATATTGGGAGCGGGGTACCAGTGCTTTAGATTTACAGACAGCCTGATGACGAGATGGTGAGTCCCCCTCATTCCTATATATACGGCGAGAGAATTCTAATGGATTGTGTACAGGCTTGTCAATTATACACCATTAGGTCGGTTCTATCATATATCGACGATGAGTATATATTTTTACTGACTGATGACGGATGACAGCGACGCTTGTGCGACTGATTAGCATCACCGGCATCATTGCGTATTTTATTTCGGGGGCACATTACTGTCTGGGCGTTAAGAGCGATGCGAGGATGCTGCTGCCTGCTTGGATTACGATATACTGCGTATGCCCCCATCATCACCATCCTCAACTATTGATTGATCAGTTACTAATAGAGGTATAGACTATTGGGATCGGGTTTCATATTGTGAGGATGCGGATTAGCGAGTACAGAGAGGTGTCGACGAGCATCACGGTGTTTACGGGACTGAGTTTTGCGACGATGATAGTTCTGCTGCAGGATTCGCACGAGAAGAGGGAGCGGCCGCCGTGGAGGGAGTGGGG
This sequence comes from Arthrobotrys musiformis, assembly GCA_036971715.1. Taxonomy (NCBI): domain Eukaryota; kingdom Fungi; phylum Ascomycota; class Orbiliomycetes; order Orbiliales; family Orbiliaceae; genus Arthrobotrys; species Arthrobotrys musiformis. The sequence continues at coordinate 1,117,805 of JAVHJL010000011.1, read as the reverse complement.
CAGCTGGGCGGGGGAGTTGGTGATGGTCTGGTGGGATCGGGTGCGGGTTCAAGATAGGATTGACCTGTAGTCTGCTGTCCCTCCTCCTCCTCCTCTGTTACTCTCGATTCCTCTGTTACTCTTGGATGTATGAACGAGGCTGCCTTGTGAAGTGTATATCGTATAAGTGTATACTTATATGTATGCCTCGTAACTGCCCGCCTGCCTACTCGGGATGTCATGTCTTTAGAGCAGCGGCTATGGCCGTGTACTTGTTTATCAAATAAAAATAAAAATTAAATAAAAAACGAAAATAAAAATAAAAAGCAGACTAGACGCGTGGCCCGCCATGCTCCGCCTCCCGTCTGGCTGCCTCCCATGTTGGCGGTGAGAATGTTTGATGTTTGGAATCAAATTGCGTAACGGTGTCTCTCCACACTTCATTTCCGTTGAAAGTATCACCACTTCTGCACTCCACTCAGACTGACATGCAGGCACCCCTGCACACTAATCATATCACACAGGACTCCCCTTTTGCAGCTGTTATAACTATCTCCATCCCCCAAACCTCCGAGTGTTCCGAATACCCCGACCTTTTTCATACTTATTCTCGACCATCGACGTCCTCACATAGTAGTGCTTGGTAGCTTGCTTGGCCGATTATAGTCGAATCGAAGAGGGGGCAGCTCGACACACCTCCCTCAGCTCCGTTCCACACCACCCAACCAACACTCGCCCGCTCGGCTGCATCGACCGCATCACATCGCATCACAGCATGGCCTACACCGGTCCATCACGAAATGTCGACCTGTCGAAGTATGTCTATTCTTTCTTTCCCTCATTTTGTACAGAAGTCGGAGCATCTTGGCTGACGGGTCGATCAAACGATGCAAAACCACAGGACAGAGTCGGAGCTTGCCGTCAACATCAGGAAAGCTACAAGCATTGGTAAGTACTACTAGTACTAGTAGTAGTACTACTACTGCACCCCTTGCTTCATTACTAGGTCATGCTTGCTAACACTTATCTTCCCGTGGTTGACAGAGGAAACTGCTCCAAAACGTATGCCATACTCTCTCTCCCATTGTCATCATCATCCGACAGTCTCCGATTCTAACCAACAACCCTCGCCGCTCCTGTAGGAAAACATGTGCGCAGCTGTATTGTCTACACATGGGACCACAAGTCGTCGCAATCCTTCTGGGCCGGCATGAAAGTGTACGATCGCTCCTTCCAAGCCGGTAGCCCCCGGGCCCTCTGTCGCTGACACACTGCAATAGACAACCGATCCTCGCCGATGAGATCCAGACTTTCAAGGCCCTCCAGTGCATACACAAAGTCCTACAGGAGGGTGCTCCCGTCACCCTCAAGGAAGCGCAGCAGCATACGCAATGGATTGAGAGTCTTACCCGTGGCGTGAGTGGAGAAGGACTCAGGGGTACTCTTTCCTCTCTCTTCTCCAACTTACACCCGTCGCGACGACTAACCTAAAGTGATACCAGGATACGGACCGCTTATCCGCGAATACGTTTATTTCCTCCTGAAGAAGCTTCAATTTCACCGACACCACCCGGAGTTTAATGGCACCTTCGAGTATGAGGAGTACATCAGCTTGAAGACTATCAACGATCCGAACGAAGGTTACGAGACAATCTCCGATTTGGCAACCCTCCAGGACCAGATCGATACCTTCCAAAAGCTCATCTTTGCGCACTTCCGACCCGGGACCAACAATGAGTGCAGAATATCCGCCCTCGTACCCCTCGTCCACGAGAGCTATGGAATCTACAAGTTCCTTACCAGCATGCTGCGCGCTATGCATCAGAGTATGCCTTCCACCAAATCTCGGAGTGGAAATTTAGTGTATTTACTAATTGTTGGGGGAAAACAGCCCTCGGTGATGATGATGCCCTTGAACCCCTACGAAAGCGATACACCTCCCAGCACTACCGCCTCGTCAAGTTCTACTACGAATGCTCCAACCTCCGATACCTCACCAGCCTTATCACCGTTCCCAAACTTCCTCAAGACCCCCCGAACCTCCTAGCCGAAGACGACAAGCCGCCAGCATTACCAGCCAGGCCCGCTAACGAAACCCCAAAGCCACGCTCCCCATCGCCACCCCCGCCGCCCGCTAAATCCGCAGAACCCCAGCCTATCAATGACTTCTGGTCGACCCAGGAGGCGCAGAGCCAGCTACAGCAGCAGCAGCAAAGACAATACGAGGAGGAACAGCGAAGGCTACAAGAGCAGCTCGAAGCCGAAAGACTACGACAGCAGCAGCTCCAATACGCCCAGCAGCAGGAATTCGAACGCCAACAAGCCCAACAAGCCGAAGCTCAGCGACTCGCCCAGGAGCAACTTCTCAGGGATCAATATGACCGCCAGGTCCAGGGCAAATTCGCGGAGATGGAACAAGAGCTCCTTAAGATGCGCGGACAGTACGAGCGGGACCAACTTCTCCTCGAACAGTACGATAGGAAGGTCAAGGCGCTCGAAATCGAACTCCAGAATGTTGTGCTCAACAATCAACAGACTACCGCGTCAAAGGATGATCTTATCAAGTCATTGCAAGAGCAGGTCGCACTGTGGAAGAGCAAGTACGAATCTCTCGCCAAGCTCTACTCGCAGCTTCGATCCGAACATTTGGATATGCTGCAGAAGTACAAGGCTATGCAGTTGAAGGCGTCGTCTGCGCAAGAGGCGATCGATAAGCGGGAGAAACTCGAAAGGGAGATGAAGACGAAGAATTTGGAGTTGGCGGATATGATCCGAGAGAGGGACCGTGCGCTCTTCGATTTGGATAGATCGAAGGGTGGGAATAAAGACGAGCTCGAGAAGTTGCAAAGGGAGCTGAGGTTGGCGATCGATAGAGCTGACAATGCGGAGAAGAGCAAGGGGTCGGAGTTTTCGGTGCTTATCAGTAAGCATACGAGAGAGGTTGATGATTTGAATAGAGTCTTGAGGGATAAACAACGACAGCTTGATGAGCTATCTTCGAGGTCGAAGGATGGGGATGTCGATCTTCAAAGACAACTGCGTGAGAAGGAGGATGAGATTGATGTCATGCAGGAGGCTATGGATCAGTTGATTCGCGAGATGAAGGATCTTCAGGATGTAAGTTCTCCCATTTTGTCGGGGTTGGGGTGGGTTATTTGTTGCTAACTGGAGTAGGCTGCGGGAGAGCGGGATCTTGCGACGGGCAACCAAATCGACAATGTATTGCTGGATCATATCGGCAAGCTCAACGGTCTTATCGACTCTGTCCTACAAAGCGGTGTCAAGCGTGTGGATGACGCTTTGTATGAATTGGAATCGCCAATGCAGGCTGGTAACCAGAATGCTACTGCGGCGTACTTGCTCTCTCAGCTTGAGAAGGCTGGACTGAGCGCCACGGAGTTTGCCACCTCATTCAACAACTTCATTGCTGATGGGCCAAACGGTGACCACTCAGCAATCATCAAGACCGTCAGCGTGCTCGCCTCCGCCATCTCTGATGTCCTTGTGAATGCGAAGGGTATCACACGCCTTTCGCCCGATGAGAAGAAGGCGGATGCCATCATTAACGCGGCCAGACTATCCGCAAATGCCACTGCCAAATTCTTTAACAGCCTGATGTCCTTCCGAATCATCGACTACGATGACGACGCGAAGATTGGAATCGTGGTCGCCGGAAACCATGACGTCCACCAGAATCTTCAGAAACTCTCCAAGCTCACTGAAGCATTTGCTCCCAAGGGTGGTAGCCTTGCCAACCAATCCGGAAACCTGGAAGATATTGTCGACCGAGAACTCGGAGCTGCTGCCGCAGCCATCGAAGCTGCCGCCGCACGGTTGAGCAAGATGGCCAATAGAAATAGAGACTACGATACCTTCGAGCTTGAGATCCACGACTCGATTTTGAATTCCGCGATTGCGATTACTACTGCTATCACGGCTTTGATCAAGGCTGCTACGGACTCGCAGAGGGAGATTGTGGCTCAAGGCAAGGGGGGTGGTTCTAAGACTGCTTTCTACAAGAGGAATAATAGGTGGACTGAGGGGTTGATTTCTGCGGCTAAGGCGGTGGCTACTTCGACAAATCTGTTGATTGAAACTGCTGATGGTGTTATCGTTGGGAGGAATAAACTTGAGCAGCTGTATGTGCTTCTATCATCCTACTTGTGATTGCGGGTGCTAACTGTTTTGGGATGACAGTATCGTTGCTTGTAATGACGTTACCGCTTCCACCGCCCAGCTCGTGGCCGCCTCCCGTGTCAAGGCTACTTTCATGTCCAAGACGCAAGACCGATTGGAGGGAGCCTCGAAGGCTGTCAATTCGGCGTGTAGGTCGCTGGTTAGGCAGGTTCAGGATATCATCAAGGCGAAGGCGAACGCTGAGAATGATGTTGATTATACCAAATTGAGCTCGCATGAGTTTAAGGTCCAGGAGATGGAGAAGCAGGTACGTTACGATCTTATATGTTTATGGAAGAGTATAGAATCTAATTTTTGCGTCTGCAGGTCGAGATTTTGGAACTTACGAATGCGTTGGAGAGGGCACGGAAGGACTTGGGAGAGATGAGGATGCATTCTTATCGGGAAGAGTAGTTGGATTTTCTTTTTCTTCTTTTTCTTTTCTTCTTTGTAACAAAAGATTTTTTTTTGGATAGCGGATTTTGAAGGTTGTTTTTTTTTATTCATTTTCTTATTACATAACTTTTTTTTTTTAGTTTAGCTATTTTATATTGAGCTAGCATTGCTCTTCTTTTTCTGTTTGATGCGGATCGTTTGGATGGAGGGATTACTTTCGATCGTTTTGTTTGATATTAAAAGAATTCAGTCGTGATGTGGTTGTTGATGTTAGATGTCTTCCTCATGCGGCGCTTTGTGACTGAAAGATAGATTTGTGCACGGAGTTAACTTGGGTCTCATGACTATATAGAATAGGCTGATGTATGGGGGTAATAGTAGTTTTGTGTAGTTATATCCGGATCCATGGAATGAATCTGGTCGTAACGGGGTGAAGCTATGTGGATTCGTTTAATATGCCTTTAAAGAGCGGGTGGATATCCGGATGTGGAGCGGGGGGTTATATATCCCGTTGCACATTCTGGCGGCGTAACGTTTCTGGGGGGTATTTGGGTGTCTATAATATGGTATTGTATTTGTGAAGATAGGGGGGGGCTCTATCTGTATCGTTTCCCTCATCCACCCTTTTTCTACGCTGTAGTGGGGGTTTTGGGTTATATATTTATGAGGGGGTGAGATGGATTATATATCACATGCACATAAGGCTCTTGCTGGAGAGCTACAGTTTTATATCGACCGACGCATGAGGGCGTGGGTAGCCGCGTTTTCCTTTGCATGTAGGATCGCGATCGAAGGATGCTGATATCATGATAGGGAGCAAGCATTTCATCGCGACTTCGTGGTTAGTCTTTCATTTTTTGGAGCTGGGATTCTTCTTTCTGAATGGGGACTCCATGGAGTTCCAACCCCTGGGCGTCCATCGCACAGGTAGTTCCGGTTGACTGTACATACATGTAGCCAAAGCTGGTGTGGTTTGGTGCTGAGGCTCGATATATAGGGGATCTTGATGGATGTGATCGGGACAAACTCGTATTCACTCAGAGTTACTTAAGTGGGGACTTGCATGCAGCATCAACTAGCTACAGTCTGGCGCTAGCTTATAATTAGGGTCGATTGGTCTCATTCCGGGGTCGATATCTATTGAGCATACCAATTGTGTTATCACGCCCAAGTATTTGTCATAATATTCGATGCGGGCGTTGGTTTCATTAAATGTATACTTTTCGTCTTTAACATGACGCTGAGCAATATTTTTTCGCGGGTTATCCAGCCGTGCAGCCGCAGCGCAAGCTTGTGAGTAAAAATATATATAAACATTCCATCGAGGGGGTTGGTTGCAGCTAATATTGCAAAAGGTATATTATAGGTATTGAAAATAGTCCAGCTTGGGTAGTTCATGAACTCTCCTTACTACCGGTTTCCAAATTACACTATCACCTTAGAGCCACGGCGTCATTTGATACTGAGGCAAAGGGCTGCATTAAGGAACCCGAATTCTACTTTTGATATAAATTATCCACTTTTCGGGGGCTGTTTATATAATTATGAGTTTTTATCATACCGATTGGTGTAAGATGGGTAATCTTGCATATTCTTTGGTTGGCTTCGTGAGGTAAAGTTGTATAAGTATATATCACTTCATCAGTAAATACGAAACTGTGCTAGGGGTAGTATATAAAGCGGTGAAGACTGTGTGCTGTAGCACATAGATCGCAGATATTAATGACCTGGGTTAGGATGTAGATGCATATCTGATCTGTGTATTTAGGATGCATCCGTTCTATCTTTATGACGATGGCGATATATATAGTTCTTGATATTGTCGTCTTGGTTCATTCGTGTAGTCGCAAGTGGAGCTTATTTGTTATTCATGTTATTTGGTGAGGAAATAATTAAAACACTTCGGAACCATCAAGTATATTTTGAAGGAAACCGGTATCCGCCGCCCTCTTAAAGTCTATATATAATTTCTCATCCTATCTAAGATTGTGCGTATCTATGGATCATTGAATAGCCGCACACAGGTTGACGGTATTAACCTATTCTGGATGCGTCCCAGAGGTAGCAGTAATGGGTCCGAGTGGAATATTCATGCCTGATTTCTTCCAGAGGTATGTATTGTAATCCAATCATCATAAAATCCCCTGATTGATGTCATGGAGGGATATTGCACCACTCATGTGCTGTAGTGTTCTGGATTTATGCCAGGGGTTGTAGGACCGGGTTTGGGGTATATTTATATCTACCCCCTTCCCTCAATATATATATATATATATATATTATCATCAAGCTGTCGTCCGTGGTTTGTTCGAGAAGAGGTCTTAGAGAGGGAAACATTGTATCAATTGCGTCATCTGGTGTTCTAGATGCATATTGGTGATATTGGGAAATGGGGTCCGGGGTGATTTCATAAACGTCGTCGTTGCTCAAAGTATACCTCTTGTAATCCTATTATTGTAGAATGCTGCTAGTATTTGAAAGGGGAGTCATCACTCGTATCACTTGATATAGACCTGTAAGGACCATTTATCGAGTCGAAGGTGATGTTACGGTACCACACAGAGGCGAGGTAGTTTTGTTGTTCTGGGGTGTTCCTGGAGATAGTGAGGATATAGTCTGGGTATATTAAAGACGTCAAGACCATGGTATCTTGTTGTGACTAGTGGAGCTTGTTGGGATTATATAAGGGGGATACCGGTATATACCACTCATCGTGTAGTGATGATACAACCTGTTTTTTGAAGAGTTTAACGGGCATACCACTCATCGCGTAATAATGGTAAAGAGGTTTTGCGAAGGGGTTTGGGGTTGATATTGGAGGAATGTAATTGGGATTATATATATTGAAGTAATCAATCGATTTGATCATGAATATATATGCCTTAAAAGCAACTTGTAGATATAGACCGGAAGTCAGCGTTCATATGTTGTAAAAAACGTCGTGGATGAAACTGTACAGAGAATATGTTCCATGTTGAGCTTATTTTTTGCCTTGAGATATGTTGATTTGGTTCATTCATGTTGATTGTATTTTATCATCTTGTTCGTGTAAGGGATAGTTTATGGATTTCATTTGTTGCATTCTAATATTTGCGATGATGTTTATAGTTGGGTGGCATTGCCTTTGGCCTCGGGACTCATTACCTATGGGTTTCATTTGCAGCTTGTAGGAATAGTATGTGAATAGGTCTCGTTGGATTACTTTATATATACCTTTACGGTTGTGGCAGGATATAATATATACATAAACGAAGTCGATATAGTCTGTAGATCTATAGATCCCAGGATCCCGTCGGCCACGGAGTGGCTTGAGTAGATATGACCTCGACGGAATCTAGAAATATGTACGCACACGGGAATCCGCCTTGGATTTCGTCATAATAGAGGGTTGTTTGGCTTATCCAAAGGGCTGACTTGGGTTATTGCCGCCGTTATATTAGATACCGGTCGCTGAATCCATGGGAGGAAGGGTATGGCTGTATATATTGATTGATGAATTGGTATCATACATCTTGAGTTTCTTGAGAGTTTGTGGTAGTTATGCACTTCAAGAGCGCGGGTAACTGGTATTTAGCCTGGCTTCATACGTTGATTATATTTGTTTTCCGATGGCTTCAAACTTTACGAACCACAGAACGGGAATTTATATCTTTATTGCGCTTGTATCATTTTCGTCGATCGAGTTTCGTTTGCGCGCTGGCCTCGAGACTACCCGCGAGAGTGTTTCATTTAGGTACTCTAACCTTTTGTAGCGAGGTATTTTGCTTTGAAGCGGAGTATGTATATAAGTATGTTAAGTCGAGGATCGTTACGAGGATGAGACTCCATGTGATAGGTTGTCGGGTGAAGCGATGTCTGATATATACATATATCTGTAGTACGTACGACCTAGGTGCGGGGTCATACGAGTTCCTAAATTGATTGACCCTCATAGATATATACATTAATATCAAAGCCGTCCCTGGCACTCTTTTGAAACATATGCCTGAGGTTGGGGGTTTTGGCCGACCGTGTATAGTACTGAGCCAGGTTTGATTTCTTTGAATTGATATATATCATAGATTTTGGTCAATTATCTTGACGTCTTAGTTTGCAATGGTGAGAGACGGTCTTGCATAACTTTTAGTTGTATTATGTGTAGTACTATTGGACTTTTAGAAGACATGAGCGTCTTGTGCTCACCCGTCTAACGTTCTAAATATATAGTGCTGCTGACCTTAGATATAATATTCGGCGTGAGTTCTGTATTGGAACATACTGCAAGTACTGCCGCAGAACTGAAAGATATATAAATCATATTATCACAGTTCGAAGAGGAATGGGCTTGAGCCGTCCATAAATGATACGTCGACGATGATCGTGGTTGACCATAGTGGACTGAGTATCTTGATATGAGAGCCTATTAATTGTATTAGAGCGTTATTGTAGATTTTTATAATGCTGGTGTCGATATATATAATCTATAAGAGAATATTCGAATGTAGCAATATACATGTGTACAGCGAGGGCTTGTAGTGAGTCTGGCCAATATGTGCAATAATATCTCTTTGCTTACATAAAAACCAATATATTACCTCGTAAACGTTTAAACCGGCTTGGGTGATCGCCAACATCGGGACTTGGTAGTTAGCAAGGAATTATAGATTCGACGTCACGGGGAAATAGTCGCTGATCAGCTGAGAGGCCCCATAAATATATAAACAGATAGGCAACAATTGCAAATTATTAGTTCCGATTAAGTTTCTATACCTTAAACTTGTCGACACTCTATCAAATAGATGTCGTGGTTACTACTTCATCGCATTCGGTGTCGCATTTGGACTCCTTCGTATCAACATCCATACCACCGCGATGGAACGTTTCTCTCCGGGGAGGGGGACATTCAATTATATTGTAGTGTCATACTAGTGCGTACCCTGCTCCCTCTGTTGAAGTACACATTTCAGAATAGACACCTATCGCTACCCCCCCAGATTTCTGGCGTATCAATTGATACTAATCGCCATGGCGTTGTTGAACGCGCTTATTCAAGTCAATATATACTCGGTATATAATATTAATATAACACTAGCATTAGTCCCCTCTCGATCGTTGCTGGCGGCACATTATGTTTGTGCCGGTTGACCAGCTTCTTGTATATTGATCATAGCATTGTCAACATGTAGCAGAGGGCGTGGACATGTTTTGTTAAAATCAATATATTTGGTTTTTCATGACAAGGTCGTGCCTGAACCATTATGTTATCATAGCGGACGAAACAGGAACGGGATATATTATCTGGTACGAGCTCGAGCTAGGTATTCGAACATATGATATAACTTTGGAGTGACCGCGGCCACATATCTTGTGCTTAGATGAGCTGAAATAGTTATGTATATATGGACCATTGGGGGTTTCGGTCATTCGAGATATCGTGTCGTTAGGGTCATGGGCGCTAGGCTAATCAGGGCTCTAGGATTGGGATAGGTGGCTGGCCTAAGCTTCTGAAAGATTAACAGAGCTGTCTGGCTATAATTGATTGCACAGTCGATATATATTCGTTCATGTGGAGGATATTCTGGCAAGCCACCGGAATTATTTTGGCTGGTATCCAAGTCGTAAACCTTTGTATAATAATTGTACCGGCTTATAGAATTACCAGAGACCTTCTTTCTTAGTCATAGGATAGGTCTGGGAATGAGACCAGTATAGGTTCGATTTTTTAGCCTGAAAACTAAGTATATATAGGTAATCCCTGAGATAGCTTCTGAGCTCCAATATTCATCTTAGTCTCTTTGATCTTCCAAGGGTTTGAATATATCTGCTTTGTATACATTTTGCGGTAACCGGTTTGTTCCCCTGCGGGAATGCTGATAGAAGGCTGGGGGTATTTAATGATGGTTTTTAACGTGTAGATGAGTATATATAGGTGACGAAGTTAAAGTTATATGGCACTGAAGCCCTCCATGATATGTTGTATTCTGGGTTATATATGCTGATACACGTGGTTTTGATGGTCCGTTCATCCATTTACCGTATTAAGGGACAAGAGGGAGTGATTGGGTGCATTTGTTGGCAGCTGGTATTATGTCTCTGTTACCCACATATTTTTATTGACGGGCGCGGGTGGGCTTTCGCTGGCGATTTCTTCATCGAGCCCAGTCATGATACTGTCGCCGTCAGCTATATCAGTTTAGTATGAGAAAGGACTAGAAGGATATTTATATATATGTCCATACGACTATTTGACACTCCGCCAATCGTGTCATTTTAGGGCTTGTTCGCTATATACCTATGTAGTAATATATTTCGATACATTCGTCTAGTGGCTAGAGCTAGTGGGTATATTCTCTCTTCGCTTCGGCTGTTAACGAAGTTTAGCTGATCGTGCCAAATTCTTTGGGTGATGCTGTATACTTCAGCACATAGCGCCATAGCTTTTAGGTCGGGCTGGGTAGTTTTGAAACCCTGTGTCTGGTTTGGTGGATGTTGTAAAGGTTGAGATGTAAAGGGCTGGAGGGTGGGATATTGCGGTATATATGTTTGGGTTTCTTTTTCTGGAACCAGATGGATTGATGTAGATCTCCAAAGGGATTTATCTGCTGAGTTCCATGAGATTCTGGCCATTGTTCTGGGGGGTTCCGGTTAGGTGTGGTTTATGGTAGAGCGCTGAACATAGACTGCATGTGCCTTGGAAAGGGATGGCCCCCTTAGAGTATATAGTTGCGGTCTATGAGGCCATGGGGTCGGGAGCTTGATGATATACAAGCCCTATATCATGAGATGAGACAATAGGAAGAAGCAGTCACTCTTCGCTGGCTAGGATAAGATATTATATATCTGTATATTATTATGCACATCCGAGCGTTCCCTTGGAAATGAATTGTGCCGCTTGCAAATAACTGCGTTAAGTTGGACCTCTTCTTGTGAGCTTGTGATTTCATGTACATATGTGGATAGTTTCGATTGTTGAGCTGATCATATATAGAGAGCGGTGTTCACGCTTCCAATGCATCCATTGGATCGACTGGGTGGCTTACTGGGGTATATATAGCATTCAATTTAAAGGCACGCCCGAGGAGTAGTTTCGACCATTATATTTATCTTTTTCAAGGGAACCTCCGTTGCATCTTGGCAACCTGTTCTTCTGGATTCTGGAACATGTGATTTGACATTTATATTTAGATATATTCATATCTCAAGGCTTTTATCTCTCTTTGATAGGATACGTTTTGGCTGAATATCGTTCGAGTGCTCATCTGAGGTATTTCATGCAAGGGCCGTAAATCTGGAATAGTTGTAATGCATATGCTTCTCACGTGTATTCCTTTGAAGAATCGTCTTGAGAACTGAATATGAAACCCTGATTGATCTTTTCCTTCATTTTATAGATATAAGTATTGTTATTTGAACATTCCGGCGGGAGCTAGAAACCACCATTAATGTATTAGAAATACTACATTTTCCTCAAGCTTCATGAAGTCAGCAACACGCACTCTATAAACCATGGGAGACGGGGTTAATTGAAGGCGATCGAACTACCCTTCACATGGCGGAATTCCCAGCCTGATGCTTTATTTAGATTTGGCCCTATATTTAAACCACCGTGAGGGTGATATATATATTGACGTTCTAGATATCATGTTCTGCGTAGCCTTGGAATATGTATACCTCGACATAGCCCGGATCGGAAATCCATCGAGCTTTGCTGGCTAACCTCGTCGGAAGCAAACTACCCTCCATCGGAGTTGCACATGCTGCAGATATAATCTTGAATACATGCTGCATTCCGCTCAACCCTTACGCAAATGCAGAACTTGCATCAAGGTTTTATCAAATGCTCACGGGACCATATGAACCATCAATCATGGTACTTCATGAACAAAGCTGGAGATTTGCCGGGTCTTCTATAGAGGAGTATCAGTGATACCCACCTTCCTGCTCACTTGGTTTTTGTCTCGCATCGTGGTTTGCTAGCTTCGAGATTGTCAGTCATCATTTGCAGTCGTCCTAGGGTCTGGGTACGAGACAAGTTGGCGGTGCATCTTGTTGGATTTTTGTGGTCTCTTTCCCAGATTTTTTCCCTTGTGTCATGCATCGCAGACGGGGCCATTGTTGAGCCATATATATTTCGGCCAGATCTCATGGATGATGGATCGTAATAGTTCAGGATTTCGTGGCCATGGCACTTTCTTGAGATCTCATGATGTACTTGTTATCATATCCAAGGATATTCTAGAGTTCATACTCGTGAATTTTAGAATAGCGAGCAAACAGTAGAGTTGGCTACGTAACGTAAGTATGTATGTATTGTTATATTGGTCCTGCACGCCCGAGGCCCACATATTTCAAGCGGACTGGCAATTTTGAGTTTGGTATATATAGACCTTTCGATCTCTAAACTTACAAAAGAGAAATGATTATAATACTATGTTAATCATGTGAGCAGGTATGCGGTATGTACGAACTAGAAATCCAACCCACTTTTTGTATGTAGTGTGATGTTAAAGTTAAGTTGTATCTCATGGTTCGTGCGTCCCATCCCATTCTTTTATACTCTTATGAGGTATACCTTTCCTGAGGTTTCCATGATTATGACCGTGAGTCAAAGTAGGTTATAGGACTGCCTGGGATTGGTCTACCCACTTCCGGAATTAATTTCCGTATACGTAGCTCTATAATGGAGCAGTATTCCAGAAGAATCCTGATGTTTTGCTTCCCTTTGATAATATATTATTTGCATTATGCAAAGCTGATTCTGATATGTAGTGGGTAGGTATCTAGCTGATTTTAGCTTATCCCGGTGAATCCCGGTATTACATGCTTATGCAGTAGTACTCTGATTCCGACTCGACTTCAGTATAATAGCGGAGCTGTTCTACCTATCAACCCCACGCCTACGCTTTACCAGACCAAGAGAAATCCATATATATGAAATCGTTAAAATTTTCGATCGAGGAAGGATAAGTCTATCGGCTATCATAACAGACACATTAAAAGAACGACCAAAAACCACTCAGCTAAAACCGTCCACACAAAAAAAGACAGACATGTCATATACAGGCTTTGCAGAGACTCGATTTCAAAAAAAAAAAAAAAAAAAACAGACCCTATTCCCGGTAACATGAAACCCAGCCCGACGTAAATGCTGTATTTTGCTACCGCCCGTGAGATTAAAAATTTCCTCCTCGAAGAAAAAAAAAAGAGTTAGAGGATAAGGAAAAACGACCCGAGGACACCATATGAATGCGACAGGGAGAAAAGTAATAAACATGAAGTAGAATAGGCTCAAAGTTGCTTAGATGGGCGATTATTCGCAGAAAAGGATTAAAATTCTGTGCCTGAGGTCGTTGGAAGGATGCACATTAAACCGGTTGGTGAGGATGTAAATCGGACAAAAAAATAACAGACAATGAAAGGGGTAGATGTATATAATCGGAAGTCGCGACCCATGTAATGTATGTTGAATCTTTGCCTTGAGGTTGGCATAGCGCCCCCGTAGCTCCACCCTTAGAATTACAGTTGCATGAGCTCCTCTGGAGGGTCATCTAAACCCATATTCTTGTATTCCTGATCACAAGCGTAGAGGTTTATATGATAATCTCCACTTGTCGCACACGCCAACATCATTCTATGAGGGTGGAACGTGAGGATCGAGATCGGAGACGAGCCTTTCTGGTGAAGGAACGTGGAGTAAGGCTTGACAGACGATAGGTGAATACCGCTTGTATTCCAAAGCTTGATCTCGTGGTTGAGGCCTCCGCTATAACAAATGTCAGAATTATGAATCTCGTAAAAGGGATGTTGACTAAACAGAAGAAAGACCTACGTGGCGAAGACAGGCGCATGTTCGTGCACAGCCAGACTCCTCATGCCGCTCTTGTGTGCCGTCACTTCCAAAACCGCGCTCGCATTGCGGATATCCCAGAGTTTGACGTCACCATTGGTACTACCAGTGACAAGTTCTCTCAGACCACCACGTTGCATATGTACTTTGGTGATCCATGCCTTGTGTTCTTTCCACGCCATAACCATGGCATCGCGTGGGTCGAGCCGACGATCATACACTCTTACGGCACCATCGCCGAACCCAGCCACAAAAATATTACCAGCCACTTGATCGGAGGTAAGTGAAGTTATGCAACTGCCGGACCTTGCGGGAATATCCTGCAGGCAAACTTCTCTTGGCGCATCCCATACTCGAATGACCTTCATATCGCCACCTACGAGTAATGCTCCACGCCCTTGCTGCCACTCGGCGACCAAACCGGAACTTCGGTTGGACGGGAGCAGATCAGTCAATGCCCTCCAAGCGGACACAAGTTCTATGTTTCGGTCATCCTCATAGTTCTTGTAGATCCGCACAACGCCGTCCCCACTTCCAGTCAAAAGAAGAGCCACATCATCCTCGTTGAGGAATTTAACATCCGTAATACGGGTGCCCGAGGGGTTTCCGTTACTGAATTGGTTAAGTCTATATCCCTTACTCCAATCCCAAACTCTAGCCTCCATGTTAGCAATCATTCATAGAATTGACAGATGTGGTACTTACGAAACCGTGTCTTTATCATCAACGGATACCATGTGGTCTTCGAACTGGTGTAGGAGAAGCCTGATAGGCTGGCCGCCGTTGTTCAGAAGCCCGATTTGAGAGTCCCACTTTCCAATTGCAGCTCTCTCCTTTTGCGGTTGTGTCCTTGAGATGATATTTTCATTCCTGTTACGTCTCCAAAGTCGCTGGTTATAGTCCAAACTTCCAGGCTCGTCCGCCTCCGTTGGCTTCATTTGGGGTTCGCGGAAGTACTAAAGCGCAGTTAGTATATAGTCGAATGATTTTATGTGGCTATTTAATCTTACCTCAACACTCCACTCGAAGAAAGTACTTGTTAGTGGAAGTGTCGGTGGATCCTCGTCGGTTCTAGCAACGAAGTTCTTTGGCGTAGGTTGCTTCTTCTTGAAATAGCCCCCGAAGATTCCTCCATCCTTCTCTCCCGGTAGCCTTTTATCGCCAGGAACTTGTCGTCCGTTTGGCATGAGTTTGTTAGGTACCTTGTCGATAGGAGTTAAATCGCCCCCACCCAAAGCAAGGTTCTTCAAAGACGTCGCGATACTAAAGGTTCTCTTAAATGTACTTGAAAAGTACCCATCAGCCGCCGTGATATTGGGTGAAACTGGTGCTGATTTGCTGGCTTGGAGCTCTGCCTGGGCGAGAGAGAGTTCCCTGGGAGCGCGAATTCTCAACCTGGAAATCTCGTCGATGATCTCTTGCGCAGGTTCTCCGAGTGGGGAAAGGAGCAACGCTCGATGGACGTAGTCTACGATGACTGTCGCATTCTCCGCGACTTCAATGTAGGGATCGGCAGACAACATCATAGCCGTTATCCAAACGCTCGCGTAAATTGTCTTCTCCGAGATACCGTCAATCCTATCTCTAAGGCTGTTATGACCTTTCATATGAGCAAGTTCTCCCCTGAGAAACTCGAATGCGGCGACGAGGAATTTGCTCTCGTATCTCTTGATATAGACCGACAAGAAGACTGCAAGCTCCTTCCTAACCATGCTGCTACCATCACCAGTAATGTGGATAGCAGCGGCGGCCATTTCGGCTTCGTAGGCCGCGATCTTGCCAGATTCATTGTCGGGTGTGCCGATCAGAGTCGAGATCGCATACAAAGCTGCAGTTCGAACTTCGGGGACAGGGTCCACGAGCATGGCGCATAGTTTGAGATGGGCATCTTCCTTGTACCCCAACCACTTGGCTTCCGGATAGTCGTGCCAAAGCTGCGAAATGCATAGACAAGCCCACTGTCGTAGAAGTGGATTCTCTGGCTCGTTAAAATGCGCAAGACATGATTGTAGGACCCCAGGATTGATGCAGACGACTTGGCCTTGGTGGAACCCTCTGCAGAATACACTCAGAATAAATGCGCACATAGCTCGATGCTCGGAGGCATTCTGGATAGGGATACCGGAATTCGGCGTTAGGATCTGCGTGAAATAGCTGTACCCGTTGTCCTTCAACAGGTCAATTTGACACGACGGATCCACCGCCAATAACCGAGCCCAGATGAATACCATGACCGGCTTGAGCTCTGCGGCAGCCGACTGTAAAAGCTTAAGGACGTACGGGAAGATCCCGATACTGAGCGCCAAGTTAACAGCCCACGGCCCGAGATCCAAGAATTTCGACAAAAGGATCAGGGCTCGCAATCGATGGACCTGACTCAGCAAAACTTGCAAAACTATTGGAAGTTGATCTGGAGGCCTTCGGTTTGCGGTTCCCTGCGTTAGATAAACCTCGAAAGCCGTTAGTTGCTCGGAAAAGAAAGACGAGTGTTGGTATTCGAATGCCGGGCCGCCATCCTGCGCCTTTAATAACTGAGGGAGTTGGGACAGAACGCTCTCCACTGCCAAGTCCCATGATTGCCATAGCGGGTGGTGATGGGTGCTAGGCAATGCGGGACAGGATACCGGATGGCACTTGTATACCCTCATTATCCGTTGCGCTAGAAGAAAGTTCCTAAACAAGGCTGCGACCATCAGGTCCTGCCGGAACAACTTCTTGAAAAGCGGCCGGGGGAGGGTATTCCAGGCAATCGTATCAGTGATTGCGGTGAATATCCAGTTCAGTTCTCCGAGGGGAGTTCTCCTCTCCTGAAGTCTTCCTGGTATCTTCAGTGCCATCTCGACAGTAACCGGCGAAGGCAGCGGATTCTGGAGGACGTAAAATCGAATTGCTATTTCGATAGGGGTAGTCAGACAACAGGTAAAGAGGTCTGCTGGGAGGTCGGGATTCATCGGCAAGGTTTCCTTAGGCCCACACGCCGCCAATTGGATGCAGTCAGAGTATGAAACGGTCGAACCCGGCTCCTTAGACGGGTTATCGCGATTCTCCTGCTCATGCTTCTCAACAAATCTATTAAAATTTGCGACAATGTTGCCGGCATCACTACAGTCGTATACGAATAAACTGGGCGCCCCGAGCCAGCTTTGTAGATCGTATAGAGATATGGGGATGTATTGTGTATAGTTTTTGTTAAAAACCCAAATCTCCCCACTACTTGTAGGCTTCGGTACGCCATGGCCATTGTAGTGAAAGAGTATGCGCTCGTCCTTTGCGTTCCTACGCAAAGAACAGCAAAACTTCTTCGTTTCCTCGACGGAGGGGTCCAAATACTGCTTATAACGCGTCCGGATGCTCAATGTTTCGTATTGTGACTGGAGATTCTTGCCAATCATTTCCAGGGCCTTAGGGCTTGGGTGGGAACCGGTGTCCACCCAACATTCCATCTTGGCACATGGGGTCGTTTTAACAACATCTAGCACCAATTTGATTAGCAGGTATACGATTGATGAAAAGGGATCTGTATCCAACCTGGTGGGTCAACGCCGATGTTAAGGCATAGTACTAGAGCAGCAGAAACCGTCTTGAGCCTATCCTTCATCCTCCATTCCTGCACAAATGCTGCGTCTGTGTACCTTGGTTTTCCACCCGTATCGTGTCGCTTGTCGTTATAGTACATATAGAACGCTTGTTCCAGGAGTGCGAGGTATTCCTCGGAGTTATATTGTTCGGCGAACCCATGCCTCACCGCGAGATGGTCCCCAGGTGGAACTTCCTCAATCCAACTCCCACCTATGCTTGGAAGGTCATAAGGGTCGACTGAAGTATCTGGCGGTTCCTTGAGAGGTAACGGTGCTCTAGCTCTCGATAGAGTTCCGTTCCCCAAAGTGCCGTTTCGTCCGTTCAGCATCACACCGTTTGATTTCCGTTTCAAGAGTTGTTGGGTATTGCTTTCTTCGCCATCAGAAGATCCACTTCGGTCGGATGTCGAGTTTGAGTTAGGAGCACTATCCTCCACGGGAGCGGGGAGGGCTAATGGGGCCATGTTTTTTCGCCGTATCGATCCTGCATCAGGACCATTCCTCCGAATTTCGCTGGTTCTGTGGGCTCTAGGGTCCTCATAGTGGCCATTTGTCAGCCGGCCGTTGCCGTTGACATTGCCGTTTAAATGGTATTGGCTCTGTCTTCGCTCCGAGGCGGCCGGTGTCGAGCCATTCGGTCGCTGGAGTGCAGTCATCGCGGACGGCGTGGTGGGTAGAAAAATAAACGGGAGCAGACGATGCTACCCCCGAAAGTTTGGGCGTAAGTACTTAAATTTAAGTACTTGGATTTCAGCGTTTGATAGAGTTTTCGAGATCGTGACGATTTTCGGCCGGGGAGACGGAAAAGCCTAATAGCGCCAGGACATGATGGTCCAAATGATCAAGTTTCGCTTAGCCGCGTAGCTACCTGACCAGGTTACAGTTGTCTGTCTGCTGGTGGCACTTCGAAGCAGATTCCGGCGAAACTGGATCGAATTTAGGGTCGAAAGATGGGCAGAGGTGGTCGCCGGAGTATGCTGGTGATGGTACGGCGGTTACCGACGGAATAGGATGGCAGGAGGTGCTGTCGGGAGTTTGAAGGATTTGAGCGATGGGATGGTGACGAGGTTGTGTCGAAAGTCTTGCAGGTTTTAGGATGAAGAAGAGGAAGAAGAGGAAGAGAATGTGTGGCTGAAAAGGAGCTCGCGTACCAAACCAACGTGCGGCTGCCTCCGACAGATGATGACCTGTACTCACATCTATCTACAGATACAAGGACAGGCAGTCCTGCCGAGTGCTGACTAACTCGCTCACAGGACTTTAATCTACAGTTAAATCACTCTCAATCTGCAGGTTACCAGTGATGACGATGGTCTGTAAGGTATGGCCGTATGCGTATGGCCATGCAAAGCCCGCAAATGGCTCAGGTTGGCCACGACGGAAGGATCATAGCCTATATCTCCCTCTGTACGCCCATGTGATTGCATTTTATCATTCGTGCGACGGCCAACCCTGGCCATCGGATTAAACACCGTCCGGAAGAGGAATCTTTTTGTAGAGAAACGGGAAAGTTTTAGAAAGCATGTACACATTTTTTTTACATTTGATATCCAAAGCATATACACAAGTTGATTAAAAATGACGGCTATTCGCTCTCAAACCTCATTCGGCAGCTGACGGACACACCGTGATATGGTATTGCATTGAGGATGCCGAATTCAACGAATCGGAAACAATGGCAATTAGATCACGGGTGCCTCCGAGTCATATCTGCCCCTCCCATCTATGCCGACTCAATTCACCAAACTCCCGCCGTATATACCGGGCACATCTACCAATCTTCCTTGCCGAACTTGTTGAACTTGTCGTGGAGGTGCTATACCATCATTAGCATAAATCCTTCTACGTCTTTCTTAAAAACCTGTAGACCAATCAATCCCTCACCTTCGGCAGCGTAACCTCTGGGATGATAACGGAGTGCAACGCCGATGGCGCCTCCTTTGGCTCCTTGCTCGGGTCTCCGTGAGGGTGGTACTTGTACTTGTACTTGGCATTCGGGTCATCGGAGTGCCATGGCATGGACTCTCGGGGGTGGGCGACAGCTTCGTGAGAACTGGCGGTAGTGGGCTTGCTAACTATACAAGTTCAAAAAGTGATATTAGACCCCACCGTAGACAATCCCAACAGATCAATTCGTACCAAAGTAGTATCCAGCAGCACCGATAATACCGGTCATAATGGCGCCCAAAACCTGCAATTCACCACCATCCCGCATTAGCCGTTGAACCTCGGTCATTGGTTCCTTCAAAAAGTCCCCCTCACATATAATTCCGGGTCCTTCTTAGCACCCTGCTTGAGGACAGCAGATCCCGCTTTCGAAGCCATTGTTTCGGTATATAGGTCGTCGAATGTAACGATCGGGTTTGGGAGGTTTTCGAAGGTCAATTGTTGGAGAGAGTTGAAGTCGAAGTTACTTTGGGTGGCCTGACAAGAAGAGCATTCGATGATGAAACATTCCCGACGCCAAGACCGGCCTCACATATCCAACAGCCAACACATCTCGGACATGAGGATGAGGATCCAACGGTCTTGTGAACATTACTAATCCACACGTGTATGTTGATTGTCTACTACCATGGAACCGAAGACGAACGAGAAAGAGCCTCAGCCTGCATATCATGCCTCACCGGGTTCTATTCTCCACGTGGACAAGGAATTTTACTCAGCAATTGCCTCAGCTCCCCGCACTCTGAAATCTAGAGTCACGATCTCAGCCCGCTGTGGCAAAGCCTTCAATGTTCCCGCTACCCATATTGTACGCTTTTCCACGCCATCAGGTCCGCAAGTTGGAGACTTGAACATCTGGAACGCACACAATTCGCGGGAAAGATTCTGGGCGTCCAGAACTCGGCAGTTACAAGCAAGCCATGTAACTACATACGATAGACTATGGAGTTGCCTGCCGTATATGCGGCCCATGGTGACAATAATTGGAGATTCCTTAAGCGACTTTGGGGTTTCAAGATGGGGCGGAAGGTGCCACGACTTGCTTGGTAGGTTCTGCAATTTTACTTACCCGTCTTATGAGTGAGATCATCTTGAGACATTTGTAGAAAACGGGGCCAGCTAATTGTGAACCCTTCCAGGAACCCGTTGTGATCCCTATGTGAACAAAATGCTTACAGGCGACGACTATGATTTCCACTGTCACTCCAACCTAGTCAGATCAGTAATACCATTTGGACTCGGGTAAGCCTTCGCTTCCAAGCTTTTACAGTATTAACTTCCTAACTAAACCGCCAAATAGAGAGCCGGATGTCCATGATGTTATTAATCTTTTCCAAGTAACCGGCCTAAACGACCAAGGGAAGTATTTTATGGAAACTTCGCCCGCTAAACCCGGAGACTACATTGAGTTTT
This sequence comes from Arthrobotrys musiformis, assembly GCA_036971715.1. NCBI lineage: Eukaryota > Fungi > Ascomycota > Orbiliomycetes > Orbiliales > Orbiliaceae > Arthrobotrys > Arthrobotrys musiformis. The sequence continues at coordinate 1,096,490 of JAVHJL010000011.1, read as the reverse complement.
TCGCAGAACAAGATTTATTGATGGCATTGAGTACTTGTCCTGGTGGCGACCTGTCAAAGTGGGCCTGGGGCGAGGGGGGCGCTGAGGAAGAGAGTATGTGGAGCTGCTGTCGGGAGATCAAGGTGGAAATCTTTGAAATCGACGAAGCAGCAAAGGCCGATGTCTTGAGAGGTTGGGAAGAGCCAAAGAAACCCGATTATAAGGGGGTGCACGGTATGAAAATACCAGGCGGCGAGATTGTGGTCAGCATCAACATGTGGACTGAGGGTGCTGGCTTCGAGAATAGCCAAGCTCGCGAACGAGACTAGTAAACGGCATCAGACTATCCCCTCATCATAACGCCCAGTGCCGAAGCGTTTTAATACAGGACTACATCATAATAATGATACGTGTGGAGCCATCGTATAATACAATCAATAGCCACTCAACCTGGAGTGGTATACTTTTGGTATGCCTTTACAGCTACACTTTCTACCATAACAGACCACCACTCCTCACCGCCATACTTCCACAACTCTTCTATGACAAGAACTAGCTTCAATGCTTCCATGAAAGAATTCGAACCGCCAATAGACCAAGGGCCACCCACAATCTAGTCAAGTTAGCGTCAACATATATTGTCCATTTAGGTTTAAATGGTGTCTTACGTAGTTTCCACGATTATCTTCGTATATTAAATTCAATTCCCACCTATGGCCAATCACGACGATCGCCGGAACACAAGGCAGGCGCTCTCTACTCGCACCGAGGGATCTTGCCTTTTCCAAGATAGCGACAGCCCCCATGCCAGCATGCATTTGAGCATCCTGCCAGTTACCCGCCTGGCATGTCGCTTTGACAACAGCGAACGCCGGTGAATGCTGGGACAACGGGTCCCACAGGGGACTCAGGTTAAAATCCTCTGGGATCCTGTCTGCAAGCGGCTTCTCTTTTAGCTTCCTCAAAGGCGAATCTGGATACAGGGCATTTGCCTCGAGCATAAAATCCACTTCAATATCCAGTACATTATCAAGGTACGCCGCCTCGAAATAGCTTTCTTCTCCCCTGTTGGTGCCGATACAGTCAGCTATGTGGCGCTTTAGATAGAGAGGGATAGAGTCCTCACATGTGCATATACATTCTCTTCACTTGGAGCTTACGTATGGGTCTCTCAAATAACTGCTTTCTTACTACACCGTTTAGAATACAATTGACGAGCTCGCCCCAGGGCTGTTCGTCGGCGTTGAGTATAAGCAAATCCGTGCTCATCTGAACGATCCTTTTAACTTGCAGCAGAAGTGACTTTGTATTGCTATCAACGCTATCTGCCTCTGAAAACACCCAATTTGGCAGGGCTGTGTCTGGATACTCTTCTTCCAAATCATTCTACACACAACCCATCAGCAATTGACTAAATATATGATCGGGTAGAGTATACCTTGATGCAAGTTGGAAGACACCCTTGTGCTAGATTATCTGGACAAGTTCTTTTTAAAAGTTCTTTGACGCCTAAGGGTAAAGTCCCTTTGGCAGCTTGATTGTGGTGTGAAAATAATATGGGCGGATAAGAATGGCGGAGTTGAAGGCGCGCTTCCGCAACCCCAGCCGAAGTTTGAGTCGCCTCCGACACCTGATCAGATGTTTCCAACTCTGAAGTTGACTTCTTATCATCAATACCCGACGCCGAACTCGCGTCATCCTTTTCGGAAGACGTTCTCGGTACACTCAGCACACTACCAGCATCACTCCTATGCAATTCAAAATCCGCCAATCTTTTTTCCGCCTTTCTGATATCCGCCGTCGCCAGGGGGCGGTAAGGGGCTTTATCTGCCTCCGGTCGAAAAGTAAATTTCCCTTGCGGTACTTTTTGAAATTCCGGCAGGTTTACAGGGTATCCGGGTGCAGATTTGGGCAGGAGGTCCGACAGCCACCGGAGAACATCAGGAGTGGCCTCGAGGGTTAAATTCTCAGCGGTGTCGTCGCCCTCCAACTTGAACCGTTTTGCCTGAACGGTTGGGGGAGGAGAGCTGCCCCGAGTCGAACCAGAGGTCGATAAAGACAAAGATCTCGAGCGTTTGCGCGTGGCTGCGGTCATGATCGATCGCCTTGTGCAACTGTGAGGAGCGCCGACTTGGGTATTAGTCCAGAGCCTGGGTGTACACGAGCACTCAAAATTAATGTGAGGGCAGAGAATTGGAACCAAGTAAGAAACGTCAACTCGACTCTGGCATGCCGGCATTAGCTGGCCGGGGACATGCCTTTATCAGCACGCGTTGAGGTTGGGTTGTTGCCTTTCCGTTACACAAGATCCACAAACAACACGATTGACAGGGTAACTCAACGACGATTACCTAATATGGAGCGTAGTTTACCACGACGTAGCACACTCCTAGTCGACAGGCTCCATTCTAGCGTCTAGATCGAGACCACCCTCAGATTCAGATAAAATCACACCATCCCGTAGACATATGGGAATCCCGTAGACATATGGCAATCTCGTAGACATACAGCAATCCCTTTACATTTATCCAAAACCAATGCAACCAGGCTTGTGGGTTCTTAAAACCAAGGGTTTCTAGATGACGTCGACGCTCTAGATGATATTATCCAGTGTATATATACATGTATATAGGTATATGGTGCTTTCGAAGCTTCAAACTAAAAGCCAAGCAATATCCTCAAAACATAGATGCATTGATGGTCATTCGAAATAATCTGGCTAGGGTAAGTTCCAGGTTCTTAGTTTCCCTGCGAGGCTGCCATACAACATCCAAACCCGAAGGCTGTAAAGTTCAACAAGCACAGCGCCCTCTCGACCCTCAGCCCGCTACTGCCAGACACAGTAGCATTTGGTTTACGAGATAAATCAGCTCCGTGCGCACAATATTGAAACTATTTTCAGGTATTAGTTTCATTAAAATAAAGGCCTTTCTGCCACTCATTCCCAAAAACTTAGAAGAAGCTGGCCGCACTGCAAGGCGGGTAAAATTCAACTCCAGTTTCTCTGCAATGCAATACACGCAGCACTTCTCGTTCATCATGATCTCACTTGATTTTGTAATTACCCAACCTGTCCCCAGGTACGCTACGCAGTCATGGTACTTTGCCGCTCGAGGGGTCATAGCCAAATAGAAAGTGAATCTGTCGGAAAAGGCGATCGGACTTCTAGAATTCGAAATTCTAGAAATCATACTAGAATGGTTGAGCAATTGAATTCATGAAGATGCGGGGAACATCGCGCATTTGTGAGAGTTGCGAGACTAGTGAGGCCGTGAAGCCGGGTTTATACGCTAAAATAGCTTCGAGTCTCAGACCCAGGGGTTAACCGGTTGTGCTGATATTTTGGCGTTGGAAATTGTTCGGAGTTCGCCCTTCAACGCACCGACAAGGATCAATCCTCGATGATGTTGCACCAGCTGCTTCTATTCTCCGACTTCAGACATACGCTAGCTAGCTATAGGGGCTCCGGAAGAGTTAGCTTTCTCTCTAAATTGTCGAGATAAAGGATGAAAGAACGTATTCAAACTGCCCGCCAAAGTTCTAATGTGTCCTACGATACATAATATGTTTATAGATGGGTACATGAATCGATATTTGTATATATATTTCAACAGAATTAACCTCGAATTCGGTGTTCGAGAGTCATCAATATGATTAACATCTCGGAACGAAATAATCTTTATAGTACCAAGAATTTGATACAGACTCCAGTCGAGGCCTCATATCGGCGGAACCTGATGCCCACAATTGCAAAATTTTCTGGGGTTACCTGTGCTCATGTCTGTGCACGGATCGTATCCCGCGGCCTCAAGGCTAGTCGGATATCGAAATTAAATTAATGACATTACGTTTAATATACTTAGCGCGTGCCGGGTCCCGCTCGGAAGGGTGGTGGGACTTCGAAAGAAAACGAGATGCAGCCGCAGTTTTCGTCGCCAGTGTTGGGAACGAGTCTCGAATCCACAGTGCATGCGCAATGGAAAAACATTTAAAACTGAGACCAAATTGATGCAGCTGGCTTAGAGGTAAATATACTTGTCAAAAGATTACTGGACTTCCATCTGTCTGTTTTAGAAGTTTTACGTAGCACATTGGCAAGAGGTCTCAATTCGGTCTACCTACGTGCCTCTCAACGATCTACACTGTTTAAACATTTGATCGTTGAGTATCCCGTTCCTTCTAAAAAAAGGTCTGTCGGAACATTTCCCTTGCTCGAACTAGCCTTAAGCCCATGCTTAAGCCTCAGCTTCGGAACCTCTTACGTTAGTCTGCAGGGAGCCTCGCGGTATGTTCAGACCCCTGGTCGAGGTTTAGCCACGCGAGACGGCTTTTTCCAGTTTACACATAATCACTTGTGTCCGCACATACACCACATACCATATTCAGGAATATACATACGGCCAATGCAATGGAATATGGTCTCTTTAAGGTTATTCTATGAGATGTCTAGACCAAGACACAGACCAACAATGTTGGCTTCAACAAAACCGAGAGTACTCGAGTGGGAGTTCCCGATGTTCAAGAATTTGAGGAAATATTTTCAGATCTATCAAATTTATCTGCTGGTGAATGATTCTATAGATCTGCCAAATGTTATAAAATGACGATAATGCCCCTTCGAAGTCGTCATCTTCATTCCTCATCAACTACAACTTCAAGCTAGAATAACCATTAACTTGAAAGCCTTCAAATCATATCTTTGCTTCGAGGTTGTATCGATACGTATCTAGATATCAATTTTTTGGACAATGCGATTCGGAACCAAGTCTTTCCTTTTGGCCGCTCTGGCCGCCGGCGTCAGCGCCAACCCATACCCAGGTGCAGCAGTCAGCTACTGCAAGAGCAAATGCTCCCCAGGCCAGCTCAGCGACGCCTTCAATCAGCCAGGCCATCTTTCAGACACAAAGGACTTCTGTCGAAAGTACCTGAACCTCCCCAAAATCATATACACCACAGTGACGAAGCTCAGCTACGTGACCAAGTAAGTTCAAACAACCAAGAAAAAGTATTCCATTGGTAGTTACATAAGTATTTACATGACGCTACATAGGTACCACACATTCACCGTGACTAAGACCAGGGAGGCCGCAACCGATACTGTCACTAAGACCAACACCGAAATCACGACCGCCACCGAAGACGAGGTGTCCATCGTGATCGAGACTAGTATTGCTACCATCACCGAAACCGAGACTGCTTCCATCACGATCACAAATGACGTAATCGAGACCGAATCAGTCACTGAGACAAGCGATGTCACGCTCGTCGTTACAGTCACAAATACTGAAACCGACACCGAGACAGATTTTGTGACCAAAACTCATACAGTCACCAAAATTGTTACACCGCCACCGAAGCCAAAGCCATACTGGAGGCGTGGAAATATCAAGGTTCCATCTTACCTCCCTCAAGACATTTCCCATGACCAGATCAGCTATTATTGTAAAAGGATCAACCCTTGCACCACCAAGACTGTCACTGTCTATAAGACTTCTACAATTCACCATTACAAGACCAAGACTGCCACCGTCAAGGTTACTGTGACCCCAACTGCCTATGAGACTGTGACGGTCACCAATACCGGTTTCACAACTCTCGTGATCTTATCCACAGCCACTGAGACTAATACTGAGACTCATTCCACTACTGTCGATTTCGTTGCGTCCACCGAAACTACCACTGTCTCCACCGTATTCACCATTGTCGACACCACGACCCTCACAGTCAAGACCGATACTATTACCTCAAGCGTCACAGATACAGTTACTACCACAAACACCGCCAAGGCGACTGTCACTACTTATGTTCCCTGCAAAAAGGTGGAGTCCAAATGCGAGGTCGCCCACCCAGAAAAGTGCTGCAGTGGATACTGCGCTAAGGTTTTGAGCGCCAAATACCCAACTTGCTGCCTTCCAAAGGGTTCGCCTTGCGATTATTATCACCCCAGCCAATGCTGCTCTGGGAAGTGCAAGCCCAAGGGCTTCTCATACGGAAAGCAAACCTTTGCTTGCTACTAGTTGGTATTCCCCAAAGAGCCGCAATCCCCACGCGGCCATGCGACGGGCAGAGAATTAGCCTAGCCCAATCTTGATAACAGGAAATAAATTGCAAGTTAGTCGTACAAAATTTTGGCGGTGCTTTTTTATCTAGGAAAATTGTTCTCTTTCTAAATTTGCGCTTGATCTGCTTCTTTAAATTTTTTTTCTTTTAAAATTGTATTCTTTATTGAGCTCGCTTCGATACAATCAGAATGTATGAAATACAGGCCTTTGTGTGTACGATACGCGAAGTTTGTCAGATAGCAAGCCGCAGAAATCCGCAAAGAATATACTACAATTCCTTTTTCAAATGGTAGTGAAGGATGATAGTTCCTTCGCTCTCTCAAATGCGAAATATATATATATATATATACATATCCGGCAATTTTATAAAATTTATCCCAGCCCCAATGATATTATGAGCGCGGTATCACTGCAGCACTTTTCTGGGCGGGCGACCTCGCATGGCGACTCTACCTTCTTGCAGGGAACATAAGTAGTGACAGTCGCCTTGGCGGTACCCCACAGCCTGTACCCCACGGGGTTTCCATGATACCAGCATAATATACGCATCGATCGATCGATCGGTGCGAGAAAGTAGGTAGAAGATTTATATTTTCTCGAGATCTAGAGACAACACACAAATTCGGAAAAAATACCACAACATCACTCACCTTCTAGTCTCGAGGCCGCGAGGGTTTCGAGACTATACTATATTAGACGTAGACCCGCCCGAGGTAGACGAGTCTTAATTGATCATGACCCAGCACCTAGCACAAACACACGCACCAGGTAGGTACTTAAGTAAGTAGGTACCTAGGTATGTTGGTAAGAAGTACCTACCCGGATCTATAGAAGACCCAGACCTCTAAGCTGCACTTAAGCTTACCTAGGTTAGCACTGCAGTACTGAGCTAGTGCAGAAGGTAGGCAATCCCTGGGTATCTAAGGTACTTAATTAAGTTGATACCTACTCATGTACTAAGCGTACAGGCTCTTATAAGTACTATTGTCTGGACTCATGTGATGTTTAAAGCTACTAACCTTCCACCAGTAGGTTCCAAAATAGCCTCGGTTTCCGATGCCTAGTTATGAGATCGTTCTAAAGTATCCGTGCGAATACTACATCTTTCTAATTGGAAATACATAAACACTAGTATCGGAACTAGATAATATTTCCAGTAATTGCCATGCCTTTGAGAGAAAATGGTGGAAGTACGCCAACATAGTCAAATAAAATTTAAAGCAATACCACCTACATACAAGCAACTTAAGACTTTTCTCGGTTATTTTACATACAGCAGGAATAGTTCGTATCTCCCGCATATCTTACCTTGGGATTATATTAGCCAATAAAACAGCAGTCCTGGTTTTTTGTACCACTTTTATGACGTCAGATCCCACAAAATTATATAAGATAAACTTAGATCTTATACACCCACTCAACCACAAATACCACAACGCCATTCGCCTAGCCAGTGTTTTCACGGCAAATCTATGTATATAAGATGCTTCCATGTTTACGGTCCTATGCGCCGTTAGGATGTTGTATTTTCCCAAGTCTAGCTCTCAAATGTCGCTTGGACGGATAGATAAGCATCAGGGAGCAAAGGGTTCTCGGGGTGGGGGCTAGGACCGCTCATATTCAGCTTTCATATTACCGAACTTCTATATAGCTTTCGCTTTATATTACCGTTTATCACAATACTAGGAAGCTCCTATATTCATTTATGTATTAAAATAGTTATTCTAGCTTAGAATCCAAGTACAATTTGAACTTGCAGCGTTTTAATTGGGGTATATTCACCCGACAATATTTGCGCCAAATTTATCAAGGCCGTAAAAAAAGGTATTCCCGACGTGGCAGCGCTTGCAGAAACAGGCGCCACGCTATATTACGAAGTTTAAATATTAGCGGTATTTTTTAGAGCCACAAACCTGAAGAGGGCGATAGGTACCACCCCGAGCTGGCTGAGGACAAGAAATGGTTATAGGATAATTGATTTTAAGAAAGCAATCTTAAAACCACATGGAGAATTTGTGCTTCGAAATGTTCAATTACTTATGTCCTTTAGAAGCCCGTAAGGCAAATTTATAAAACAAATTGCATTTTTACCTATACACCTTATTTCGCTTTAATAGGACGCTATATAAACTAGATTAATAAAATCACAAAACAGACCTCCACAAAATTACACCGCCAAACCAATCAAACAAATATATATACAGACGAAAAAGATAAACCTAGCTACCTTGGTAGTCAAGACCACGTACTCAGCATCCGAGACCGCCTATTCTCAACCGCCGTATCAGCAAGGACCCCCTCGCAACGGCCTCCAACGAAATTCTGCCACCACTCATCACATCCGTAAGCTCGCAGCTCCTTAACCACGCAGACTACAGTAAGCGCTCCCAAAAATGTTTTCGTATCCTCGAAAAGAGGGGTAGGCTCGACGCAATAAGAACCATCTTCGGTTTCGTATAGGAGGTTTAAACACCAAATACTGCCGATAACTGTGAAAAATGGCACGCAGGAGACGATGGCGTCCTCTGCGCCTAGTGACCTGGCTTTTAGTAACGTCGAGGCTGCGCCGATTGCGCCGTGTCTGCGGGCTTCTAGTAAATCTCCGGTTGCAGATTTAACCTCTGCTAGGGCGAAAAGCGGTGAATATCGGCAGGTTTGGAAACGGGTGGGGTTGAGAGAAACGTATTTGGGGTCGCTGTGTAGATGGTTTCTTGGAGGTATGATTTGGGTTGCTGGAATTAAATTATTAGCACATGCGACTCGAATTTAGAGATTTTGCTGCCTAAATACCTGTATCTTCTCTCAAGCTACGCCCTTGAATATGAATGGCCACCCCGACATCCGGCGCATTTTTAGGTAGAGTATTAAACCGACGATCCGAAGCCAAGTGAACTTCCAAACGAGATTCCACCTCTTGGTCCTGTCCGATACCTTCTAAAACCCTGGCAACCAACGGGTACCATCCGCTCTCTGGAACCCGGTCTATTGTATTATGCATGGACTGCCGTACGATATAGTTGATATGGTCGACAATACTCCCTGTAGTCTCCGTCGAAAAAAACGAATCATCCAGCCTCTCCCGTGGGTACATGCCCTTTAACCGGGCTCGATCCCATATGGGGAGACAGCCGCGGGTCAGACGTCGCGGATTCAGACGTCTCAGTAATCCGCTCGTTCCAGTTGGTAATAATGCGGTAGAGTCACCGTTTAATCGGATCGAAGGCACACACTGAGTAAGATCCACTGGCGGGACCATGTCAGCGCTGGAGACCGACTCCTCATCTTCCAGTGTGCTAAAGTTGGATAAACTGGTAAGATCATCGTTTGAGGATGATAGATCTTCGTTTGCGTATTCATGAGGGTCGAGAAGCTGGTCATCCGTGGTATCGATTTTGGAAAGCCAGGTCAGAACGTGTATCCGTGTAGAAGGAAGTGGGAGGCAGTTGGAAAAATGCTTGATTCTAGCGTTTAAAGAGTCCAAAGACTGCACGGAGCCTGGCCGTCCGGGAAGACTGGTAGTCATGGTGTGTATATTGAAGTTCGAAATACGATATAGGGCAAGAAAATTCGGTAGATCGACAGGGGGTCCCAGGAATTAAAGACGAAGTTTCGAAACAAAAGAGCTCAAGATAAAGGATTTTATCCGTATTAACTTAATTCAAAAGCCTGCTGTTATTGATAATAGCTTGTCCAAGAATAAAAGTACCCCTCAAGTGCTGTTCTATAGATTAAGATACTATCGACTTAAGTAGCTAGTATAGCTATAGCAGATAGGAAACGAAAGCAGGATAAGTTAAATCCAGCCGAAGTGCCCTCGACACGATAAGGGGAGCTTTGATATATATACTAAGGTCAGATAAGCGATGCGGCTAAGCGTCTCCTGCATGATTTATTATCCCGATTCCGCAAATACCTACTGCAATTTCATGATGCATGATGTTGCCTGGGCATCGGGCAATGCATCCAGACCCCAGTACAACCACCCCCCTTTCGCACAACATCATCCCTTGGCGGAGGGGTCTCTTCCAAAGTGGTAGTATAATTGAGTCGGTTAGCGGTCCACCATCATATATATAACTGGTGGATTCACGACCCCGCAGGTCAAAGCCTTCGTCCTGTCTAATACCGAGCATTAGTGCCTAAGTTGAGAATATTTCCCGAACCAACAAGGATAATAATTCTGGTATCGGCACCGAACTACTGCACCTTCGCTTGTGACCGACCAACTAGTGCGATGGCGTAGCCACGAGAATATTGAAACACGAATGTTCAGGCTGTGTATACACAAACCCGCAAAAGGAGTGCATTCGAAGGGTGCATTGAACCCCGGAGTCTATCTACCGAGCTTGTACCGTAGTCTAGACAGTACCGTAAAAACACGCCACAATGTTCAAGTTGTCTGCATGTCTTAGGAGATCGTACCGAGACAACTGAAAGCCATATTTTTTACCTGCTATAGCTATATTTTTTTAGTACTTAATTACTATGGTAACATTCTCCAAGAGTCCAGAATGTTATATAAATCTTGCCCCTCACGATTGATATCATTATCCAATTCAGGATGGCTATCACCCGCAACCACATGTACATATGTACGCAGTCGAAACATCACATCCCCCCTACATGAATAATTTAGCTCTCTCTCCAGGCGGCAGCCAAATCTAGAAACCGATCCAACATAAATCTGTAGCTATGGCGCGCGTCCCAAGTGCCGTTCCTGATAGACTTCCCACAGCAAGCCAATAGTTACCATTAACGCCCTGTACACATGGCCCCTCCATGCATCGATGCGCATCCAGATCCTGCAGTAGTTTCCAAAGCTTAAAAACTCGATACTTCCCACACCCCAGCCCATAAAAGAAACCTCCGTAGATAATCGACGCCCCAATCCCACCGTGGTCTTTCGGCTTCCTAGTTTTACGGAGCGGGCCCCACAACCGGTCCGTGCCAAGGCGATACCTTTCCCCATTTGCTTTTTTCCCTTGTGGGTTCTTAGTGTATCTTATAGCGTCGGAATATTTTTGGGGATACGTAAAAGTTGCGAAATTTAGTTTGAACTAGCTATTTTATTAGCGTGTGATATGATATATGGTGGCGGGATTCTGATACTCGCGCATCCTGAGGCTGTGCTGCAATATTTGATGCATCGCGCACAATTAAAGGGTTTCCGAAACAACCTTCGTATGTGGCGCCGTATGTCATGACAATGGAAAGGATCGATGTCGCCGTTAATTTATCAACCGGCTGGAGATGTACATTGACGATAATTTTTGACACGTCGACACGGAAACGATTATATCTCAATTGATTATCCTATTGGAGATTAAATTGCCTTCGTAAGCTGAATATTAATATGTTACCGTGATCAACCTCATGCATCTTTTGGAGAATCAATACACGCCTTTTGGTTTTTGAAATTTCGGTCGACGAAATCCGACAAATTCATGATCATACATTAAAACTCGCGAGCATCGTTCAAACACACCAACTCCAAAACTATTTGAAACAGTCGAAAACCGGTTCCCAATGACAGCAAACATATGTCGACGCCAGGCCCGATTACCATGTCGCTGGCCAGCTGCAGCTGGACCGTGCACCTTCCACGCCAAGATCCAAATTCAATTGATCAATTGACCAGGCTAAACCAAAAACTACCACAACACACGCCTGCCCAAATTCCAACAAGTATCCTTCGTCCTTGAGGCAGGTCAAACGCATATATATAGATCTAGAATGGACCGCACCACTGAATAAATGTCAGCGTATAAATTAGCGACAAAACGCCTAGTCCCGTTTTATAAATTTTATCACGCATTCTGGATCGTAGACTGTTTTATCCCACAGCTAGTGTTGCAAGGCACTCTGTTGCATCTAACGCAGTTTCGAAATTTTTTCCATATTGAGACACTTTAGCCGATACAGGAATACGAGATCGGGCATGTCTGTTGTACTTTCACTATTCCGTCAACTAGCAACTGGAAGACAAAAAGTTTACCTGCTTTATCCAGTCGACAAATTTTAACGTCGAAGAGACAGGGTTCCTGACATGGGACGGGTAGGGTTATACTAACACCATTGTGTTATGCTGCGAGTATATCGGTGACAGAATGAGCCGCGCGCGCGCAGCACCTTCCTACGTTGGCAGTTGACGGATCCTTTGGAACCCCGGCTCAGCCAATGAGGTTCATCGGTGCGTCGTCTAGAAGGTCGGGAATAAAACTCCGACCTGCAAGCACTACGGACTTTCCGGGGTCTCGTGAGGTAGTTTGACCAGTTACCTAGGATGTTTTATTTGTTTTCAGGGGAGAAAGATCATTGTCTTGATTCTGAGTGGTCGCATCAACAAAATTACAAGCTGTGCCGCGGTTCTGCATACAAGGTAGACGTCGACTAGTTAGGAAAGTCGGTTCACTTTCCGGATGTTCTAGAGTAAATTCGATGTATATAATGAGGTCAGTATCTTCGAAATAAAGTTTACAATCAATAGTCACCTGTAATACCGGCGGTATAAAAACCAGATAGTACCGTTATTATTCAGACATCGCTGTAATCGCCAGCCCCACACTCGTTTTTCCAAAATGCCCACAATCTCTACTCTTAAAGGCTTAGCCCTAGCGCTTGTCATCGCGACTAATACCGCCCAAGCGACAGTGGTCGTCCCATGTGCTACTTACAACGGAGTCGGGCCTGGAGGGGTCCCCGATGAGTGGGTTCGCAATAAGCTGAATTCGAGAGGCTCCAGTGCATATGGGAAATACGGCCAAGGTCGTTCGGGTATCCATCTCACCGTAGGCACGCCTCCTCAGCATGTCTGGGTTTCTCCTCACTTCTACGACTCGGAAACTTATGTCAGGAGCCTTGAGCTCTGCCCGAAAGCCAATGACTACGAATGCGAGCAGACTTACGGTGGTCTATTTGCTACCAATGAGAGTTCCACGTTCAAAGCTCCCAATAAGGATATGTTTGGAACCGACGCCGTGTCTTTCTTTGACGCCTTTCCGGATCTTGGGAATGATAAATTCAAATTGGGGGTCTCGGACGTCTCGGATCTTAAGAGGGTTATGAACCTGTTTGGTAAAGATGGGTCCCAAGGTACGCTTGGGCTAGGTCCTAACTCTACTTTCTTCCAGACTTTCTTCCCTGGGAAGGAGCAGGTTGGGATCTATGTACCCGGTGGAAACAGTACGCATGGCAAGCCGGCGCATAGTAATCCCATGTATTCGTGGGTCACATACGAGCTCGAGTTCGACGGGTACAATCAATCACACTTCACCGGTGAGAAATTCACCATGCCGATCGGGCCCCTCATACCGGAATCCGAAAAGGTCACTCCGTTCATGCTCAATATCACCGGTGTCAAAGTTGGCAACAAAAATCTTCTGGAAAACGGAGAGTCATATCTTGCCAACTTTGACTTGGGCGGACGGTCCCCCAACATCCTCCCGTCCAAAGTATACAATCAATTCCTTTATACTACCGGCGCCAAGAGTATCGAGGAACCAGTTTACAAAACAGAGGATTTGCCTAAGAATCCGAAGGATATGTTCAACTTGACCTTCACATTTTCCAACGGAGAGAAAGAGTACTCCTTCACCATCGCACAACCGTATCTTTTCTCAGATAGTTTCGATGAAGAGAGCGAGGTCAATCTCTACAGCGACGAACATTCATTTAACAGTAACCCAACAATCAGTATTAACCAGCTGGGTTTCACTTCATATATCGGCATCGATCACGCCGCCGGGGAATGGTGGTTGGCAAAGGCAGTTCATCCCTGGACTGATTACAACCCGCCCAGTATTTCGTCTTCCAAGACCAATGGAAACGAACCCCAGAATGCTACTTCAGATACCAAGAAGAACGCCGCAGGCGGACTCAGAGATAACCTGAAGATGGTGACGGCATCTGCAGCAGCCCTTGCCGCTGCAGTGTTCCTCCTCTGTTAGATTTAAGCTTAGGGTGTGCGTGTGTGATATGCGCGTTCGCGTCCGCGCCGTGCGCATGCATGATTTTTTCAGATTCTGGCCCGGGTTCGAGACCCTTTAATACAACAAAAACACAGAAGTTGGCTCGAAATTTGATATCTCATTTTAATCCTGATTCTTCTCTGTACACTTTTTTTTTTTTTTTTTTTGGTGGTCACAAACCCCCTACCCCCCCTTGCTTGTAATTCCGAACTAAACGGCCATCTGCATTCTTGCATTATCGTCCATTGTATGACGGGGATACCTGCGTCTGACCCGAACCGTCGGGAAGGAGAACCCGGAAAAGGGACCAAGCTACATAGGGCCGAGCGTTTAATCTTGGAGGTTTTTTGTTTTTGGAAATTATTCGTTCATGATGCTTGGTCCTAAAAATCTTGAATCCAGGGTTAGGGCTCGAATGAACCATTGGTGCAGCTTTTCGACTTTACTGTATACGTCGGCATGCTTCAAGGTTATATTCCCCCCCAGACTAGTTATATTCCCTTCGAGCTACCATACATTCAACATTTTGCATTTTCGGAAAAACTCTTCCACGTTGTCGCTGGCTATGAACTGGGGGAGGTGAGGGAAAAAAACAAAATCCCCCAGCGCGAGGGAATAGGGAAAAAAATATGCGTCACCTTTACCTATTGAAGCTTTATTCTCATGTAATATATTCCCTACTAATAGCTATTACAACCTTAAATCTCATTATCTATCCAATATCACATTCCAGAACATCCCACATCCAATAAATTAACCTGCAAAGCAAAGCAAAAAAAAGAGGTCTCAGTCTCTCCGAAAAATTATAAACCCATGTTCCCTTACTCGAAGATTGGCCCCCCGAGCCGGGGATATAATTTTTTTTCTGGTTGTTCTTTTTTTTTTGCGCTGCAATCACCCGGTTATCGGAGCCGAAAGTAGTAATAGGTCGTGCAGAATTGAAGTTTTTACCTTTTCGTGCCTTCTGAACTGGGCCCCTGTTATGTTACTTGGTTTTTTGAATTAAGATTGTCCATTTGATCCCGCCGGCCGCCGCCAGCTGGCGCCAGAGGGGCCTAAAAAACCGGATGAACAACTTTTTTTTTTTTAGTCTCCGGGAACTCAAGGCTACGAGGTGTACGAGGGTTGCACGTTTCCACCTCAAGCGGACCGGCGGTTTTTTGTGTACTCATGTGGTGTGGTCTTTTTATCCTTCATCTCTGTTTAACGTTCCTTTCCTCGACTAGTTTTAAACGTTACGTACTAATAAACTAGCCGGGTGGGCCAAATGGGAAAAAATTGTTGGTGTTTCATAAGGCAGATGAGGTATTGAACGTATAAACCGAGGGTGTCACCTTGAGACAATCCACACACGAAAAAAAAAGTCCCGTCCATTTGACAGATTCCAATGGGGGAATGGGGTAAAAAAGAAAACTGGCCGGGCGGGGAAAGTCCGTTTCCCATGGATTATCCTTTTTTTTTTTCACTCTTTCACACCTTTTTTCCATCTGAGCGAAGAAGCATGTGGGAATTTGCCAATGCAATCGTCCACGCGATCAACCAGGTCTTCGGTTTGAACAATTACTCCCATTCGCTAAAAGGGGTTTGTGCGGTTTGAGGTTTTTCGAATGTTCTTTTTTTCGATAGTTTACATTGTCCGATTGAATTCCAATTCGCAGGGTTAATTGCCATGTTGGAGCTAGCTATAACGCTCAAGCTCTTATGATCCTCGCCTGGGGGCCAAGGGGTCGATTGATCAGAGGGGAGCAGGAGAAAGGGAAGGAAGGAGGTTTTCCCTCCCCCCCTTCAAAAAATTGATAATGGACGCATGTGTGTGTGTGTGTGAATCAGGGTTGCACGTTGCCATTACTCCGTTGACGTCAGATGGAATTCCGATCGAACTAAGGACTGACATAGTAGCTGGGCGCATGCTACGTGGTTGATACGAAAAATATGGAGAATTATATATTTATAGGAAGGTGATTGAGTAGTATTTGATATTGTTGATATTGATATTGAGTGTGTGTATTAGATTAGAACTAAAACCGTCGGATCTGATCTACAGGGCCCTCTTTCTTTACTTGCGTGGTGATACATGTACAGGTGGTGTGTAAAAAAGAATAGGACAAAAAAAGACCAGCCAGCTTGTGGAGAGATATCCCAACCCTTCTATGCAATGCGAAAACAGGGAAAGCAGAACAGACAGAAAAAAAAGAAACAGAATGTGTATGCTATGCAAATGATAGGTTTAAAAAATAGCGGGAAAAGCGGACGCTAAGAATGAAGGGGAATGAGAACAAAGGAGATACGTATCGTACATTTACAGAAGATCGAAAGGGAGGGGGAAGAAGAAAAAAGGATGAAAGCGTAACCATTAGATATGATAGGGGAGAGAAAGCGAACCCGAGCAAGCTATGCAAGAAAAATAAGGAAATAGAAGAAAAATAGAGAAAAATCGCAACCCGCACCGGAAAATGTATGCTAAAAGCATTAGTACAAATGTTCGCAAATAATAGTGATAAGTATCGCAAGATAGTAATGGGATATAGGGCAAAAAAGCTGGGCAGCAAAAACAGACGAGCGAGAAAAATGAAGTCTATCAAACTCTATGGGAGTATCATGTTCGTTCAAAAAGCAAAGAAAAACAGGCAGCAAAGCAAAAAGAGAATTTGAGCTGAGATTCGTTGGGGTCGTTAGGAAAAAAAAAAAGTGGAAAGTTCGCCCGGTGGTATCATCGTGCAGGTGGTATCACTATAGCCGAAAAATGCAAAAGAAATATGTGGAGGATGCTGCCGATTAAAAAAAAAATTGAGAATAAGGTGTGGGATATCAGAAGGGAGGTTCCGAAGACCTAAGCGCCGGAAGGGGTATTCGTTGGAGAGACCGTTCTTTCTTGCAGTTTACAACAGGAAAGATTCATCATCAGGATCCAGATCCGTGACAAACATCGAGCTGCAGAGAAATGCGAATTAGCGATTTGTTCACAAAGTGAAAATTTTTTATCCCTTCAACATTTTTTTATGACAACAGGAGCGAAAAAGGTGGGAAAAACGCGAGGTGACTGCGTTTGCACCAATTGTGTCCTGGTCTATTCGCGATTGTGCATATGCAGCTCCCAGGATGGAAGCTTAGGGGCAAGCAACAGACCGGGAAAGGCTGAATATAAAGTAATGGGATCAAAAAAAAAAAGGGTGGATGCATATACATACCCAGGCAAATGCGACATGACTACACCCTTCAGCCTGCTCTCCTGCACCGCCACCTGTGGAGTGACACCGCAACCCCAGAAGACTGGCACTTCATCATCAGGAATATCCACAAAGTCGCCAAAGTCGACAATCCCGTGCTCGATCTTGCGCTTGACTCCAATCTTCTCGGCTCCGTCCCAGCCCCAAGCGATCGGTTCGCCGTGCTGCTTGACGTATTGGCCAGTGATCTCTCGCACGCGAGGGATATCGCACAATTTGTAGCTGCGCATGCTAACGACGTAGTATCCGGAGAAAACGCCGGCGGAGTTGAGTGGAATGTTGGTGACATACATGGGCACGGCCATGTTCTTCTTGGAGCACATTGGCTCGAGTCCGGCTTCCTTAAGCGCAGTTTCGAAGCTGTATGAGCAGCCAATCAGGAAACCAACGTGGTCGTCGGTCCATTCGTCCATGATGTCGGATTTGCGACGGTGGATCAGCTTTCCGTCTCTGAAAACATTGTAGGCCGGGATATCTGTTCGAAGGTCGGAGTCGGCAGCTAGTCTGCTGGTGTAGTCGCCACGGGATGTGTACTCGAGGAGAGGGCATGGAACGGGGTTTCGGAGGCAAAGATTTCGAAAGTCTTTGGCATATCTGGATGGGAGGACGATGAGGTTTGCTTGCATTGTTCGCGCGAGGCCGGATGTCGAGCCCTTGATTTCGCCCCTTCGGATCTTTTGTCGAAGCTCGTAACTCGAGTACTCCGGTTGCGAGGAGTAATTTGTTATTAAAGCAGGCATTTTGTGTGTATTTATATGTATTATATAATGGATTGGAGGAGGAGGGCGAGGAGGAGGGCGAGGAGGGCGAGTGGGTTTGTCTCTTTATAGCGCAGTATAAGAAGTCATTCAATACTGTATATATATACGTCCTTATATATAGCTTCCAATTCTCCGGGAATGTTTATATGTATATATAATTTATATGTGTAAGTTATATATAATATGTAAGAGAGGATTCCAGTTGAAGAAGGTGGTGTGTATGTGGGTATGCGTGGATCCGATCAAATATAATATTAATCCAGAGGAATGTCAGATAAATGGAGATTTGTAAATGTTAATAGAGAATTATTATGGCGATGTCTAGTATAGTAGAATAGAATAGAAAATAGAATTATATAGAATCCGAGAAAAAGGAGGGATGGCCATGGTGGGGAGGCCGTGAGAATTATATATCGGATCTCGCACTCAGAAAGGCCCTCGTCCGAATGGACCCAAAGTGACTGTTGTTAACGTTGTATGGACGATTCCTGCCCATTGCCCGGAAAGAGATGCCTGGAAGACTGGTTGCAAGGGCGGGAAAAAAAGAAAAGCCACACCCAGGAAAAGAGAAAAAAGAGAAGAAAAAACTGCTAACTGGTAACTAGTCAACTAGCTTCGCTGCTCAAACTTCATGCCTGTCTCGCTTTTCCCACCGCCAGGCCATTTTCCAGAATTGTCTTGGGCCTGTTTCGGTGCGTCCACCACCACCACTACCACGATGCATGCTCCTTGTTCCTGGGCCCTGGCACGGTGTTTCTTATTTCCTTTTCTTTTCTTTTTTGAGCCACCGCACCCTTTGCTTTTGTGGTGCGAAGGGAGCTTTTTTCTTCTTGTGTGTTCGAGTCGGTCGTTCAATCACAGAAGAAAGACCGGGTTTTTGGTCAGATGTTGGGTCATTTGATAGGGCTAACGCCTGCAACCACGCTTGTTCTCGTTCGCAAATGGGAAGATAATGGGAAGGAAGGATGGGAAAAGGGAACATACCTTCCGCCACCTCGCCGTATATTATGGTAACGTAACTCAAAATCTCGGAGCTGGAAGGGAAGGGAGGATCAAGGAATATGTGAAATCCCACTCCAATCCGAAGCCGTCTACGGGATTTCGCGCACACCCACCATATCTACTACCATGTTTGATGATATCGCACACGGGCACAAAGGACGCACAGGCACAGGCACAGACCACAGGCAACAATCAACAATTAACAAACACTTGAGTTTTGGAGAGAAACATGTTGGAATACGGCATGGGGAGGGGTGTCGGGAGGGAGGGGCATTGAGCGGAACGCTGCACATCGGTGTACATGATCTCGTAATCTCCTGCTCTCCTTCATATTACGAAAGAGCGAGGACATGAATAATAAGCTTGCACTTGCACTTGGATATCTTTGGTTGGATATGTGTGTATACCTATATGCATACGGGACCGCTGCAACCAGGCGGAAACATGTTGGAATCGGTTGGGAAGATGCAGACCGAGCGAGAGGGAAAAAAAAGACGACGAGGAAGAATGCATCGAATGTGGCATACGTAGCTGGATGGGATACATTTCTTCTTCTTCCTCGGCCTCTCGTCTCTCTTTTTTTTTTATTTTTCCTCGAACCGAAGCTAAACGGCTACTCGAGAAGGATAGCTAGGCACAGCAGTTAGCATGCCAGGCTAACGACTGGCTGCCGCAAATTATTACTTCCAGAGATAAGAGAAAACCGACCATATGAAGCTAAGAATAAAAAAAAGGTCGTTTCTGACATGCACACACCTCCTCCTCACTTTCCCCCCCGAGCCACGTTTTTTTTGTATCAAGACGTTATTTTGGCCCTTCGGTCGTTTGATACCGTAGGAGCTCGTCGGCGGGATTACCGTTTCGATTGTTTCAAGAATCCGTTTTGGCACCAAATTTGACATCTTCACTCAAAAAAGATCGGATGAGAATTTAGAGCCTCCTCCTCCTCACCCCCTCAATAATCTTTTTTTTTTGTTCGAGAGCTGTGTGTGTCTGTACGTACGTACGGACCAGACCCTACATGAACATACATACACCCATACATAATGTACATACATGTCAGTGCGCTGTCCTTCTAGAAGCTCGGTAGATTTTTTTTCGAACAAGGAGGGGAGGGGTGAGGGGAGGGTATACTGGCCAGGGATATAGCATCATGCATGAGCACTGGGGCACTGCCAGGTGTGCTGACTCTCGACTGCAGCAACATCAACAGCAGCGTGCATCCTGACGCTATTACAACTGACAATAGCATACTATGCGATGCTATTCGTAGACGTAATATTAGTATGATGCCTATATCTAGCTTGGGAAACAAAAATTCAAATCAGTAAGGACCTTACTGACTTACTTACCTCCCGATCCTAACACCAGACCAGAGCAATCAATCAGATCAGACCGGACCAAAAGATACAAAAGTTACCGTCGCAGGGGGGGGTTAGCTACCGGACTAGCTAGCAAAGACTCGACTAAAAGTCCAACCTAGTCCATAGAAGAAAAGAAGAACCTATGGGCCTTACCTGCAAAGGGCCATCTGATGCACCACGTATTTCCCGGTTCATCGCGATGCTGCAGCCTCAGCCCATTCTCCTCCGCCCCAGCTAGGTCTTTTTGACAAAAGGGGTTGCCTGCAGCTGGGGCTTTTTTCTGCCCCCGGGTGGTCAGATTCGGATTTCCCCGGGGCCCGAACCATCCCGATCGTTTGGGCATCCATTCCCCGGGGAGGGGGGAAACAGACATGGGTCATCGAACGCCTCAAAGCCTTTTTTTTTTTTCTTTTCGCTTTTCTCGCTTTTAATTCGTATTGTATGGAAGCCGTGCCAGTGTCTCACAGAGAAAGTGCACTTGCACAATGGTTCAGGCTTGTCGGAACTGCAGCTTTAACCGCTTGAACTGGAGCATGGACATGAATCCGAAGATAACAATGGACAGGACAATGGACATGAAGTATTGTCACCTCAAGGAAATCAAGGAAGGCCAGGCAAAGCAAGGCAAAAGCAAGGCAAAGTTACTGAGGATTCGTGCATAAAACGTTAAACCGCACAAGCTTATTCGTACATTACATTTGATTCATATGACCATCCTATACAGGTCCACATATACCCGATATTCCTGATGTCTATAGTTATACTTAGTACATACATACAATATCACATATCACAAAACGCTCGAAGGAAGGAAGGAAGGAAGGAAGGAAGGGAAGATGTAGTTATCCTCCCGAAACGAAACTAAAACCGGACGGGGCATGGCATATGATATGATATGTTTTTTCTTACCGCTCTAACCCGACGGCTATTACACAAAATAGAATCTTGGAAATTGCAAATTGGAAATTGGTCGCGGGAGGGTGCACGTGTCTACCTTTTTTATTTTATTTTATTTTTCTTCTTGTATCGTATTGTCTTCCCGAGAGTACTCTTGTGATGGTTTGGAAGAGGAGTAGTTACTTCTCGCTTGAATATAATTTTCGGGTCCCACCACACAAAACGGCAAAAAGAAACTAGCCAACGTTACGGCATTTCCTGCTGCTGGCGAGCTGATGACTTAACCCGTTCTATTTTCACAGATGAATGCTTGGTCATTCATGCTCTTCTCACCTCCAGGCCCTGCGACCGCGACTGCCGCAGCTGTAGGTATGACGCGGGGCACTGCTGGCCTTCTGCGGTCGAGGTGGGGTACAGCTGCAGCTGCCCTCACGAGACCTCGAATTCTATCCACCACCACCACCACTTCACCAACCATCCGCTCTGGGCGAACAATTGCGACGGCGACGTCGACAGATTACACAGCGAATACCCGGCTACACGGCTCACCCTTCTCATCACGGCAGCATCCTCGCATCATCATCACCGCTACCACCCGTCGACACATCTTCAGCCTCGGCACCCCTCCTCCCCGCTCGGAAAAAGATCCTGCTCCCGGCCCCCTCCCGCTCCCGGACTTCGGTCCAAACGAACCAAACCGCAAAGTCCTCTACTCCTACGTCGAACAGCGTGCTCGTAAAGCACCTGCTCCCGATCCAATAAAAGGAACATGGCAATGGTACCGCTGGAAGATCTTCACCATCTCCGGTCCGGAGTACGCTGAAAAAACCCCATGGACCTGGTTCAAATGGCACTTAATCGGGTCCGGCAAAGTCGTCATATTCGTCGGCTTCACGTTGGTCAATCTATATCTATTCTACTGGGGATGGGCTACGTGGTCTATAGAGCGTGAATCCCCGACGCCCAAGATATTCACCGAGTGGGCGAGGAGCTGCATGCAAATCATGCATTACTACGCACATTGGTACCCAGATCTGCCCATAGCGGCATTATGGGGTCGCGACGCGCTGAACAGTTTGGAAAAACAGATGGAGAAGTTCGGAGGGTGGGATAAGTGTTCTCCGGAGTGGCAGGGGCATTATGCGGATTTACTGTTCAAGGTCGCCGGATTGTGCCAGCAGGTTGCGAAGGATGAGGATGCGTATATTTCTTACAGACGTATGGTCGCTATGGACTCCACCTTGGTCGATGCGACGAGGCGGTCGAGGTCGTACCTGGGTATGGGCACCGCTGCCACCGCGATGGGGAACATCGACGAAGGAATGGAGTTATTCCAACAGGCCATCAGATTCGCATTGGAGGCTACACCAGCCGACCAACGTCCGCCGTTGGATATCACAAACCCCGTCCTACCGGACCCGAATCGAAAGAACCACGTATCACCAACATCAGATGTAATAGAAGCCGTCCAAGCGGTGGGAGTACAATACTCCCGCCTCGAAAAACCCGCGGAGTCACTTCCCATTTTCCTCAGCTTACTCCGTACCCTGCAGGCACTTCCTGAGGAACAAAGGGATATCTGCCGGGAAGGGTATGTGATGGCTTACGTTGGCGAGGTTATTTGGGCGTTGGATAAGAAACAGGATGGCCTGAAGTGGACGAAGAAAGCCCTGTTGGAAGCTGAGAAGGGTTGGGATACAAGGAACAGTTGTAAGGAATGCGCGATTTATGCGGTTGCGAACGCGATTACGATGACTAGAGAGATAGGGGTGGTGAAGGGTAAGACACAGGAGGACGTGGACACGGAAATAAGCGCGCTGAAGGGAAGGCAGAATTGGCTCAACAAGTTGTCCAGGAGAGAAAAAGATTAATTTTCTATTTTAAAAACAATATATGGGTGACGTCAAGGGGTAATTTGGGCCAATACCCCCGGGAACTACCTTCGGGGAGGCAGATTTACGGAGTATGGGGTAGACGCCGATTAGTCATTTCCTATCTATCCTTGGGGGGGAAGAATTCCCATTCTCGGATGTCAATCACGAAATGTGAAATCTCACCAGTTGTACATAATATACTTTTTTCTTTGCCATCCATAACGATATATCGTTGCAACGACAGTTATACTTTTTCCCTTGTATCAAAAAAAGGCTTCTTGACCCAATACTCCGGACCCGCCAGCTCGGATAAGTCAAAGATGTAAAACCTACTAGCCTCGTTTCTCGTACCCATATTTTTTTCCTTGCGGAGACATCAAAATTCATTATAATTACGTACGCAAACTTCTGTCCCCCAAGATCTTAAAGGCCAGGCTGAAAGGCTACTATAATAATGTATGTAACGTGCATCCCACAGCGCAAATTGCTCATTCGCCTACCATCCGAATAACCGAAGAAGGTGTGTGTCTACTAATAGGTAACCGCATCGGCATCGTGCCAGAAAGTATAAAAAAATTGTGAAATGGAAGGCTTCGGATGCGGACGATCGTGACGACGGAACATCTAGAAGGCACCCAGTCTTGGCTTCTTGTTTTTTGCCTTCGAGGGATAGTATGGGTTCTGGGATCATGACAGGGTTCCACAGTTTGAGCTCGAGACGAGCGAACGAGGGAAATACCGAAATACGACGCCTTCCTCACACTTACGCTTACTTACCGCCAGAGAAGCTGTGGAATCGATAGCATACAATGGAATCTGACATTATAGCACACACGTCACGGATACCATCGTCACAAGACCGACCAAAAAAGAAATCCGTTTTAAACCGTTTTATCGATCAAACAAAAGGAAAGATCCTTTGAAGCTCTCCATGCTAAGTCAGCATGAACAAAAGCCCCCCCTTCAATCACAATTAATAATATATAAAAATTGCGACAGAACTGGAGAAGTTTCTATCTATAATTCCCGATCTTCCAGATAAAAAAAAACCTAAAACCGGACCCACATACCCTTCAAATTTCCATGGCGCGGATCAAAGCAATATGCCAGATCTTGAAAAAATAAAAAAAATGTAATCAAGGGAAAGCTGAGTAATCCCCAGCGTTCCGTACATACATACATGTGTAACGGCCGCCGGGCGAAATAACCGACAGACTCCGGCCGGGTAGCCTATAAGCCTATGCAACCGGTGCACCACACCCTCCGACTTAACATACATACAATAAGTACCTCTTGCACATGAAAAATATATAAAAAGAATGCAAGCAAAAGAATTAAAAAAGGAGCGAAATGCAGTCCGTTGTATATGCTACCAGGATTAGAATAAACCTGCACCAGCGGGTTTCGTTTCAACTGCACCCCGCAAGCCCGTCTAATATAATCCGGGTACCAGTACCTTGGGTAAACACGCCCCCAAATACGCAGCCGGCGAAAGGTTGCAGCAGCAGGACCATTTAAAAAAAAACCACCCGGATCAAGGTTTCTCCGGTGTATAATGACTAAGTATATATGCGCCCTTGTTCGCGCTCCTTCTGTAAAAGATCGTGCACGGGCTGTTGCCCCCGCCACATATTATGTATACAGTGTATAATATAATAGCTAGATGCGAGTGGTGACAGTGCATTAGCTTGATCTGAAACTTGGGTCGCTGTATCAGCCTTAAAGCGTTAACGCGACGTTACGGTTTAAAGTTTTTTTCCCACTCCTGTGGTTTAGTATGCTAGCTGGGACTAGTATACTGGAGATGGTTAAGCCGTATATGCGGATCGAGAGTATACTTTTTTTGTTAGATAGCATAAGTTTACTTAGTTGAGTAATCGCTTTCGCGCGAAGTATGTTAGTTCACAGTTCACATCATGCAAGCTCTTTTTGCGAATGAGTTTTGATTCGCTATGGAAGGTAGCTTTGGCAAAGGAAATATTTTGTTATTTTTTATTTTTTATTTTTTTTTATTTTTTTATACTATTTTTTGAGTACTCGAACCGATCTTGCATTGCATCCCGGGGACATACATCTAAACTCGGTACAGAAAACCTCAAAGCCACACTCGTCCCCAGCCGGTAAGCAAACCGAGCCACATGCGTATAGAATATCCCGAAAACCCGGGTCAAATCCAAGCAATCCCAACCACCCAAACAAATGACGTCAACATGCACACCAGCACCGCCCGGCCGCCAAAGCCACCAGCCACACCAGCTGCACCGTTCGGCCGATCCGAAGCTGGCGGTGGCGCCTGACCTGAATTCGGGACCTCCACGTCTTCCTGTGCTTTATCACCCAGGACCCGGCTGGCGTCAAGTGATCTGGCGATACTCCATTGGTTACGTTCGTAATCTACTATCAGATACGAGAAGAGCAAAATATCGCTACCCAGGATCGGGCCTGATGCTGCTCCTCTGGCCACGTTTGTGATCCTTGAGGTTGAAACCGGGAAACTACTGCTACGGGATGTGGAGTGGTCTGAGTGATTGACTTGGCGGAGTAAATACTGCTGTGGGATTTTTGTTACGAAGCCATTGGAGAGGCGGACGGTGAGGTTCCATTGTTGGGGGAGTGTGGGGATTGAAGTGTTATACTTCGCATATAATGGCCAATCGTCGTCGTCGTCATTGTCGTCGGTGTAACCATATGCGCCAGTTGCAGTCGCGAATCTTTCAAACACGTTGCGGGGGAGTCTAGTGCCACCGGGTAGATATCCAATATCGATCATGGCATCAAACGGGGCGGAAAGTAGTTCCTGTCCGTTGACCTCCATCGATTCGACGGTAGTCGACAGAGGATACGCCCGGTCATTCTCGGGAAACGCGGTGGAAATAATCCCCCCCGTGGATTTGGATACATCACCACCGTCGAAGTCGAGGTCTATACCCCAGTTTTTTCCCGTTTTTGGGAAAGATATCCCGAAGACTTTGTTATTCGGGAAGAAGGTTTGGAGGAATGTGGAGTCACGGTTGAGGCCTAGGTACCCCGGAGGAACCACGTCGTCGTCGTCATTATCGTCGTGGTCCAAGTGTAACCCGACCTCGAATCCTTCTTGTGAAAGCTCGCGGGATGCATTAGGAAAACTCACGGTTTCCCTGATCATAATACCGTCGAGTATATCACCCCGCTGGCTCGAATCATCATCGTCGCCATAAAGCGTTGGAATCTCAACTCGTCGGTTTGACCTCTCAAAGGATCTGCTCAATTGACTTCTAAACAGTCCTTGGGAATAAAATTCACAAGAGACCGCCTCGCGGTACTCCTCATTATCATCGTCGTCATCATCATCGTGGCACGACGACGCATTTCTAACGATAACATCCTTCAGCGCCAAAGAAGGTGACAACCACACCGTTTGCGCCGGGGTTCCGATGTGTAGTCTAAACCCCTGTCTGTGGACTGGGATCTCGCCGAAGTATCCGGGACCCGAACGCCTATCATCATGTCTATCATCATCATCGTCGCCGTTATTGTCGCGATTGGAGGAAATATACCTCCCCCGGTCGTTAAATACCAAATCCCCCAACGTGACATTAGTGACGTCGTCGGAGAGGGTGTTGACAGCGTTAGCGACGCCGAGAGATCGGTTTGGAAGGCCTAGCTGCAGGAGTAGGACCACAATTGGCGTATACTCCAGCTTCATTGTTTATTCACACCTTTTTTTATTTGTCTTAGACTCAGGTGATATTGAAATTCGTTTGGTTCGGAATCGGGATTCCGGGTTTTTGGGTTATTCTTTTTGAGATCGACGTCACGGTGCAGCGGACAGTTACACGGCGGGGATAGCGTAGGCGTCTATACTGACGGACTACTGTAACCTGTAGGTCCCTTTTTTGCCTGCGACCTGCAATATTTGAAGCTGAATATCGATTTGGTTTTTTTTGGGGAGGTATCTCGCGTGGAATGCGATGCCCGGTTTGGGAGACTCCGGGCGTGTGTAACGCAACCAAGGGTATGACTATAAACGGTAGAACGATAGAAGGTAAGAAGCTGGTCAAAAGGGCATGGATATCCTTGAAGATGAGATGAGATGAATATTTTGTGATTCATGGTCTCTCTTTAAATAGACGTATCTAATACTTCAACAGACTTGAGGATTGTGTACTGTTGAACGTTCAAGAGATTCCAAGCGTTTCAAAGCCTCTGTTCTACGTAAACCTTTTTCTAAGGCATCGATTTGGTTTTAACCTAGAAGTAAGGGCAAACGACCTAAGAAACCACCAAGACGATGCGATGGAACGTACAGGATCGATCGTGAAAATCCCATGGTTTTATTTTCAAACAAGGTTTTGGCGTTTCTAGAACTTCGAGTGGATGGGATATCGCTCGATTCTATATTTACGATACCCCAAGATTTCTTGTCGACAAACCTCCTAAACTAATGCGGACAAAGATCGTTGGATCTATGGTATTGGCATTCTCTTGTTTGCAGTCTCTGCCTCAATTGACGTGTCAGCGCAAACTGACCTGTGCTGTTTCGAAGGAGATCAAGGCTGGGCGGCGTCTTAGCATCGATGCGGATGCGCTCCACATGAATTGCTACGCAACATTTTTTACAATCTTGATAAAGTCATAGACGTCTACGCCAATTGATTGATTGTAATATGGGGTATGATACGGGGGGCTATGCTGGTTTTCCTTTGCTAGCTCCTCTACGTTGACAAATATTCATCGTTCTATGAAGTTTGAACCACGTGCAAAACTTGCCAATGAACCAAGAATTTACGCCTCAAGCTTGACGAATATACACATCTCAATACACGACCTGCTCCGATATTGGTCTCGGGCCGGTGATACGAACGTCGCTTTGACTTTTCACATCTCCTCCGCAGACAATAAATCAATTTAGACATCCTGCCCACTTTCAAATAATCTCGGGACCTTACTTTCAAATAGCATCAAGCTGCAGTCTACAAATCGATCACAAATGTAATCTTGTCTCGTATACCAGAGTTGGCCGAAGATGTAATCCTCAAAATCCACCAGTAAATATATTTATATTTTCCCATCCTCCGATAACCACAACCTTCGCCTTCCATAGATATCCACGCCAACTAGGTAACATCGATCTAACCAATCTTCCATTGTCCGAATCCCACCATTCCCCCGCACGAATGCACGAATGCACGACCCAAAATTATACACTAATACCAAGAAAAGAAAAAAAAGCCTCAAAAAAACCTCCAGAGGGGGGGAATTGATAAAAAAAGAATGCAAACAAGAGGGATGTCTGTTGGAATATCCACAGGGAATAAATAATAAAAGATTCTCGAACGCCCGCCTCTGTACAACAAGCCGTAAGAAAAAACAACAGAAAGCGATTTATTTAAAGAACGGAGATGAAGCAATTTTTTCTCACGAACTTTTTTTTTCGAAGGGGGGGTGGCTACAAAAAAGTTGACGGGAAAAAGAAGAACGGGGAACGAAAGGTATGAAACAAGAGATATATGAAAAAAAGGCAAACTCCCTGTAAATGTTTTTTTGAAGCATCGAAGAATTTTCCGAGAAAAAAAAAAAAAAAAAGATGTGACAAGATATACTGAACGCGTCTCTGGGCAACGTATGCGGCGGCTTGCGGGAGGGGCATCAGTTGTCGTGACCGCGCGCTAGATCTCTGAGACCTTTTGTTGTAAAATTACATTGTTTATTCGTAAGTTCTTGGGTTTTGTCAGGACGTAGAAGTAGTAGGTATTAAGTCTTCCGCAATTTGGTAGTAAACGAGCGTGTCGAATCATAATGTGCTTTAAAAAAAAAGCGAAGGGTAAAAACAGGTCGTCCGGCCGCGAACATATCCATTATTTCGAGACCATATGAAAAAAAAAAAGCGAGCGGGGTCGTAAATTTTGGGTGGGTGCTAGGATGCAAGCAGCTTCTTGCCTGCTCCCGCATTGGAAGTCGACGGTCCCGGCCCAGTAGCGGCGGCGACTGCAGCGCCCTCGTTACTTACTCCGGTCCGTCCGGTTGCGTCACTGATACCCCTGCTGCGTCCCCTATTGCTCTCGGGGTTAGTCCCGATGGCGGGGGTCTGATCGATGGCCGGGCTTCGCATCTTAAGCTTCTCCTTCGCATCGAACCTTTGGTCTCCAACGACGTGTTTATTCTTGAACTGCACGTAGGTCGGAGGCCGCGGGCGACATAGAACAGCGATGAAATTTGCGATGGGGTTACTTCGAGTGAACGGTCGATGACGTTCGGAGGGTACGAATTTGTGGTTATTTAGATACTCTCTGGTGCTCTCACCGCGATACACCAAGAAGACGTGATAGCCAACCAGTGCTATCGGATAGAGAGAACCGAGGGCGCCGTAAATAACCATGGCAAACGGGACACGCCATTTCTTTAGCGCATCGACGAAGCTTGCGTCATTCTGGCTCCGCCAGATGAGCAGGTGGGTTAGGGAGAGAGCGAAGAGGTAGAGGCCGAGAAGAGAGGTTGCTGCAATGAACGTGAAGAAGTATCTGTAGTTCCGTCGTCCGACACAGTTGTTCAGCCACACACAGTGGTGATCTTGAGTTTCGATGCAGTTATCACAGACCCTACAGTGATGGCAGCGGGGTGGACGCCAGATGCGACATGTCTTGCAGTACTTGACGGGGACCTCGAGAGGCTGACTTCCCCTCCTCACATTAGGCTTGATCATAGTCCAGCCCGTCTCGGGCGGCCCCACTGCCAGGGGATCCTCCCCTTCTTCGTATTCGAGAGGGTGGATGTTTCGCGGGAAGATACCGGGATCCGTCACCGATGCCCTGATGAAAGAGCTCATGCACACGAGGAAGATATATCCAAAGGTAACCGGC
Organism: Arthrobotrys musiformis; assembly: GCA_036971715.1. Lineage (NCBI taxonomy): Eukaryota > Fungi > Ascomycota > Orbiliomycetes > Orbiliales > Orbiliaceae > Arthrobotrys > Arthrobotrys musiformis. The sequence goes on along the minus strand of JAVHJL010000011.1, from coordinate 1,066,518 downwards.
AGGGCTGGGTGCACGTTAAGCCATAACCAAGGGGCGCTAAATCCGAAAAATAGGCCCGACGGCACGACCACTAGAGTTGCCGTCAATACGTTGATCGGGGCGTCTCTGGCGGTTTGCCATCGCCCCCCAAAGCAAAATAGTGTATTTCCGGGGAAGTATTGGTAGTTCTTTCCAGCGTAGACGGGCACTTCTGCTTTGTGGGACGCGGTTGATCCTTGCGATGTTTCCCTATGTTCTTCCTTTGCCGAGCTGGTAGTAGCCTCGTTCGCGTTGCTTCGTCTCGAGCCGTGTCGTAAGGGCGACGCAGACGTTATAGTTTGGTTTGTCGGGGATCCGGTAGCCTGCCTTCCAAGGCTATACCTATAATGGTTTGACTCATCCATCTCGCTCGGAGCCTGCAGAGATGTCCTGTTGGAATTCCCGTGATGAATGACTGCCGGGTTCTGGAAGCCAAAGGGATTGTCGAGCGAGTGTGGTGTTTGTGCGTACGATGTGCGTGGTTGGCCGACGAGACCCGTGGTGACCGATTTCAAAGGAGATGCGGCGGCATTTTCTGTCGAAGGAGTAATTGCCGGCAGAGGAGCAGTCGAAATTTCTGCCATGGAAGGCCGATCACCTTCCTCCGAAACCTTCCCTCTTTGCGCCGATAATTTTGTCGAACTCATAGGATTGTAAAAAGCGTGACTGGTGATCGAGGGGACGTGGGTTCGGCTAGCGGCGCTCGGTGGCCTATTGGAACTTCTAAAACTGCCTCCCACCGGGGTCATGGCACCCCTCGATCGTGGCCTAGCCCCCCATTTGGAGGTGGTCATACTAGTTGCCGTACTAGGCCTGGTCGTAAGCGCAGCTTCCGCTTGAGGGTCCCCTATTGATATTCTTGTGTTTGGCCGACCAAGTGTTGGAGGGTGTAGGGATGAGAGAGCCGAGTTTCGATTCGAGCCAGGAGGCGAGGTTAGGCCGGGAACTTGATCGATTTCATCGCCAAACTCGCTGTTGATGTCCGTCATGCGGCTGCTAATGATCGAGTGTTTGTCGCCATCGTCCTGAGGTAAATCGGCCAGGGAGAGAGAGAAACCGCCAGTCGGAGCCTTCGACTGGGTCGGCGACGAGCCGAATATGCTGCTGGAACTGGATGCCATTCTTTCATAAACGATTCATCTGAGATACAACCAAAATATAAAATAAAATAAAATAAAAATAAAAATAAAAAAGAGAGATAAGAGGGAGGGAAAGAGCGGGGTGAACTGGTGATATGAAGGACAACGATAGCGAGTGATAATAGTAATAATGATGTATTCGTAATATGTTTTTGGAACCACGGAGAAATAATGAATGTCGGTGGTAAGATTAGTCCCAAACCAGGTTTACTATTCCAGCAAAAGGCCCCTTGAACCCACGGACCAGACCAGATTTGGATCACCTTTGGTGCCTGGCGGATGTCGGAATGTCGTGAAGACGCGGGTTTTCGATAGTTTTAACTTAACTAAACGAGCGTCGGGGAGAAAGAGGAGATGAGGTCGAAGTCTCTTGGTTGATGAAAAGAGATAGCCTGGGTGGATGGATGGTTGGTCGGTTAGTCGAGGCCAGTTGATTGACTGATGGTTGGAGGTGGTGATGGGTGGATGGATGGGAGAAGGAGAGGTTCTGGCCAGGGGAAAAACGAAATTTGATTTGAGGAGGGAAAACACCACAGCAAATGGGAACGAGAACGGGAATCTTAGGCGGACGAGGTTCGTCCACACACTCTCACGGCGCTGGAGCTAACCCGCTGAGAATATTTTATTTTCTTTAGTCTTGTTTGAGTCGCTTTCGTCTGCATGGAAACCAGGAGAGGGAAAGAGGAGGGAAAGAGGGAAGAGAAAGGAAGAAAGAGTGTTTCAGGGCTTTGATTCTCATGCAGCTGTCACTCGGAATAGAGTAGACGAAGTACTATCAAATCATCAATTCGATGCAAAGTGATATCGATTATATCACTCCACCGCCCTGTGCTGCGCTGCACTGCACACTCTCAGCACACTGACTAAGTACTTACCTGGTCAACGGGTTTAAGGAAGGCAAAAGGGACAAGAAAGGGGAGTACCTTGCGATGGTTGACTGATACGATGGCGTTCGTCTATGTGTGGAACTAACAATACAATAGGCAAAAATAGAGACCAAAGGAATGTGGGGTGCGTGCGTGCCTGAGTGCGTGCCAGCCAAAGAAGAAGAAACCGAAGAGAATGAGAACGAACGAAGGCAAGACGAAGCAGAGGGAGAAGGGGGGGCTGAAGGAATGAACGACACACAGCTACTATCGCTACTAGCTAACTTGTTCTCGATCTCGAGATCTGTTGGTTAGTAGGCTAGTTAGTCTGTATGCACTATGCACCCTCCCTCTCTTTGCTATGCGGATTCGAGTTCGAACGTCGACGAGGAAGGAGAAAGGAGGAGGACATTGACAATCAATCCACCATCATATGGAGTGCTGGGTACGCGCTACTTCGTCCGCCCTCCTGGCTTTGTTTTCGACAGAACGGGAAATTTCGTCAGAAAAGGGATGCCGACATGAGAAAGGACGCTGCTTCATGCACGGATTCATCCAACCCGGTTCGACCCTGCGGGAAAGCTTCAGAAGTGTCATGGGGTCCTCCCACCTTCACCAAGCGCGCACGAATATCACAAAATCACAAATATCGCATCCCGTGATGCTTCAATGTATGTGCATATGTGCATCTTTCGATTGCTACACCATCGCTTCCATGTTTCACGAAACGATGACCCGCCAGCTTCACCGTTTCCCTCATATCGCCTTCTGGAAGCGTGTCTTCTTGTGCGAAAACCTTCCCATCGACGGCTCTGAGGACTAGCGTCAGGAACAAGGGGCAAACCAATCCACCCAATCAACCCTTCCCAACTCCGGGTAACCTCCAAAAGCGGTCGGCCACCAGTGGGTCTACTCGCCCTCTCATTCGTCGACTTGCCCTGGTTGGCGCACAAACTCTCCAGCCCGCTGGGTAGCCAAGCCTCTAGCGGCAACCTACTTAGTTTAGTGCCACAGTCCAGCCTGGGATCATCCCATCGTTTCGACTTGCAAAGCTGCAAAAACTCGACCAACATTTTCTTTTGGTCCAACGTGGGACAAAATGAAGCACGAGAAACCTAAACCACCTGCGCGACCCCATCCGCCTGCATGAATCATGATGTAATCTCTGGTCGGCGATTTTGACATACCGAAATTCGCGATAGGTGATTGTCGAACTTATCGGAATCTCTCGTATTCGTCTGTGATATGATCTCGAAAGAATGCATAGAACACTCATTATGATTGGGTCTTGCGGAGCTTTGCCAGTCGTTGCCATTGGATCCGATCCCATCAATCGGATGGACTCGCTTGCTTCAGTAAACGAAGCTGCATCGTGCTGGGATCCGGGTTGCAGTTTTTCGTAGCTCGGATGCATCGTGCTTGGATCTCAGCTGAAGCCACCACAAGAACCAGCTGAATTTCGAACAAACGTGTTGGCGGACCTTTTTCTTTCTTTCTTCAACTGCGAAAATGAACCCTTGTGCTGGGACAATAGTGTGTCTCCATTAATTAACATGGGTCTTTGAACTTCGGAAATAATGGTCTGAGATTTTAGTTTGCTATTCCCCCCTGGGATATTAATGATTCAAACCCAAAGGTTTCTCGGGGATCCCCATGGCATAAATGCAACCACGGTTGCACACGTTGCCCGTACCGGTGAGCTAGCTATATCCCGAGCGACCCTTCGTATATTGCAGTTTGATTAGCTATTAGCTAGCGTTAGTTGCAAAACGTTTAGCTACGAAGGACTCGGTTATAACGGAGCTTAGCTAGTCTACCAACACAGCATGCCAGTGTATCATATATAACGGTACCTGTTAGGTCTTCAGTTCGACAAGTTGGCAAAAATCCGTAAAACCGGAATCTAGATCATACTTAATTTCCAATCTTGCAATTGGCTCTGTTTTCGGAAATGTCCGCTTTCGTGCATGCGATAATATCAAGTCCGGATTATACCGTGCCGTAGGTGCATATTCAAGCAGCTCGATATTAAATGCAACAAACTGATTTAGTGCCTGAGCTTGGATTTTCTGGTACCTGGCCGGCTCCTTTGCGAGACAATATTTTTTTCTGCCGGAACAAGCTCGATAAGTCAGGAGCTAGCTAGCTAGGTGCTTAAGTGTGTATAGCTGTGATATTGCGGTAAGTTGCGTAAGCTAGAAGATGATATAATTTAGAATATAAGCTTTTTGACAACGGGAAGTGTTAGTTCGAAATATAGACTTGCTAGCCGCCAGTTAAGAGTTAGTCCTAGGTGCGAGACCGGTTGACCCTTAATTTGCAAATATTATTGAACTAATCATGATTCACGTGATGAAGTTGACCTGGCTCTAGAATTCATAATTATCATGACCACTGCCTAGGCATGCCCTTGCAGTTCGAGAATTTATCGATTGCCTGCGTTTAGGGCGATGGCTTGAGCTTCGATATCTAGATTCTTCCCTTCGAGGTCGGCTTTAAATTTGTTCGTGTGGGGGCATTTGGGAATGGTCATGATACAGTATTAGGACATAAAGTATGGATATTCTGTGCGGTATTGTACTTCTATGCTGTTGTGGTCATGGTATATAAGACTGCAATTATAGCCTCGTAGCGGCTCCGGTTTATAAATTTACGAGACAATTGAGGATACCCAATATAACGATATAGCGATAGCTACACACAATCCGGGACATCGATTACTCTTAAAAACAAATCACCATGAACCCGCTTTTGATAATTCTAGTAACACTGGTTTCAAATATCTTGGCTGCCCCGGCAGCTGCCTCGAGAAACATGCACTTTGATTTCTGCTTGCAGTGTACCGTTCAAAGAAAAGTTCTATTTGACGATCCTTGGCTCTTGTCGAGTCACTGATCTTCTCTGTTGAAAGTGGTGAGGTGCCATAAGTTAATTTGGTTATATAGAAAATTTATGGATCTAATCTGTAATCCAATATTGGAGCCATCGGTCTTGACGGCCACCGTGACGTTCTGGACTTTTGTCATGACTTCAGCGACCCAAGGGCCTACACAAGAAGTAGCCACTACTGTCAGTGTCTCTCCCACGGGTGCCTTGCTTGGTGCAGCTACGCTAAAGCCGCACCTGCTGGAATGCGACGAGGCTTCTTTTTTCGATGAAGTTCGTAGTGTGTGTGCCGACCAGGTCGATGAGGTGAAATCCGCCTGTCTAGCTGGATTCAGCCCACAAGCTCCCAGAGCTACCATGACCACAACTACCACGACCACAAAAACCGTCACAATCTCCACCACCTGCAGTCCTACTGCGACACCAGCGCTTCAAAATGGAGATTTCGAGTCCCCAAACAGTCTCGAACCATGGTATATTGTTAAAGTACCAAAGAACACGATTCAAGGGGGTCATGCTGTTGTCCTAGATGAAGCAGCCGCCAACCAAAACCACGTTTTCAAGGCCACTCTTCCACCACCTGGAACACGCGATTTGAAAAACGTCCTTCCCCCGCACGGAAAGAGGCGCGGTTTTAGCGCCGTTATGTTTGACCAGAAGCTGTCTACTTGCACCGACGCAGTGTACAACCTCTCCTTTAGATATAAAATCGAGGCACCCGCCGGCACCACGGAGGCAATCTACATCATCGTATCTATCACCAATGGCGAGGAAGTAATAAACTTGAGCGGTAGAAATATGCCCTCAGTATGGACACTCGCGACTGGGAGCTTCAGAGCTTTATCTGACCTAACATATGTAAAGGTCAGTTTGCTGCGAGGGCTGTCGAGTGGCATGGATGAGAAGGTGATTTACCTCGATGACTTCAATATCGTTGCCGTGTAAATATGCAACAATCCAAGGCTCGCCCCATGGCCAGCCCTCTCATTCTAGTCAAAGCTGTAGGTTCGATCATAATTCTATACCTGTCCTAGAACGGAGATTGGTGTTATTTAGTTAGCCTCGAAACTAGACGTTCTTTTATGCTTATTTAGGTAGTTTGAACCGAGTCAATCGAAATTATATATGGCGGATCGAATGCTGCTTTCGTGTTGCGGGCGACTACGGATTATACTGTACGGCGGGTACTTCCATTGAACCAACTTGATATTGAACCCAACCCAACATTGCCAATTTTGCGGACTTGTCTTACTCTCTCGCAAATAACAATTCAAAATACCCAGTACTCGTAGGGATTGAAGATGTACCTAATGTACTCAGGAAAACTATGACTCGCGAGGTGGTGGAAGGTATGATTGATGCTGCAATTGTAAGCTAGCATTGCAAATCTCCAAGCTCATCCCCTGCACATATCTACTAGGTTTAAATTTTACGTCTATCTTTTCAGAGACAACTTGGATACTAACTAAGCTTACCCTTTAATTCCCAAGTCCAAGCGGTGTACCGTCGCGCTGGTATGACCGAGGTGCGATATTTCCAAATTCTTATCTCACCATTACTCGACATATGTATAAGTATAAATATATATATATCCCTGATCCTGTCGACGTCATGGTGATAACAATTTCCTAAAGTTGGCGCTTCAAACGTGATCTTACTCGTGTACTGCACTGCGCACTGCCCGAAACATCCAGGCACAGGAAATTAATTCAACGGCCAACGGTTTTACAGCCTGGAAGGAGATGCTAACTCTTTACATAGCTTGGAAGCAACAATCCAACTGTATCAACGTGCTACCCAACCAGCAGTGAGGTCTCTTGTTACATTGAGCATCGTCCAGTGGAGGAATATTGTAATCCAAACAGGCTGCCATTGGTTCTGTGTTGCTGGTAACAAATATCCAACATTCGGGACTCCAACACATCGAATGCTGCTATAATCCTGGTGTTTGTAACCCTGAATCGAAAATTTTCGTTCATGGATTTTTTTTTGGAAAAATTTTCAAACCTAGTTTATCGTAGAGTCCTTGGAGCCGAGGTATCGTATTCAAGGCCGGCAGGGTGCCCCAGCCGTAAGCAACCCTATGCTCACAAAATCGAATCGAATCGGTCAGATCTGATCCCCTTGCCCCCGGCAGATCTGACAATGCCTGTCATCACGAAGCAACCTGCCCGTTCCGTCAAACCCTGAGTTATGTTCTATATTTCTCTCGCACAAAACCAAGCGACAAACCCTGCGCATAAAAAATTAGCGTAGACACTGACTCACCACCACGAAAAAAAAAAATCGCATACTAGATCATGGGTGTGATGATTGGCGGCAAAAAGAATCGCTGGTCCATAGAGGGCTCGAACCTCTGGCCTTCGCGTTACTGGCTTCGGAGAGAAGCTATTAGCACGACGCTCTAACCAACTGAGCTAAGAGACCATTGATGTCACGGGGCTCGGGTTTGGCTGATATGGTTGTGGTTGGGCTGGGATTTGGGATTTGGATGGTTGGGCGAGGTCATTTATGGTTTATGTTTACTTGAAATGTTTGTACGATTGTAGCTGCCGGACGTCTGGGGATATTGCTAGATACGCGGGGATAGGATAGAAGTTGAATTATCCAACGATCTCATGTCATGGGTTACAATGCGGCCCTTTGTGGGTGAGCATAGCACTACGATCTAATCCATGGCTTGTCCTGCCTTGGAACCTCGACGAAGACGTTTAGGTATACATAAAGCCCCACCTTGTAGAATTTAATTGTACTTGAATATTGTCATTTTGCTTTGGGGTATAGAATTAACCAAGCGAGTATTAAAGCCTATTATATTGCGGTGTTTTGAATTATGCTGTATAATCTAATACTGGCCCTGGACGATCTTTGATTGCCCTCCAGCTCTGAGTACGATGGAATCTGTCTCCGAGTAAGGCTATCGATAAAGAATAGGGCCTGGGCGCCTGGGTACGAGTCTAGATGTGAGGGGATGTATGAGTCGGCTGTGTGTGGACATTCTGTGACTGAGTTGAATGTGGTGCGTATTTGTGGGGCCGGGGTTTCTCGAGAATTTTTATTATAGACTAATGTAAGCAGTTTCTTAACTAAAATTATTGTACCCTCGAAGGCTCGAAATTGTGTGTGAACACTCGATTCGAGAGCCCGAATACTTGATAAGTATTGCAGAGAATGTGGTTTATAGTGCATCTGGACAGACTGGAGCCTGGATTTAGCAAGCTACCAGGCAGCAAAGGCATATTATAGTATAGCGAGCCAATATATATTAACAATACTAGATTCGATACGATATACGCAGCGTCATGCCCGAGAACTGGTATTGAGGCATGAAGCGACATTGTTGCATTTCGTGCGTTGCCGTCATTTGTGTTCGGCCAATCGCGCGGAGGCTTGGCAAAGTCTCGAAATGGTGGACAAGGGTCATCGTTTCCTACACATCACGTCTTCCCAAACTTACATCTTCACACTTCGTCGACTGCACAATTGCCGTCGCCAAAACTATCCGCCGCCGTCATTACGATACTCCCCCCATCAGACAAAATGGCCCCTTCCGCCGCAGATATCCCCCCTCCGATCACGATTGTCTCCAACGAGGAGGCGGCAAAAGCTCCAGCAGGCGTCGTGTTACCGCCCAAGGAGATTCGAGGTACGTTGTTTTCATGAACCACCTTTCTATCTTCCATCGCCCGTGTGTCTGATAGTTTCATATTAGGCTGAAGGAACTTTATACTAACGCCCGGTCTGTTCATAATAGCTATTGTTGAGAAAACCGCGGGGTACGTCGCTCGAAATGGCGAAGCTTTCGAAAGTACGTTCTTCCACGCCCCCCTCCACCCCCCTTCCTGGGGAGCTCACCAAACCTCCCCGCAATGATTCTAACCTGTGGACCGCAATGTTTAGTGCGTATCCGCGATAAGGAGCGAACGAACCCCAAATTCTCATTCTTGACCCCCGGGGACCCGTATAATCCGTTCTACGTATGGCGCCTCGAAGAAACGCGTGCGGGAAGATCAACCGCCGTCGCGGCCGGTCGTACTGATGCTAGCGCAGCCCCCGCCGCAGAACCCGAAGCGCCGCCTGGACCGGCTCCACCACCCGAATTCCAGTTCTCGGCGAGAATGCCAGCTATCAGCGCGCAAGATTTGTGAGTTCTTCCATATCAAATTTTCACTGTGGGGGACGTTGAGCGGAGCTAATTTGTGGGGCTGTAGGGATGTATTGCGATTGACCGCACTGTTTGTTGCGAAAAATGGCAGGCAGTTCATGACTACTCTATCCCAGCGCGAGGCGCGCAATTACCAATTCGATTTCCTGCGGCCCAATCACTCATTTTACCAGTATTTCACCCGCCTCGTCGACCAATACACCCTTATTCTTAGCCCCACCGATAAAGAAGAGCGGATGGAACAGCTCAGCAAGAACTTCGGGGACAGATTCCACTTGATAGATGCCGCGAAGCAGAGGTCGGAATGGGTGAAGCATCAAGCGGAGGAGAAGAAGAAGCAAGAGGAAGAGGAAGACAAGGAGAAATTGGCGTATGCGCAAATCGACTGGCACGACTTCGCTGTCGTTGAGACCATCACTTTCACAGAAGCCGACGATCACGCCGACCTACCTCCCCCAACCTCACTCTCTGACCTCCAACATGCTTCCTTGGAGCAAAAGGCTTTGATGTCCCTGAACAGCAACCAGCTTCGTATCGAGGAAGCCATGCCGACAGGCGAGGATTATGATTCTGGAACATACATTCCAGAACCAATCCAAGAGGAAGACGATGAGGAGACTATGGATGTGGCTATGGAACCTGATTCCGACAATGAGGACGAGGAGATGGCGAGAATACGCGAGAGAAGAGAGGCACAGGCCCGCGCTGAACAAGCTAGAGCCGAAGCACAGGGAGGCACAGCTCCTATGAAGATTAGGAGCGATTATGTACCCCGCGCTGCTACAGCTGCTGCGAATAGACGTGGTGCGGCACAGACTACTATCTGTCCGAACTGTAAACAGCTTATTCCGCTGGATGAGCTGGAGCAGCATATGAGAAGTGAGTTTCCCCCGTTTTTACCGTTATTGGTTTTTTTTAGTGCGTGCGTTGTCTCGTAAACCAGACTGCCGGACTGTTGCTAATTCTTTGTTCGTGCGCTATAGTTGAACTTTTGGATCCCCGTTGGAAAGAACAAAGAGCCCGCGCGGAAGCCAAGTACTCGACGACAAACCTTTCCACCGCAGATGTCGCTGCAAACCTGAAACGATTAGCCAGCCAGCGCTCCGATTTATTCGATGTCCAGCCTGGTACTGTAGATGAAGGGGACGAGAGAAGGAAGAAGCCGGTTATAGCATGGGATGGTCACGCCGACAGCAGGGAGTCGGTGAGATTGCAACAGCTTCAGTCTGTCAGCATGACCGACCAGATCAGTGCTATTCAAAAGAAGCAACAGGAATTCTTGAATCCGACTGTTGGGCCGAGAAGGAATTAGCTTCATCCTTCTGCTCGATACCAACCACACACACTAGTACATCCATCTCTCTCGAGCACGGTGTTATTTCTTTGAGGATTATTCATGGGGTATGGACTTTTTTTTTTTTGAGGCTCACTTTGGGTGTTTTACCCCTTCTTTTTTCCCTGAATGATAGTTTTTGTTTACGTTCTTGTATAATATGGTAGACACGACACAATATGCAAAAAACCCCTTTGCCTTCGTTTATGGCATCATGAAACGAATTAATAGAATGAACGGTTCATTCGGATTACTAGGCGCTACTGATGATATACATGCTGCGAACTTGAGATCCTCGAACTTTGTTAGTTCGTAACTTAACATTTTGAAAAAAATAATTAATCGGGTTCTAGGGATAATCCCCACGAAGTAGGAATAATCACAAAACCGGAGGAAAAACTAACGATAATTCATCTACCCAAAGTATAAAAATACAAAGAAGCAAGAACCCATGGATCCAGAAGCAGCACTAAGAGCCGCAAACCGTAGGAAGAGGCCCCAGGGTAATAACGATAAAAATACCACTGCACCGACATCACGAAGGGAATTGCGGCCGAAGAAGCCGAAGGAGGAGGAGTTATACCCGTTCTGCGTTCTACTACCGCCAATAGATGGGGAATGGCCGGAGCCACCGGTGGAGAAAAATGACTATGACTCGCGGGATAAATCTACCCATAAGGATACAAAAACTCCACAAATCCGTGAGAGAGATGAAGACGGCGATATATTGGAAGCGGACGACACAGAAGACGGAGAAACTGATACGGAACCCACCGTTCTCGCATCATCAAACCCCACCGCCTCGACTGAGGAGAGCCGCAATTCTATAAACCGCCTCTCTTCCACCATGGAGCAATCTCCAACCCCCAGCGAAGATGACGAAGAGCTTCTAAACCGCTGGGCGGTATACCCAGCCACCCGCTCCATCAAACCCCTCCGCAATACAATCTACCAATCCAACCCTTCCTACATAAAAGACAGAGTAAAGATAAAACAAGAAGACGACTTCGAAACATACGAACCCCAGGTCGACACCATCTACGACCCAGAAGAGCTCTACGGCCGCCTAGACCGCATGCGGGCAAACGGACGGGATGGTCGAGAGGGATACACGATTGAAGAGGTACTAGGTTATAAAGAAGATGATAGAGAAAGACTGGAGCGGCTGTTTTGGATTAGTGCGGCCGTTTTCATGATTTTGATTGCAGTTTTGTTGCTGGGGTTGGGGATGGGGTGGAAGTTGTTTGGTTTGTGGGAGCGGATTGGGGTGAAGGCGAGGTATGTGGTATTTTGATACCTTGATACGGCCGCTTCAGCACGAAGATGAAGACTAATATACTATTTTGTAGCAAAACAAAGAATGTGCCGACTCCAGTACTGCCCAAGCTACCTCCTCGGCCAAAAATGGTACCGACTACGTTTAAAGGCGCTGCGGGGGCGGTATGGGACGTATTCGCGGTAGCCGGGGTAGTTCAGAAGATATTTATGACGGCCGGGGTTGGGTATTTTACTGGGAAAGTGGTGGTGAAGAAGTCAGTTTGGCAAAGGGTTTTCGGTGGGAAAGGAAGGAGCATTGCGGCATTAGGTGAGAAGAAGAGGAGGGGGTGGTTTTAGTAACGGAGGTTGATTTGTAGAAGGGCTGATGAGGGCCAGAGGGGTATTACCACTGGTGGGCTGGTACGAAGCAAATTAAAGGGTATGGTATCAGGATAGCTATATGGTTATATGAGATCATTTGGGTGTGCGGGTTTTTGGCTTCTTCTAGTCTATCCTTCAACTTTGGAGTCTATAAAGTACATACATGACATATATTCTATCTAGCAGTCAGTGCTTCAGCCCCTTGCTATCTATTTCGAACTTCACCTCGACCTTATCCCCCCCAAAGAATTGCATATACGCCCACAAACTAGACCAAACGGCACAAAACGACGAATAAACCAACCACAGCACCTTCCGAGCCAACGAAGAACTCCTAAATCTTTGCGTCAAACTCTCAACAGGCATCCAACTGATCACAAGCCACTTGAGCCCAAATGATACCCCCCTCCTGTCAGTATTATCGATCATTCCTGAAATACCTAAGAAATGCGGAAGAAGGGATTCCCACGGTATATAAACGAAAAATGCGACTATTGGGAAAAAAAGAATCTCTCGGAGTGCAAAATTGTGAGTGATCCAATTCGTCCTAAGGACTCGGGCTATATTCCTGAACAAGATCGTGTCGGAGAGGATTACTATGAAGAAAAGAGCGTAGCCCCAGAATACGAGATATCTGAAGTTGTGGATGTAGATGAACCATATCAGAGCGGGGTATTCTAGCCGTTTTATTCGGTTATGTTCGCTCGTCCATGTATTGGTATTTGAAGGGTAGTAGCTTGGGAAGAGTGCCTTTGAAAGGAGTTTTCCTTTTCTCAAAAGGCGGAGGGGGGTATCCGTGAAGCATTTGTCACGAATGATTAAAGGGTCCTGTATTCAATATACCTGTTAGTATTTTACAGATTTCCCTTGATAAGAGGATATTTATGCGACGGACCTCGAGGACGATATCCCAACTGAGTTCTCCCAAAAATACGTCACACCGATGGTCATAAAACGACCTATTGCCCAACGACCTCAGATGGAACAATGTCGCCACCACCGATATTGCCGCGGATGCCCATAGTAATATCTTGAGATGAAAAACCGCCCGTTTGAGGTATTCCTTCTGCCTAGCTTCCGATTCCTCCACCACCCTCCGTTTTCGATTCTTCTCGGCATCATTTATAGGAGAATACGCATACTGGCTTTCAGATAACGTTTGGCTCATAGACATCCATCTTTGACTGCGCTGGCTGTTTTGCGTGGGGACTGTTGAAGTTGTGGAGCGGTCGCCTAGGGATTCGGATTCTAGGAGTTCATCGTAGTCGGAGTCTGAGGCTATTGGGGTGAAGATTATTGAAGTTGCTTGGGATGAATCGACGTCTGGGTCTTGTTCGGTATCTGATAGTAGCTGTCTCATATTGGGAGCTTGGAGCTACCGCGCGCTATATATATATATATATATACCCTAGCTAACTGGCTTTCGATAGCGATACGTATCGATACTGGAATATGTTATGCGGGTCTATCGATCTCGTCTTGACAAGACGGCTGAACATATGCGAATCCCGGATCCCGATATTTCGGGGAGTTTCGCGAATAGGCTGATTTTCAACGTCGCCGTAAACTTCTGGCGTCAGGAACTCACAGCGCGGAAGCAAACCGTTCCAAAGTTGAGGATGTGCGGAGTGTGATAAGATATATAGATATATATTCGCCAAGCCTGCGCAACTATACATAGATAAAATGAGTAATAAGCGGTCGAAGTACCACACTACGGCAAAAACTAAAAAAGCTTGTGAGTCTTATTTTTGTTCAAGATATTAATACAAATAGTCACTTTTGGAGTTGAGCATATTCAGCTCGCGTGGGTCTTGTAAGCCTCAAAAAGTGACGTGACCTTGCGCAGAAGGCGTAGATAGAGCCAGGTGACTTAGTGTCGGCTGTCTAATCTAAAACTTTGTGCATGTGCGATTTTGTACGACAATCGAATGTATGTATATATATGCATATGTATGTGCGTTCTACATAACTACATCGATACATACACACGGTGGAAACGGCAGGTAGCTGGGCTGAACGGGAGACGGGCGCCGGAAGGTATTCTAAGAAACGTATGTAAAGTGTCTAATTTGTCAAGGAGCAAATTTGTGATCGGGCCCTTGAATTATCTTCGGACGTCTATAGCTACGTAGCTAGCTTCGACAGATACGTGGAGTGGGATCGATGTTTGCGCAGCACCGCTCGACTCTCAATCTATGAGGCTAGCCGTGTTGTCGCCAGACTGTGCAGCAAACCAATACAATTAATGCAATTCAGAAATTGCAACTGAATGGTTAGGCGCTTAAATAGCCTGGTTGGCTAGCAACAGTCCCTCGAAAAGGATGCAGGAGTTTGAAATGGGTCACGAAGCTTTCGGTGAAATGGCGGCTGCTTCGGTGCAATTATAGGCTGCGTGATATCGATGCCATAGCGCTAGCGCCCCCGCATTTGTAACTATATATAAACTGTAGTTGGCGTCGAGAAGACGATAGAACTCTCGATTGGATTGGAGGATCTGGGCTCATTCTGGATCCTCTCTAATAATACCCATGTATCGTGTGCTTCGTGCGAGTTTCGCATATGTACTTAATATATATAGACCCTTGAATGCAGTACCGCGGCACAACTCATTGCGACTTCTCCTTGTCTTGCTGGTCGGGTATTCGAGTAGGGGGTGGGGTCGAATGTGTATATAATGTTGCCTGCTGCGCCGCTTTCTCTAAAAAAAAAAAAAAAAAAAATATGTGCGTACAGAGCTAGATCCCATCACAAATATTCTTAGCGTTTACTTTTTTTACTTTTTGATAATATTTTATCTCGATATTGGATACTATTTCCAAGAGTTATACACATATCCCTCTCAGTGCTAGTCATCTCGGAGTTACTTAAGCTTCCTTCAAATTTACCATGCGTGTTAATATTCCAAACGAAAACCCGCGCCGACCACGCTCCCGTGATGAGTTCGAGATCGCTATTTTATGCGCCTTAAAGGAGGAATTTGATGCAGTTGATGCATTATTCGACGAGGTGTGGGAGAACAATGGTTCTGTGCCATATGGGAAGGCGGAGGGAGACCTTAATGCATATACTGTCGGGTTAATGGGCACTCACCCCGTGGTCCTGACGCGTATACCTGGTCAAGGCGCATGCACCTCAGGCGCGGTAGCTGCGGGCCTCCGCTCTAGCTTCGTTGGAATTAAGCTGGCCTTATTGGTTGGTACTTGTGCAGGTGTACCCCAAACGCCAGACGAAGTCGATATCCTGCTTGGTGATATAGTAATCAGCACAGGATTGGTACGATACGGCTTTGCTGTAGGATATCCGAATCAGGTGATAAGAACGCGTGCCCTCGACGAGACCCTGAGACGGCCAAACTACGAGGTCCGGTCGATTTTGCAGAAAACTTCATGTGGTCGCTCTGGTGCAGCATTGAGGCGGGATACTAGCCTCTATCTTGCGGATCTCGCTGCGTCGGGGGCCTTGGGGCCATTGAACCATCCAGGCCCCTACGGGGACAAGCTCTTCGCACCAAGTTATCAACACAAGCACTGCGATACTACGGCCTGTTCTACCTGCGATAGCTGCCAGGACGGGGATGGTACATTTTGCGAAAATGTAACTTATTCAACCTGTACTCAAATCGGTTGTGACGAAGAAAATTGGCTGGTTAGCCGCGAGCGATTGGACAATATTAAGTTCGCCGTTAAGGTCTCGGGTGGGAGCGCCCTAAATCTAAATGGAACTCTAGGGATAGCAAGCCCCCACATACATTTCGGAACTGTTTCATCGCAGGACTTTATGATGGAATCTGGGGAGTATCGGGACAAGATCGCTAAACAGGACGAAGTCATTGCGTTTGAGTCGGAAGGTGCTGGGGTGTGGATTGTCTTTCCTACAGTAATTATCAAGGGTGTCTACAACTATGCGGACGGTCATAGGGGCGAGGATGACAGGCTATGGCGGAAATATGCGGCTGCAACTGCAGCTTCATGTACGAAGGCTTTCCTGAAGAATTGGGCATCGCCGGGGAGCGCTGGTCTCGTTCCCAGCCTCACCCAGGGTGGTCCACCGAGCGTAGGTGGCGAGCAAGAATCTCTACCGAAATGGTGGATAACTTGTCTCGTATACCAGAGCTGGCCGAAGTGGATAACCCCTGTGGCCTGGGTACGAGATAGTCTTGGGTTGCAGACGCGGTCCACACCTGCTCGGGTACGAGACAAGTGGATATATTGAATAAATGACCATAGGAACATATGGATGCATATGGACGTTTGTTTACTACCTATTATATTGACCCTGTATTAACACATGAGTAGCTAATTGTACATAACTTGAGTTTTATTAATTGATTGTCGATCTATAACTACTATCGTCTCGTTGCTAGACTCCTCAACTTGTATAACTATCACTTCAATTTTGTTGGAATCGTGACCTTCAGCCTTCGATTTGATTTGTTATGTGTAACTGTCTTGCTTGCTTGCTCAAATACTTAGGCCGTATTGCGGCACCCGGTACCCGTCTGGGAGCTTAGGGGTTATTCCTAGGCCTAGGTACTTGGTGTGGTATCTAAACTAAGTAACCATAGATATCGGGGTGCTGTGAACCAGCACCTTGACCCATGTGACTGCTTTCTAAATCAAAAATTTATCGGTTTTCAATACTGGGACGTTGGAATGAGAGAATCATTCGTCCGTTCGATTGAACCTGAAATCAAGAGATTCTATTATATACAAACCTGAGTCCGCAATCACGATGAATGGTTTCTCTCAAAAAACCTATCGGAACTTCAGAATTCAGAAGGTGTTGTGCTGCGATCGATATCGACTTGAGAAAACACCAAGCCCCGTGATTATTTTCAGGTCTCAAACTTTTCCCTCAAACGTCACAATGATGTATATATCTTTAAATGATCTACTGGTTTTGATGAAAACTGGTTGTGATCGATTCGATTAAATTGAGTGCGTGGAATCCACGTTTTTGGTCATCGTACGTTAACAAGCGCAGTGTGTTATTTTACTTCAGCGATGTGTTGCGCAGATCTGGAGTCGACTCATCATCATTCATCCGCCTCTTATCCTCTCTTTCCTTTCCTTCAACCATCAACCTTCAACCGACAACCATCGACTATTAGCATCACTACTCCTCACGGCCTAGCCACATCCACTACCACATACGCCTGTGGTAGCTTATCACACTCGCTCACTCCAACCGGACCTTATACCAAGAGCCTAGAATCATGGCTAAAAGAAAGAGGGCTGGTAAGAAACCTACCTCCCATAACCACAATCATAACCACCAAAAATCTGCCCATCATCGCGTAGCTGCGCAGTCCACTTCCGCTGAACAAGAACAGCAGCTCGACTACGAAGATGCCACCAACCAGAACGATGAATATGCCGATGGCGAAACAGAAGGCCTCAATGCGACAGCGGAAGAACAGCCAGAGGAAGATTACGTCTGGGGTACGAAACCCTTGAAATCGAGTAAAGCCGGCTTCTTTGGTAGCGGACCAAAGGGCTACATCGATCCTAGTACCAACCAACGCGGTGCATTCCCCGAACTACAAGGCGTGGACGACGATGTCGACCTCTCGGGTCCTGCATTTGATGGTTTATCGTATTTACGAATGGTTAGGTAGGTTTTCAGATAAATATCCCCGGATTACTTTCCAAACTGCTTTTCTAACACGCGCTCTTTTTGCTCTTTTGTTTTTTTTCTTGCGCACTAGGCGAACTTGTGACTGATGTAAGTATTTTGTGATGTTTATAGACACGAAGCTCGAGGAGTCCCAAATCTCCTTACTGCAGCGCAGATGAATGGGACCACGCCGTCGGTCAAAGTTTCCAACATCGTTATCGCTGCGCCCCTCCCGGCTCCGACATCCAGGCCGATAGCGCCTCAGAATGATGATAGTCTTTTGTACGACGATGATAATGTCGCCGAGTACAATAAGACTCATCAACCAGCCACCGAGCCGACAGAGACCGTATCGTACGAAGACGAAGTTCTAAAAATCGAAAAGGATCCAGAACCGGCAGAAAAGGAATCTGGTAGGCTTTCATATGATGACAAGGCTGAATATAACGACGATGGGAATGAAGAGTGGGAAGAAGATTGGGATGACGAAGACTTCTCCGACGACCTCTCCGACTCCGGCTCTTCGGCCTATTACGACGATGGGGCGTACATAGCCCGTCCGGTCCCTACCTTAGTGAAGGTTACGACAACAACTGTTGTCTCACCACGCGTAGTCTCTGACGACTGGCATTCCTCTTTAATCGCCAACTTCCACACAACCCGTGAGGCGCTCATTACAACACCATTCGAAGAACCTGAGATCCCGTTCCCTATTATACCGACCCAATGGAAGGACTTTATGGTCTCCAATGAACCTTCTTTACCCGTTCTGCAGACCATCCCTTCCGAAAGCGCTATAAAGGCGCTGAAACATCTACGTAAATACCTTGGATGGCGGAATGTGAATGAATGGCAGGGGAAGTGGATATGGGCTCTTTTAGCCAGAGTAAACGATGTGGGAATATTGTTGAACGAAGAAGTTAGTGTTTTAAGAGAGTTGGGGAAGAAGGCAGTATTCAATCTTGATAAGGCTGCCGAAGCTAGAATGAAAATTGTACAGGAAGGCGGGGAAGATTGGTGGAATGAGGAGCTCCAGAGAGGGGTTGTGGAGTATATGAATGGTGGGGGGCAGGACGCCGTCGTCGGTGATCATGAAGAAGGCGTTAAAGTAGACGAGCAGGTAGGATTTCCAGTGGAGTTCAAGATCGAGGATCTTGATTTTGAGACGGGGGACCAAGAAGGCCTAGAAGACCAAGAAGTTGAAGCGAACGAAATCGAGTCCGAGGAAGTTGTAGAGCAGGAACGTCCGATGAAGAAAATGGCGCTTTTCAAGCCCAGGGCTGTACGGATATCGAAGCCTGCTGCTACTACGGCATCGAAGCCTGCTGATAGCTCTACGCTATCAGTCCCCTCGATTTCGGTTATTCCTGCGACACCCGAGGCCGGGAACGCGGAAAGCCCGGTTGTGGGGACGGTATCCGTGGATCAATTGCTCCCTGACGCTGATGCCGCCGATAGTGACCTTGCTTCCGCGCAACTACAGTTGGAAATGGAAATGGAACACACGCCTGCCCCTAACGATGCTAGGGATGCTGTAGAATCGAAGGATCAGGTCGAAGACGGCGTGGACGCTGAAGCCCCGGACAAGATGCAGAGAATGCCGGATGTCAAGACGGTATTTGCGTTAGACATGATCGTTAGTATTGTCGGGGAGGTATTCGGGCAGAGGGATCTATTGTTGGAGAGGAGGTAGTGTATCACCAGCGGCAGGTTTTCGTTTTGCTTTCAGTCTTTTGTGATGTTGTTGCTTATATTATCATTCTACTTAATAAGTGTCGATTCTATTCTGTTTTGTTATAATTTTATTTGATATTCGTATATCTAGTTTAATCTCCAGTACTTCGAGTGATCATGAGGCTACAGATGTTAAAGGATAAGGAAGTGATAAAAGGATATTAAGTATTTCAAAGCTACACTCTGCAAAAAAGGAGACCCTTTTTTCGAATTCTTGTTAGTCTATGAGACTGACACGACCTACCTTGCTCCAGCATAAGAATCGATCCAAAACAAAGAGCGGAAATTCGAGACAAGAAGAAGAAGAAATAACTGCTCTGTCAATCTGATGATGTTGAATCGAATGCATGGAAACAAATCAAAAACATAACTATCATAAAAAAGACGCTTTGGTATCCCGATAGTTGCCCCCAGAGAAGAATGACGAAAAAAGGAAGACGAGGAAAAAAGAGCATTAGAAGATCCAAACGCCCGCCAACTTACCACTAATCTCATCCTCAGCATTATCATCCACAGGGTCTGTAACCAAATCATCCTTCTCGACTATAACATATTCACTCGCAATCTCATCTTCATCATCACCGGCCCCGCTACCACCTTCATCTTCCTCACCGAACCCACTGCGATCCATTATTAGTAACTCCGCCAGATCCTCCACCCTCTTCTTCTCCCCTTTTCTAGCCCAACCGAGCCTCTTACTCGCCCGTACGACTCTCAAGCGCCTCAATCTCCCTTCCATCAATGCGATGCTTATGTCATCGCTTGAGATTTTAAATTCACTCCCTATCCCACCCGAACAATCCAAATCAATACGTTCGATCGGATGTTCCGCCACACAATTCTCTTCATCGAATATATGCGCCGTCATAAAATCCACCGATGCAATGAGACGTATTAAATTCGGGCACGAGAGGAGGATTTTATCAAGGAAGTTGTGGGGGAGACAGGGGATCGGATGTAGTACTGAGAGTTGGGTTAATTGCGGGGCTAGCATGTTTATATACTGCCTCAGCGCGGCCATACGCACGAACGGGAGGTGGGAGGCAGAGAAGGAGGTTATGGTTGTTGGGGGGGAACCTGAAGCTAGGATTGTGGAGTCTATTATGCAGCCGCAGACGGAGATGGATTGGAGGAGGGATGGGTAGACGAAGGTTGCTACCACGGTTGGTACGGCTGGGGTGGTTTGAGCTGATCTGGCGCTTTGGCGGGAACTGGATGAGAACATGCCCCCCGGGGGGAAGTTTAGGGTTGTGAGTTTCGGGAGGTGGTTTAGAGCGTGGAAGAAGTCCTGGAGGTCGCAGGAGTCTTGACAGGGGGTTAGGTTTAGGTAGGTTAGTTTTGTGCTATGCCTTAATGCGCGAAGGGCGACGCCGTTGAAGGATTTTTGGGAACCCGTGAGGGATGTTATATTCCGGCAGTGGGTGAGCAAACGAGCGATCGAAGTCCGCAGGGTTTCGCTGTATAATAGCGGTGAGAGGTCGAGGGTGGTGACCAAATCGGAGAGATGGTATTCTTTGGAGTTTGGATTCTTCTTCGGAGGCGGGAAAACGGTGGGGGCGACGGAATGAACGAATGAATCGATGGTGGACGAGGTTAGTTTTGGGTGTCGATAGAGAGCTGGGTTTGCAGCGGCATTGTATCGATGGGATACAAGACTGAGGGCTTGCAGGGTACTCTGGGAGGTTATGTAGCTAATGATCTCGCATATGATCTCGTAAGGAAGGGATTGGTAGGGTTTCGTCGGCCCACAGGAGCTGCCATTGCTCTGGACGTGGCCATTCATAGCCAACTGGTGCGTACGGGCGTGGTTGGTGAAGCCGTCGTGATGGTGGGAGGTTGGTGGAGATTGGTGGGGAAGAGCGAGCAGAGGGGTGGTTTTGGATGTTATGTTGGTTCCGGGCTTTGGCCCAGCTTTAAGGCCAAAGCTTGAGCGGCTGACAAGTCTGCTTAGTCACGATATAAAATATTTAAAATCAGAGCCACCAAATGAGGGCCCCGGAATGTTCCGCGCTATGTAACTCCGCGCCCCTGTTGAAATACAGGTAAATCTAGTAAAATTTACGAGAACATCGTGGAAAAAATATATTAATTGGGTAGGTAGAATACTTGGTCATGCAGATATGACGATGGTGGCGGTATTATGCCTGCGCACGGTGAAGGATCATGCAGTTCCGCTTCTTGACATATGTCAGTGTCCTGGCCTGGCCTGGGCGAGGGACAAGGACTATAGACTAGTACTAGTCGGTCATGGAAATGGTCACGATGTGCCCCCTCTCGCCATTCCGAAATTCACGGCCTCTTCCACGTCCTTCAGTATTTGCCTCGGTCTCATATCGCCTTTCAATGCTGCTTCGCCGCCTTCTCTATCTCTGTTGAAAACACCAGTCTCCAGCAATAAACTATACCAGCCGTACCCATTCGCCCCCATGATGTCGCTTCTTGGGTTATCTCCTACCATGTATACTCTCTTAACCTTGGCCTGCTCTCCCACGTCTTTTTTCAGGAGATTGTTCAGCACGCCTTCTGCGTATGCATAGGTTTCCTTGAACGGCTTCCCGATAGTCGTGGCTTTGAGCATTTCTCCATCTGTGATCTTACTCCATACGCCCTCAACGGCCGCTCGAAACCCGCCTTGTCCTAATCTAGGCAGGTGGTATTCTCCTTGCCACCATAGATCGTTATTGGACCACCATACATCCGGTTGGTTGTTATTCTGATATTTCCCC
Organism: Arthrobotrys musiformis; assembly: GCA_036971715.1. Lineage (NCBI taxonomy): Eukaryota > Fungi > Ascomycota > Orbiliomycetes > Orbiliales > Orbiliaceae > Arthrobotrys > Arthrobotrys musiformis. The sequence goes on along the minus strand of JAVHJL010000011.1, from coordinate 1,044,394 downwards.
TGCCCTGGAACGTCGATACCATTGGTGCTGCTGTATGTTCCCAGTTCTCCGCGTGTGGAGAGCAATAAGTCAATGATGACGTGCAATGTTGGACCCCAATGTCTTGGATCGTTAAACACTAGAATTGCATCTATCGGAGAGAGCGGTGGGGGGTGGTGATGTGGATGTTCTGGTGATGATGGGTGATGTAGGTTGTGATGTAGCTGCGGACACCCGAATGGCCATATCTCCGGGTGGTGGTGCAGCAGAGTATGTGGTGTATGGACCGATTTAAATCCGTATCTGTATAAAACCGCCATTTACATCGTACTGTCAGCACTTCCCCCTTCTTCAAAGAGTAATCTGTCCGCATCGATAGCAAAGAAGAAAAAAAGAGGTGTAATACACGCCCAATTACCTCTCAGCCACCTCTCTAACACCCCCCTCACCCCTCCTCCCAATCTTATCATCCTTCCACCCCTCGCCTTCACCAACTTCTTCACCCCCCACAGCCAAAACACTAGAATACCGTCCCACGAGTCCCTTAAACGGCGTATGGGATTGTATAAACATATCTTCGGTTATGGGAACATCAAGAAGTTGCGATAACTCCTCCGTCCGCTCGGATTCGTGTTTCCCACCACCGTTGGTGAGGAGGATGAAAGGAACATGGTTATCTTGGAGTTTTCGCAGGGATTTTGTGGCGCCTGGGAGGGGAGTGCGGCCGCGGAGGAGGACGCCGTCGATACTGTTATTTTTTTTAAAAAAATTTAACTTGTTTTAGCATGCACACGAATGAATATATATTAAACAATAAACGATGGTTTATGGAAAAAATATACGTTTACAGGTCTAGAGAATACCGGGGGCACATACTCAAACGCAAATGCATAATCTGGCGGCGAAGAACTGTAGTTTCTACATTGTCGTATTATTACAGGCAAGCTGCGGCGGACGAGGGACAATGGCCTGAGGGTGGAACGATGCGCATGCAGGCGCAGGACGGAGGGGCCCAGGCGTCCCGGGGCTGCGGACATGGTGGATGGCGGGATTCGCGAGGGATCGATGTGGATGAAGTAGCCATGTGGACTTCGAGTCGGGTTGGTGCGACAGTATGCAATGCGGCGCCGTGGCTGGCAGGGATCCCAACGGCAACACCAAACTCTGTTATAAATTTCTGCCTGCATTTATATTTAGACTTCACGGACTGTCGAGCACAGCTACAACTTTTTTTTTAAAAAAAGAAATTACTGGAATATTGGAAGTTACACTTCTCCAAGTAATTTGGGGGGTTCTATTGGAGATATAGTAACTGTGGTAACAGTCTTCTTGACCTTGGGATTGAAAGTCAAGAAAACTGATCGAAATGCACACGAATCACTTCAAACTTTTTCTTCTTCTCGAGATAAAATGAGAAACCTCAGTGAAAAACCATATCTTTATGGAGTAGAAGCGTTTTGAAGGCCTCGCTGGCCCTTGTTGGTATCTGATATTCTTTATCTTATATAAATACTGCTTACGAAGTATGCTTTGAGGTACCCAGAACGCCATATATTATATTCCTTGGAAGTGCAACTAATATAATGAATAAGAAACGAAATTCTACTAATCCCCAGAAAATATTCAATGCAATATCCATGTCTATAACCTCTCAGAATTCAATTTGTTCATGATATAAAACGCCGGTCCCCCCTATGACACCTTCCATAGAAGGTATCTTATGCAGTTCTCTTTGATTGCCCTCGATTACTTAATCGTCATCCGAATCCCATTTGATAGCCCCTATTTTTGCACATATATCCAGCTCAAAATCGGCTTTATCAACCGCAGGCGCATACCGGTTCTTCGTCGGCGTATGAGTGGGTGTACCGCTCACTAAAATCACAATTATCATAAAGATCAGCAATTATCCCCCATAATAAAATCTGCTTGGATTCCGCGTTGCCACGTTGTATTATCAAATTCAGAAAAAAAACATACTCTCTAGATCCTTGCGGAGCTTCTTTGCGGAGAGAGGACCCAGTCCCGCCGACGACGAAGTCTTGAACTGTGCGAAGTTCGGACTTCGGATCTTTCCGATCGTTCTGGGGTCTAATTCGACGGGAATGTCTTCACGAGCCCTCATACGATCTATTGTAGCTATCGTTGGGGTTTCCTTTGGGGTTGTGCCTGTTGTTTGTTCGGGGTTTTTAGGGGATGTCGGTGCTGTCTTTGGGGATTCTGGCTCGATGGGAGGTGGGGATTTCGGTTCATTTGGGGGTTCTTTGTCTTTGAGTTCGTCTTTGTCTTTTATTGGCTCCGCTTTTGGGATCTTTGATTTCATGGCTGCTTTGGTGACCTTTGGTTTCGTGGACTCTGTCATTTTGGAATTTTGGATTTTGCATGTGGTTGTGAATAGAGATGGTCGAAGATGGTAGGGGGTAGTGATAATGGTGATGTCTCAAAAGCTTTATAATTTAAAAGCAGCTAGTCTCGTTTCCAAGAAAAGTTGAGAGGCACAACCTTGGAAAAATGATCCTTTCGGAACTTTCATGAAAATATTTTGTCTTTGTGTATCGCTGATATATTTGACCTATGATCCAGGCATAAGTCCGTTCCTGAGCGGTTTCGTCCCTAGACGTCACAAAGCGATAGCGTTGAGCTCATTAGTGTACACGTTCAAACCCATGCCTGGGTTCCTTATATATAAAATAGGTATTTGATATTTGTGAAGTAAATTGCATTTTAGGATACGGTAGATATCCATATGGACCTAGCTTTCTTGCATATATCTTATGGTAGTGGAGTTTAGAATTAACTGACCGAACGGTCTAATTAAGGACTGTAGTATTTCGATTCAAAGTATTACCAAGCTACTCTCGGAACATTTGATAATAATTTCGAGATCGTGGAACTAGCGATATTCGACCTGGGCTAAATATATAACAAATATAATAAGAGCAGAGTGATCTTTACCCCTCTTTAGCAAGGCTATAAAGTTGAGGTGGTTTGTAGATAATGTTTAATAGACACAGCGAACCCAAAAATATATAAATGAAAACGCTCATACTTATAAGTTTTTTTACTTTTTGACTTATATTATCATTCTATCCCACGGCAAGCTCCACCATAGGACCATGAATTGTGAGAGCGTTCCCACAAGCACCACCTCGCAGTTTCTTCATCCTTCTACGCATCGTAGATCGGTAATGGACGATAGTTGATGGCGAAGTAGCGGCATGGTATGCAAATGCCTCTATGGTATCATCGGAATCATAGTCTTCGAGGATAATATTTGGCGATGGGGTTTCGAAACCTTGGGTGGTGGGTATACACTCACTTTCATCGTCTTCAGGTGGACAATTTAGTGTGAACACGAACGGTGGGGAGTCGGGTCTTGGTATCCGCGAGGCATGGATGTCTAGCAGAGGAGAGTATTTCAATACATATTTGTATCCACGGCCATACCGACCCGTACATTGAGGCGGCCTATTATCGATAATATATTGGTGACGAAAATATCTAGCACATACCTGGAAGCTGGCTCCAATCCAAGCCTTGCAATCTGGAATCTTCGCTGTTATACAAACCCCCAAATTTCGGTCGCGGAGGAGGAGTGCCGTAGCGACGGTACAGTCGACCAACGATTCTTCCAGGTGAAGCGGAACTTATAGGCCTCCTCTCTCTCAAGGGCCTCTCAGTGGTGTCTCCGTATTTCTTCTGTCTCACCGTAGACGAACCATAGTACGGTTTTGTGGGTGTATACGGCAGGAGGATCTGCCATAAAGGAGTCGCTGGATCGAATCCCCGACAGCCTCGTTTGGGAGTTATGGGTGGGATTATTTCATTCCGACCTTGAGCGATTTCGGTTTGGGAGGGTACGGTATGTAAGTGCAGCTGGCCCTGATACGATGGATTTGATATTGGTAGCTGCAGTTCGGCGACAGGTAGGAATTTGACTTCCTTCACTTCTAGTAGCTCTAGATTCATCTCATTTGCGTGGTTGGAGATCTGAGAGTGGGTTTAGGTAGCTCTCAGATCTACCTTCCAGGCTCCATACGTATACCCACTACATTCATCTTGAGTTCGCGGGACCGAATACGCTTTAACTAGACGTACGTCCCGTTCCTTCAGTGGTATTTTTCCTGTAGAGCTGTGACAAATTTTAGAGACTCTTGAGCTCAAGAAATGGATTGGAAACTAACATGGCACCGCTCTATTACATGTTACACTATCTACGACGGTTTATTCAAAGTAGTAGCCTTTGTCTTTGTTTCCAGTGCTGCGCCGTTTTGTAGCAACCCCTAGCCTTTTGAACTAGAACTGAAATGGAAATAGTGGAATATGTTCACAATGCACACCGGCCAGCTAGAGGTAGCTATCGAGAATATAAGATATAACTTGAGGCTTTCAGATACTATAGGATGCAAGGCAGCGAGATACGAGGTACCCTATCGATCACAGCTGCGCAGTAGGAAAACCCTTTGGAAACTTATTTGCAGATGGAAAAGGAGGACACACTTCGTCTCCCGACCCGGTGAACCGAAAGACAAGACGGCAAAATAAATCGCCAATTCATTGTAATTGTCGCATTTGTGGAGCTATGAGTTGGAGCTTTAGAAGTGCCGAGATCGACTTGCAATTCTTGTCCGCTCACAATTAGATATGACCCGTTGTTCATCCTTCGAACTACAATTATCGTTTTGAGTATCGTCTAAATTAAATTAACTACTGGATAGTTTCAAATATTTATCGAACTCTATGACATTTAATTTTGTAGATTTATCGAAGCTGTTAAAATTTCAAGTTCGAAAAAAAGACCAATATGCAACTGTTTGGAACACCCGTAGCATTTGCAATTAGCTTATGAGATAGCTTCAGACACTCTTCTCAAGGCTTCATAACGTTAGAACATGTATCATAGCCACGGCCTCGATTCGATGCCAAATTCCAGCGGTGTAATGCAAAGAATTTCCGTGGACTGACGTATTAGACCTTGCGTTCCATGACTCTAAGGCTGATATATGCATCTGCAGAAGCTGCATAGGCTTAATTATCCACGGATCCGCTTACCCGCCTATAGATTGAGCGCAATATAATATAGCTTTCTATTGCAGAAAAAAACCGCTTTTATACCCAAACCTACAAGAAATTAGCACTGACCTCGGTCTTCTAGTAGCCGCGCCGAGAGTTCCCAACTTCTCTACGCTGTTTATGTCCTTCCCAAGTTCCACTCTTGTCGAACCTTGATCGTGAAGCTATTTTTCTTCTTTGGTAGCGACGTTTCACGTTCTATGGTTCGCGGGAAGCGATTCCGCCTTAGCTGATCTTGGCTGACAGGCCATGCCGGCATTCCCTTGCAACATGCATTCGCTCGTCGGCTTCAAATTTAGAACTTCGGTTTACTATCGAGGTCCGAGGGAGATCTAAGGTTTTTTTTTTTTGCCTCAATATATTACGTCCAATATGATATATATTGGATGGCGCAGCCTCAAGTATGAAATCAGCCTACCGAAGTAGTTAGCCGGCGACCTCGAGTAAATTTGGTCATTGGTGGAACTTTTTTTGGCATAATGCTGAGGTAGAGGATCTTATAGGGGTCCTTAAGGGATAAAGGCAAAATCGACGGTCCCAAGGTTGAAGATGGCTTTGTAGTGTCTATTTACCCCTAAAGCCTCACGCCGAGGCTTAAATCCTGACCCGACCAGCATCTCGCAGATCAATTATGCAACGCAGAGCTGAATAAAATCCAACAAGTGAATAGCTCCACAGTATAAACTTTTCAAGTTGAAACATGAGATGAGGTCCCATTTTTAGGCCACAAATCGTTTCAAACCGAAATTCTTTGAGATTTACCACTCAATATCCCGTACCGGAAGGCCTTTGGTCACCACATGGTCTAAGCGCGAAAATATCAGACGGCGCCAAGCTAGAATCTCCAGATTGAAGCTAGGATCTAGCCTGACGAGCGAGCAGCCTGATCATCTTATCTAGTCTTACCGAACATACATTTTGACGTCCAAGGGATCCACATGGACAAAACAGGAGCGTCTTGGCGGGTAGTCTATACGCAACTTTATTCTAGCAGACGGAAAATAATAAAGTTTTTGGCCGTTCCATGGATTAAACACGCCTAGAGTTGTGGGGAATTTCGCTCGCTCTTTCTCGCTCCTTATGGTATATGGGCCGTCGCGGCGGGTATGTTGTGGATAAGGTGGGAATCAGACAGCTCTGACTCGGGGTCATGGAGCTCTAAAGATCCGAGCGTTGGAAATATATAAGGAGGACTTGGGTTCCATTGTCATGATATCTTCACGATCAAGCATTCGAAAGCAGAGCAAGAACTGAAAGGCCTTCTCGAATTCCTACCTGGATAATTTTTAAGAATATATATTCTATTTTAATTTAACAATACCCAAAATGCAAATCAGCACATTGAAGCTTGTCGCCCTTGCGGCTATGCTCCCATCCACTCTTGCCTGCTTGGGATACACTGGTGGTGTTCCAAAGGCAACATCGACTAAGACCAACAGCAAGGTCATTGAAGTCCCAGCTGGAACTGTCTATGATGGTGGTTGGGCTAGGTTTGACCGTGGAAGCGGTGCTTGCAATGAACAAGCCGAAGGAGGTGAATATGAACCATCAACTGGCGCGGCGCCTTCCAATGTATAAGCCTCTTGAAGCTAATATGTGATTGATATCTAATTAGGTGATGCCGATGCCGTCTTTTTGCTCAGAAAAGGAGCCACCTTGAGGAATGCCATCATTGGCAAGAACCAAGCTGAGGGTGTCCATTGCGACGGCCCTTGTACTCTTGAGTTCGTTTGGTACGTTTTCCCGCCCGCTGGACCGCTTGGGGCCTTTTGAGTTATGTCTAATACCGCTACTATAGGTTTGAGGATGTCTGCGAAGACGCTATTACAGGTATTTTCTGAGCTTTCTATATTTCGTCTTCAGCGCGATTGACTAACGCCGTTCGACTTTCAGTCAAGAACGACAAGGCTGGAGATCACACCTGGATTATTGGAGGTGGTGCTTACCACGCTTCCGACAAGGTTAGTAAGCCCATATGCAAAAATAAAGCTTGAGGATACAATTTTAAACAATTTTTTTGGACCTAGGTCGTCCAACATAACGGTTGCGGTACTGTCAACATTATCAACTACTACGTTGAGGACTACGGCAAGCTCTACAGGTCTTGCGGAAACGTAAGTTTGCTATCATCAGTTCTCATATTATCGGCAGGGATTGAAGACTAACGTATCTATCAATTCACAGTGCTCCAAGCAATGCAAGCGTAACGTCTACATCGAGGGTGTTACCGCCAAGAACGGCGGTGAGCTCGCCGGCATCAACTTCAACTACGGCGATACCGCCACCCTCAAGAACGTCTGCTCCGACGCCAAGGTTAAATGCCAGGGTTACAACGGATGCGCTGGTGGCTGTGAGCCCACAAAGGCCGGCACTTGCTCTGGCTAAAAATTTAATAACGCAAGGAGTTTTGCACATCGTTGGCTGTTCCAACGTTGGTGGGAGGCACCGCCTTCCTGTACATAAATTTTCTTTGAGAGCCGAAGTTTGATATTTCAGCTTTGCCTTGGTTGTGTACATGCATGTATATTGGGCTTTGCAGCTTAAGAAATGTAGATATGTACTTATATTATATACCGCAATTTAAAGCAGTAAATTTCACAAATGTTGTTTGGGGTGATACAAACGTTAGGTGTGCTGTATATGTGCAGCTATTAGTTCTGAAGCCATTGGGTTTTATCTCGCAGCGATTTGTGTATGAGCTATCGGCTTGGATCCTGTGGTCCTTTGTGCAACATCGTGCAATTGTGCATGTGGCTTACATATGCTTGGATTTGGATTCGATGGTCTGGCGGGATTTGAAACCCTAACTCCAGATTAAACGACGGGTAATTGCGCAACATAAGTTGCTAGGTGCTAGGCCATCTCTAAATCTCCACCTGCATATGCGCATTAAGTATCTATTAGGCTTGTAAGGTATAGATTTAAGAATTGGACAGCCGACTTGTAACCCAATTCTTGTATTAATGATAATTAAAAGTTCAATTTCTGTTCTAAAGAAGTAAGAAAATTAAACGACACGGAGGCTAATATTAAACACTCCAAAAAGCCCTACCTTACCCGGACTATTGCCTCGTCGCCCCGGACTATACCCTACCGTAAAACTGTCCGCAAATTAATTGCTTTTCTTTTCCTTTTCTTTTTCCTCCTCAGGTGTCAACGGGTGTCCCTCGACCTCTTTCAGCGCTATCTTCCTTAGCTTCTGATTTAACTCCTTCCTCATCAACTGCACATATAGGTATGCTTGCTGCCACTGCGTCGTCGTAAATAATACATACGCCAACGGTGTCACAATTTTGAAAACCAACACCCAATCGTCCCAGATCACCCAGAGTAGATAGGCGACCAACATGCTCTGTATGTTGTTGAGAATAAAAACCCATGCCGCGGTAATTTTGAAGACGAAACAGAGGTGGTCATGGTCGCCTCGGACTACCCGTAATCGGATTAATGCAAAAATTGGAGCGATTTCCATGATGACGTCGAAGAATCCTATCCAATCACATTGATGTTGGTATTCAATTGAGCAACAAACATAAGGATATATATTAACAATATTTAAACAAGGAAGATGTAAAACTTACCCCAGACAGTGATCACAAGGAACTGATACCGTGCACCCGCAGCACCATGAGTGACGAGAGTAAGAGTACTCTGAGCGGCAAATATAGACCCCACGTGGTGCATCCAAGTAACAATCGAAAGCCTCGATCGATGTATTATCTCAAATAGATAAAAACTTGGTAAAATGTTCATAGAAATAGCTATACAATCCCCCATAGTCACCCTTCCTCCAAATATATCGACGGGATCAGATAGCCTCGACGATCCGAAGATAAGAGCGATTACTGGGTAGAGCCCAATCGCCACCATTGCCACCCGGATTAGAACCGCTAGATAGAGAGTCACAAGCGAGCGCTTGATAGCCTCCGGCGCTGGTTCCCACATATGGGAGTATACATGTGGGAGGTACGGTTCGAGGATGTAATGTTTTATCAAGAAAAGTGTGCAGAGGCATGTTGTGAGGATTATGTTTGAGTATGGAGTTAAGATGGAAATTGGGGCCTCATTGTTTGCAGGGCTATGACGGATTGCAAAATCGGATAATCCCATGGCGTATAAAACAATTGATATACTCCGTAAAGAAGGGCAAATTGTGAGATGATGGATTGAGAAGATAGGTGAAGGGTCATGGTGGGAGTAAATAAAGAAATGTCCTGATAAGGAGAGAAGAAGGACAAATATAGGAAGTAACAATTTTCATAGTTATAGTTCTGCGTTTCGGTGCAGATGCGTCTCAGGCCCTGAAGTTTTAGGAATAGCGAAGCTTCAAAGGGGATCCTGGCGGGCCGCCTGGGCGAAAGTAGCAACTTGAGCGAATCACTAGATTGTGTAACACTAAAGTTCGTAGACGGGAAAGACTTGGCCTAAGCCAAGAGGCTTGCAATTGGGCTGGGCCTGAGAGTTTAGTGTATAACTGTATAGTATTAAGCATTTATATACTCGTAGTAGGGCATATCGCGCAGGATATAAAGCTCGAAATCGGAGATGCCAAGCAACACACGGACGTTCCGTCTATTCGCACTTTGCGAGGTCAACTTGTCAGCAGATGCACTGTTTGCCTATACTAATAACGTAATCAGTTCTGACAAATCTTCTTGGTGATGATTTTAAGGATACTAGAGCTCTCATTCCTCTTTCATTCCGATCTGCATGTGCTCTGTATAGCGCAGAAATCACCTCAACTCGCGGGCACTGACATACGCTTCATAAAACCAGGGAGTCTGGCTGCACTGTACTGATTGGATAATATATATTGTCACCCTTAGCTAGGCGGGATGGCTAGTGTCGGCTTCGTCGAATTGTCTTGAGGGTAACTTGTGGGATATTAGCAATACATCGGCTTACACTACCCCGAGTCCATACAGGCAATCATTTAGCCCTCGACTCGGTTATTCGCCTGAAATATCACATATCAACAAAGGCCGTAGCTCGACATGATATATATCAACATTGTCATCATGTTGTATTTTTTGGGAACAACACAAATTGCGAAAGTAGCCGCGGGTTTGTGAGATCGTGATCTATTTTAGGGTGTTTGTCTGTGGCACCATGCCACGAACTTTGAACAATAGGAGGTTGCTTGGAGAATGATATTCGAACACAGTTAGAAGCCTCATTCGACCATCTTCCTTCGTCTAACCAATCCGCACAATGGTCTTTGTGGGTGACCTCATCCGTTGTCGCCAACTTCAATACCACACTAGAACGAATCACTGGCGCGAGGGGTATATTTCGAACATTCTATGATCGTCGTTGGACCCTCGTTTGTAACTATCCCTTTTGTTCATGCAAGGGTTCTCTGAAAACGTTTGTGGCTGTTGGCCCAATCATGACTCCACTCCTGGTCGAGCTGCAGGTCTCTTGACCCTGCCAAGCGCCTGCTAATTTCGGTTGTCGGTTCGCTGGCGGCCTGGATCTCGAATAGGAGCTCAGAGATTCGACCATGGAAAGTTCGATCGAAAAGCTCCTTCAAAGAAGCTCGGATCACAAATACTCTGTGCATATCTGCGGCTGATAACTTTGGTAGTGGCCGAATTTGATGTCGAAACAACTTCAAAGATGCTTCAAGAGTCGAGGCGGAGTGGGTTTAAAAAAGTTTTTCGTGGCAGTTTGTGCTTCAGACCCGAACGTTTGCTGTCGCTAGAACTGCGGGGCAGCTTTTGGTGGGCAATCTGCAGTTCATCTGTCACGATTAAACGGACAGGACCAGTTTCGGAATGGCGGCCTCAAGTGAGTGCAAAATGCGGGTAAGGTGTGGAGAAAGGAATCTTCGAAATGAAGGCCGTGACCCCATTGTTAGCGTCACACGTGAATGCCATTTAAAATCAAGCTGCAGATAAGTATCTGGAAACGTCTTAGGGAAACGTGCTGATGACAGGCGAGAGAGCCTTTTAGATTCTTCATTCCTGCATTTGGCGGGGCAGGGTCGCTGGAAATTTCCAAAAGTCAGAGACGTCTACGTAAAGAACCTGCCTAGTTCGACGCCTCGAATTGTACGAAAGACAATCGTGGGTTTTAGCCTATCTTCATCGGCAAGATCTCCATAGTGGCAATGGGCGGTTCACAGGTGCGAGCCAGGGGCTCCTGCTCGAAGGAAGGGTTCGAAACTCCTGTTGTGTCGGAAATCAAGGGCGGACCCCCTTTTACCATATTACCTCAGAACTCTTTGTAGTGTGGAACCGAACAAACTTAAAGGCCAGTCTTATAGCCAAAAAATTCAAGATGGACCTGGCAGCAACCGACGCTGGTGTGAATTGGGATTAGTCAAGTGTCGCCAGCCGCATGGGGTACAGATAAGGAGAGAAAGGCGGTAACAATTTAGGTGTGATGCCCATCGGGTCTTTGCTTTGCCAATGGGATCCGAGTGACTGCCTCATACAAAACTACACTGGAGGTTCTTCAGCCTGATCTCTTTGTATCACCAAGTGTTTTTTTTCTCTATCCTTTGAGTTTGGATAGAATCCATTCCTTTCAGCGAGCGTTCTCTACATTTTCCTTACACTCGACATTCGTTTATTCATTTTCTTGTTTTATTCGTACTGAGTACGACAGACTATCACTCAAGTGAAGGGAAAGGAGCTGTGGAACAGCGCCTCTGGATCTCAGTCTAATTATTGCACGGACGGATTGGATTAATTATCATCGACAAGGAGGATTCTTTCAAAGGGTACCGGATACACGCTGAACGATATCGAACTTTTGGTACGACATTAAGAAGACATCGCGCGCAGACGGTTATTTTTCTTTGAAAACGGAGCTCAAATTGGAATTAATTTCAAGAAATACGGTCGCGCGGAGGGCATCGGACATCGTCAAATTGCGCAGACATCACGACTTCGACATCAACATTGTTCAATCACATAGTCTGTCTTGGTTCGGATCAGAGATTTTTTTTAAGTTTGGGCTCTCTAGTTCAACTATTTTGACTGTCGCCACTCGAGCAGCCTTGAGTCGAGTCTAGTCCCTGTGGCCGTTCTGGGGGTTTGAGAGGGCTGGGATATTTGGCTGTGGAAATCTTGAAGTCCAAAGCGTCAGAGTGGGACCACGGAACTGTCTCATGCATCGATGGTGAGCGCGTCCCTCAAGCACCCCGAATACATCATCAATCAATCTTTTACAGTTTTCTGGCATTGGCTCTTGCTTTAAATCGTCAAGTGTATTAAGTTGGCCGGTGTCGGTCGTGATACAACACAAAACACTTCCCCTGTTGTTTCAAACGGTCAGATTCCTATATCGTCGTGGGCCCTTAACCTTGCCGACAGGTACCATGGTACCTCTGCTTCTATCATTGGCTCTCCCTCGCTCTTGACGGAGATGACGATAATACGCGATCTTGAATCTTCGGACGGCAAAAAATGTTAGAGAACTTCAGCTAAATGTTCGTCACTTGCAGATTTATATACAATGATATCGATATTGAGTTGACACCCACGTTTTCCAACAAGCGGCTGCACGATCCCGTCGACTCCGTGACACTCTCTTTTCCAGCATCCTGGTTTTCCCGTTTCCGCTTTGGTTTTCTCTAGGACAGACCCTGGTCAATACCTTACAACATGCAGAATTTCACAAGGCGGTCCTACGACCAGTCCAAAAATACACTTGACCCTCTAGACGAGGATCCTATATATGAAGACCACTCGCCTCGGGCGTTGAGGGTGGTCAATGGCGGCATAGATCCTAGACATATGCGCAAGGGGAGCTATATTGAAGATGATTCGTACGCGGTACCTCTACCTTCTCAAGAATATGGCGGCTTGCCTGAGTTTCCAGTATATACGAAAAGTGGGGCGACTCCTGATGTTTCAAGAAAACGGGATTCTCGAGACCAGTCTGCAGCATCTGGTCGATCGTCGGGTCGTACTGGACGTTCGGGTGCTCGAAGGTCCCTCATACTTGGACCGCAGCCGCAGCCTCAATTACAGTCGCAATCCCCACAGTCTGCATCAAGGCCTCGATTTCCGGTTAATCCTTCGTCTTCAGGAAACGCAGAATACTATCGACAGCAACAAGCAGTACAACAATATCAGCAATCACAAAATCAATCAAGATCTAGTCGACATTTAAGTCAAAGCGTCGCTAGTCCTGGTCTTGGCCGATATAGTCCTCCACTAGAAGCGGATGAGGACGCCGAGTTCGACGAGATGAGGGCACGGTCGATTATGATCGGCTTCGAGGCCCCTTCGCCCAGCACAACTAACCAACATACTCCCAATGGACCTCACTTTCCTCCCGTTCAGCCACAAAACCTAGCACCTTTCCACAATGTTGGCAGGGGTTCGAGGACCTCAGCGTCGAGTACGAACTCTGCCGTTGCAGGGAAACGGGGCCATGCCGCATCCTCACACTATTCGCAAGTATCATATGTCTCTACGATCCCTGAGGAGGCATCTGACTACGGTCGCAATGCTCACAACTCCTATGCCTCCTCCCATGTAATACCCTCAAGCTGGGGTTCCCCCGTAGGAGGGCTTTGGATACCTGCCTCAAACGAGGAATTGATGAGTGATGCATCTTCGATATCGAAGGGTAGCAACAAGAGCCGGGGTAATGACTACGAGGACTTCGATGAGGGCGCGACTTTGGTCCGACAAGCTAGCATGGGCCGAAAACAAAAGCCAAAATTAACAAATGTTCGAGCTAGATCAACGGAAAGATCTTCAGAAAGGTCATCGGATAGGTCCTCGGAAAAGTCCTCGGAAAAGTCCGATTTGAGGTCAAAGTCCTCGAAGAGCGACTTGACCAACAACTCGCACAGCCACGGGAAACGTGGTGGTAGCATGGCTTCCTTGAAGCTTGAACAAAAGATGACAGGGAAGTCGGAGAAGACGATGATGGCTTCTCAACCGATTGGGAACCAGATGGAAGACTTTGATGATCTACAGCCACCTCCAAAAATTGGATTTTGGCAGAGGTTGTCGGCAATAAGTACGAGGAGTAATTCTTCAGATATGGCTCCAAAGCCTCTGCGTATTCCCAGCGGGAAAAGTTCGCCCGAAGAGAATTATACCACGATGCATGCCCGTAAAGGAAGCCAGAGCCCTTCCGTAGCTACTGGTCCGCTAGGTGCAAACCTATCTATCCCGCAGCCAGCCCTTAACCGACCTCGACCGCCAAGACTTAATATAGACGCCGTTAGGGAGGCGGAAGCGAGAGGCAGTCTGACCAGCTTGCCAGAATTGATAAGACGAGCAACCAAGCTGGCTGCAGTCCTCGAGACTGGAGCACGGCCAGACAGCAGATGGGAAGGCAGTCGAGCACCTAGCATGATGAGTACGGATACTTCAAACATGAATGGCCACGGCCATGGTCATGGTCGATACCAAGAATCCCTTTCAGATATCCTCGCCTCTTTCCCACCGCCACTAGCATCCTCCCGGCGCCTATCAAGCCGAGGCACGGCTTGGCCGCTTCCTGGAGACTTTGCATATCTGCAGAGTGAAGAAACATCCGAAATTCGGCGGAAACGTAAGATCTGCGGTCTCCCGTTGTGGGCCTTCATTTTACTGGTCCTCCTCGCAATCGTTGTCGCAACAGCCGCTGTTATTCTTCCCGTTCAGCTCGTAGCATTAAGCAAGGACAAAGGAAAGGCCACTGCCTCAATTACAGCTGATACGTGCTCAAAGACGAACCCGTGTTTGAACGGTGGGTTGGCGAGTGTAGAGAATGGCCAGTGCATGTGCGTCTGCACGAATGAGTTCTTCGGCGCCAACTGTGCACAATCCAATGACCCGGCTTGCACGACGATGCTCATCCAAGAAACAACGAGTGGCGGTCCTATTAGCAGAAACGTATCACTCGGACTTGCTATCCCAAGGCTTCTAGGGATTTCGCAATCCAAATTTAGCGTCCCCATCGACTCAGCAACCCTCGCAAGTACATTTTCGTCAACTAACACTACATGCGCTTTGCAAAACGCTCTCGTCATGTTAAATGGCAGGACAAGCCCTCCTGGTACTACGTCGGATTCTAAAATCAACACAGCATCCAGCGGGGTCGCTCTCGATGAGAACGTTGTAGACTTTGCAAGAGTGGCGGTTTTGTATCTTGCTAGCACGCAGGGAATGCGACAGGCCGTCGATGCGCGGGAAAACCTCGGGACCGTCTTCGCAGATGGGCAAGACTACGGCACTGTCGGAGTCGATAGCACGATCGCAATCAACTTGACCAAATTGAGCATCTCGACTGACGGAGGCAAGAAGGTCGTTGGTAGCCCATCTACGAAACTGAAGCATAAACGATCAGAGTCCGGTATCAGCCATAGCCATACAGTCCGAAGGCATAAGATCCCTGGAGGCCTTGTTTAAACCAAACCCTCCCCCAAACACCCCGAAATTTCAAACACCTCCAAACCTACGTGGCAAATCTCCTATCCTTACTCAAAAGCATGTCCTTCGAAACATCATTAGCCACCAACACCGGCGTTTATCACATCGAATTTTTTCGCTATCTATTTCTTACATTCCTTTAAGACCCGTTTTATCATCAGAGCGATATTTTAATAACGATCCTTTTCAGCATTTTCTTTTACTTTTTTTTCCTTTGGGGGATTTCACTTTTTTAGTTCTCGGATACCATTGTACACTATAACAGCTTACTCCCTTTTCTCCCTTTTCTATTTTCTTTTGGCATTATATATTGGAGGATTGGTATCTATATTTTGTCTTTTGAGCTCTATTGTCTTTGTGTCCGATAGATAAGCGTAGCGCAAGTTATCTTAGACTACGCTAAGCGGTGGAATAGCTGCAGATATTATGCATATATTGCTCGGTTTATATATTTTTTATCCGTTGTCTCGAAGAAATAATTTATCTATTAAACTTTATAAATTTACATACTATACATGATCCCCCGGCTAGTTAGACCTATACCATGCATAGCCGTAGACCCGCGATAGAGATAAAAATTCCCATGCCCTCATTCAGTTGACTTGATAACCTTTTCGGTCCCTTCATCCGGCCGTTCACCGGATGTTGTGCCCTCCGAACGATCGCCATCGATAGTTTCATCCCCTGCTGTATTATTACTGATTGACAGCTTTTCCAAACTAGGCATTAATACGGGCTCTTCAGCGGGCTCTTCAGCAGGCTCATCGTCCAGATTAATTCCCAGCTCTTTCCGCATACCTCTAACCGTATGCCTTAGATCTCGGATCCTTTTCTCGTGGCTTTCAATATCACTCAATGTTGAAACAAGTTTCATGATAGGCGGTAGGCTATGCACGAAATTCTTCTGCGCAGATCCTAATGCCGTAGGGCGAAGAATTCCAAACCAACGAAGGGGGTCGGTTTTGGGATTGGCCAGGGTTAAAGCGGCCTCGCTGTCGTCTGGGTCTGCATCTGGCGTGTCGGAATTTGCTTGGTCAAGAAGCCCGGAGTCCTTTTCTTTGACAGATTCGGGCTCTGAGCCGTCGAGTTTGGGGGAGGTTTCCAATTCGACTTTTTCTGAGTTTTCGATCTCGGGCGGTGTGGTTAGATCTGTCAGTGTGTATGCCGTGACATCGGTCTCGTCTACGGCTATACGGCTATATGCCCAGTTTATTAAAAAGTGAAGTTGTAGAAATTTTGAAGATGCATTTAACTTACACTCCTCGTAGAGCCTGCATTCGATTATCGTACATATCCTGCCCATACCGTCCTCTATTCGGCGCATTGAAATTCGCCTGCGCGAGATTAAAGAACCCCTGCAGTGAAAGACCTCAATGTCAGAATCACATCACATAAATGCGTGTAATCAAATGCATGAAAATGCGAGTTCTGATCCTTACATCTGATAAAGCGCGAGAAATCTCGGCTCTCGAAGCCTGGTATTTGTCGAACAGGTCGAGGTAACTGATGATTAAAAGATCGAGTTTGTCTTGAAGCTCATCTAAGTCCTCTTGTGTCGCCATTTTTAGGTATTCAATGGATGGATTGCCTTATCTGAGTTCTGGTTTCCAATATCTGAGGAATTATATGCCGAACACGAGGTGGTTATCCAGCCGTGTTCATGTTCTGGAGGGGATGCCTGCGGCATACGTCGACATGGAAGCTACGAGCAGGTTGCTTAACGTTGGTGTTGTTGGGCCATGTCTGTGTGGCTGACAGAAGCTCCAATTTGAGGCTGGTGCATTACCTACGCCATCCACTTCCCAAAGCTACCCTCCGCGTCCTCCACCTCATCCTCCAACCATACCATACCAACTTATCGCATTTCCACCCGGCTCCTTCATATCCTCGCAGTCCGGATTTGTACCATCGCGAACAGAATACTAAATTTGACTATATCGCCCCTCCCGAAGCCCTTATCACACGATGTCGTCAGAGAGCAACTTGAAGCCTGAGAAGGACTGGACGGAGACGTTGGACCAGCAGCTGCCGGAGATAGAACAGCTTGCTAAAGTGCGTATCATCCCACATCTGCCTTTTCTAATGGCCCCTAAAACTAGTACTAACGGTTCATGCAGACCGACCTCCAAGCCGCCATCGAAAAGCTCCTCGCCCTCGAAAAACAGACCCGTCAATCCTCAGATCTAAAATCCACATCACGGCTTCTAGTCCTCATCGTCACGCTATGCAAAGACGCGGGAGAATGGAAACTTATGAATGAGAATGTACAGCTGCTGGCGAAGAAGCACAGTCAGCTGAAGCAGGCTGTTACGAAGATGGTGCAGGTTGTTATGGGATTCTTGGATGATACCCCGGATGTTGATACCAAGCTGTCTGTTATCGAGGCTTTGAGGACTGTGACTGAGGGGAAGGTATGTATATCTCGATCTACCGGGATTGTATTTATAGGCCCCGCTGCTAAGTTAGCTATCATCAGATCTTCGTCGAAGTCGAACGCGCCAGGGTAACGCGCATCCTCTCGGCCATCAAGAAGTCCCAGGGCGACCTCACAGCGGCCACGGAAATCCTGTGCGAACTCCAGGTCGAAACTTTCGGTTCCATGGAACGCCGAGAAAAGACCGAATTCATCTTGGAACAAGTCGGTCTATGTATCGAGAAGGGCGACTGGATGCAAGCTGCAATTCTCTCCCGCAAGATCTCGACTAGATTCCTAAAGGACAAGACGGTTGCCGACTTGAAATTGCGATACTACGAGCAGCAGATCAACCTCGCCAAGAATGACGATAAATATCTAGATGCGTGCAAGCATTACTGGGAGGTCTATGATACCGAAGAGGTTAAAGAAGACCCCGAGAAGTGGAAGGCAGTGCTCAAACGTCTCGTGTACTACGTCCTACTCGCACCTTACGATAACGAGCAGTCCGATCTATTACACCGCATCTCACAGCTTCCAAAACTCCAGAGCGTCCCCATGCAAAACGACCTTCTACTCCTTTTCACAAAATCCGAGTTGATGAGATGGAAGTGGATTGAAGAGACTTATTCTAGCGAACTCCTCGACGGCGACATCTTCTCCGCCGAGGGTGGCAAGGATCCCAAGGCGGTTACTAGATGGGAGGACTTGAGGAAACGCGTGATCGAGCATAACGTCCGTGTTATTGCCAAGTACTATACCCGCATTTCGATGGAGAGGCTGCAGAACTTGTTGGATTTGAGCGAAGATGAGAGCGAGAATTATTTGAGCAAGCTCGTGACTCAGAAGACAGTCTATGCCAGGATTGATAGGCCGGCAAGGGTTGTAAGCTTTAAGGAGCCGAGGGATAGTAATGATATTTTGAACGAGTGGAGTGGGAATATGAAGGGGCTTTTGGGGTTGTTGGAGAGAATCGACCATTTGATCACAAGGGTGAGTGATATTTCATACAATACTTTCATCCAATTTGTCCGTCATACTAACATGTTGAATAGGAGGAGATGATGGCAGGCATACAGGGCAAGGCCAAGGCGAAGAGGTAAGGTGTATTTTGAAATCAAAGAATATCATCTTTGTGGAGCGGTTTGATATATACATTAAGCCAGGAATGAATTCAACAACCAAAAAAAAGACAAGCATGATGCAATTATGAAAGGCCGGTAACGGTTTTTATTCTTTAGCATTTTTTTCGTTCCTTCCATCCATGCATTCTCGCTGGCTCCGGAATAATAATAAAGTATAAAAGAAGTAATAGGTATTATGTACAATATTAGATGAATACAATTGTGCAGTATCCTTGCTCTTTTTTCTTTTTTGGTTCTCGTCGCATGCTTGATCTTACAATTCATCGTCCGTAGTCGCCAAGGGTAGAGGGGTATCCGAATATCGCACGAGTGGAAAGTCCGGGGAAACTAAAGGCTGGTTTTGCGGCAAGTCATATGAAGTGTTTTATACATATACATTCCATACCCACGCCTTAACAGCATTTTTTGGTTCTCGAGTCTATCCAATATCCGACGTATCGTGTATTCCAGGTCGGGTTGTTTAATCCCAATTGCGTCTCTCGACTTTCTCGACCGGAACAACCATCGGCCTGGGTCCGAAGCCGTATTTCTGTTGTCTTCTTAGAGCCTGGGAGAAAGCGTAGGTGCTCCGTTCGTCGTATGGCTGTGTACGGATCGCGGTACCAATCGACATGAAGAAGCTGTTTTGTTTGGGACTACGTCAGTTGTGCTTCTTTAAATTGACGGGTGGGGGTTTTCGTACCCGAATGTGGCGGCGGAACCGGCCATGTATTGTCCCAAGGATCTGAAGACGCCATTGGGACCTGCGCCGTACCGGAAGATGTTGTAGCCGCCAAAGATGAAACCGATGATTAGACCGACAGCTGTTGTTTAGGAAGCCGTTAGTGGTGTTTTCAGGATCTCGGGTAGGTTCCGGTTTGTAGATATATCAAAATCTGGGGAAGGGGAGGAAAACGTACAAGTTCCCATCATCAAACCAAGTTTCACTGGAAATTGATCGAGTATTAGTAAACCATTTGACTGAATGTGAACCCGAGGACTTCGGGTTATAAAAATTTAAGATATCGTACTTTTGTCGAAGGTGGAGGGGCCATGTTGACCTGCCCCGCCACCGGTTGGCAAGTTGACTGGAACCGGCATTGTGATAGATGGTAAAACAGAACCCCCTCGGCAAGGTCTAAATTAAAGAAAGACGGTTGAAGTTCGGCTGGGTCTGCGCTAGGGAATGGCGATAGCTCCGATGGGTAGTAAAGTTGGTTGATGCGGCCGATGAGCTTGTGGTGTGGATGTGCGTGGGGCGTTCGGGGTTAAAATTTAAGAGCGAAGAGCAGGGAATCCGGGGCAACGCAAAATATGCAACATGGTTTAATCGAATTGCGACGGCAGCATTGGTTTACGAGATAAAACGGGCTGGATATTTCTGTGAGACTACCAAGTACTTACCTAAGTAAGTACCTACTTAAGTAAGTAGGGGGGTAGGTATATGTTTAATGTGTTTATTTGATGTACAATCTACCGTATATACGTGTAAAATGTTATTATTATTTTGAATAAATCTAGCTGCAGAATTACAGAAATTGAATTAGTACATATCTATAGCTATATAGTCCAGGACGAAACCCGGGCCTTCGAGGTTTTTAATTGCGAGCGAGCAAGATAACCAAATTTTGATGGGTAGTACCTAGTAGTCTGGCCTGAAATTATACCTAGGTAAGCACTTAGATAAGTGATAAGGTTGGATAGATGTCTGTCGTAGTAGAAATGAACAAGAGGGTCCGTCCGAGTTTAGATCACGGTGTCTAGAGCCCGATATAGTTCCGGTAGATTCTGCATTGGCCGCACCCTGTAAACTGCTGTAGAATACTACCGAAGCCTGTGTATTCTGTACCAGTCCATTACGATTTCGCCATTGACACCGTGTATAGAGTCGTAGAGTCCAGATCGGGTCATGTCGAACTCGAAAGATAAATTTCCCTCGATTCCTGACGATGAGTATATAAAGACCCCGCCTCCCCACACTTTTTCCCTTTTTCTTCTCATATAGATTTGAAGAGTCGAGACGCTTTGAATGCTCCACGTAGTTGTCCAACAACTTTCCTTCAATTGAGCCCCAGTACCGTCCCTGCTTAGCCTCGAACCCAGTTCCAGCTAGCCCCATCTTCTCAGGTATGTTGCAAACTTCTTCCCTTGCTTAGCCCATTGTGTGGATTCTAATTTGTTCATTAGACCGTAGACCACTAGATCAATCGTGTTCTATAACATCAATACTAGTCAGGATGTCTGGAGCTGCAAATACAAGGGTTAGTGTTAATATGGTTCCCCCAACTTGTGATAGATTGCGTTTGAGAATATATGACACTCACATAATATTTCTATGTAGTCGCAAAAGGGCAAAATGAAAGAGGAAAAAAAGCGCAAGGAGAGCAAGCGCCAACCGCAAGATGTGATCGATACAATCCTCCAAGAGCACCGTACCAGTACCATCGCTCAAATCCGCGCTGACATGGTGGTAAGACCAATGTCATTTGAGTTCCCCACATTCGATATGTTTTCCTTTTCTGACGTATAGAAAAAATATAGTGTAATGAATATGCTAGAAAGGGAGTTGGCATTGCGACTGCACATGGGGATTTGCCGTCCGTGTCAATCTTTGAGGAGCTTTTTGGGGTTCGAGTGCCGGCTGGCAAGCAAGCTCCCAAGAGATATCCGTGGGAGACGTCAATTCCGATAGCAAAGCTGCAGCAGGCGATGGCGGATGACTTTACCAAGATCGATGAGTAAGTTTCCAAACAGCCCTAGGTTTGAAATTGTTTGTAGCATTCGAATATTCCGACTTTAAGGGATATATCGATCGTGAATTGTTAGGTAGCTAACGTATGTTGCAACGCAGAGATCTCGAAATGGGGTTGACGAACGAAGACGTCAAGCTGCGGTGGAGTCAGCTCCCGATGGAGAACCAAGGGCGGTTCTCCGTCGAGGCGTGGTACGGTGATCAGGCATTCAGCATGACGCTGAAAGAGGCAAGCTCGGTTATAAGTCTGTCGACCAAGTCTCGTGCTGAATATCTTGCGCGTAAATAGGATTGATAAGAAAAGGGAGAAGGAAGCGGAGGAGGGATCGTCGTCAGACGATTCCTATCCGCTCCTTCTATGTCATCTTATTCAACCCGCCTGTCCCCTCCCCCACTCCTGCCCCCCCTATTTTCTTTGATTCTTCCTTTGTATCCTTCTTTGTATCCTTAGCACTTCCGACCACCCCCCTCTACCCACATGTTCTGTTGTTTCTGAATACCAACACTACTAGCTACTCAGTCCTATCCGAAGTATTTATCCTTCGAAGTTTCTTATTAAATAATAATAATTTCTTCTTATAGAAGCCTTGGTTTTTAGTTTAGGATGCATATGTTGTTTATCGAGAGCGTGCACTAGCTAGCACCGGACCTACATAGCTATCTTATCGTTTAAGGTGTATGCTTGCCGGCTTAAGTATACTTGCACGTCTTTACCTACCTAAGTAGGTAAGTAAGCATTCACACCCAGGTGTCAGTCTCGGGGCTACTCAAGTATATGTTAGTAGTACAGCCACGCTGAGAGTCGGGATGAATGAAGCCCCTAAGCTACGTGGGGGTAATGCTAGCCTCGAGGCCGGGAAAACTATTGGGAGCAGGCCAGATTTACTCCGGCCGCGTTCACGTTAGACCTAAGTCCTTTTGTGCGGTCTGAGTACGAGACCGGCTGGTCTCGTAGGCCTACTCTCGGCTCTGGGGGCTCGAGGCTGGGCTTGAAGACTGGCTATGTTTTGGGTGGGGAATATTTATAGGGTGATATAATAGTCTCAGCATTTCCGATTTTCGAACTATAAAAAGGCCACCGCCCCCCCGGATCCTTTCTTCCCTTCCTTCCTTCCTTCCTTCCTTCCTACTTCCTTTCCTTCTTCCTTTCTCTCCACCAACATCCTCAGCAACGACTTTTCATCAACCAATCGAAGGATCCCTAAACTACAGTGGCGACATTGAAAGGCCATTGGGCCTCTTCCTCTCACCCATCTATTCATCAAGGGCTCCCATCAAGGAAGTCATCGAAAGCCACTGAGGCAAATATAGATTATGCTCCTGGCATCTGTGGCCGTATGTGAGGATTTGTTTCGGGGCTGCATATACGCGCCCCGAAACATCCTCTGAGACAAACCCGTTCAACAAGTGGCTGAACTTACAACAACCGACGGGTAAGTGGTCTTGCTTGCATATAGTGCTATGTATACGTACTTGGGAAACATAGAACTAACATAATGGAAATGGGAATATAGGGCCTCCGTGGCCGTGGTTGTGTGAGGACTTGTTTTGGGGCTGCATATACGCGCCCCAAAACATCCTCTGGACGTATCCGTGGGAGACCTCGATTCCATCGAGGAGCTCAAACGCGCAAAAGCCTTTGAGAAAGAAGCTTCTCCTTTCCAATTCAGTCTAGTGTCAGAACAACGGACCATCTTTTAGTCATACCGAAAGGCAATCCAGCAGTACCGGTACATCGTTGGGAAATCGGCGATGTACCTGATACCTTCCAACAGAGAGGACGATGCGCAAGAAGGGGTTGGTTTAATTTCGAAACTGGAGGTATATAGCGCTAGATACACGTACTCGGGAACATATGGCTAACATCATGGGAATGGGACTATAGGGCCTCCGCGGCCGTGGTTCTATGTGTGCAATGAATATGCTAAGAAGGGAGTTGGCATTGCGACTGCACATGGAGATTTACCATCCGTTTCTCTTTTCGAGGAGCTTTTCGGGGTTCGGGTGCCAGCTGGTAAACAAGCTAGCCCCGGCCCCGAAAAGTTATCCGTGGGACGGGGCCTCAGGCAGATCGCCTTATACGAGGATTTGTTTTGGGGCTGCATATACGCGCCCCAAAACATCCTCTGGGCGTGCCTCGGTGGAGCCAGCTCCCGATGGAGAGCCAAGGCAGATATCCTGCCGAAACACGGTGTTGGGCCCTCGATTCGTAAAGAATCGGTAGGTGGTCCTTGTCTTGCGAGGTCTTGTAGTATCTCATTTTCAAGACGAACGTTGAGCTAATAACCTATCTTGGGATGTAGGGGCCTCGAAATGGGCTTGACGAATGAGGACGTCAAGCTTTGATGGAGCCAGCTGCCAATGGAGAACCAAGGACGGTTCTCTGTTGAGGCATGGTATGGTGGCCCTCGATACTAATCGGTGAGTGGCAATCGTCTTGAAAAGTCTTGTAGTATTTATTTTCAGGGCGAAAATTGAACTAATCATCTATTCTGTGATATAGGGGCCAATTCCCCATGGAGGACCAGGGACGGTTCTCCGTAGGGGCGTGGTACGGTGATCAGGCATTCAGCATGACGCTGAAAGAGGCAAGCTCGGTTCTCAGTCTGTCGACCAAGTCTCGCATGGAGTATTGAAAGCAAAAGTTCTCCATCTTTTCTTTTCTGTACCACTTCCCTTTACCATTTACATTCATGCTATTAATATTGTCTCGGGCCAGACTGCCAACGCGATAGCCACCGCAGGTGGCATGTTAGATACCTTGTTTGGTAGTTCGGATCTATATCAATTGGGATACTTAAGAGACTACTTTGCCGTAGCTCTTCTTGTATTCTATATTGAACTTATATGTTACTTGTTTCACGCTCTGATCTTGACTTTAGTCTTTACACTGCTAGTAAGCAGGTGGGTACCTACTTAAGTAAGTAAGTAGGTAGGTACCGGGCTATATCTACCTCAGTAAGTACCTGTCGCCTCTATATCACACGCACGCACGCACATGGGGGTATAGCTATAGGAACACCCCGAGCCTCAATTCTAGGACCAGCCTCGTAACCAAATCGATTCTAGGGCACCGTGTTACTTAGTCTCGTTCCTAGTCTCGTAACTCTCGTTCCCAGCGTGTTGCTCCACCAAAAAATGCAACACCTCCAATAAACAAAAAACCACCACTAAAGTCCGGTCGCACAGAACCCTCATCGTGCATCTGCTAGCTCCCTTACATCCACTTTTTTACCGCTGAAACAGATATGCTTCGTTTCATGTTCTTTTTTATCTTTATTTCTTTATTTTTTTTTTTATAATTTTTGTTTTTATTTTTTGCGGGTGGGTGCTTTCTTGTGTTACCAGGACCACTTTGTATCATATCATCCGCGCGGAGAAGTCACTCGATCGATACGGGTAGGTTACGGCCGAGATCTTGTGGTGTTAGCTTTTTGTAGAACATGCATATGGAGAGGTCATTGTCATGTCGAAGGGTTTTTCACATGCTGCCCCTCGATCAACTAGTGGCGGTGGTGGTTAAGCCCCTTTTCGGTTCTCCCCTCTACTATGTATCTTTTTTCGAAGGGTTTTCCCGCTTTTTTTTTAATATTTATTTCTGGGGAAGGGAGTTTCGGATAGATTGTATGGCGAATTTGAGGGGGGTAAGCTATCGATGAGGTCTAGCGAGAAAACACGGGGTAGAAAGTAGTAGAGGGCATGGTTATGCTTGTAGACGGGAAGGGGATCCATCGGTCCATTTGGGGTTACCCCTCGATGACCCCTAAGCCGCTGCATACTTTGTATATTAGCCTGCTAGATTGTAGATGTGTGTATGTATGTAGGTAGGCGCTCATGCGACTAAAATAGAGTATGGGGGAAAATCGATTGTAGATTTTCTGTTCCAGTGTCATGCCTGGAGTGTGCGTGCGGCGTGCATGTTGACGAATGAGCTGAGGGATCATACGGTTTATGGCCGGGGTGGGGGATTGGGGAGGTCTCCACCGGACTGTCAGCTATTTTACAGTGTACGAATGGGAAAAGCTTGTTGGAACTCGCTCGAGCTCCCCCAATCGGCGGAGGGGAGAGGGTGTTCCATACATCGTTCTCTGCAGGAGGCGATTTTGGTATTACATGCCGTATGATCTAAGCCGGTTGAAAAATTTTCGCACTTGATCGTGATCAGATAAGTCTTTTTAAAAATTTTGTAGACCTTTTTAGTCAGAAATGAAGGGGAAAAGGGAAAAGAGCTGTGCCTGATGGGAGTTAGACCGCCTGCCGCCGCTTGTAGCGGATTGTTTTTTTCATTTCATTGGGAGAAGGGGATTTTTCTCCTATTTTTGGGTGTATTATTTTTCTGCTTGCTGCTTCTTTTACCCGTCCATTCACACCTGCTTTTTCTTTCCTGCAAGCAAGCACCGAGTGGTGGAACGGCGCAGGTCTACATCACCGAGCATATCGGCCTTGCTACCCCCCCCCTTCTTTTTTGTTATTTTTCGTTCTTGTGTACAGATATACTTTTTTCTTTTCTGTCCAAGGTTCCTGGGGGTGGACTAATTACCTAGTAAGTAGTTACTTGGGACTTGGTTCATGCGAGGGGCAAAGCAGAGCAAAGCAGCCTTTTTTTGACGTTTTTGTTGACATCCATCGACGGAAAAGACTAAAAAGAGACAGTAAGAAAAGCAAAAATAACAAATACGAGGACGTCTTTTCTGGTCGAGCCTTCCGTGCCTGATCGGTCGATTCTATTGATGGGAGATAGAAGATACAATCAGAGGAAGATATAGAATAAAATAGAATAAAATGGAATAGAGGATAAGAGGATTGTTTGGGGATATTGCCTGCTGTTTGGTATCGATATCATCAATTGCATCGAGTCGAATAGGAGAGTCCGTGGTGGTGTGTTACTACTACTAGTATACTGTACTGCTGCATCTTTTGCCTCCCTCCAAATTTTACTCTGAAACCAACCTTCTACTCCATTTTCTATTTTATATCTTTACGCTTATATCCTTCCCATATCTTTATCCTTTTCGATATTTTTATTTTATTATTTTATCGGGGAACGAGGTTATTTCCCTTTGGCGCCGGACCCGTCGTTCAGCTATCGAGCTAGCGGAAAGGTGTGTTGCCAAAACCAGACAAACTCGACACCTTTTGCTTCCATTCACATCGTCACATTCACAATTCAGCTTCCCTCTCTCTTCCTCTCTCTTCCTCCCTCTCTCACGACCCCAGTAACGTAACGAACCCCTCGACAAGTTGCCCCGCCTGGCGATAACGACCGTTTCCTATTCTTCTTTGGGACTTCTAGAGCATTTGACATAGACCTTTTTTTTTCGACCGAGGAGGGAAAAAAAGAGGCTTGCTTGGAAAAGGAACGAGCAGGCGAAAGAGACAACTAAGACGTTTTGACGGGCTAAACCTGGTCGGGTATTTCTGGACCACCATCGACTATCTTATTTTATTTTTATTTTATTTTTATTTATAATATTACTTCCCGACATCGTCGTGCTTCTTTCTTTTTCGTTTGTTTGGTTGTGGTTTTTTTATTCGGACGACGGTGGTCTTGTCTTCTTCTTTTGGAGACGAGGAAAAAACAGACGAAAGGAGTTTCCCTTTCGACGACGGGGATTCGAAGCTTCGCCCTTTTTTGGATCCGGGCTATCTGATCTGATTTGTCCGGGGGTTATAACGATCGAACGGAAGGAACGACAAAGTGGTGATAGTTGAAAGGTCTCCTCGGGAGAGACAGACAGACAGACAGACGAAAGGGGATATAACATAACATAACAGAACATAACATCATCATATCATCGAACCACTGCATCCTTTCGACTTGACCCGACTCCCTTCGAACCGGCCGACCGAATATCTCTTTATTTTATTTTATTTTATTTATTTTTATTTTATTTATCTTGGATAAATAGTATTATTTCCCCAAATAATAACAAGGAGAATACTATGACCGCCGTCGCTGCGTCGCCGCCGTCGTTCCACCAGCCTGTCCCGCGGTCATGGACTAACGGGGCCGCTTCAATGCACGCTCAGATGACGCCCGACGAGGTCTCCCGTCTGCTAATGCCCCCTCGCTCCAAATCCCAGAACGCCATTCCCGCCCCCTCGGCCGCCCTCTCATCTACCTCTTCAACAACATCATCAACAACATCATCATCTACCTCTTCCTCGAATACCAACCACATCATCGCCGCCAAGCAGGCTCTCAACCAGCTACCTCCCCGACCGTCATCAAGCGCTTCAAACTCTTCTTCCATCTCTTCCAACTCCTCGACCGGTACCATGCCCGGCTCGAATGCTACCTCCACCCCGGCTTCGTCCAATCCATCGCCCATGAACTCCGAACCGAACACCCCCATCCATTCTGCCAATAATACTGTCAACGGAGGTGTCGCCTGGGGTGCTGCTGCCGCCGTTGCTGCTGCCGCCGCCGGCAAAAGAAAGACTACCAGGAACAATGTCGGTAGCCGTGAAAGTGCCATGAAGAACAGCGGCAATGCCTCAAATGCCCTCAATGCTGCCATCTCCGGTAACTCCAATACCGGTAAGTTACTTTTTCGCCCCGTGCATCGCTAGTACCCTGTTTTCTGCAGTATCTGCATCTAGCCGTCCCGGACACCAGTTGGCTAATTTGATACCTATGACGTCAATCCTTCCCTTCAACTAGGTTCCTTCCTTATGCTACTACCTCTCAACGGCACATTCGAACGAAAAGTCATCCCTCTACCTTTCTACCCGGACGTCCTTCGTATCGGCCGTCAGACCAATGCCAAAACAATACCCACCCAATCTAATGGATTCTTCGACTCTAAAGTTCTCTCACGTCAACACGCCGAAGTCTGGGCTGAGAAAGGCACTGGCAGGGTTTTCATCCGTGACGTCAAATCATCCAACGGAACCTTTGTCAACGGTTCCAGACTATCTCCCGAAAACAGGGACAGCGAACCTCATGAAATACGTGCTGAAGACATCTTGGAGCTCGGTATCGATATTGTCGGTGAAGACAACAAGACCATAGTACATCATAAAGTTGCCGCGAGAGTTCAACACGCTGGATTCCATCAAGTGCAGGCGACCGGCAATGGGGCCAACTTCGACCTCAATTTTGGAGATATTGACCCCAGCGTCGGAGGCGGGTTGATGGCACCACCGTTGAACCATGTTCAAACTGTTTCGGGAGTTCCCGGCGGCGGCAGAGGGAGGAGTAATTCTCAGACCTCGAGAGGTGGGCCCATGGCCTTCTTGCCTAATGGGCTCGTGGGGCTACAACGCCAAGGAAACCAATTGATGGCCGGGATGCCGATCACGATCGAAGCTATCGCTAAGCGCCTTAACGTGTGTATTATCCTTTTTTTTAAACAGGTGGCCAGTGAGATGATCGACGACTAACGTGCTGCGATATAGTACGAAATGCAGCAAGCCCGTATGCAACAAGCAGAACTGAAGAGAGCACACGACTTCTTCGATCTAGTTATCTTACAACAGTCTCAGAAGGCACAGCAACAAAAACTAGAGGAAGAGCAGAAGGAGGCAGCCAAACCATTAGTTAACGGCGAACCGGCTAAGGATGCTCCGGAAGCTGATCCTGTTGACGAATCCGAACTCCCGATGCCCCTGGAACAAATCGAAAACCTTGCTCAGCAGAAGTTTTCGAGTAAGCCCTCACCTCAGATTTTGTCTCTTGTCACCGTAATTGCAGATACCAAGAGGGACCTCGAGGAGAAGTCGTTACGGGTTAGAGAGCTTGAAGATAGTCTTCTTAAAGAGCGGTCAGCTCGAGAACTCGCCGAGGAGCGGATAGGGAGACTGGAGACGGTCACGCTTGAATTGCAGGCTGTTCAGAAGGAGAAGGAGAAGGAGGCGAGGGAGGAGAACAGCAGGAGAATTCCTGATATTCCCGATGTTGGCGAAGTTTTGGAAAAATCGCCATCACCGGAACCAGTCATTGGTATGCACTTACCCCGAAAAAACGCTACTATTCCTTTGATACTAACTATAGTGCTAGTTGACAATGATATGCAGCTAAAGCTGGACAAGTTTGTGGCCGATCTCACAGCCGCCCAGGCTGAGATAGAACTTCTGAAACAGTCTCTGCAAAAGTCGGAGACCGAGAAGTCGTCGGCACATAAGTCGATCTCCCAGATCGCTGAGGAGAAGAAGAAAGAGGAGGAAGCACGAATCCGAGCAGAGAAGGCCCTTGAGAAGGCAAAGAAGGAACACAAGAAGGAGAAGGAGGCTTTGAAGGTTCCCAACGGAGTTGCTCCCGTTAAGACTGAGGAGAGCAACGTCGAGAAGGCCACAAACGGCACAGCCCCCACACCTTCGAAATTGGCGACAAGAGATAGCGCCGCACAGTTCCGCCGGGACTACGGAACGCCGTTAGCTAGCTTCATCGGCGCTGTAGTCGTCGGAGTAGCCGTGATGACGGTGTTGAACAGCTGGACCAAGGGTGAAAAACCGTAGGATGAGACACCACGGTGGTCTAGGTACGAGACACGGATAGGTAACTCATCTCGATTCAACACCTGGCGTGCAGGGCTCTTCCCTTTGTCCCCCTTTCTTTTCGTGCCTTCTGATTTTACGGAACTTTATATTATGCTTCGCTGCTCTCTTGTTTTTTTATACTTTTTTATAGCCTAGCCTAGCCTACTGCTTTCCCCTTCTAACTAACACACCTTCCACCCTACCATCATTGAAGCCGGAGGGGGCGAAGGGTGGGGATAAAAACTACTTTTTTCTAATTCCTCAGAGCCATATCTGGAGCATTCTTTTGTATCTATAGTGGTCACTTTTTTTTTTTCCCTATGTTTTTTTTTGTGAGCTAGTTTTCCCTTTGTGAGCTTTTCTTTCCCTTTGTTACGGATGGGGCTGCCTTTGCTTATGTGTGCGGGTTCTTTACCTTGCGGTTTCCTTTTGCCTTTCATTTGTTCTTAACTCTTAACGTCTTCACTTAAAATACACCTCCTTTACTCATTACTTCCTCTCCCTCTGCCTCGTAAATTTGGGATTTATGTATAGTTTTCTCTGCCTCTCTTTTGGAATTTGGGTATGGGTAGTACACTCGTTCAGGGCTTGGAGGGTTTCGTTTGTTATATTACATGATACTGTCGTTTATTTTTTGTAGATGGGGTCGTGAGAGTCTCTTGGTACTCTTTTTTTCTTCTGCGGGGTTTATTTAGTTGTGTTTGGATTTGAAGATTTGTGTTTGGTTGTGTATATACAATGGGGGTATGAGGTGGAGTATATATTATATGTTTTATTATTGATAAGTACTTAGTAGCTTGGTGATTACCCGCCCTAGCTACTTTTTGGTACGATGGGTGATGGTTGAATACACGCACTTTATGTTGTGATTTTAGCTATGATGGTGGTATATAGGGCCTAGTTATCCGGCAGTCTCGAGACTAGATTGTTGTTTATAGGCCATCTTGGATTTGTTTGTATGTGGGTACCTAAGTACTTAAGTACTTAGGTAAAAGCCTACAGATCTTGTCTCGTATACCAGAGCTGGCCGAAGTACAGATCATCAATCGTATGTGATAATCAGATCTTCTGGTAAGTAAATTTAAAGGGAATTCCAGGATATATACCGGGTTCCTGTTTGGTTTTTAATAAATAATTTGGAAATCACCAGGAAGGATTTGTTGATCTATTGGAATTGCGGATATAAATTTATAAATATAAATAGGGAACTCTCCCTGCAAAGCTCTTCTTCCTGCTCCTTCTCCTGCATTCTTTCTCCATCCTTCTTCCTCCATCTTGCTTCTTCGGCCTCCTTCTATTTTTATCTTCTTTCATATTTCTTTCCCTACCTTTCTTCTTCCATCTTCCGCATCGTTAGCCCACTCCACATCCTCCATCCATCATCCACCTACCATCCATACATTCTCAATCTTAAGAATTCCCCGGGTGGGCTGGGTACGAGACAACGAACTTCCTCTCAACCCTCGACCTTTGTTTCCTCCTAACAACACTGAACATTATTTACATCGACTACCCCAGATTCAATGTTCTTCCAATATAAACGAATACCCAGAGGGTGGTGCTGCGCAGGAGACAAACGAATACCTAGCCAAATTATCCAACAGATCTAAAGCACAATTCATTTCCCACGCAAGAAAGAGAGCAACAGGCAGAGACATATTACTCACCGGTTTTGCTAAGGAATTCAATCTAATCTACCACCATCCCGGAAGGAATATACATTCCCACGAAAAACCACATGTGGAAAGCACATATTTGGGCCACCGAACACAAAACCCATTGTGTCTACTGCTTGGTGAAGGGGAAAACCACGGCGGCTACCCCCCGTCGGGCTGATATACCACTTCCTGACTATAACCGGGGTTTGGTCTATCAGAGTAACGTGGCAGTTGGGTAGCCTACGGGATTTTAACAGCATCTTTCATGCTGGCTCTGGGTCCCGACACTTACCTTTGATGTCTCTTTTGTGGCTTTTCGGAGATTTTGCCGAGGTATGTTTTGTTTGGATTATGAGAGGTTGAGGCGTGCTGACTTTGGTTTTTGTAGTCGGGGCTGCTTTGTCCCTAGTTATGGTGCTGGCCTGCGGGAATAGGTCTGGATTTGTCGCCATTATATGGGAATCTGAATACGAGGCTGCCACGAGCTGGACGGCTCCGGTTCTGGTTCCGCGCCATGGTTCTGTTCCTGCTGCTCCTACTCTTGTGGTTGCTTCCAAAGCCTTTGGTTTCGTTCTTCTACGCTATTGCGTGTTTATGGTGGTCCTCAGCGGTCTATGGGGCTGGGTCACGCCTTGGTTGGTCTGAAGAACGGCTGGGATATCGTTGGGTCCAGCCGGAATATTAGTTCCGTTAGCTCTGCCTGATCATAAGTAGAGCTGGCAGTAGCAGCAGAAGTATCTCGCTGCCTCGGCTGCTGTTTCCGCTACTACCTAAATGAGCTCCCGCGGGGCCTGGGTGACGAGGTTGCTCAAGCTATTCACGGATGTCCAAAGTGTATTTGGAAACAAGGCCCTTTACTCGGAACCATTGGTATGGAGTCCGCCGAATCCGAAAGCATGAAGACTGTAGACCCTTGGCTTGAAGGAGCCTGCCTTTGAGGTCTGGGATGGTTGGAAGTCGAGGTTTGTTATTCTCTTCTCCTTTAATGGTTTGTGAGGTTGGAGATATGTTGAGGATGGCTTTGGCTAATGAGGTGATTTATGATATAGTACGACTTCTATAAATCAATGCAGCTGGGGCGTTTATATATACGTCTGGGATTGGGGTACTTTGGGTGTACTCATACGTTGATTTTATCGCGACAACATCACCCATGAAAAAGTTGGTACCATGCGTAACATGTGGGAGTCACATTGCCGTCATTGTCACCATTTCCGTTACCATTAACTCTACCACGGCTCGACGCGGTCCGCAAGGGGAGATTACGTGGAAGGAAGGCGTTTTGTGGGCTTTGCTTCTGAGCAAGATAGCTGTCGGCGCCCTCGAGACCTTCGACAGATATATATACCGCGTCCTCTATAAGGTTTGTTGAAGAGTTTATATAAACCGACGTCGATTATTGGTTGTGGGGGACGAACGGCGGAATACAGATGCCTTTTGATGCGGGGATTTAGGGAATGCCTCGATCGATGAAAACCAAATAATGATGTCACGGGTTAATACTAGGGCAGAATCGTGCCGAAACAATGGGCAGCGGGTTTCTATGGGTGTGGAAGACTGAATTGTATGTTTACGAGTTTCAAAGTGCTCAGGAAATATGCAGGGGGGAATCTAGGGTGGGACTCATGAGTCTGGAAGATTGGATTCTGGCGCTCGTCTGGCTTGCCAGGTTCATCGTCTGGGTCCCCGCATGGCTCACCGCCCGATTCATCGTCCGGGCCCCCGCCTGATCCATCGTCATATCGTGTATCCTGCCGTATGGTATGAGGGTAATGTCATAGGTTCGACTCCTATTCAGGCACAGCTGAAGGCAGATGGTGTTCCGGTCTCTATCAGATCCTTTTCGGTGATCAAAAGAATCAACTGTATCCGGAGAGAGTGACAGGCTTGGCCTTTAGAGGTATCGGCCAGGGCGCCACCACGGATTCCATCGTCTGATCCTAATGCTTGGGGGTTGGAATATATAGTGTGGATTGATCACAATTATAGATGGGAAGCTTGTAATTAATGTAGATGGCATTCCTGTATTTTTTAGCTTAGCTGGGTACTTGAAGTTGAAATATATATCGGTATATAACGCAGCGCATCCTCGGGTCTAAGCGTGCACTAGTTGGTTACGTGTCGTTATCTAGATCTAGGTACCTCGAGTTGATCTGCGAGACGACATGAGCATTATCCCAGGCGTTCGAAATACAACAGACAACATGGGTTGTGCTACGGAAACGGCGCTCGAGGCTTTTGGCCAATTGGGGGCCTTTGGGGCTGGTTGATACACTGGGTGTAATTGTCATGCTATAGAAGTCAATACATTGCTGTTGTGTAGGAGTCTTGTCAGTCTTAGATAGGGCTATGAACGGTGGCTACTATGACATATCTGGAGAAAACAATAGAGGAGATCTGAAAATAAATGAATATCCATCAAGTTGTTGAGAAAGAATATGTTCACAATCTGGCGGGTTTTACTGCTTGGCGATTTGGCATTAGCTCGGATTGCAAGAATATTCGAATAGGATGAAACATATATAATCGGCCACCTTGACCTAACTGATAAGTCAGCCATTCCCTTACCCGCTAATTTGTTCGCTTGGTCATCGATAGAGTAAGTGCCGCGACAATGACCGGAACCACGCTGACGACCTCGCCCAAACCTGCATACGCTGGTGGGATCCGCGCTTTAACAAACGCCCCCGCAGCTAGCAAGATTGCGAACACATTGTATATTGCAGACCAAGCGAAGTTGAAAATGATACGGCGAGACGATCTTTTGGAGATATCGAGCAAGATGAGGATACCGTCCAACCCGCCCAACAAGACGACGTCTGCGGTGGCCCTCGTGATATCTGATGTAGTTCCGATTTGGACACCCACGTTCGCCTGAGCTACTGCGACGGCATCGTTGGTTCCGTCCCCGCAAAAGAGTACCGTGCGGCCTGATGACATGAGTTCTTTGATGTAATGTTGCTTTTGGGCTGGTGAATGTCTTGATGCGGTGTTTGTGAGGGGGATACCGACTGCGGTGGCAACATCTTCGACAACTCTGGGTCCGTCACCGCTGAGGATGTGACATTTGATTTGGCGGCGTTGAAGGTCTGCGATTACCTGCTTGGCTTCTTCTCGGATATTGGCTTTTAGGCCGAAGGCGGCTACGAGGATGGAGTCGGATGTGATACAGAAAAGTGACATTCCTTGTTCGATGAGTGTGGAAACTTCTGGGTGGTCTTCTATATTCAGCCAGTAAGGATTCCCGGCTTTGATAATCGATCCTTGCCATTCGCATTGGATACCGGCTCCGGGGATCGATTCCACGTTCTCTAGTTTTGCGAACACGATAGAATGTTGCTGCAGATGGGTGGCGACGGCCATGGACACGGGGTGCTGGTTTTCCTTGGTCAATGGTTTTGCAATTGAAAGGACATCCGAAGCGTCAAGATGGGGGAATAACTGCTCGTGGACAACGGTAAGGTCACCCTTGGTGATTGTGCCGGTCTTGTCGAAAACGACGTCGGTAACTTTATGTCCTCTCTCAATGACATCGGCCTGTTTGATGATAACTCCAGAGCGAGCGGCTACTCCACCTGCAATGACGAGAACCATTGGAACAGCAAGTCCCAAAGCGCAAGGGCAGGAAACTGCTAAAACGGCGATAGAGTAGGTAATCGCCACGCCGACGGCACCACCTCCGTTCTCTCCACGGACCTTTAGGGCTACTGCCATCCAAATACCGAAAACGGTGAGTGCGATACAGATTACAACTGGGATGAAGTAACCGGCCACCGTATCGGCCAGATCTTGGATGCGAGGTTTTGCTGCCAAGGCGTTCTCGACCAAGTTCGCTATATCGGTGATGCTGTTTTTTCCGGGAAGACGGGTCATGCTGATGGTTAGAGGGCTGGAACAGTTGATTGTTCCGGCGATAACCTCATCTCCTATAGCTTTAGGCACAGGCACGTTTTCACCTGTGATCATGGACTCATCGATAGAGCTTTTCCCATCGATTACCAGGCCATCGGTCACGATGCGGCTGTGGGCGGGTACAACGAAAGAATCTCCAAGTTGTAGCAAGCGCGCGTCGATTTCAACCGTGCCCGAAGAAGGTACGACGAGCAATGCTTTCTCCGCCTGGAGCGAGCGCAAGGAAACGGCGGAGATTGCCCTGACTTTAGCGATCGCGGCTATGAGCCTGCCGAGGAGAACGAGAGCGATGAGGAGAGAACTCGTTTCGAAAAATTCACCGGTTTCTAAAACGTAACCGGCGTGGGTTAGTGCGAAGGCTACGACTGAGTAGGCGTAGGCGGCGGTGATGCTGATGACTACGAGCATATCCATTTCGATGACTCGGCTGTAAACGAGCGATGTGATGGCACCGGCGTAAAACTCGGGAATTGCGAGAGCTTGAACGAAGGTTGCGAGTACCAGAGACACGATCGATCGTTTGGAATATGGCACTGGATTATTCGACCAGTTCAAGGCAAGAATTGGGATCGTCAGCGCCATAGCGACTCCAGTGATCCAGGCTGTACGGATAAGCCTTCGCCTGCCGTTGACCAGGTTTGCATCGTTTCCGGGTGGAGCTAGACTTGCGCCCTTAATTGAAGATAGTAGTGTCCTGGCACCAATGACTGCAGGATCGTAGTTGACGCGGTAAGTAGATTTGCCAACCCGCTCGACGGACTCAACTGCAGCGCTTCTCAGCTGCTCGAATACGGTTTTTGCAACCGCCGGGTCGACTTGCAGGTCCAGGGTTTGATGATTGCTCACTATTTGTGAAAATTTGAACCCGGTTTCCTTTTCAATCCGTGGGATTACCTGCTGCAGGTTCGAGACGGCCAAATCGAGGTCAAATTCTGCCACACCGGTTACAAAAGTAACGTTGATGGATGACACGCCGTTGACGCCGTTGAGAACGTTTGTGACCTTTCGGCTGCAGCCCGTGCATGTCATTCCTGCGACACTAAGAAGGATACGTTGACGGGCGGCGGCGTTTTCAATGTCGGTTTCGCCAGTTCGAATAGCAGAATTTGAACCCTTGCTCTCGAGGACTGGTGAAATTTCTAGGTCGTCCGAAGGGCAACCAGACAGCGCTTTGGCGTTGTTGATATTTCCTAGATCGGTGGCTGGTTTCCCACAGCAGGATTTCTCGCACTCTCGGGCAGTACGACGATCGGAAGGCTGTTGGGCAACTGCAGGTGGACTAGACTCTTCAATAGTGGTGGATGTGCCCTCCGAGACCTGTTTGTTCGGAACGGGCCGTCCGCAGCAGGTATCCAGGCGATCTAGAATACTGCAGCAGATGCAGATTCCTTTTTGGATTAAACTGAGATATTCATTCATTGCCTGTTGGAGGTGGTCCGTGCATGCTTCTTTCATCGTGCTTTGGCTTTCCGGCTCGGGAATCGATGGCGTGGTGCTCTTTGATTTATTGGTGGTGCAGCAGCCAGGCTTTTGCTTGGTACCATGATTGTCTTGCTTCCCCGCCGAGGAATCTTCTTTTTTGGAACAGCAGCCGTCTTGCTTCTTTGCTGGAGAATCTACTTTTCCGGAACAGCAGTCATCTTGCTTCTTTGCTGGGGAATCTGCTTTGCCGGGGCAGCAGCTGTCTTGCTTCTTTGCTGAAGAATCTACTTTTCCGGGACAGCAGCTATCTTTCTTCCCCGCCGAGGAATCTTCTTTTTTGGAACAGCAGCCGCCTTGCTT
The DNA here is from genome assembly GCA_036971715.1 of Arthrobotrys musiformis. Lineage (NCBI taxonomy): Eukaryota > Fungi > Ascomycota > Orbiliomycetes > Orbiliales > Orbiliaceae > Arthrobotrys > Arthrobotrys musiformis. The sequence goes on along the minus strand of JAVHJL010000011.1, from coordinate 1,006,835 downwards.
CTTTGCTGAAGAATCTACTTTTCCGGAACAGCAGTCGTCTTGCTTCTTTGCTGGAAAATCTGCTCTGCCGGAACAGCAGCCGCCTTGCTTTCCTGCTGAGGAATCTACTTTTCCGGAACAGCAGCTACCTTTCTTCCCCGCTGAGGAACCTACTTTTCCGGAACAGCAGCCGCCTTCCTTCTTTGCCGGGGGATCTGCTTTACCGGGACAGCAGCCGTCTTGCTTCCCCGCTGACGAATCTCCTTTTTTGGAACAGCAGCCGTCTTGTTGAGAGGTAGAGCCTCCATCCCGTTTTTTGGCACACTGTGCTTCCTCTGCCCGAGCGGTGCTAACGTCCCCTTCGGCGTTTCCAGTGCCCTGCTTGCTAGGGCAGCATGATTCTGAAATTTCAGAGCCGCAGCCACCCTCCGGAGCCTTTTTTGCACAACACCCGCCCTTTTTCTTGATGCCAGAGCCCGTCGGTATTCCAGGTTGGTCAGTGCAGGCGTTCTTCCGAATGACAGCATCAGCACCACCCGATTGGATATCGGTGCGGACAGATCGCTCCTCCAGGTGATTTACCTCGAGTGTCTTATTTCCACACGCGTCAACATTGGTTCGAGCTGTCGCGCAGCATTTGTCCGCAACGTTGGCAGGTTTTTTAGCAGGCGCGGTTTGCTGCTGCTTAGGCTCGTCGCAAGTGGCGCGACATTTCAGGAGAGCGAGCGTGCGGACGCAGTTCTCTAGTTTTATGGTTAGTTCGCGTTCGCTGCCTTGAAGTAATAGTTGCTTCTCTCGAGCCGATTTGATTCGAAATATTGCAAAACTACGAAGAATCGAGACTTACCGTCGCATGCGCTTCGGCCGCAGCCGCAATCGACGCAACACCCGATGGGGGGTGCATTGTTGCTGTTGTCTTCTCGTGAGCCCTTTGGGCTTTCTTGTTTTTGGTCACTCATGTTTCAATGTTTTTACCCTGTAGGTTCGCAGGTGCAGATGGTTAGAGACCGACGATGGGTTAGAGGGGCTGTTATCTCAATGTCTTGACCTTTATAGCTTTAGTCACCCTACTGTGTAAATCATTGGTTCGGGTGAAATGTTTCTCCGCTGTAGAAGTTGGCGAAGGTCTCGGCGCTGCCCCCAAGCTTGCAAGGATAGTCTTTTACATGATAAGAGCTAGTTCAATAATCCCAATATAGCAGGCGTGAGGATTGCTGGCTATATCTTAGCTTATATCAGAGCAAGAGTTGGCAGCGCAGCCTTTATCACCGAATCAACTTGGTATCAAGCTTAAACCCGAAAGAATTAATTGCTAGAGATTGTTTGAGAGGGAGGCTGTTTAATTACAGAAGTCACTCTCCTCCTTTAAGACCCCCCCATAATCCCACAATTACAACGCATTAGCGTTGAATTCTTTTCTCGAAAAACATCGTCGACTGGGACAGCCATTCTCTCAGGTCGCTAATGCCGGGTTATGTTCGATACTTACAATTTACTCTGGTAAAAAGTTTTCATTAATATTTTATCTAATATCTCGATGAGCTCTGGACCCTTCATCGGTACCAAGAAGGTTCACTTGGACTTACAGTCGACATTTGCATTTTGTAACTACCTAGGTATATATACAATCAGGGACTCTAAAATAATGGGAAAGAATTTGGGAATAATGACTGGACTGGTGGGCTATCCGTATTTGCCATCCGGGAAAGAATTCTTAACGTCATTCCAAAGATCCACCTCGTAAACCCCAGCCTTATCCGTATTCCTTGTCCCATATCTCATCCTCACATTTTTCGTCTCCAAGTACTCTGCAAGTTCCACACCTGTATCCGTACTCCTCCCGTCGACCTTCTCCATCGCACTTTTCATCAGCCTCGCGAGTGAAAGATAGCTATTATTATCGCGAACTAGAACCTTTCTGCAATAAAGTATTACGATTATAATTATCAATAGCTGTCCTACTATAATAGCCAGAAGTACGGCAATCACGCTGGACCACCGTACTGTTAGAATTACGTCGACGAATGGCCGTTCTGATGGACCTCCATCTCGCGTCACCTTTGGAAGTATCATTTCGGCACCCATGATGGCGAGAATGGGGAGGCGTGCTGCGATATTTGCGGAGTGTAGCTCGGAGTATACTGGGACATCGGCGCGGGGTTGATCAACGGGAATTTCGTATTCGAGGGCGTTTACGAATTGTTCGATTCTGTTTATGCTAGGGTAGCGTCGGATGAGGAGAGAATCGGGGGAATCTGTCTGGTAATAATGCTCAGAGGGACCGAGGGCGAGGAGAAGGTTGGCGAGGTAGGAGGTGTTTCCGGGGGGTAGACCGTGTAAGACGTCTGCTCCGATGCCGCGCTCGTTGTTTCGGCTTGTTAGGCATGTTGTGCATTCGAAATAAGTGGCGCCATCGGTCTTGTTTGCCCAGTTATTTTGTTTGTAGAGATCTTGAAGCGGGAATTCTATCAGTTCTAAAGCGCAGAGGACTGGTGAAGGATGCACTCACATGTTATGGCGCATGCTGACGGGTCCGATAGTTTGGCAAGATCTAGTGGTGCTGCCCACAGATATTCGTACTCATTGTCAACGAATTGGTGAAGAAGGTCATACAGAAAGCGAATATAATATTCACTGCCGCCATCGCGGGTTTCTAAGCAGTGATATCTTGGATTAGCCGCTAGTCCTTATTATATTACTCGAGGATACGAAATTGCTCACCGATGTTACCGACAATGGTCCCATTCTCATAGACATTATAGTCGAATAGCCTCCTTCCGACACACCTTGCTGAACTATGGATAACTTTATCTTTTGACAAGGTTGTCTCGCGGTCGTGATATTCTTTTAAGAAGTACGAATACGTAATTTCATTTCCCTCAACCTTTCGATCCAAGCCCTGCCCACCCAGGTTTGTCGTATTGTAGCTCGATGGACTCTTCTGGTCGAAGTTCGTGGGAGCTGTTAATAGTCCAAATGTTGCATAACTATTCATCCGACCTTTTCGCATCAATCAGCTGGAGACTCCTTACAAATGATAGACTTACTTACTCAAGGTAGGTTCTACGACTACATTGTCATCAAAGGCTCCCGTGAGAGAGTCTTTGGATAGATCGAACCAATCACGTGTGCTCCAGTCGGCGACCTTGATCTGATATTCTATACTGGGTACTTCGTTCAGATCGAATGTCAAACCGAACGCCGCGACACTTAACCGCGCGGAGATATTTAGAAATAAGAATACCGTCACCGCTAGGGTTGTAAATGTCCACTTGCCGTTTGCGGTGTGGTGCCAGATTAACCTCAGCGCCCCGGTGGGGTTATGTATTCCCAGTATCATATCAACCTTTTAACATAGATTCAGTAATTTAAAACACTTTTTTGCTACATCATAGGGGACTTACATCTAGCGGGTTGTTTTCCTGCCTGGCCAACAATGGCCAGCGTATCATACATCCCAAAAATCCCAGTAACGAGCCTAGTAACAAGCTCACAAATGATGATAATAGGATTATTACTACGTGGAAGCCTCGCTTCTGCCAGAGGCTGAGGTTACCCAATGTTGAGAATTTGTAGAGGGTGACTATGATAAATGCGCTGAAGACGAGGGCGCTTATGAACCGCCAACTTATTTCTTTCCAGAAGATGTTCTGGTGGTGAATCCGGCGCGTGAGAACTTTGGAATCGGGGTGTTCGCGTATTATAGAGGGTTCGGGTATCGCTGGTTTGTACGAGCCATCTGCGGCGAAACGTGAGAGTTGGGCATAACCCCGCATGGAGTAGTCTAAGGCGAATAATAAACTACCAATTTGGCAAATTTCCCATTCAAAGCCAGCCGGTAGGAAAGAGTAAGAAAATTATTTACAGCAGGAAGTTTATCTCCAGCGCTTTTTTGTGCGGCTGGGGACGAGACTGGAGTCATCCTATATATAACTATGCGTGTATGCCTCCGAGTGGGGTTTGATATCGATAGCACCCTTCTTTTCTGCACTCCCCGACAGCACGGCAGTGAAAGGAATTGGAGCCTCATCTTGCGCTTTGGGGTGGAGAGCGGGGCCACGCTGCTGCATAAGCAATTATACACCTATTTACCAACGACTCGGTACATGCTTCGGCTTGTACTAAGGCGTATGTTATTCACACCGGAGCCGCAGCCTTGTGCCCTTGCAAACGAGTCCTCTCGGAGCCTCTTCAAAAAATAATAGTAGCCGAGGCAGGGGAGTAGAAATGGGTATGTTCGACTGAAAGGAAGGGTTACTAAAACCCCCCACTAGCTAGTAGCTAGCAGTGTCCACCTCTGCATAATTTAATAGGTGGGACCCTCAATGCAATTTTCCCATACAAAAGATGTGTCGTTTTTCTCAGCAGGCGGCACCGTACAATACAGTCTCGTAACTAAACAGACAGTATTTAGGTATTTAGGTAGGAAACTAAAAATTTCAGAGAAGGTTGTATTTTAAATTTTATAAATTATAAGGTATGAATTTAAACATGTTGATTGTGGCTTAATCGTAGGTTGCAATGCAATGATCGTTTAATTCAGTCGGGTTTAAGTATAAAAAGGGACCCCTCGTTGTGTTACGTGCAAGGAACTATCGACAAGTATGGGCAAGCTCATTCGCCCCTGTCACGTACTAACGTATTCTGAACGACCCTGGCTCCTACCCTGGTTAGGTAAAAGTCTGTAGCGTGTGACGGTCGAAGGGCATCTGCATCGTGACCTAAATTTTCACGTGGGATTTTTTGGTGTTGAGGTTGAGGTTGAGGCCAGTGTGCAACAATTTCATTGACGTCACAGTTTTTAGCGTATCGCAAGACCAAGAAAAAAAATACTCAAAAAAAATCTTTGGACGAAAAAAACCAACCGGGCAAAGCTTCAAGCTTCGTTCTTTGTTCTGCCTGCACGCCTCGAGCTCGAGCTTCCTTTCGTCCAGCAGGAGCTAGACCAGACCCGCTTTGAAGTTTTAATTAGAATCGCAACTTCCCTTTGGGTCCGGGCAAAACGGTCGCCAACAAGACCCTGCTATCGATAGCGACGCCGGCCTGCCGTAACCAGACGGGCGTTTCCGGGGCCTGCTGTCCACACAGCTGTATCGTATCACATATCACAGCTAAGCTAGGTCCTAGGGAAGCTACCCTGGAGCTGCGCACCTAACCTGCTGGCTCGAAAATTTATATCGCCAGCCCCACTATATATCCCTTTCGTCTCCCTCTTCCCTTCACCCCTCCATCGTCACCATCACTTCCGGTACCTTCACCTTCTCCCGGCCTAAAAAACTCTTCGGCAGGCATAGAGAGGAACAAAAAATACCGCCAAAATGTATATCCGTCAATCCAAGCTTCATCACCTCAAAGAGTACAAGTACTCCGGGGTCGATCACTCCCTTGTCTCCAAATACATCCTCAAGCCGTTCTGGAATCAATTTATCAAATTGTTCCCCATGAACATGGCACCGAATTTGATCACTCTCACCGGCTTTTCGTTCATCATTATAAATCTCGCAACTTTGCTCTGGTACAATCCTACCCTGGATCAGAATTGTCCCCCATGGGTGTACGCATCTTGGGCACTCGGATTGTTCTTGTACCAGAGCTTCGATGCCGTGGATGGTAGCCAGGCGCGAAGGACGAAGCAGAGCGGCCCGCTCGGTGAGCTCTTCGACCACGGTGTCGACGCGTGCAATACCACGCTCGAAGTCGTGATTTTTGCCGGCGCCGTCAATTTGGGATACTCGTGGCAGACGGTCGGAACGCTGTTCGCGACGCTTTGTTCGTTCTACCTGACCACGTGGGAGGAATATCACACGCATACTTTGTATTTGGGACCTGTTTCCGGACCCGTTGAAGGTATCTGTGCGGTTATTATTGTGTACTCTATTACGACTTTTACCGGGGGGTATTACTGGCATGGAAGTATGTTGAGGAGCTTGGGGGTGCCGGAGTTCGAATGGATTCCCAAGCCGGTTTATGAGGCGAGTTTTATTACGTCGTATATGATCTATGGTGGTGTTATTATGGGATACAGCATTGTCCAGAGGTGAGATCTTCTTCCACAAAATATCCTGAAGTATTTGTTCACGTGCTAATACTACCACAGCTCGATGAACGTCGTCAATGCACGTCGTGCAGCTGGCCTCCGTGTTCGCCCCGCCCTTCTCGGTCTCGCCCCATTCTTTGCATTGTGGATTCTCATCCCCACTTGGCTTTACATCCAGCCCGATATCCTCAACAACCACCTAATCCCCTTCATGTTCTTCGTCGGAGCCTCTTTCGCCTACCAAGTCGGCCTGATCATCATTGCACATCTTACGAAATCCGCCTTTCCGTACTTCAACGTCCTCATCATCCCAATTTTCTTGGGAACCATGGACTCCCTCGGACCTTTCCTCACCAAGAACTACGGATTCGGTTGGCCGAGCGCACTAGGCGAAGAATACGAGATTCCTTTCGTATTCCTGTGCTTGGGCTGTGCGTATGGTGTTTATGGCAGCTTTGTGTTTGATGTTGTGTTGAATATCTGTGATTATTTGGATATTTGGTGTTTAACTATCAAGCATAGGAAGACTAATGATGCTAATGAGACTATTGTGGTGAGTTTTTATAACTGTTTTACTGGGGATTTTGGTAGGGCTTTGCTAACCGGGTTATTGGTGATAGGCCGAGATTTTCTCCAAGTTCTTTGACAAACTCAATCAGTTGAGTGGCGCGGATGTCCAAATTAATGGCAACGGGAACGGCGTGGATAAGAAGACTTCTTGAAAAGGCGAATAATATATTGAACGGGCGAGATATTGAATAAAAAGCATGCTAATGAGCCCTGGAGAAAAGTGTTTTTTTTGTTATGTGGAGGTGAGGATTTGGTGTTATTTGCTCTTGAAGAGCCCAGGCCGATCATTTTCTTGACCCTTATTTTTCTATTCTTCCTCTCTTTTACCTTCCTTTGCCTTTCTTTTTTCTATAATTATTCCCTTTTCTTTTTTTCTTTTATGGTTTGATACCTCTACATCGATGACCCTTTTTTTGCTCTTGATGTTGAAGAGTGCTTAGATTGATATTATTGTTACTATACATCCTCACCCTTCAGGTTCCGTTTTTGAGGCAGCTTTGTTCTTCAGACCATCCTTTGGAATTCGTCAGATTGACGATCTATAATGTCTTTTTTTTTTTTCTGTTTTAGTATGATAGATGACCGAGATGATTGAGATTTTGCATTGATACATCTATATTACATATATACATGCTGCGTACTAGTATACTACTAAAGAAGTTTGTTATGGATTTCTTTTTGCATGTGGTTAGAATGAAAGATTTTTTGGGGGGGTGAGTGTCAGTAGTCTGGGGGGTATCAGTTGATCATGCGAGCTCTTGAAGTGGTTAAATCTATGGGCCGGAATTGAGGGTCACACGAGCGACGGGTCAGTGTTTATACCAAGCTTAAACTACTATAGGCCGTTTTTAACGGCCAAACTTCGCAACGCGGAAAATACAACAATGTGCCACTTTCTCGATCAATTAACTCTATGGAATGACAGCAGAGAGAGATGAAGTAAATTTATATTCTGGAAATCGTGAAATGGGCATTTTGAATGTGATTTGGTGTGATAATGTATATTTTTCATTATCTGCTTTTTGTTTGTTCATGTATGGGCGTGCGGTAACGGTTGCGTATGCATAATTCTTTGGGGGGTTTATTTGGTTGTTACTGGTGGATCCACGGAGAGGGGTAGATCATTCGCGGATAGACTACGTGGAGGGGAGAATAACAAAAATTTATAGCCTCGTATATATCGTGAAGACCCACGCCTGTGGGTCCGCGGACTTGGCGTGCATACGACTTGTCCGCCCCGCCGCCCCGCGCGAGCGATGTGCAGCCTTTCCTTTCTGTTATTTCTCAGTCCTGCGGTTTGGAGGGTATTTATATTCCTTTCCATTCATCATCGCCGTGGTCCAAAAGACAAAAAACTCCAAAATATTACGAATTCGAATGTAAATGAAATATTGAAGACGGCGTAAGAAACACAATCGACGAATAGGGTTAGACGGCAGACGGCGGCGGTGTACCACGGCACTTTGGCGTTTTCGGATGTTAGATCTAGTGTTCGGGGTATAGAGAGTATGAGTTTGAATGCATGGATGTTCGGGACGCCGGTGGGGGGTTTTTTGTTTCATTATTTATCTTTGATTCGGTATTGGTGTATATGCTAACTTATCAGTGTATAGGCGAGGAATGGCGGAAGCAGGGGGGAATACAGTTCAAGAAAGGAGACACGAAGGAAACCGGCGGCGGCGAAGCCGACAAATCAGAGAACATCGACAGCACAGCCCGTTAAAACCAGCGCTACAAACAGCGAGAATCCGAGGCGTTTCACGGATCCGGAGTCTGACCCCGAATGCTCCGATTCCGAAAACGACGAACTCAAAGTTGAAAAACTAAGGTTCATCATGCTGCAGGCTGACCGAATCTATAATACAAAAAACTGGAAGGAGGCGGAGGAGTACTATAATGCTGCCCTTAGAATATTTAGGGCCGTGCGGAGGCATCCGAAGACGAAAGAATTGGCATCTCGGATTGGAAAAGTCGGACCGACGGGGCTGGACGAACGATACATGATACTCCGCATCGCATATGCTCAACAGGGACAAAATAAACCCATGGAGGCGTTAGAGACAATAAACCTCCTATCCGACGAAACCATACGCGGTGATGTCAAGATCCACGGTATGAGCGAGCATTTAATCGCATCTGTGTATAACTCCCTTGAGAATTTCAAGGTGGCAAAACGTCGGTGTCGGAAGGCGATTAAGTTGAGAAGGGAGATTAATGATCCCGTTGCGTTACATCAGAGTGTTTCGCTGATGATTGACATACTCAAGAAGATGGAAGGGAGCGATGGTGTTGATATTGCCTTTTATAAGTCGTTATTAATGACTTGTACTGCTGGAGAGGTTTCCAAGGCACCCTCTAATGCGGATCCTGCTGGACAGAGTTCCCAGACACCCTATTATTCTAGGTACGGGACAGGTTCCGAGGCTGATGCGTATCCTGTTGGACAGAGTTCCCGGATACCCTGTTATTCTGGGTACGGGACAAGTTCCGAGGCTGATGCGTATCCTCCTGGACAGAGTTCCAAGGCTGATGCGTATCCTCCTGGACAGAGTTCCAAGGCTGATGCGTATCCTCCTGGACAGAGTTCCAAGGCTGATGCGTATCCTGCTGGAGAGGGTTTCCAGACACCGGTACCCTGTTGTTCTGAGGATGAGACAGGTTCCAAGGCTGTGCTGGAGGAGTTACAGTGGGTTACTTATGGTCGATACCGGTCACTCCTTGTGCGGTCTGGTACGAGACCAATCAGTGCCCTTAATTCATTTACAAGCGGTAATGTGGCTGTGGAAAGAACGGGAGTCGATCTCTTCGATCTTCCAGTTAACTATGAACCTACTACGCGGAGGATCGCCCCCTTTGTGACGTCCGGGAACGAGACCAGGAGGATCCAGAAATATGAAGACTCTGATGATATAGAACCTGGTCCTGATGATTGAGGGGTGGGGATTTCCTCTCAGAGGAGCTTTTTGTTTAACTCAAATCCGAGGTTTATGGGAGGGATTTGTGGAATTCGTATAAACAGATCTTGATCGATTTCTTAGGAATATTGTTTTGCAGAGAGATCTTTTGTCAATTGTAGACTGAGTTTCGAATCTAGATTACTTTTGGGTTGCAGACACGTACGAGCCTAATTCTTGACCAGCTCACACTTCGATTCTTCACTTTTAAAGCGAAGACCTCGATTAATTGGACGAAGCTCCTCTATGGCAGACTTCAATGGTACATACATTATAATATATAATCCGGCATATGGGGCTCGACCATTGAAAGTCTATTTCTAGCAGCCCGCATCACATTAAATGGGTTCCCTGTGGCATAATCCTCGTCCTCGTGGTATATATTAACCGACAACTTCAAGAAACGATCGTCTTCATGATCCCCATAACCGCGTACCTCAAATCGCAGCTCATACGGTTCCGAGATTTGTAATTTTGCCCGCCTCAGAGCATCCTTTACCCTCCTTCGACTCCTTTCGACGAGTTCTCGAATGGTGGTGGTTTCATACACGTTAAACTTTGAGGTGATCTTTTGCCGGAGCCTTTGGGTGTATATTTCGTCCGGTTTATTCCCAAAGGTGCAGGAGATATCGAAGGAAAGTCTTATGAATTTAGAGTCTGGGTTTGGGCGGTTGAATTGTGGTGTTTGCCACGCTATGCTTTCGCCACGAGCGTCATCGGAGAGTGGTTTGCGAACGAGGTCGTTGAGGATATCTGATGAGGAAATATCGAGGCTTGTGGTTTTGGATTGTTTAGAATCTGTGGATAAAGTGTCGTGTATGAAGCACCCCTTCGTTTTCTGGTTTTCGATCGTGCAGCTGAAGAAGATTCCCCGGAGGCTGGTGCCTGGTCCTCCGCTGGTACCGACGTAGTCTTCTGAGTAGAGTTGGAGGAGTTTGTGTACTTGGGTTTGATATTCTCCATCGAAACCGGTGGGGGATCTGTAGTTGTATTGAAGTTTGGAAGCGGTGGAGGATTCGTTTATGATTTTGTTCCAGAGTTTGCAGACTCGAGCGGCGTTGGTGCGGTCGTAGAAGGATGTGATTGAAGATAGTATTTGGACTTGGAGTTCCACTGGGAGGGTTTTGAGGTTTGCCATTGAGTTTTAATTTGTGATATGAGAGTTTCAATGAGGATGAGGTCGAGACTGAGGTACGGTGTATCTACAAGATGCAATATCTTTTTGAATGAACTATAAAAAGTCGAGTAGCGCTCGTTTTTTAGTCGACGACGAGACGAGGTTGTATCGTAAATATTATAATAAAAAGGTTCAAGAAGAATTCATACTAGGTATTTAAATATTATTAAATACAAAAAACGAAACAGCGATTTAATTCAGTTGAAGGATCCATTGATCTATCGACTTTAGATATATCGGCTCCAACTGCTGGTTTTGACCTTCGGCGCTGCCGACTGGTTTGGCTCAGCCACACTTGAGGTTTTGGGTGCTGACGCCACAGTATCTTTTGTGTACATGAGCAGGAGCACTAGTGTGCATTGAATTACAATTACAATGCAATGGCCTTTGTAAACTTATGAGTCGATTTACAAATACTACTTGACTAATATAATTTGACAGATACTTAAGCATACTTGAAACTGTAGAGCTGCGTACACAACCTACATCTGCAAGCTATCTGCCTTCGCTATTTGTTATAGCTCCATTCTGAATCCTTGGGCCTCTTTGCCTAGTTTTGGAATCTAGATGGATATTTCTTCCTGGGTCTAAGGGAATATTAGCTTTGGGCTTGGATCTCTTCAATGAGTTCCTCCCTAGTCTTTGCAGCATGGATCTCTATATGCTTCTTGACGCGGTCTCGGAAAGCAACCTCGTCCCAATGATAGTCAAGGGTAACCACGGTATTCCTTTATAAAACGTTTCATCATATGTTAGCGTGTGCATGGCGTGTACTTTCAGAGGCTTATACTTACACTGGGTCAGAGATCTCAGGGGTAGATAGGAGGCCCCAGATAGTATTTAGCACCTGCACGTTAGAAGTATCTCCAGTTTCCTGTTTGTAGAATAAATTTAGTACTGTGAGATTTAAAGCGACAATACGACCCGCCATCGCGAAGTAACTGAGACGAGAAGAATACTAAATACTTACGATCGAGGATACTATGGCAAACTTTCCCGTGCTTATTGATGTTTGGGTGAAGTATTTCAGTGAGAAAACGGGCCTCCGGTGGAAATAAAGGGTAGTCTTCCCCCATATCTAGGTACACAACGAATGCTCCGCTCTCGTATGCGCTTTCTGACGGGCCTTGCATGAAAATTTTCCAGAAACCCATATTTGTGTCGGAAACAAAGACTTCATAAGAGGGATGGGGATTATCAGCGATCTTCCGAATTTCTGATAAGATTCGGGCTGTTCTGATTATCCCTGGTTTTCCAGATAATTTGGCCTGGTTCTGTTGACCCTGCTTGGTAGTTGAGACTGAGCCAACCCTGGAAAACTTGTCTTCTATGTTCGGATGTTCCTTACGTTGAGGAAAATCATCTGGCTGCGTCACGGTTTCTCGCGAGAGCGTTGCTGGACAGCCGTATGCAAATCTTTCTGATAGAGCCAAGACTGGCTCCAGTTCTCCAAGGTCCATCGCCTCTTCGAGGGATTTGGGTTTGAACTTATAACCACCCGTATTTTGTGACAGGCGCATTAGATTTTCATGTTTGGCGTTGCCGATGCAGAAGGAGTCAATTACAACTCTCCTTCTTCGAGCTCTGTCTTGAAGTTGTGTGAACTGCACCATCGACCCGGTATCTTCACCATCGGAAAGACAAATTATTCGCTTTTTTGCCTCAGGGAAATCTTTCCCATGGTTCTCGAGTTCATCGATTGCCTTGTCAAGAGCATCCCACAACAACGTATTCCCTGATGGCTTCATCCGGAGCACCTTCCCTCGGAAATCCTCCATGACATAGGTTAAAGTTTGTGAGACCTTGGTAGAAGATTCAAAAGTAATGAGACCGTAGTGATTGGCGTAGTCGTAAGCCAATGTTCGGTTCCCAAAACTTGAAAATATTTGCTGACAGACCTCTAATCGGTTCAATGAACCAGAGCGCCTTAGCTGTTTTTCCTGTGCACTTTCCTCATAATGATCCTCCCGTCCTACTAGCCGGACTTTGAATACGGCTGGAATGTGGGGGCCTGTGTGACTGGTTACTTTCAAAAGGTCTTCATCCTCGTAAATCCCCGAAGGGGAGATGTCGTCTCCGAATCCCAGTTGTTCCCAGGATTCATGGGTTTTTTAGCTGATCCAGTCATCCCCAGCGTCTTTGACATTACTGTATACAATAAAGTCATTGAATATGGCTTGCTGTCCACTCTCAGCTTTGAATCGGAACGTTTTGAACACGAGGGATGAAACCGTTGGAGCTGCTTTCTGTTCGTCGAGCCAATAACCGTACAGGAAATCGTCTCCGTTGTAGACCTTGATTAAGTCGAATTTGTGTCATCCTAGTATAATTATAGAGGTAAAGATTAGGGTTCTGTTTTGAAAGGGACTAATTATTCAAAGGAAAGGGGGATACTCTGCTACGAGCCGATGTGATGGCATTATTCCTTACCGTGCGGTGTATATTGGGGATTTTTTCCCGGGCTAACGACTTCAACTACAATGGTCTTGTCGTCGTACACTTGGTCGTAGGTTTCGTCTGTTGGTTCCAAAGCCTCGTAATCGATATAATCAATAGGAATGGTTCTCGATTCTTGGTTTGGGCACTCCTCGAAAACTGCTATTGGGCGGCCGTCTAGAATTAATTTGAAGTTTCTTTGTCGCCCTTTCGACCCACGATAGACGATGTGATACAGGTCCGTCAGTTTTGGGGGGTATTCGATGGTCCGTGTAAATGGGGCGATCCCTGGCACCTCGAAATTAATATCGCATAGAGGGTATGGGGTATTAGGGCCAATAGGGCCAATAACATCGTTCGCGTTTGTCCATTCCTCAATTTCCCTTGTTGTAGGCACGTCAGCCACAAGCTTCGTGTGTGCAATCTCGCTGCCAGTAGAAGGTGATTTCTTTTCTGTAGTCATGCTAAACCACCTTTCTATAGCGCGGCGCTCGTATGTGTGCCCATCCGCCGCTACAACCGGGTCTTGGAATAGTTCTTTGGTGATAGGACACATCAGCGTATCTGGTATTTGTGAAACAGGAACTTTGACGTGAGTTACTCCTGGTGCGTCCCTAGAATCGTCGCTTGGGCATTCGCTACCGGTTTTCCATACCCACTCCAGTGGTTTTGCGGTACTGCCCCTGGAAGTTTCTGTAACAAGTACTTCAGGCAGTCTAGAGGCATACGAACTCAAAATCTGGAGCTTTGATACCGCTTTGGAGAGCTCTCCACTGACTTTAGACTCGTGAAAAGTCTCACTACCACTCGGTCCCATCAAGTGTACGATCTCTCGCTTGCTGAGCTCCGAGAGATATTTAAGGGCGTTCATAGCCACTCGAAGGCGTTTAATTTTTGGGACAGCCCGAACGATAGCAACCATATCTTCAAAAGATTCGTGATTCTTGAGAGCCCTTACTGCCACCCACTGCGCAGGAACTCCGCCCGCCGACTCGAGTAAGCAATCGAAGTCTGGCTCCTCCATTGAAGGCTTGCAGCTTTCCCCGCCAGAATCCTCGTCCACGGAGTAAAATTCGGACGTACCCTCCATACTTTGGCTACAATCCACAACAAACATTAATAGCTCCTTCGGATCGTTCTTTTTGCGGTTTACCGCAATACCGACTGCGTCAAATAGTAAACTTGGATTGTTTCCTGCCTCCCTTGCCTCTAAAATTATGTTCAGTAGGCTCGTAACCGCCGCAATATCTACGGTAATCTCCTTCCCTAACAATGGGAGGAAGGTTTGGAAATCTTTTCCCGGTTTGGCGCAAGGTGTCCGTCCGGTGTAGACGGCAATATTTCCTTCGGAGTCGAAAGTGAGACAAGGTGCAGAAGCTTTAGCAAGGTCCGCAGGTAGGGTGACTACGAAGCTACATGTACAGGCTTCACAGATCCCAGATAGGTAGTGGAGATCTCGGGCCATCTTCGGGTTTATCTCAATCTTGGAATAGTGTCGATAGGCATCCTGAACCTCGCTGACATCAAAGTACGAATACTCAGACGATGTCGTCCTCGTTAATTTAAAAACTCTCCTAATGTTTTCCGGGAGAGGCATAACTTCTGCTAATGGAAGGCTGGCTAGAGAGGATGCATCTACAAGCCTCATATCTATGAACACTGGGTCCTTTACCAAGCTTGAAGTTGTGATATCGGAAAGATCCACCGTTTTGAAAGCGTCCTGTAGCGGTATGTTGGTACTCTCGTCGATAAGTCTCGACATTTCAAGTATATATCCGAAGAGTAGCCTGGACCCCTCTAATAATCTAGATTGGTTGCCTCCAAGAGCTTTTGTAGAGATCACCTCTTTCAGCAGCTGATAAAAACACTGCACACTTAACGCAGACTGCGCAGGAGATATACTCTCGCCACCCATCAGAGTCCTGAAAGCTTTGAGTATTGGGAAAAACCGTGTCAGTCCATAAATAACCCTTAGAACGTTTTCTTGTTGGGATGCCGTCATCACCCGAGAAGAAATTCGGTGTGCAAACACTCTAAAGGACGAAAGGAATGCCGAGATACCACGGGTAGTCTGCTGCGGGTGTATTTGCCAGTGGGGTTTGAAGCTGAATATGTTGTTTATGCCGATACCGTTTTCGCTTTCACCGCCTCTATCGAGTTCAGATACACTAGTCGTGGGCAAATTCTTCAATTTCATGGTAAGTGCATATAAGTCGAGAACACCATCAACGACAAAGCTGAGGATGCCAAGTTCTTCCATCGTCGAATCATGGCTTTCAGTCTCTATCAGATAATCGGCAACTCATATACAAAGAACCTCTGACTCTTCATCTAGAGAATTATTCCTGGAGAGTTGTAGATGGATCGATGTGGCTAGAACTAGTTCACGAAGCAAACTTTCCCCAGAGAATATCTCATCTTGCACAGGTATCTTGCTGAGTAACTTGTGTGATCTCGCAAGCTGTGGCGTAACCACTCTAATTCTGAATTTTGTGGAGTTCCCGGTGGCCACTAGTTAATCTATTAGAACGGAACCAATGAGGGTTTGGCTCTGACTAGGGAGTAACCTACTATTATTGGCTAACTCCTCATAATGTGACAGTGAATCCGTTCTTAGTTTCTTGTGTGCGGATACACCAAAAACTGCGGGATCCTCGGGGTTTCGTTCGTTATTTTCTTCGCCTTTGAGTTTCCTTTTCGTGTCTTTGCTGTAGTCTCTTTCTCCCTCTGTTTGCTCTACTTTTCGACGAAATTCCCAAACATCCTCAACTTGATACATGATTTCGGCCGGTCTATTTCATGTTTGTATAAATTTAGAACCGAATCTGTGTCACGGCCTTATCTCTCACTGTATGCAAATATCCGTAGTGGCAATACCGCCAGACGTTTAGCAAAGGACTTACGTTACGTAGAACCCGACACCTGCAAGTGCGGATAAGATTTCTTCGGGATCTTTGTTTCCTCCTAGATACATGCGAGAGATGTCCTCTTTGTACTTGGCCCATTTGTATGAATACTGGTATTCGGCTGGGCGCCGTGGTGACTCCATACTTTTTTCGAATTTTTCCTAGATTGTATATTATTAGAATTGGGTGTTTGGAAGTTGTTAAGTTTGGTGCGAATAAAATCAGAAAATGCGGAAATATATACGAAGGTAACACGGGTGTAACTTTCTACCATAAGACTGGCGGTGTCGATACACCCGGTGTTCCTAGTAGAACAAACAAGAATGGCGAGAGCTCATTTCTGTCTTCTTTCTAAGGTTCTCAATAATTCTAGGTCTATAGACTAGATTATATCTAGGTAATTAGTGTTACATCCCTAAATATTTCAAGAATTCCGCAGAATTCTAGTCGCATGCGCATCAGTTGCAATATTGCACAACGATATGACAAAGCTCAAGTGTATGCAGTATTGCAGACCATATAGAACGTCTTCCAGTACGTTCTACCGGAAACCATACCCATCCAAATCCCGGATGGATCTTTGTGTAGCTGAACACGTAGATAGGTAGTAATTGCGTTTCACCAAAGGCGAATGGCATGTATATCCCCGGGTAGTACCAAAAGAAAACCTTAGCCTGGGTTCGAGGCTAGGAAAACTTTATGGAATACGAATCGCCGTTCAAGTTCGCCTTCTAACTCTTCCCTTTTGATCAAACCAATCGTAGTTTGCTTGAAGTTAAAAGTAAAGTTCATGACTCCTATATTGTGGTGTATGTTGTAATATAGTCTGGGGGTTGTAATATATAAATTTCCCAACAATTGATAAAGTTTACGTGAGGGGCACCATGCATATGCGCTAGGGCACAGGGTTGACATTTGTACTACCATAAAAGTTTAAATTTACAATCCAAGCCGCATATTCCGTTGTCAAGAAACTAACTTAGCAGTTAGCTGTGATGCTACCGACAAGACAGATAAACTAAACAAAGTGAGCTCTCCCCTTATGGCATCTGGGTACCACGTATAACTAACTCCTAATAGAATGGACCGCCCCGTCTTATAAGCTTAAGCTGGCCTGCGGCTGGGAGAGTTTACAAAGCCCTTCGATTTCCCCAAAACTTTCCCATCTCCTATTTATGCCCACCCTAGTGCCTTCCGCATAAGTTTATTGACTCTGGGGCTGTAGTCAACTCGAGCCCGCATTACATACCCCCTTCACATGCACAAACAGAAACCAGGGTTCGAACATTCATAGAGGTATTGCGTCTATAGCGTTACAATTTATAATTATATAAATGATTAGCTAACATATAATCAAATGTCATAGAGAAATAGAATATGACACGTTCAAGGAGGTCAAGATCAAAAAAGCGGGCATCACAGGCCCGGGCCCCAGCAGGACCCCAGCCTGAAGACTTCGACTGGAGACAGCCAAGGGAAATATACTCTCGAGCCGCGAGGTCGAGATCAAACTCAAGATCGAGACAACCTACAACCCGTTCGACATTCCCTGGGTACGAATTTACATTTGTTTCAACTACTAGTGCAGATACACACTGGGGCGCCCCAGACGGCTCTAGTTCTGGCTACGCCGGCACTAGTGAAAGTGAGGTAAATATTGAACTACCCTACCACACCCTTTGAGGTCAGCTCCGCGGGCTTTTGCACTGGGACAAATTTCATGTTGATGGGATTAATCCACCGCTGTGGAATATCAATGTAACAGGATGACAGCGAACTAGAAGACTCGCCACCCTTAGAACTCTGCAGATTGAGAAATAAAAAGAAGCGTCGCAAGGGAAAAAAGGTTGAAGGAGTTGAAGAAGTACTAGTTAAAATTCCGGCATCCCCTACACCAGACAACGAAGGTCTACTGGGGAATGGAGCCGCGATAACTGTTCCAGCGGCTGCGGTATCTGTAACTATATCTACGATTCACAGCCCCGCAGTCACGCAACCTCTCCCAGTTGTACACCAGCCGCAAGAACAACCTAGAGAACCTTTAGCTATTCAATCTCAACCACCAGCGACGCAGTCTCAAACTACAACACCAGTGCACTCCCAAAAGGCCCCAGAGCCTAAGCCTCAAGCCCCTCCTCGGCCCCCCGTTCAACAAAACCCACATCCACGGCCCCAAAGCCGCCAGCAAGAACAGCAAACCCGCCAAACACAACCAGCGCAGCAATTTCAGCAGCAAGAACAACTGGGTCAGCAATACCAGGAAAACCAGGGACAATATGGGCGACAGGCATCTGGTCAGCAAGAGCAACAGGCGCCGCAGAGCAATCAAGGGCCCAAAGACCAATATTCACATGGTCAACCAGCCCAAGGTCAAAAAAGGCCTTCAATTCAACAAGTTTCTCCAAATCAAAGAAGCCCACAGGCCCCACAGCCGCCTTATCCACAAAGAGCACCATCATCCACTACTCCACAACCGCCCCAAGGCCGCCAAGTGCCCCAATGCCCCCGACTACCCCAAGAAGATTATTCACGCGGGCCGCCACCACCCCGAGGCCCAAATGGGCCTCAAAACCAGAAGCCCCCAAGTACTCAGCAAAGTCCCCCAGGACCTCAAGGGAATTATCCGCCGAGGCCCCAACCACCACCACAAGGCCAAAGGGCACCTCAGGCACCCCAAGGCCAAAATTTACCTGGAATCAAACCACCACCACAAGTATATCAAGGACCCCCAGGCCAGAATACAGCACAGGGCCAACAAGGCCCCTATTCACATGGGCCTCAGGCCCAGCGGAACCAACAAAGATACGACGGGCAGCAACAACAGGGACCCCAACGAAGGCCACCATACCAAGGACAACCGCCATATCCAGGACAATACCCACAGGACCCAAACCAGCAGGATGGTGAGGAGAAGGAACCTGAAGGAGAGGGGCCTGGGGGTGAGGAGCCCGAGGGGGAAGAGCTTAAAGATGAAGAATATGATGATGATTATGATGAATATGAAGAATGTAAAGAAAAGCAACAAGAAGAGCAACAACCACCTCAGCAACAATATCAGCAGCCTCCGCAGCCTCCCACTCAGGGCCCAGTCCCAGCCAAACCTCAGACCGGCAGCAATCCCCCAGTGCAAAGTCGGTCTGTAAGCTGTGAAGAAACTATTTTTTTTAGTTCCAAAATCGCTCTCGCAAACAACAATACCTTTTATATGTTTACCAATTTCTAACTGCCGCGTTTTAATACGATATAGACACCCGCACAGGCCCGGCCCGGACCTCTGCAAACTACTTCGACATCCATAACCCTGAACACTCCTCAATCATCATCCTCAGGAGAAAATGTCCCGGGTGCCCTCCGATTATTCGAGCTCATGCTCGAGGTATGACATGCCCCACGGCACAGAAAACTCACCCCCGACTTTCTCCAATCTTTGAAAGTTGTAAAACCAATGCTAACCGAATCACAACGTCGGAAATAGCACCTCGGCCCTCGCAACGATCCAGCTTTGATCGAGAGATTGAGAGCAGAGGAAGCCGAGAGGGAGAGGACGAACGGAATAGTTACAGAACTAGAAGAAGCAACGAAAGAAAAAGATGACACCATCGCCGCACTACAACAGGGTATGCACCAAATGCAGCAGAACATGAACAGAATGCAACAAAGCCTACGACAAAGGGCTCAGCAGGCGGAAGGGATGGGCAGGGAGTTATCTCAACTGAAGAGTGAGGCGCGCATACGGGAAGCACAAATGAAGGGGCTTAGACCTGTACCAATGCCAGGGGTATTCCCAATTAATGTCGAGGTATACAATCCCGATACCGGTGCCGCAGATACCGACGACGTCGATGTCTACGGGGCACATGTTGAAATTGGGGACAATTGCGAATGTGATTGTGACGGCTAACTGCGGCATTAGAGATCGAGGTTTCGAGACGCATAAACCTCACTGGTCCAGTGGATGGATACCTTCTCCCGGGAACTAGATGCGCAAATGCGTTCTCGGGTTTTTTTTTTTTTACGTTTGGAAATTTGTCGGTCCTGGATTTCTGATCAATTCGGTATTGAAATTCTTTTGTCGTAAATTATGCATGTAAATGATGGTAAGAGAGGGATGGAGATTTGCTACATATCTTTTTTAAAAATTTGGGATGGGAGGGGCAGGTTTAGTTTTTATTATGTCAGCGTATGGATTTTATATCAGCTAGTTGAAGAAAATTGCAACACGAATCGAATTCCCAATAATATAGTCCAAATCACCAGGGTCACAAATACGATGATATCAGGGAAACAGGTTTTAAAACACCAAGCTCAATTTTTCTTCATTGTTGCCCAGAACGTTTGTGTAATATATACAGGAGAAAAATATTGATATCCAAAAAATTCCTCTTCAAATACCCAGTTTCTCAAGGGAAAATGCATCTAATCCTCAGGGCGCCATAGTCCAGCAAGTCAAGTCCCAAAAGTAGCTCTCAAAGCAAAAGTGTTGGAAATAGAAGCCCTTGAAAAAAAATTGAAGAGGGGTGAAACGTCCCGACAGGATCGCTGACGTGAGAAAGGAATTTTTTTGTGTTAGGAAGAATGCGAGTAAGCAAAAACATCATGCAAACGCCTCAGGCTTTTGCGTTTCATCATCGTCAAGATGCTTCTTTTTTTTTTCCTTTCGTAATCTAAACGGCAAGACAGAAAATTGATGGCAGTGCGCTCTTTTTTGTTCGTTACCAGTCGTAAAATCCCCCAATCATAAAAAATAAAGAAACGAGTGTGAAGGTAAAGAAAAGTAATTGGGTATAAAACTAAGTATAACACATTACAGAAGTGAAAGCCGCACCAAAGAAGACCTTCAAGGTATCATTAGAGAAAAAGGCTAACCCTCGGGGTTAGAAAGAAAGAAGGGTATTGTCTATCCGTTGATTCAACTCCGAAAGAAAAGAAAAGAAGAAAGAAAAACACCATGGTATATTCGTAACTCCGTGAGGACACCGAAATCCAAAAGGTAAAAACGGGGACGAGCGAGAAGATAATGATAAATATAATACAGTGAAACGAATGACGAGGCCGTTGAGGCTGGTGTTTGTCTGGGGCTTTGCCAGAACAGTTAGATAGAAGGTTTCTGAAACTTTTCAGAGCGAAAAGGTTGTCGATAATGAGCGAAAATGTGTTGTGTTGGTGGGACGTTTTTGTGAAACATCTGACCAATCAGGAAGCGTCTACAGCCCAAAAGGGAAGTTTCGACAACCAACAACACCAGGAAGCGCCTTGAAAGGCATAAAGAACGTGAAACAGTCCAAGTTGTGAAACAACGAGGGCACTGCGGGTATAATGTTTCAAAACGAGAGAATTGAAGGTATTTTTTAGAGAAAAAATCGGGGTATCGTAGCGAGTGTAAGATCGTTAAAGGAAAATCATAAACATCGTGGCGTTTAGAGGGAAGCAGCGACAACGGCGACGATGCCAGCTACGGAAGCCAGGACCCAGGAAGTCGAAACCGAGGAGGCAGCGCCGGGGTATGGAGTTGGCGGCGGTGGCGGGACGCTGGTGGATGTGGCATTGCCGGTACCGTTGTTTGATGGAACGGTATAAGTTGCGAAAGTAGTCGTAGACTGAGGAGCAGAAGTGTAAGTAGGTGTTGGAGCCTTGGTAGTCTTGATAACAGTAGTCCAGGAAGCAGAAGTTGTAGGGGGAACGTAAACGCTCTCCGAAGAAACAGAAGTACTGGAAGGGGCCACGCTAGTAGAAGGAGCAACGCTTGAAGAAACAACGCTGGAAGAACTGGTCCAAGAAGAAGTGCTGGAAGAACTGGAGCTGCTAGATGTTGTCGACTGTCCAAGGTCACAAGGAGCGTAAGTATTTACCCTGAAAATAATTTACAAGATGGAATGATAGAGTGGGATTTACCACAATATAGGTCGTTGGAGCATAGTATACAGGAGTCTCTGTCGTCTCGGTACTGGTCGACGTGGATGAGGTAGTAGAGACCTCTCCAACTGATGTCGAAGTCGTCGATGACGATTCACTTGTTGTAGAAGATGAAGACCAAGAAGACGAGGACTATGCCTTCGTTAATACGAGGGGATGGGGTTTTCACGAGAAAAAAACTTACAGTTGTTTCCGGGATTGGGATATACGAGGTCGAGCTCTCAGAGACTGGCAAAGTGCTGACGCTTGTCGAGTATGGCTCTGGGGCGATAGTGGTGTCGGGAGCATATCCAGTGGAGGTCACAGTGCTTATGCAAGTGGTAGTAGTTCGAGTGTTATAAATTGTAACAGTTGTGTAAGAGGTCGATGTCGATGTGGTGGTCGTATCGAAATACTCTTGAGCAGAAGCGATAGCCGCAGTAGCAGCGATAATGAGAGTAGATGCCTTCATTTTGAATGAATGAATGATTGTGAAGTCAATTCAACAAGGAAGAGGGATTGATATGATAAGATTGAGAGTGGAAGTGGAGTATTTCCAAATGAGAGTGTATACAGCAAGTGAAGAGAGTGATACCGAGTTACTAGCTCAGGCTGGAAGATCTTGCACGTGTATGTGATGAGTATCTACTATCAAGCGAGAAGAGATCGGAGGGGGGTCGGGGGGTTCTTATGCTTCTCGCGAGAAGGGCAAGAGACGTTGGTGCTAAAAAGGCGAGAGCCCATGAGAGACACATGGGGGGAAGGGAGCAGCGGAAGGGAATCGTCTCTTTTCTTTTTCCGGTTACCAATCTGGCTCTCATTGTGTGGACTTGTGTGGCACCTTTCCTTACGAGCGCCCTAGTTAGGGGACTTCTCGGAGATCCAGTGTGGATAAATCGCGCCAGGACAGTGGTTCCTTGCTGTCGCAATGGCGCGGATTTGAGATCTGGAAACAAAAATGGAAAAAATGGCAAAGCTCGTGCTTTGCCGTTGTCGTTGGTGTCTGAGTAAGCTCGAACTTACCCTGGTTCACAAGTTTATGCGCCTGAGGGAAAAAGGAGAAAAAGAAAAGAAAAGGGGAACGACGCAGCAAAAACATCCTTGATCCCAAGGAACAAGCTTGAAAGCCCAAAATAAGCAAAACATCGCCTTTGTCTATGTTGAGAAAGAAAAAGATTTTTTCTCCTTAGTTAGTTAGTTAGCTTTGGCTTCAACGGTCTCGGGTGGACGATGCTGCTAGCTGGACCGAAGTAGCTTCGTGGTGGGGTGTTGTCTTTCGTCGGCTACGACTCAGTCAAAAGGGCAGACAGACGGACGCCAGGAGGCCTTGTGCCTTGCATATGTTTAATTTCCCTCACAGCTCGATGGCATGACATCTTCCATTGATATCACGTCGACACGGACTACTGCGCTGTCCGAAGCATCACCCCCACCAAGGCCTTGAGCTTGATGAACAACGATGAGTAAAAAATCGCAGCTACAAAGAATGTTGACGATGCAGTGGCCAGTCGCATGTTTCTAGGCTTCGGCGGAAGGATGCCATCTGCAGGAACGCAGGCACAACTAGCCAATCGAACAACTCGAAATCAACAATTAATTGCCTTCCCTTCCCTTGCTCTTCATTTGCACGAATGGATGATGCGATTACTCTGTCTATGCATGTTGACGCTGCTGTGCTGGCACCAGAGAACCAGAATCGGGCGTCCCCACTAGCAGCGCCGCAACAGAGTTTTTTTTTTTTTTTTTTTTACTCCCTCACCCGTCTGTGCTTTGGAACAACATTTTCATGGAAGGCTGCTAGCGGCTCTTGCATCATTGCTCCCTTCTCCCCTTCGATGTATCGCATTTGTCAATTGTTATCCGGTGAAGCACAAAACTTACACAATTGTGCGATTCAAACTTGTGCGATCCTAACGATACCAAAATCCCCCTATCTTCACCCTATATCCGTGACCGAAACCGTCGTTTTCAGACGGCGGCGCAATGCACAAATCCTACGAAATATGGCCGCCTCTTGCACGAATCCATTCGGGAAAACCAACCTTGATTGGGAAACTCTTCAACTTGCCTAAAATGCCGACAGATTTTTATTTTTGTGGTCTTTTTGTCTTTGACCGAGAATGAACTGGTGTGGGTGGGTCAATGTTCTTGTTTCTGGTACCTTGCGTTGGCGAGCAGCACAAGGCGCACACACACCGATGGCCTGGTAAGTTAGGGAACGGCAGCCAAAAAGCCAATGCAAGCGCAAAGGTGGGGCGGCGAAGGTTCATTCACGATCCAGTTCCTGGAATCCTTCCCGTTCCCCATCCAATAGCCCGTCGATGTTGCTTTCTTTGCCAACGGCGAAAAATGACCACGTTCTTGCATTAGTGTCGCTCAAAGGCTCTTTTGCCCGAGTCCCGCGGTCAACGAACGACAGCGCTGATGTGTTCGGGCATGAGGATAGACGAAACTCAAAAGCTTCACAAAGGTGGTGCGGGAGTTTCCAAAATTCTCATTCGCCTGCTCTGTTCAGATGCTTGGCTTCCTTCCCAGTCCTTGTTCCTTGCAGCTCTGAGGCTCGACGTGAAAGAAACCTAGTCCTGGGCGAATCACTGTTTTTCAGCCTTTGAAGGCCTTTTCTTTTCGATTCGATTCTTCCAACAAAAATACCGCTCTCAAGAGCTAGCTTGGCCCGAGCATCGGTGTGGGTTTTTCCATTCCGGATCCTCACCAGGATTGGGTAAACTCGTGGAAGGCCCAGAAGCTTCCGTAGGAAGCAGGACCGGGACAGAATTTTCATCACTCAGAGCTCCTATAAGCCTCGGAATATTATCGCAGAATCTCCATAACGTACAACTCGTGAGCGGTCTTTTTCTTGCCGTGTTGTGTCGTCGTGTCTCCATGTGAGTGGGTTTTCGTGTTCAGGAACCCTTTCGCGTAAAATCCCGTGATGTTGGTTTGCCTTGGCTCTCTCGAACTCGATCTGCAACTGCAAAATGCAGGTGCGATATCACAGTCACAGATCGTAGGACCACTGGGCTGGAAGCACAAAAGACAACAGTTAACAATGAAAATGTGTTTTAATTTCACATTCCTCCTGTCAAAGCCACAGATGCTCTCCTGCTTTCGTGTGGAGAGAAGGGACCGGAAAACTTTCAAGCACGAGCTTGCTCGTTTTGTGGGAGCACAAGGTATCAATGTTACAATCAACTTCTGAACCTGAACCCGAATGCAGGATGTTAAATTACAAAGCAAGGAGAGTTTATCTTCCAGCATGATTATTGATGTCGACATATGCATATTCGGCTGCTTGAAGCTGCCGGATAGCTCCCTTAGCTTAGTAGCTCTAACTTGGCGCATGTCCTGGAGATATGCAATTAGGTTACATACAACCGTGAGCTGAGCTGAGCTGAGCTATGAGCTAAGCTACCTCATATCCTCATTTATCACCGGAGTTAACTAAGTGATCGAGGCCGAGCTTCATAATTCCATCTAGAACCTTGCGCTTATCTAGCTAGAGAAAATTCATTTTAATGCATGTGAAAATAGTACTCTCTCAAGCCCGTTTTCCTACAATGAGGCGGCTTCGAATAATTATAGACGTGGCTGTTAGAGTCATCGTCGTGTGGCTTTATAAATTTATTGAGAGTTGGGCCTGCTGGGGACAACATCACAGCTCGCCCAACTGCCGAACAAAACGGTGCGGGGTATATTTTATAACATTTCGTATTTTGTACAGTTGGACACGGCTCGATGTCGACCTCAACAATTATTCGTTCATCTAGAAAAATAAAATAAAAAGATCACACCCAATCATCATTATCAATCAATCCAGACGGGATAATCTGCGGATCAATCCCCCAGTTAGTCAAAGGCCAAAGCCATGGCCTCAACGATTTTAAATAACTTTTCCACACGTCACATCCCAGGGCTGATAATCGGCACCACCTTGACTTTCGGTGGTGCGATTCCATTCTTCAATCCTGCATACGCAATGCACGAATTCGGCCTGCCGCTCTACCTCGTAAAATCCAAAGACGCGCAGGATGCGTTTACGGTTTCTGCGATCCGTACGGTCGCTCTTGGGTTGTCGATTTACATGATGTTTGCCCAACGGATGTATCGAGGCGTCGATATTATGCTAGCTTGCATCGGAACCACTGGGATTTTGGACGGGTGGTTGTGCTGGAAGGTTGGCGTGCCTGGACGAGGAGTTTTCCGTGCTACCTGTGCGGTTTTGGTCGCCGGCTGGGGTTGGATGGGCTTGACTTCGGTGTAGATATTACATACGATACACATTCGCACTGGCATTTACTTGTGGTTTTTTTATGTTGGGCAAAACGTTATGCAGTTGTTTTCCTCAATTTTACATCGAGTGGTTGCATCGATTGTAGCATGTCGAGCTCGAAGTCACGATAATAAATTAAAATTAAAATTTACAACAGTTCGGAAGCCCAATTTTCGAAGCTAATATCTAATTATCGTTATCGATTCTCGTTAGACCGATCGATAGCTACCCGTGCCCCTCACACACGCTCCTGCTGATTTCGAAACCATGTGTTGGGGTGTCACAGCAGATGGGATATTACGCCACAGTTCCCTTGATCTCTACAAGAGCTGTTTTCAGGAACCGTATTTCTTGGACCTCCATGTTCTGTACTCGTTTGTTCTACACACGGTGTGTATCTTGTCATGGGTGGTGAGCTGCATGTATCCAGATAACCAGCTATCCATGAGCTGTTTGCAGCTATAGCTATCGAGTTTGGGAAAGCTACCCTGACATAGCTCCAAGCTTCGTAGGAAAAGGCAGGCGATGGATGAAAAAATTTGTCATAAGAGCTCTCTTATTCATGGCTTTCGACCGTTTTTCCCACTCTATTACCTAGGATCGAATCGATCGAAATATTCAATTGTCTTCCAGAATAAAGTTTCCTGATTTGTCTGTGCAAAGGGAAAAATTTTTCACATGGAAAAATTGAGTCAAATCAGTATGCTTAACGGAGCGAAAAACTCTGCTCCCCAGAATTATTTTTAACATGTCTCGGCTTAAGAAGGCAATCAAGCGCCCTCTTAAAAGTCCATTTTGGTGAAAAATTGACGCTCAACCTTATGAGGCGCTTCGTTACGATGGAGACTTTGTTTTAACGGCGGTGTTTAGGTCTCAGTGGAGTAAACTGTTCGTCGTCTAATACATCGTGGGATAATGAGCGAGTTCATATTCTTGAAAAACTTGGCTGCCATATGTGGACTTCACAAATTTTTTTACATGCTCAACTGTCTGGCATAATACAATATAGATGTCTACTGAACCGGCGGCAACATACTCGGGTCCTCGAAGGCTCAGCCGGTCTTTCCTTCGTGGCAAGGCAGCCGAGCCGTTTTCCCACCCGTTCCTGAAGATCAGTTATGGTCCACCCATGTTGGATTTTTGTCAGCGCTAGACGGCGAGAAGGAAGTCCAGAATTGAAAAAAAAAAAAACTTATTTGTGTTGAGAAATCGAGACGAGTTGGATTCGATTCGCCGTTAAGAAAACTTTTCCCTGACCCGTCGCGATCGACCGTAAACACTCGATTGAACATTCAAATCGAGTAAGAGATTCACATGCTGAATACTCCTCTTCAACAAAAAAACAATCGAGATACGAAAAAGCCATCCCGGTTCCCGGAAACAAAAGGCTGCAGCCAAAGATCACACATCTCGATCGGTTCCCAATTTAGGAAATTTACCAAAAAAAAATGAGACATGTGAAAAACGCTCCGTCCGCGCACGAGAGCGGTAGATATTCCCCCCCCGCGCGATGCATAAACGCCAAAGATCTATCCGTAGATTTTAAACACCCTTTATAAGAACTGCGCATATGCAGTTTCAGCAGATGCATGTTAAGATCACGTTGTGATAGTGCTATCAACCGCATTTCCTGATACGTCTGTAGTCTAGTGCGGGCCGAATAAATTCCTTAGTTTGACGGAAACAACTATCTTGGGATTAGGGATCACACTGGTTGACTTCCCAAGAGGGTAGTCTACAGATCGCATTAACCCTTCAGGGAAAGAGAAACGTGATATTGTGGGCTAAATTAGGAGAGACTACTAGAAAGGACGTCACATTGCATTTGGTTGTGTTGTGATGTTAGATTGGGGCCTAAAGAGACATGAAGAGGTCTCAACGATACCAATGGTCACGACAAGTCCCGGCATATATATCAAGATCTTAAGACGAGGAACTAAAATAGGGGGACCTGAAAAGAAGCCCAGAAATTTGGCGTCCGAACAGCAACTTCGAGACCCGCGAACCGGCTCATATCAATACTTTACTTAATGAGAATCTAGAAATTCACATCTAAGGTACTCCGATTTGCTCATGCAAACATAGGCATTATATTAGCATGTTCTCGTTTCATATATTAGCCGAAGAGCCCAGCGGCTGGACGGTTCCGCATAGGCGAGTCTCCGGCTTGGTAGCACAGAATCCATTTTTAAGGCTGCAACTTGTGGAGAAAGGAGAATATCTTACGATCTTAACGTTAATATAACGTTAAGTTGATATGGTCTCGCTGTTGATATCGAGTTTTTTAGGCCTCTCAGCTGGAGGGCATTTAGCCAGCTTTGGGTCTTGGTATGATTTCGAGGTATTTTCGTTCAGGAGTGATTCATTCTAAAATATGAAGTTGCAATTGGAATGGAATTATATAAATATAAATACCGATCTGAATATCGAATCTAAGTTACGAGCTGTATGCCAATAAACACACCTAGGTACCTTCGGACCCTCGATAATTAACATAGACTACTCAAACCTCCAAAAACTCCAAAAACTCAAAATGCACATCGCGACTGTTGCACTCATATCCGCCATCGTCGGCCAAGCAGTCGCACAACTACCCATCTCGGACGGATTAGTACGCACTCTACAACTCCATCCCACCTAATTCCCACCCCCACCCCTCTCCGTATAAATTGATAAAACAAGCACCCGAATAAAAAAGTAACTAACCAAACCCAAATCAACAGTGCGGTGGAATCCGCTGGCAACTGCGCACATCCTGCCTCCCGGGATCAACCTGCACCACCATAAACGCCTACAACTCGTACTGTACCAAAATCCCAAGCCCCGTGAGCCCACGGGATGAGCCGCCTACTACTACGTTCACGCCGACCGCGACGGCCACGGAGTTGGATTGCGAGACGACCTTGACGACGTGCACGACGTTGTTGGTGTGTCCCAGGGGTTCGACGAGGACGTGTAAGGAGTGGTGTGATGGGATGCCGAAACCGACGTTTTCGCCGTTGGTTGTGCCGTGTAGTTTTGGGAGCAATCCTCCGGTTACTACGACGGCTGGTTAGACGCCGTTAATCTTTTATTGAGGGGTGGGGCGGTGGGTGTCTAAAAGTTCGATTTTCGGCTTGTGTTGGTTTTGTGGCATTTTAGGAGGCGCCGAGGACGCTGTGCTTGTGTTCTTTGAGGATGTTTTCACAAGTATTAAAAGTACTTAGTATCTATCTAACTGTGGTATATCTATGAGCCTCATATATTAATATATTTCTGGCCAATAGCTGGGAACGAGACCAGCCAATAGTATTCTCTTTCCTTTTAAACAAATTGTATTTTTAAAACTGTATCGCTATCTTGCCCTCAATGCAATGCGTTGATTCCGCCATCGATACATTAAAATCTAGATTCTACAAACCGAACACTTCTCCGTTGATTGGTTGTTTTAATCAACTGTACTAACATCCATATCTCTAGATTTGCGGACAGCTATCGTGCTATCTGAAACATACATCCTTTATGCAAGAAAAACCGGCCACCGAATCATTCCTACCGATTCCCTTTCCCATAAACTTGAATCCTCAAGCAGAAAAGAATTTTTTAGACTTGATAAAAAATAATCGCATTATCTGTGCCGAAGTTTCATGGGTGGGTAGGTGGTTTATGCGCCCCCCGGCCTCGCCATCAAGTGTCTGTCGCTATTTATATTTATATGGAAGCGCTTGTGCGCTGTGCTACCTGTGCGGATTTCTAAAATAATGAGTGGATCTGGTTTTGCGGTTTATCGCGCCATGGAGGAATGGCTTTGCGCAATTGCTGCCGTAGCTATCTTTGGCTCTATGCGCTGGCTTGAGCTCGAGACTATACGTATATAAAAATTTATATGGTGTAAACGAAATGCCTGGATATTTCATGACAATCTAGATTTTTTTTTGAAAATTGAATATAGACAATTGAGAATTGGTAGACCTTTGACACAGCATCGTAACAAACCTTTGAACCCCTCCAATTCCAACCAAACGGCCCCTCCATAAAAAAAAATTCTAGAAAACCGACGGTGAAAACGTGGTAAATACCAAATCGAAGCTCTAAATCCAATCCCTGCACGTGGCCTTGATCGGCCCGATTTGCCCTAACTTCCCCCACGCAATAGCGTTACATCTTCCACCAAAAACGCCACGTTAAAAAGGGAAGAATCTTGCCAATCAAGAACTCTAAATGGAAACCAAAAAAAAATAGCAAAAAAGAAGCTCGCGCATCCTGTGGATGCTCCCATACGGATTTGAACCGTAGACCTCGACATTACTAGTGTCGCGCTCTACCAACTGAGCTATAGGAGCTACTTGGGATGGAGGAGTGTGATTTGGAGTGTGTATTTCCGTTCTCACGGTGTAGAGGAAGTGGTTGGTTAATGGGGTGGATGTCAATTGATCGGGGAACTGTTTAAAAATTCGCGGTTTGGGTGATTCTGGACATCGAGATGGGGGAGTGAATGGTTTTTCAGGGTTCCTGTGTCGGCCGGAGTAACTCGACCGCGTCCACGACGGAGTGTTCTGCTGTGTTACCAACGACGTCCAACACATTTCCACTCCCAAGTTCCTTCCGTATACCTTCACCATAAAACCCCACAGCCTCGCGCCTCGAAAAGCATCAACAATGTTATAACCAAAAAAAGTGCATCCCAAAATGCGCCAAAGATTCAGAGCCCCCCGGGGTAACCTCTGGAAACCATCTACCCCCCCAATCCGATCCCAGCCCACCCTCCGCGTCCTCTCCCTCCCGCAAAGCGACTACTCACAAGTCTCAAAACTCCAATCCATCCTCTTCAACCTCCACCTCCTCCACAAATCCTCACAAAACACCCAAACCCCCATCCGCCAACCCCCACCGTTTCTCATCACTACTTCTTTTCACCCGATATACACCTTCGGCCGACGGGAGGCCTCCAGAACCCCGCCGGAGGCCGTAAAACAGCTGTTATCGGAAAATAAAGCGTCGGTGGCGTATACCCCCCGCGGCGGACAGGTGACCTTCCACGGACCGGGGCAAATAGTCGCATACCCCATCATCGATCTAAAACAACATGGTTTATCGCCCAGATGCTACATACGCGCTTTGGAAAATGCGGTGATACGGGTGTTGGAGCAGTTTGCTATTAGGGCGTTTACGACCGAGGAGGCTGGGGTGTGGGTTAGGGATGATAGGAAGGTGGCGAGTATTGGGGTTAATCTGAGGAGGTGGGTTAGTAGTCATGGGTTGGCGTTGAATGTTGATACGGATCTTGAGTGGTTTAAGAAGATTGTGGCGTGTGGATTGGAGGGGGTGGAGATGTGGTCTATGAAGCGGGAGTGGGAGGAGTTGGAAGGTGGTGATCCGGTTACGGGGGAGGGGGTTTTGGTGAGGGGATCTCGTGAGATGGCTGCGAAGGAGAACTTGAGTGCTGTGGATGGGAAGGTGTTTAAGAGGAAGATTGTGAAGGCTGTTGTTGCTGAAATAATGCGGGAGATAGGGTGTCGGGATTCTTCACCGATTACTGTTGAAGAGGTTGAGGAGTTGGGGAGGGAGTATGGACTCTCCGGGGAGGATGGGGTGGAGTTTTACAAGTTCTGGCGGGATAAGGGGTTGTATGTTAGGGAGAAGGGTGGGATTCCAGAAGTCGATGATGAGAACCTTGTTCCCGAAGAGTTGAAGGAGACAGTGGAGGGGAGTGGTGTTCCTGACAACAGCGACAGCGACACGGATCCTGATGAAGGTGCGCCCCTTTTCCTTACACGCCGCCGTCGAGGTTGGGACTATCTCTGAAGTTTAAGAAGCTAAAATCCAGTAAGCTCCTCGAACACTTTAGGGCCTGAAATATAGGCTCTTGTCGGGCGATCGGGACCGAGAGCTTGATTCTTGGTCCCGCCGTCCAACTCAGGGTCCCAATCTATGCATAAAAGACATCGTAGAAACACTCTCAAAAGATACGAGAGTATAACGGTGACTACGATTCATTCCCTTGGATGAGGAAATTCACAGGAATGAACCGCATAGACCAATGACTGGCCTTTGAGGTAACTGACGGCTTTGGCCCCAAATGGCATCTTGTGAGAGCCAATTGTGAGGAACATGAGTTCTTTGATATTCTGGGCGAAGTGCCACTCACACCACTTAAAAAGCCGCCTAGTGGATGATAACAGAGATAAGGTCAAGTCGCATTGTACGGTAATAGCAGCGATGACATATTTGTGCATATGTGCGCATTAATTCTAGCTTTATGGCGTTGATATAATAGTACAACATATATAGCATTGACACCAGGCACTCAGGGCTACAGGCCTATTAGACACTGGTCAAAGCTCACTGAATTGTGGCAGTTTACATTTTCATATTCTAAACGTTTTGTCCTAAACAGAGCCGTGTGATTTATTGAAGAATCAATTGAAGCGTGTACTGGACTAAAGTTACATCCAGCCGGGCCCTGCAGCTGGATCATTCCTAATATACCTCGTAGGGAGGACCTCATAAACCTACCATCCGGCAAGAAACCGTCAACATGTATAAAGACAGCATCGCCTTTCACCAGCACAGCACCCTCAAATTCGAACACCATTAACAGCCTCCTCCTCATCCGGCAACCCCCAATCCTCAACACCCCCCTTCCAATCCGCAATCTTCCCACCTTCAAGCTCAACAACGACAAATACACTCCCTTCCTCTCCCTCAACATAACACTTCGCACCTTCGAATTTATTAGCCTCCTTATGCACGCTCTTATAATACTCCTCCTCATCACTCCCGGTCTCCAAGATCTTTGCGTTACCCCGGATGGTATGCGAATAACTCTGCAACTCGCTGCTGTTGATGTTCTGCAAAAACTGTGCTAGCGGGGAGAGACTAGTCGTAACGGGGCTGGAAGGACCGGAGGCGGTGGGAGGGCGTTGGGAGACCCAGTCGTGGACGAGGAGGGAGACTTGTGGGTTTGATTTTATGTTGTTGAGTTTTTTGGTGGTGGTTGGGGAGAGGAGCATGATGATTACGCCTGGGCCGGAGGTGGAGGAGATGGCGGTTGGGAGGGCGGTGTTGGTGAAGGTCTTTGTGGGGGGGATGTAGGTGAAGTTCATCAGGGCGATGTGGGGGCGGAGGGTGGAGGTGCATGTTGCCAGGTGGAGCTGTAGGCCACATTATCATTAGTAACCGTATTGACACGATAGAAAGACGTAAATGGTGTTATTGAACAGGGTATCCAATCATGAAGCTGGGAAAGGGAAGGAGAGGAGGAGGGAGAGGGGTATGCTTACGAAACGGGCATTGTTGAGGCACGATAGGACCTCTGGTGGGAGCTGGCCTTCGTAGACGCGTTGGGTTGGAGGAGCCATTTTCGCCTTTGATGTCGTAATTGATACAGCCTTTTGCTGGATACTTATCAATGGTATTTATCGAGGATTGGTTTATCCTATCGGTGATGAAGCTGAGGATGGTGATAGTGATATCGGTATCAGCAGTGATACGATACGAAGGGGTGGATGACAGAGGGGATTTAAAGTGATCTGTAATCCGAAGGCAACCGCCCTCCTGCTGCTGTTGTTATCTCTCGTTCCGGCCAGACCGCCAAGCGTTGTACGTCCTGACGACCCGGTTCTAGGTCCGTCGACTGTCGCACACGGCACCACGCCAACTTGTAGTTTCGAGGCCCCGTTGATTTATAGACACTCCATAATTCTTGTGTATCTCTCTAAGAACTATCACCACGACCTCGATAGGTACCTCATATCAATTGAACTCTCGTTAGATTAGATATCGGATTAGATCGATCAGATAACAGGCGCACGACGTCATTCCCAACACAGCCAGGTCCGAGCGACCAACTAGCGTGTTTGCTTGGTTAAGCTTCCCCACAGCCGCCTCAATTGGACCACCTGCCCAAACGGACTTCCCCAGATTATTCCCCCTCCTCAGCTCTAGACCTTCTTCGAACTCCCCTCCTTCAACATTCCTCCATCCTCTTCCTCTTCTTCCCCTTTTCCTTTCCTACCATAGAATAAAATAATAAATAAACCATCACAATGTTCCGTCCTACCCTCCGCCCGCTCTCCCGCCGTCTGATTACCCCATCTTCAACCCCCTTCGTCCGTCCCTTGTCCATCACAACTCCACTCCAAAGCAAAACCCCCACAACCACCACCCCCTCGATCGGTCAACTCCCCGCAGACTCAACCACACAATTCGAAGCCAACCTCGCCGCCTTCCGCGAAAAACAGGCAGCGCAGCAGGAAGCATCCCGTCAAAAGGCCGCAGAAGCAGCAGCCGCAGCTCGAGCCGCCACCATCGATCCGAATCCCGATGCCGCCGCTGCAGCAGCTGCTGCGGGGGCCGAAGGAGGGCCGGATATTAAAACCGGGGGGGTTTTTTCAAAGCTACTCCATGGATCTAGTGAGGCTCAGCATGATACTTATCAGATACAGGAGTCGTTTTCGAAGGTTCTGGCTAGGGGGAAGTATGTGCACGAACTGGTGTTTCATCGGGTGAGGCCGGATAAGGTTGATGAGTACGTGGAGCTTATTGGGAATGAATACCCGCGGGTGGCGAATGATCCCCGGGCTGAGGTTAAACTCGTTGGGAGCTGGAATACAGAGATCGGGGAGGGGGATACCTTTTGTAAGTTTTCACTATTTTCACAACTATATTTCATGTGGAAATTGTTAATGTGATGGGTTGAAAGTGCATATTTGGGAATACAACGGCTACTCGGGATACCACTCAACCCAACGCTACCTCGACGGCCTGCCGCAGACTAAATCCTACAAGAAGGAGGTACGAAAGTACCTCCAATCCCGCTCCAACTCCCTCGCTCAGGAGTTCTCGTTCTGGCCTACCACCCCACCGCGGTCGTTGGGGGGCGTATTCGAGCTCCGGTCGTATACTTTACACCCGGGGAATCTGTTAGAGTGGGAGACCCACTGGAGACGCGGATTGGTCGCGAGGCAGAGTCAGGGTATGGAAGGTGTCGGGGCGTGGTTCACACAGATCGGTGGGTTGAATGAAGTGCACTACCTCTGGCAGTTTGGAGACTTGAGGGGACGGCAGATATTGAGAGAGAAGAGTTGGCAGGCGGAGTAAGTTCTTTTCCCCATCTTTTTAGGTTATTTGTGGAGTTGCTGATGTTGGGTTAGGGGGTGGGCGGATACGGTGCATAAAACTATTCCATTGATTGCGAAGATGCAGTCTAAGATTCTGCTACCGCTCCCCTGGTCGCCTGTTAAATAAACGGGGTTCGAAAGGGAGTGTATTAAACTACAAATACGTCATCACACCATCAATTGTTTTGCTTCATCATTGTATATCCAAATTCTGCAAACAGAGAAGCATAGGAGGGTTAAAGAGGAGGGTACACAAATCAAGAAATGGAAGTGGATACGATATTTTGGCGGAAGGTCAGGATTTGGTAAGAGCCTGACTGTTTGACATTGCGGTTTTTTTATTATTATTATCCTATCATTATAAATTCCATAAATATCGGCTTTACGGCGGGATAAATGGTTTTCGAATCGCGTTTTATTGAGAAAGTAGGCCCACGCTTGTAGTGAAATTATCATCTTATCGTAAACATTGAAACCGGACCGGTTTATACACACCTGTTGTATTTTCAGCAGGTGCAACGCATATCCCTTTCACTCCTCCTCCTCATCCCAATCACTCCCAAACACCTCCTCCTCACCCTCAATAAGCTCCCCATCGAACTCATATTCCCACTTCCCATCTCGATCTTTGGTATAACTGATGATAATCCTGTTATCATAGAGCATACCGTCTTGTCCAACCCACTCCCCATAAAACTCCACGTTATCAAGACGCTCTATTCCATCGCGTTCAGGCGTGGAGAGTAGTGATAAAAATAACTGCGCTAGGACTTCCGGATCTTCTGAGCGCGTTGATCGCGGCCAGGGGAGGGTTATGTGTTCTAATTTTTTGAGGCGTTTTAGAGGGGTGCAATGGGATGTATTTAGGGACCAGTCGTTTTGCGAGAGCGAGGATTCGGGGAATGTTATGGAGAGGTTTTTTAGGTTTGGGAATAGCGGGGGGAGGCGGTGGAGGGTTTGGATGTGGATTGGGTGGTTGGTGGTTATTGTGAGGGTTGTTATTGTTGGGAGGGGTGCGGGGAGGGGTGGTTGGTGGGTTGTTGAAGAGGAGGGGGGGATTGTGATTGATAAGTTTAGTGATGTTAGGTTTTTGGGGAGGGTGGTTAGGATTTTTGTGAAGATTGTGGGTTCGAGGGAGAGGGGGGTTTGGTAGGTTATGCTGGTGTGCTTGGTGTTTGGGAATAATGTGAGGGAAGATAGTAGTTCCATCAGGGGGGATTGATCGGTCCCATCCCCCGTCGAGGTGACTTTTATAAAACTATGTATTTGTTAATAACCACATATATATTACGATATATAGGGTATACGAACACAACATCCCCACCCCTCCCCGCCGCCAACCCGCTTTTGAAAACTCCAACCCCGAAGGTGGTTAATAATACAGGCGTATGCCGCATGCGGGGTTTAAAGCACAGCGTGAAAAATAGTTTACACGTGTGGGAGAGTGATTTTAGGTCCCGCCGTGAGGGGGGGTGGATATACCCCCTCTTGGGATCGGTGATTGTTAATTCATCGATTATGTGGGCGAGGAGTTCGGTGGGGAGGGTTGTTATTTTTGCCATTGTATCGAGAGGGGGGAGGTTGGACAGTTACGAGACTGGAGGTTGGATGGGACTTGATGGGTTGCATCGATCCTATTTATACTACGAAGCTCCCAAGACCGCGCCGAGGGTCCAAAAGTGTATCCGTCCAATGGAGGCCAGCCAGAAGCGCAGCTATGCCTTGCTACACTGTATGCGTTTAATAAGCCCGATCTGGATATCATACCGTATGGCTGGATCCAACTTGTTGCATTTTCGCCCCTCCCGCGTTGAAACGACGAATCGACATCGATATTACATTATACATCATATATATCACAATCGCTCCCGCATAATCAAAAACGCCACCCATAAAAATACAAATACCCCCTATCGTCACAAACCTAACCCCCCTCCTCCCCCTCCCTCTCCCCCATCCAAACCTCCACACACTCCCAACTACACCCCTCCCTCAAAAGCGGCAGCACATTACTCCTCTCCCCACCCCTCCCCAAATACCTCTTCAAAAACCTCCCCCACCCGGCTTCGACCTCAGAGTACTCCACCCCCCCATCATCGCAGGGAATCACATCCCAAAACTCAATCCATTCGGCTGCCTTTGTTACATACCCGCTTTTACACACGCTACACACTTTCACGGACTCCTCGAGCGCGGATTTGACTTTTCGTGATAGATGGGGGGGTAGGAGGGAGTATATATCCCTTCTTTGTGGTTTGTTTAGTGTGGTGTACATCCCATCTCCCGCTATTTTTCTCAGGCATAGTTCCTGTAAGGTAGGGAATTTGTGGATGATGCAGTTTTTGGGGATTACTTGTCGGTTGGATAATAGTGGCAGCGGTGGGGATTCCAGCTTTTTGGGCCATTGAGTTGGATGGTGCAGGGATGGGGTTAGCGGTGGAGTTACTAATTGGCCTAGTTCGTTGAATGCGGAGATTGGAGTCGAGGCGATGAAGTTGTAGATGAAGTGGGAGGTTGTGGTTGAGGATATAAACGCTTTGGATGGATTGCTGGCGTGTGCGGATTTGGGGAGACTGATGGGGTTGAGTGAGCGTTTTGGGGTGTCTTGGGAGTCGAAGGTGAAGAATGGGTTTGGGAAGAAGGAGAGGCCGGCGGTGGGGGTTAGGTTTTGGAGGGAGAGGAGGGAGAAGGGGAGGTATGCGAGGAGGTTTTCGCCGAGGGAGAGGTGGGTTAGGGAGGTGAGGTTTGAGATGTGGTGGGGGAGGGATCTCAGGAGGTTTTTGCGCAGGTAGAGGCCGGTGATTGTTTTGAGGGAGGTGAGGGAGGGGGGTAAGGTGGTGAGGGAGTTGTGGTGGAGGTGGAGGTGGATTTTGGGGTGGAGGGGAGTGTATGGGGAGGAGAGGGAGGGGTCGATGCCGGAGCTGGAGCGGAGGAGGGTGGTTGACTTCTTAGGGGAGGTTTTTGAAGAGGAGGAGGAGGCTTTTGGCTGGAGGATCAGGGAGGAGAGGGAGTGGATGTCTGTTGGGGTGTGGGTGAGGGCGAGGTTGCTATACAATATCACACCCGTTAGTTCAAAATAAAATAAATAAAAATAAATAAAAATAAATAAAAATAAAAATAAGGTAAGGAAGTACCTCAGGTCGACGACCTCGGAGCCATTCTCGATGGCCTTCTGGATGATGAGGTTTGCCTCGGTGTCATGGGGGTCCTCGGAGGGGGCATCGCTGCGGTCCGGTTCACTGGTGGCCGGGGGCCGGATGGTGTTCAGACTCGCATCCCCTTCTCCCTCACTTCCACTCTCACTCCCATTATCACCATTATCAATATTATTGTCGGATTGATTCAATTGTTGGTTTGTGGAAGAGAGAGGGTCTATGGCGTCGGAGGGGAGGGTGTGCTTGAGGATGGAGCGGACGGTGCCACTTCGGTGGCGTTTGACGGTGCGGGCAGAGCGACGGTAGGCATGGTAGGGGTTCTCGAAGACCTCTTTGGGGGGCAGGTCGTCGCTGGAGAAGACGGGGATGTCGTCGGAGGAGGGGTCGATGTCGAAGAAGCGTTTCTGGCCGGTGATAATAGTGGTCTTGGAGGGGGGTGAGGAAGGCAGGAGGGGGGGTGAGGAGGGGATGATAGCAGACATGGTGGGAGGGAGTGTTTGGGTCCAAGCGGCGCGCGACACCCGCTATTTAACGGCCCCAACCCACCAACCTCATCCCCATCCCCATCAACCAACCAACCAACCTCATCTCAGCTACCATTTCCTGTCTAGATTGGAGCTAGCGGGTATAACAGCGACGTTCCGATTGTTGTGCCGACTGTTGGACATTCAACTGTTGCATCTCGACATCACTGTATACTACACAATTTACATATACATACTACCTAATACAGTAGATACATGTGGATAGTATATGCAGTACGTATGCACGTGAAGAAGGGATGAGATCTAATCAGATATGATACGCGATAAGACGAGGATTATATCAGAACATCTGGCTTCAAGGCCGACCGGGGTGTCCCCACTACTCTCTTCCCAATACGTGTACCCCATACATATCCCATATACAGAGTACATCCCATATACACTATATACACATACACATTATCGTATACACCATATACCATACCTATCATACTGTATACACTGTAGACACTTATAGCCACTGTATAGTAGTATATACAGTATGTGAGTGTATGGGTGAACGGGTGGTAACAGGGTGCCGGTCAAATTGGATGCAACGCAGCCCGGCTCGCGTGTTCCTTGGCATCCGGGCAGGCTCCGTCGACGTTCAAAAAATAGGAGAATAATATGGAGAAAGGCCAGGTGTCTGCTTGAACGGACTGCCAATCTCCACCATTTTGTCTTTGCTAAATTAAGGCTGAGCTTGTATTCTTCCCCAAGTGCGTGTGCTAGTGGCTGGTATATTATTATGGGAATGGTGGTATGGTAATGGTGGTATTGGAGGGGCGTTTGTTATCGATCTTGCCATTTGTTCTCGGGCTCAGGCTGCTCAATTAAAGACACGATACACTTAACCGTCAACTAGCCCCATTATAACAGCCTTCTTCTTCTCTCCCTTCTCCCTTCTCCATCCTCCATCATCACCATCATCACCACCCCCCATCGTCTCCATCAATTGCCTCTTGACATTGGCTGTTGGAAAGGTTCTGATAAGTCGTCCCGATGACGACCAAAAAGAAGTCCGGTGGCCTTGCCGCTGCCGACGCCTCTGCGGACCGCGGCAGGTCTCGCTCGCGGTCGCCCACCCCGTCTGCCTCAAAGAAGAAGTCCGGTGGTAAGGCTTCTGTCTCTACAAAGTCCAGCTACTGGTCCACATGGGGCACCATCCGCGACTTCGACATCTTCAGCCTGCCCAGCTCTGACTGGTCCATCCTCATCGCCCTCACCGTCCTCGCCGTTTTCGTCCGTCTCTTCAGAATACACCAGCCCACCTCTGTCGTCTTTGACGAAGTCCAGTACGTATTTTAATTCCCAATTCTTTATTTTATACATATGTCGATATGTACGTATGGATATATGTATTTCCCGCCCTACGGGGATGTGGAGATGTGGAGATGTGGCCAATTGGCGCGTGGGTGAATATATGACGTAGATCGTCGCTAATCTCGTGGGAAACAGCTTCGGCGGCTTCGCTACCAAGTACATCAAGGGCAAGTTCTTCATGGACGTCCACCCCCCATTGGCCAAGCTCCTCATCACCCTCGCCGGTTTCCTCGCCGGCTTCGATGGCTCCTTCGACTTCAAGGAAATCGGCAAGGACTACCTTGAACCCGGCGTCCCCTACGTCGCCATGAGGCTCCTACCTGCCGTTCTCGGCATCTTCGTCGTCCCCACCGCCTTCCTCACCATCAAGGCCGCCGGCTGCTCCACCCTCGCCGCCGTCCTCGGTGCCGGCTTCATCACCTTTGGTGCGTTTTCTTATTACTACTATTATTTAGGATACATGACTAATTGAGTGCAGAGAACGGCCTGGTCACCCAGTCGAGGCTCATCCTCCTGGACTCGCCCCTCGTCTGCTTCACCGCCCTCACCGCCCTCTCCTGGACCTCCTTCATGAACCAGCATGCCCTCGGCCCCGGCGCCTGGTTCGGCCCCAACTGGTGGTTCTGGCTCGCCGCCACCGGCCTCGGCCTCGGCGCCACCCTCTCCGTCAAGTGGGTCGGTCTCTTCACCATCGCCTGGGTCGGCAGCATCACCGTCCTCCAGCTCTGGCTCCTCCTCGGCGACTCCAAGCACGTCTCCGTCCAGCTCTGGTTCAAGCACGTCGCCGCCCGTGCCCTCTGCCTCATCGCCATCCCCCTCGCCTTCTACATGTTCATGTTCTGGATCCACTTCCTCTGCCTCAGCAACCCCGGCGACGGCGACGGCTTCATGTCCGCCCAGTTCCAATCCACCCTCAACACCAAGCAGATGAAGGCCGTCCCCGCCGACGTCGCCTACGGCTCCAAGATCACCCTCCGCCACTGGAACACCCAGGGTGGTTATCTCCACTCCCACAACCACATGTACCCCAGCGGCTCCAAGCAACAGCAGATCACCCTCTACCCGCACAAGGACGACAACAACTTCTTCATCGTCGAGAACACCACCAAGCCCGAGGGAGGTGCCGGTGTCAGCGGCTTCGATGCCATCTCCCCACCGGTTCTCATCAAGGACGGTGACACCATCAAGCTCTACCACACCCCCACCCACCGTAGAGTCCACTCCCATGACGTCAGACCCCCGGTCACCGACGCCGAATGGCAAAACGAAGTCTCCGCTTACGGCTACGAAGGGTTCGACGGCGATGCCAACGACTACTTCCGCGTTGAGATCATCAAGAGCATGTCCAAGGGATCCGTTGCCAAGGAGCGCGTCAGGACCATCGAGACCCGCTTCAAGCTCGTCCACGTCATGACCGGCTGCGTTTTGTTCTCCCACAAGGTCAAGCTCCCGAGCTGGGGTTACGAGCAACAGGAAGTCACCTGCGCCAAGGGCGGTACCCTCCCCAACTCCGTCTGGTTCGTCGAGCAGAACTACCACCCGCAACTCAATGGCCCAGATGTCGAGATGATCAACTACAAGAACCCCGGCTTCCTCGGAAAGTTCTGGGAATTGCAGAAGGTCATGTGGAAGACCAACGCCGGTTTGGTCGACAGCCACGCCTGGGACTCCAGACCCGACTCCTGGCCACTCCTCAGACGCGGTATCAACTTCTGGGGCCGTGACCACCGCCAAATCTACCTCATCGGTAATCCACTCATCTGGTACAGCACCACCGGCGCCATCGTCCTCTACGCTCTCTTCAAGGGCATCGCCCTCCTCAGATGGCAACGTGGCTTCAAGGATTACGATGTTGAGAACTTCCGCCGCTTCGACTTCGAGATCGGTGCCAGCGTCCTCGGCTGGGCCTTCCACTACTTCCCATTCTTCCTCATGAAGCGTCAGCTCTTCCTGCACCACTACTTCCCGGCCCTCTTCTTCGGCATCATCGCCGTCTGCCAGATCTGGGACTTCGTCTGGGCCAGACTCAGCTTCTCCGGCTTCCGCGCCAACACTTCCATCGCCTTGTTGGCTACCGTCGGATACCTCAGCGCCAGCATTGCCGTCTTCTGGTTGTACAGCCCGATTGCCTATGGCAACCAGTGGACCAAGTCCGAGTGCAAGCGCCTCAAGCTCTTCTCCAAGTGGGACTGGGACTGCAACACCTTCTTTGAGAACTACGAGGAGTACGCCAAGTACACTCCATCCAAGAGTGGAGCCACCGGCGGTACAGCAACGGCCAGCAACGTCGCCAAGGCCGGCGAGCAAGCTCAGGTTCACGAGGAAATCGCCGTCTCGAAGGAAAAGGCCCCCGGCGCCTCCAAGGCAGCCAAGCTCGAAGACAGGGTTAAGATCCAGGGCGAGGTCGTCAGCCAGGAGGAGAAGGTCGAGTACAGAGATCAGGACGGAAACCTCCTTGACGAGGCGGAAGTCAAGGCTTTGATGGAGGAAGGTGTCGCCTTCGAGACCAAGTACGCGACTAAGACTCGTGTCATTGATCAAAATGGAAACGAGGTGTTCGTTGATGACGATCAGGTTGAGGTTGCTAAGGACGACACCGTCGCTGCCGAGCCAGAGGCTGTTGAGCCCGCCACCAAGAAGGAGGGAGAGGTCCCGGAGTCCGCCGAGCCCGCCGAGGCCGAGGCCAATACCAAGAGCAGGAAGTTGGAGGCTGAGGGAGACGCTGCACCACCCGCTGATGCTTCTGTTGCCAGTGATGAGGAGAGGCCGTCGGTTGAGATTGGACCGGACGGCGAGCCGACCGCCATCGAGTGGGTTGATCCAGAGGTGAGTTTCGAACCTTCATAAGCTGTTGCCAGAATTCGTGCTAACAAACTATAGACTGTCGTCGAGACCGAGACCGTCGTTGTTGAGGAACCCATTGCGACTGAGACTGTAAGTTGACCCCACTTTATCATCAATCCAAAACTCTTGCTAATAATATACCAGGTCATCGTTGAGGAACCCGCCAAGGAACCCGTTAAGGATGAATTGTAAATGCCCTTTCCGTTGTGTTTTCCGTTTTTGAGAGGGGTAAATTGGGGGTTTATCTAGTACCTAAAAGTGTTTTCCCTTTTTTTGTATCTTGCTCCTTTTTTTTTTTTTCTTGAAAAGAGAGACGACGCTGGATATATACCGCCTGTCGTTTTTATTTTTTCTATTTTCTACCAAATTACCGTGAAAAGGGTGGTTTGGATAATTGGCTGGGACGACGGGATGAAACCTTTTATAGTTCTATACAGGACCCTTTTTTACTCGACTTTTTTATGCTGTCCGACTTGTTGCTGGTACCCCCCATTTTTTCCCCTCTTCTTTTTTTTAGCTTGTTTCTTCTTTTTTTTTATTTCATGTGGATAGTTTTAAAGGGAATTTTACGATTCGTTCTTTTTATTTTATACAGTTCGTAGGTTGTAGATGTTATGTAGATGTAGAGGGGTGCATGGGTGCAGCCAATAAGCAGCCACCCAATGCAATTGCTAGCCTGCCCCAGATTCTTTTTTTCTTATGCCAAAAAAAATACAACAATTTTTCTCCACAAGTTTAAATCCTTACAACCCCCCCACCCCACCACCACAACTACTACAAACCCCCCATTGAGGGGAAAATTAACAATGTCGACAGCAAGGAGATTAACCCCCAAAATCTGCCTCTTCTGCCGTCATTCATCACGATTAAACCCAGCACTCCGAACACGGTATTTTTCCACGAAACCTGTGTTACGGCAGGAAATTTCATCGGCTTTGTTACCGCGTCTAAAATCGCTACGGCAGAAATGGCAGGATACGCTGCCTGTGGGGTTATTATCTTCGTCTGAGTTGAGGGTTTGGAATACACTTTATGGAGAGCCGAGGCGGTGGTGGAGTGTTGATGAGGCTGGGGAGATTGAGGGGTTATTGAAGGAGGGGATGTTATTTGAGGAGGCGGTAATATTGATTGATGGGGTTGGAGAGAAGGAGGGGGGGTATGTGGTTGAAGATGGGGTTGTTAGTTATCGCGGACCTGTCGATGGTGATGGACGGCCGGTGAAGGTTGATGAGAGTGTTAAGGAGGAATTTGAGGAGGAGGCTGTTGTGGCGAAGGAGGTTGATGAGGAGGAAGGGAGGGTTCAAGCGCTGCGAGATGCACGTGCTGCTGTTGCGGAGATTACGGAGGTGCTTGATGGTGGGGAGAAAGATGAGGAGGGGTATGTGAGGACGCATCCGTTGACGATGAGGGGACGGTTTGCGACGTATCCGTCTACGGTGTTCGTGCCGCGGACGTTACAGAGTACGACTGTTTCGCTGTTGAGGGATGTGAAGATGGAGCATTTACGCGAGAGGGCTTATTTGTATAATCCGCCGCCGGTTAGGGCGCCTACTGGGGCTGGGACGATAAAGGGATTATCGAAGGGGAAGAGCGGGTATCATCCGAATTTGAGCCCGGAGACGCATAGGGGGGATAAACTCGATGCGGCGGTGTGGTTGGGGCTTGTTTTACCGGAGGTATATGCCGTCAACCTCGGTG
The DNA here is from genome assembly GCA_036971715.1 of Arthrobotrys musiformis. Taxonomy (NCBI): domain Eukaryota; kingdom Fungi; phylum Ascomycota; class Orbiliomycetes; order Orbiliales; family Orbiliaceae; genus Arthrobotrys; species Arthrobotrys musiformis. Next base: position 961,969 of record JAVHJL010000011.1, on the reverse strand, counting down.
TGGCGACTGAGATCCGTCGAAGGCTCGGTGGGGATTGGGCCAGGGGGGTTAAAAAGGTGCTAGACGTCGGTGGTGGAGGGGCGGGGATTCTAGCCTGGGGGGATATTGTGAAAGCGGAGAATATGGCGGTTGAGGAAAGGAGGTTGGAGGAGGATTCCACGGAGTTGGAAGGGGAGGAGATGGTGACGGATGGGACGTGGGATTGGGGACATGGGGTCGAAGGGGTTAAGGCCGCGAGTCTGGATGAGGATTTCGAGTTCGAGGCTACGGTTGTGACGGCTTCTCCGCACGTGAGGGGTCTGGCGGCGAAGGTGCTCGCGAATACGACGTTCTTACCGCGGGTGCCGTATTTCTCTGCCGTGCATGGGAATGTACGCTGGGACGACTCGGGGTTTGTGAAGGATGAGGAGATGGGTGAAGTCACCTGGCACCCCCCTCCTCCGGAAGCAGACGTCGAAACGAAGAATGATAAGAAACAACCCCCAGTATCTCCAAAACGTACCTACGACCTCATCTTCGCCAGCTACACCCTCGAACACATCAAAAAGGAAAACCTCTTCCAACACCACATCGACAACCTCTGGCAACTACTCAACCCCGGCGGCGTCCTCTGCCTCATCGAACTCGGCAACATCGACGGCTTCAACAACATCGCCAGCGCCAGACAGCGTCTCCTCCGCAAATGGATCAAATCCCCGCTCTCCACGAAACCCAAAGCCGAAACCTCGGAAGAGGAAGTAGACGATATATCCGCCCCCGTGGAGGAAGATATCCTCAACCTCTCCCCGCAAAAACCGAAAGAAAAGGAAACCCCCCTGGAAGACGGAATGATCGTTGCCCCCTGCACGAACCACACCGAATGTCCTATGCACAATAACACCCGCACGATCTTTAAATCCGCCGACATCTGCAAATTCCCGCAAAAGTACCAGAGAACCACGATCGCCCAACGCGTAGTCTCGGGCCACACGGACCACACGAACGCATTCTTCAGCTATATCTCCGTCCGCCGCGGGGTCTCAAAAGACACCTCTCTATCCACCCCCCAGGAAACCGCAAAACGCCGTAGAGAAGAAGAAGGCCGAAAACCAAAACTACTGCCCATGCCGCTGGATAAACTCAATTCACAGTTTTCGACGGATGAGAAGAGGGGGTTTATGCATTTACAACCCCGCCTGATATTACCACCGATTAAAGGCGATCACCACGTTACTTTGGACGTGTGTACCTCACACGGTGATCTGGAGCGGTGGATCGTTCCTAATAGTTTTAGCAAAAGAGCCTACACCGATGCTAGAAAAGCTCGATGGGGGGATTTATGGGTTTGGGGCGCGAAGACGAAGGTCGTGCGGGAGAGTAAGAAGACAGTAATAGAGCGCGAACGACTCGGCCGCGAGGAAAGAGAAAAAGAAAAAGGCGGTGTCGTCATCCTAAAATCCAAGGGTAAGAAGGAAGGAAGGAAGGGATGGGATGCCGGTAGGGGGGCGAAGTTGGAGAAGAAGGTTGGGAGGAAGGTTAATCGGGTGCCGTTTAAGAAGCTTGCGAAGAGTGTGGAGGGGTATACGAGGGAGAAAGGGAGGAAGGAGGCTGCTGGGGAGGTTGAGTAGTTTTTTAAAGGGGGGTTTGTAAGATAATTTTTTTGGTGGTTGGGGATGTAATATATGGGTTTGGGAGTGTATATAGGATCTCTGCTTGGAATTGTATATTGGAGGGATACAGGACTCCCCTTTTGAAGACATTTGAGTCGAGTGTTGGATATTGTGTGTTGGGTTGCACAACCTTTAAAAGGCATTTAGAAGTGATGGAATAACGATAGTGCATATCCGCATGCGCATGCGTATAAACTCTATTACAGATCAAGGCTTTGCTCTAGCAATAGCTATCTACTGCAAATACAATGACTATTGTGTTAAATTCACAAAGTTATAACATTATCAAGACGAGTGTGGCCCTGCGCGTAACTCTCGTTGATGTGTATCAATGTCGATATCGACATCACAAGATATCGATACTTGTTATAATATTTGGGACAAGTAAATTCTATTAGAGCGCCTTTGACTATTGCTTGCCCACAGTCAATTCCTTGGTTTCAGTGGAACTGGCTAAATAAACCCGGCATGCAGAACAACGGTCCGTGTCTCCGGGATATTTCCCCACAGCTGTCACACATAAAAAAAAACCACACGCTCAACGGAACACTAGCCGAGGCTTCTACGAATATATAGAATATAGACGGCGTATCCACAACTTATATCCAAGGGAGACGAAATGCGAGCCATTTTAAGCTTAATCGGTCCGGATGCACGAATTCTACTCCACTATTTTATGGGTCGATCCATGGTAGGCTTTTCGCCGGTTTTTACCCCGGAGTCCTGTACCTGGGGTTATGCTAATTTTCCACAAATGGCGGGTTATGGAGATATTAGGGTTATATAAAGGCGTTCGGATCGAGTGGTTCCCTCTTTTTTCGATTGGGATGGTTGGTAGTGTCCGGGTATGGGCTTAACCGCGGATTTGGCGGTCGAAGTTTCTCCAGACCGGATGGAGGAGATGGGAATTTAGGGCTTGAAGGACGGAGGGGTATGGTTTAGCTGTGTGTATACTTACTGGTAGCTATGGCTGCTATTGAGGATGCATTCCCTATAAGGGGCCTCGAGCCCATCCGGTCCAATATCTCTATACCCTACAAACCTCAAAGGTATTGCCGTCAGAATGTTTGGCTCAAAGTTCCTCTCCGCGGCAGCCACCTGGCTAGCCTTCTCCCTCTCCATCGTCGACGCCCGTAACTTCCAAAACCCTCTCAAAAACCCCAATGGCTCCGACCCCTTCATAGTCTACACCGGCGGGTACTACTACCTCCTAACGACAACCTGGACGAACATCCAAGTCACCCGCGCCACCACCCTCAGCGGACTCAAAACCGCCTCTCCGACTACGATCTGGACCGACAGCACCGCCTCCCGCTCCGGTAACTTCTGGGCCCCCGAAGTCCACTGGCTTGATAATAAATGGTATCTATACTACACCGCGGGAACGCAAGAATGCTGCGGCGGCCAGCGCATGCACGTCCTCGAAGGCGGAACGAGCATATTGGATAAATACACCTACAAACGCGCCCTCGAATCCGGGGTCTGGGGCATCGACGGATCGATCCTTAGATTCCCGGACGCGTACTACCTCGTCTGGTCCCGTTTCTCACCGGCGGGGAGACAGTCGATGTATATTGCCAAAATGACGAATCCGTATACGATCCAAACGCCGTACCTCCTCTCCGAACCCACGAATTCGTGGGAAACCGTCGGCGGGGCGGTTAATGAGGGTCCCGCTGCTTTGTACGGCGGTGGGAAGACGATGGTGGTTTTCTCGGCGTCGTATTGTTGGACGAGTAGTTATCAACTTGGGTTGTTGACGTATAAGGGCAGCGGGGATCCGTTGTTATCGGGCAGTTGGACGAAGAAGGGGCCGGTGTTTTCTGGTGCTAATGGGAATTATGGGGCTGGACATAATGGGTATGGATTGATTGTTTACGATTATGATGGGGTGTTTGGTGATGCTAATGTGGTGATAGGTTCTTCACGAGTCCCGATGGCACTGAGGTGTGGAATGTATACCATGCTACTGCTAACTCCAATGGAGCGTGTGATGGGAATAGGTATACCATGGCTCAGAAGGTCAATTGGAACTCCGACGGGACGCCAAACTTTGGGTCTCCGCCGCCGTTGTCGCAGACTATTGCGGGCCCTTCGGGAGAGCCAGCTTAAGCGGAATCCATATGTTCGATTACTTTAAATTTACTAGTCATATTGCGTATCGGGAGAAGGCTATCTTTCCGATAGGGGGGGCTCACGTTGGATGTCTTATCGGGCTCTGTTTTTGGGCGGTGTAGTGTGATAGTGATAGGTGATTGATATGTCATATCGGGGTTATGTGATGTGATATTCTTACAGACTATCTAGGCATTAGGATTAGGATCTTTGTTCTTTTTTTGTTGGATGTGTTTTTTTTTTGGTTTATACCAACGTCAACTGTCGTGCCATTGTATATACTTAAGGCATACCGTACACTGACTCGTCAGCCAGGAGGCAATTCGTTTTAGTTGACTTTAGACCCGTCGATTATCCCAGCATCTAGGCATTACCAATCGGTCCCTAAAGCTAATTCTGATGTACATGTATCAACTGGCTCAAGAGACTTTCGTAAAAATAAGAACCAAAAAAAGGCCTCTAGCTCACCACCCTAAACGTCATTACGAGGTAGATATTCGCAACGGCCCCAAATCCAAATCATCCACGAAGCTAACCTAATAAACACTAAAATACTTTTTTTCTAAAAATGTGTGTTGCTGTTGGATCCAAAGTGGATCCGTGGATATCAATTCGCAGCTGGAGAACCAACATTGCATCGTCCCGTGCGTGATGTAAGCTGTAACCTGCACAGTGCCGCATTGACCTCCCCATAAGAAGAACGTTGTATGCATAAATCCCGTAATGCAACATATCAACAAGGAAGAGGAAATCGAGTAGAAGCAATCGTATCGGGGTGGGGAGTTCCGTCGGACCAATTGTGAGTGGACAATCAGTACTTTAGGATCTTGGAAACCAAAGCGGGCCGATTGAGATTTCTGACAATAGAACACCACTAGCTACCACCCGTTCAAAAATTCCAAACCAACTAAAGGAAGACCCGCATACGTATATCCGTTACAATCAATGCAAGCACAAACAAGGAACCCCCTCGAAAATCGTGACATTTTGACAGTCTTTCTTTCGCAACCCGCTTTTAGCTTCGCTACCAGCCCTTGGGGGGACAGGTATGTTAAACCCTGTTGGTTAGCTGCTAAATTGGTGTTGGCTTTCCTTACGATAAGGCTGCCTGTGCCGTTTGCGTAGAGCAAATTCGTTAGCTAGACTATCCTGGGTGGCTTGGAGTAAAGTAACGTTGGCATTGGCGAAAAAAAGGCCCATAGGATTTTTCGATATCGTAAAATGCCCAAAAGCGAATGCTGGCTGACGAGAATGCTTCCGAGACCTCGTATATATTTCACTATCGTGGATTTTGAAGAGCTCTAGATTCTAGCCCACACCCCCTTTGACCCCCACTTGCGGACTAAGGGTATTGTTTGTGCCTTAGAATCGAAATCCAACTGTTTTTTCGACGAAAACGAACGCTTCGACTTCCCGAATGGCGTATGTAGATTCCCTTGTCCGTAGCTCGTAAAAAAAAGGTAACAGATAAAGAAAGTTGGTATATTTTTATATTCTCACATGTATGAATGTGCAGAATCCTATCGATTGACGCACTAACGAGCTCTGTCGTCAAACAATTGACAGAAAAAAGAAAAAGAAAAAAAAAATGCCAAAGCACGCACCCCAAGTATCAATGCATTTGCAGCTTGCTTTCTGCACTGACAATCCGCTTCTTTACTGGGGTTAGCCACTGTTGGTATCTGTGGTCCATACGTATTGATAACGTGCGACAGCATCAACGTGGACCGGGATGGCTGAGGTGTGAGGGATGGGTGTGGCTCGTTGTTTCATACCTGCTTTGATCTTCACGGTTGAGAGATTTCGGCTCACGGAATTTAGCATTTCGGCATCTTGATTGTTAGTTAGCCGGCGTCCGGGAGGAAATGGTCAAAGTTGCCGGTTTCAAGGCTTTCCCCTCATTCTTAGGGTATTCTAAGGAATCGAAGGAAGACGGTCAATGGATTGATTGTACTTCGCCTCGTGGTTTATCTGGTTCGAATCCGTGGTTCTCTGTTGCTTTCTCTACTCGCAAACAGTTAGAGGAATGAAGCTCAAGGCAACCGAGCGGAATACCAACTCTTCTTCAACTATTATCAGTAATAGTAGCAGCTGCTTCTGTAGCATTTTCGGCAAAGTTGGGATCACATCAGAAGGCGACATTATTGTACTGTCTCAATTTATTTCTCGGCCTTTTTGGTGGCTGAGAAATTTTTATATACAATCGAGTCAGTGTTGGTAGAACCATGGCCTGGATCCTTCGCTGCGATTGGCTAGTTAGTGGGTCTTGGATCCATGGAGGGGCAACTTTTCCCACCCCTCGATAAGATACCTACTCCACGGACGGTAGGACAAAGCTAGGAACAAGGGAATCGCCAGTATTCCCTTTTCTGTTGAATTCATGAACTGCCTCGACGAGTTCATTTTCAGTTACATACCAATCTCAGAAATTACTCGGGGATAATTATACTGCTCGTGAGCAGCTCAACCATCAAAAAAGGGCGGAATTTACCACATTCCTTGCCCCAGAATACTCTGAATTCATATGAATATTCAACGGTCCTTTTATTGCATGATGCAATTATATGCAATTGACTGGCATTTCGCAAGGGCCAGGAAGGCTGTAAGAATACTGTATCGAGGACGAAAAAAAGAGTCTCCTGCGTACCTGTACATTTCGCTTTCCCTTGTTTGCAGGCTTGGAAGACGTCCAACGGATTTGTATAAGTACAACCTTCTACGCCGCCGATGTAGCCTCGGACGATGTACCTTTTTCTTTCACTAACTAAAATACAACCAACCAAGAACCCTAGCAACAAGAAAACTTGACCGTTTGGATGCATGCAGAGCAGTGCATTGCATATATGCGCCCTTTCGACGTCTTGGGCGCACGGTAGTTCGTAACTAAACGGCATCTACTGGGGGGAAAGGGCTAGAAGGGGGAGAAAAGGAAAAATCGCGAAATCGATATTGACTACCACACCATTTCTGCGATAAACCTGGCTCGACTTTCCGTTCAAAAACGGGCCCGCATAGAACCGGGTTGTTTGTAGCTTATCATAGACACACCGCGAGACATTTCTGAAGGAGTCACTGTGTGGCCACACTATACAGAAATACTTTTTTTTCCCTCTTTCTCCTGGTCTTATATGATTGCGGAAAACTTCACGCAAGGTATCCTTAACACAATCAGCGGCGAATTCCTTCGGCTCGGACCTTGATAAAGGAAAAAAAGTGTCGAGGTTGAAACGTATGAGGCACGGCTCCAATTACGGCACCAAAACGTTAGCCCCTCCAACCCGTCGATAACGAATCACTCGACTTTCCTATTCCTCACAATCGCAGAAGCAAGCGGCTCGGCTTCAGAGTTGTATCTTACATTCCACTATCTTGGAAGCGAAACCAAAAGGAACTTAAACTTCCAACCGGCTTGCGTACTTGCAGCTTGCGTGGTTTTCTGCTTTGCCTCGTTTTATAGTATACATAAGTACAGACATAGACGGGCCAGGGCACAAGGGTACCCATCGAAGACACAAAAAGTCCCGCTTCGCCCTCCTTCGCTCAAAAGCCCAAACGGATGGGCGGAAGATTCTCGGTTTTCGGCCTGTAATCCATCTAGTTTCGATCGATATAGATTGTAACTTTTACCTAATACCGGCTCTTCTTCCTTCCAACATTCTTGGGAAAACTTAGACTTAAGTCGAACCTTTTTTTTTTTTCTTGACAGTCTTTGAAAGGACCCACTCGAACCAATCGTCGGGAAGGAGCGACCAACGGTAACCGAAAACAAAGTGTGCAGGCAAAAAATCCACTGAAAGGTTTTGGGGTCCGCGCTTTGATACCGTTTTGTTGCCTTCGAGCCTTGGCTCTCAAGGGGGAAATATAATTGCTCCCCTTTGGATCTTTTTTATCATCTTTAATTTGGTCATTCTCCTAAAACCCACCGTCTCCATATATTTTTTCTCATATCAAGACAAATCCATTGTTCTTTTGGATCCTATCCAGAGTTGCGAACAATACCTTTAGTCTCGTTGATACCGGTATCAATTGGAGGAGTTGCCATTTCCAGACCAGGCCGTCGACCGTTTAACTTCAGCATTCCAATCCAGAAAGTCGCACAGACAACTTCCCTGTCGAAACTCTAACCGGCTGCACGTTTCCAACGACCACACACAACGCAAGGTCGACATCTCCCAATTCGGACCCTTCGACGTCAGCGGATATCAAGCTTTCTGAGGGGGAAAGTTAATATCTCCATCGCGGTTATCTCAACTTCATACCTTAATTTGGATACCTATTGCTATTTCAAGAGATAGGGGAATAACCATGGCGTCCCTCTTCTCGCAGTCTGTCTCCAATTTCTACAGCACCGCCATGTCGTCACTAAATACCATTCCAACACTCCTCCCGGCTGCTCCGTCGAGCCCAATCGACTTTTCGCTCTACACTAGCCAAATATTTAACTCCCAACTTCCATTCTCTTTCGGCCTCGTACAATCTATCTCTTTGAATCTCCCACCGATAACAATTCCTTTGCCTCTTCAAAACCTTACATTCTGGCAGGTTGCCAATATAATCTTCTTCATATTCACCGTTGGTGTTCTATCATGGATGCTAGACTCGCACCACTCGGATGACGAAGTAGCTCTATCATCAATATCATCTACCACCCCCGCTCCAATCGTAATCCCGAATACAGTAGAAATCTTGACCCCTCCGCCACCGAGGGCCCGACGACAAACACTGGAAACCATCGCCACATTCGTTAACTTCGAGGATATCCAACGCTCCGCACGACGACGAAGGAGTCTACGTTCTCCATTACCTTGCTCGCTCTTCAATTCTTCGATTGATAGCTCTAGTACTTCTGCATTAAATACTACGGCCATAAGCTCCCCCCCGACATCTCCAACGTCAACGGATGCGCACGGACAGTTGATTTCCACCCCATTGGGGAAGGGGAAGAGTTTACTCCGTAAGGCGTCCGAGAATTCAAGTTGTAGGAATAGAAGGAGATATAGTTTTCAAGATGAGGTTGTGAGGAGGGGGTTGGAGGTTGTAGCGGATTACGATAGAGTTGGGAGGGTTAGTACCGAGGAGGCTGAGCAGAGGAGGAGTGGGAGTTGGAGGACGGGACTGCTGTTGGGGTTGAGGATACCTGTTGGGTGGACTATGAAGTAGTATCGATGTCAATTGCTCTGTCTTTTGGTGTTTTAGTATCCTTTTTTTTTTGGATTTTGGTGTCATGGTGTCGAATTGATTGGACATGTGGGATATGGTAAGGGGGGGTGTATGGTTTCCCCCCTCCGGAGTGTTTCCTTTTCATGGCGTTATCTATTGTATATCCCGTGGTTGTCATCGTTTCTTTTGTGGATTGCAGGCCCGTTTTCATCATTTTCACTCTCGATTCGATTTACAAAATAACCTTTGTCTTCTTTTCCGTTTAAAACCAGTGGATATAAAACAAAATTGCCTAGCTTTCAAGTTAGCAGAAAGATTACAATTGAAGAATTCCATTTCCTCAACATTAATCCATGGATCCAAAAATAAAATTAAAAAAAATGCATAAATAAAATTTTCTTTTCGTAACTTCTATATCATAAAATTCGAGCTATGTAAACGGACGCCACCCTCCTCTAGTTACCCTATTCTTTTTTGGTGGTAAAAAAAGAGCAACTCCATGTACATCTTCAATGAGACAAAAGAGAAAAAAGGAATAAAATAGACACACAAGAAGTATAGTAAGAAGCGCATCCAAGAAATGTAGAATCCCTAAACCTCTCTTCATCTACGATGGGGCTTCGGAAGGTGTACTCGTCTTTGAAAGAAATGATTACGCCCGTCCGGGAACAGTACCTCTGACGCCGCCCTTACCACCTACGACTCTCGCTGTGATTGTCAATGTAAGGTCGCCCGCTACGTTCAACATGACCTCGACCTTCTGTCCCTTCTTCACGTCCTTCAATAGGGCTTCAGCGATAACCTTCTCAACCTCTGTGACTCTCTTGATGACCTTCTCTTCTTCTTCCTCTTCATCATCATCTTCATCATCCTCATCGTCCTCGTCGGTCGCCTTCTCCTTGACCTCCTTTGGAGGGGTGATATCCACGCTCTCTTTCTTCGCCTCAACGATTCGGATCAGGACGTCACCTCCAACTTGTGTACCGATAAATGTAGCGGTTCTTCGTGCGGGAACGGCCGTCTCAGCGTCAAGGAAGACGTATACCTTGTCCTCGGCCTTGCCCTCGTCACCTTCCGGAGAATGGATAACAACACCGATGGGCTTGGGGAGATGTGGGGTGACAGTGACGGCGGGGTGTGTAGACTGCTCGATATCTTCGGCCTCGAATTCAGCGATCAGGGATGCTTGAATTGCTGCTCCACGGGCGCTGAGTTCTGAGGGGTTCAACGCATTTGGATTGGTGGCAGGTGCTTGGACGGCTGTGGTGGAGGGGAAGATTTGTTGGATTCTAGAAGCGATCTTGGGGGTGTGGGAAGTACCACCGGCAAGGATGACCTACGAAACGAAGTTAGCTTTGTAAAAATTATAGAACAGTATCATGGATCGATGGGTAATACCTCGTTGATATCCGACAAATCCATACCGGCCTTCTTAACCACGCTTTCAACCAATCCGACGATCTGGTCCGCCAATTTCTTCGACAATAGATCGTATCTTAACTTATTTACGGTGGAATGGAAATCGAAACCACCCGCCAAACTTTCAATGCTGATTTGAGCAGAGTTTGACAAGCTCAATGTTTTCTTAGTAGCTTCGCATTCGAGCTTCAACTTCGCCAAAGAACGTTCGTTCTCGCGTGGGTCGGTCTTGTGCTTCTTGATGAACTCCTTGCTGAAGTGGTCAACCAGAACATCATCGAATTGACGACCGCCGAGTTCGTAGTCGTGCTGGGTAGCGAGGAGAGTGAACATTCCACCGCGGGAAGCAATAACGGCAGCATCGGTACGAGTACCACCAATGTCAAGAACGAGGACAGTCTTGTCAACTGGGTGCGAGGTTTCTTCACGAGCGGTATAAGCGAGTAGAGAAGCTACTGGCTCGTGGATAATCTGGAGAACCTCAAGTCCGGTTGCCTTGGAAGCTTCAGCGAGTAGTTTTCGCTGCGCTTCCGAGAAGTCTGTGGGAACAGTGATTACGCAACCATCGATTTTCTTTCCGAGGAAATCGGCAGCAGATTCCTGGAGACGTCTGATATGACGGGTAGTAATTTCGGAAACAGTAAGAGTTGATGGCTCAGCATCAGCCTTCTCTTCAACCGAGAATGCAACCCCGGTTTCATGCTGGATTGGGTGGGCAGAGGAGTGGGCGTTTGTGGGGTCGATGTCGGCAAAACTACAATTCACATCAGTTAATATGCTTGATTATATCTGGCGGCTGACAGAGGTTATAACGTACGATTTCCCTAGGAAGTCTCTGAAATATGCGATCGTGTTCTTTGGATTCCTGACCAAGTGCGACTTTGCCTGAGCGCCATGGTACTCCTCGTCTCCAACATAAGATAGTACCGATGGAATTTGACGGTCTAAGATGCAATAACCCTGTTAGACAATTGAAATATCTTAATCGAAGAATACATCCTCCCGGTCATAGCGTACCTCCTTCTTCGTTAGCAATGACTTCGGCTTTTCCGTCCTATCAGACCAATCCAATCAGTAGATTCCTCAAAAAAACCCAGTCCTATGATCACATACAGGCGAGGTAAAAGCGATGGAGCTGTTAGAATTGCCAAAGGCTATACCGATAACGGTCTTCTGCTGCGGTTCTTCAGAGTCCGACATTGTGGTCGAGGTATGTAAAATCCGACTAATGCTGCTTGCAGAATCGATTCTTAGGTCGTTATATTAGGTACTATGTACTCGAGGGTAACAAGGGCTAATGGTTGTCGCAGAATACTGGACGTTTTTCGAGTGGAAGGACGCCGTGTGGGATGTTGAAGGTGGACTTGAAGATTCGTGAGAGCACCCACCACAGTTCTTCCACATAAATTTCTTTAACTTTTTTTCTTCGCCAACCAAACGGCCAGGTATGGTTGCGCACCGCCACAATTATGGAGGGGTCTTCACTAGCCACTAGTCACTAGCCCCATGTTCTTTCGAGTGCATAATGCAACATGCACAACAACTCAAGCCCCAATTATGGCAGCTGACTTCAAACTGTAGTCATGTACAAGAGCGAAAAACCCACCCCACGGGATTTATGCTCGGCGTATACTTATTCCTTGATACCTCATATCAGACGTATTGTCGTATCGAGGCTAGCGTATTGTAATTGCAGCCCAAATCTAACTTGGGGCTATACTTGCTGTACTTGCTGTCGAGTTTCAAACATTCAGAAAACCAGTTATGCTAGAATGATATTAGTATCAGGGTGCTTTGCCGCACAACCGCTAGTGCCGGTATATATGTTAAGCTGTATGAAATCATTTTGATAATATTGGACATTATCTATACAGTTGCGACTAATTAAAAAGAAGTTAACCTGCCGGGATGAGAGTATTTGTGACGTAGCCAACGACTCCCCGAAGTATCGATCAGCGCCATATGGCCAGCCGTCGAGTTATATTACTTTCACGCTCCCCATCTGCAGATCTGGGCCCCTAAGCGCCTCCGTATAGGGCTACAGCACCGCGGCCCGCGTTCGTAATACCTGCATACGCGCACGGGTGTGTTAGCCCAGAGCCAGGACCAACGCGTGGAAAGAGGGCCAAATCCGCTTGTTTAATATATTGATAAATGAAGATGGTTAATATTAATAGACTCTAGGAGAATGTAGCAATAGTTACTATCATTAAGCGGAGTCGTTTGACAGCGCCCACGAGAAGACCCAAATCAGCACATGACCCTGGCGAAGCTCGAGAATATATGTCAAAATATCACACATGACAACACGAACTGATCCGAATAGTTGGTGACTCGACTCATAGCAATAACACAGCAAACACCCTTCACAAAAACTGAATTCAAACTAGAATGATCATAAATTGCTGTTTATTTAGTAATAACCTAAAACTAAGTGTGATGTTCAAATTAGAGGTTATGGAGGCTTGTGTCAATAGCCCTAAGCTGCCTCCCGCAGCTGAGAAATCCTGGTGATACCAAAAACTGAAAAAACCGCACGCACCCCCCGCTGGGCGTGCTGAATAAATACTGAGTATCGGCCCCAGACCCCGTATTTTCCCTCGTCAAAAAGAATCCCTCGCTGTCACCACCAAGGCATATTAAGGCTTCTTGGCCCCAGTAAGTGAAAAAAGATGGCTGCATGGATGAAAGATCCCTATTGGAACCTCGACCTCTCCACCAAATCATCAACCTCAACAGCTCCAGTGACGACATCCGCAGCTTCCAACTCACCCCAAATCCCACTATCGACTATAGTCTACAGAACGCTTAATTCAAAGGAGGGTTTGGCAGAATCGAAGGCCAGTTCTAACTTCAATCCTCTCATCCTCCAGCTTCGACAACAAGCTGAAGAGCTCCTTTCGAAAGTGCCAAAACTCGATATATCGTTCATCACGGCCCCAGCGTATAAATTTATCTGGGCGGCATCTGTCATCCTTACGGCTTATATCGTTATTGAGATTACTGTTGCACTATATAAAAGGTTTGTTGATGCTATTCCCATCCCACTATCCATCAAGAGAACGTAATCACTAAATTGGTGAATTCGCTGGCAGTTATACGATATCAATGGACAGTCCTACTTCAGGTGGCCCAACGGGGCCTGTGATCCCTATCGATCCAACCCAACCACTTCCAACGCCGGTTCCAAACATCCCGGACCCACATGCCCCGCCAACCGAGCGAGGTCCTCGCAATGGGTCGACCCCAAAGAATCGGGACGTCCGCATCAAGCTTTTTAGCGAGATCTTGACCGGATACCTGACTCTTATCCTCTCCGTTTCTGTTCTTTTGGGTGATAGTATCATCCTCAAGTTCCTAATGACTGGATTGGCGGGCTTTGTTGGATTGGTTTCTCTGGTGCTTCCCGGCCAAGCCGAGTGGGGTCCACAACTCTACAATTTCGAGGAGGGTGGATTTGAAATGAAGGAGCTTCCGGTTATCACGGCCACTTCTGCTGAAGGCGATGAAGAATGCATTTTCGAGAGAGACGTTGAAAAGAAAGAAAGTATGAAGAAAAAGGCCGAGGCTAAAGTGAGAGAGATGAGGGACAAAGTTGTCGAAAGGATTCAGGAAGCTAGCTCGGCCACCAAAAAGGAAGCCTTGAATGTATCACAGAAAGTCGTGGAGGGTATCCAAGAAGCTCGTTCAGCCACGGAGAAGGAGGCTTTGAACGTGTCGCAAAAGGTCAAAAATATCATCAACTCAGTCAAAAGCGACTTCGAGGACATCAACGCAGGAGAATCTGACGGAGAACAACTCGCCCAAGGGGATCGAGGGGTTGGGAGCCCAGACGAAGACTTAAAGTCCCAGCTCAGCAATGTTATGACACCGATCCAGGGCGTCTTGGACACAAACAGTTCAATCGCAAAGGCTTCAAGAAAGGTCGAGGAATGGCTCTTAAAGGGCGAAGACTCGTTTGAATCAGACAACGACGAGCAGGCGGAATCTGGTTCACCTTCCGTGCAACGAACTGAATCTTCCCCACATTCCGCAGGCTCCCCAGCTCCACCAACAACTCCTGAGCCGGCTTACGGCCCGTCTAGAAAGAATGGACGGGGAACATTGAGGCTGAGATAATTTCACTGAACCTCCACTGCTTTTTCTTTTTAGTTGCTTCCGCTTCATCCAGTGTTTTCGTTGATGAGACGCAATTCATGATCTCGCGATTTCAAAGTTGACAATGGGTTTCCTGTTATTTCCATACCTTGTGCTGGGCGTTCGGAGTTTGCGCAATTGCATCAAGATATCCTTCCGTTGTTATCGGTCGTCCCCGTTTTATTACGATCGCTCTTTTTAAATTATCGAGAAAATATAATCTTTTTTTTTTTTTAAGTTGTACCGCATCCTGTTTAAGCTCATGACTCTTTAAGCTTTAGTAAATGTCCGCTAGTAGATATTAGATGGTTTAAATTGATCAAACCGATAACGAAACGGTTAAACGTTAGCAAGGACCAATGACTTCAACAGCCTGTCCGCGAGTCTATGTTTGTCTAGGTTAAGTTATCTAAGAACGGTTCCGCGGATATCACAAAAGGTCTTTTACAACCTCAACTCGACCGTTCTTAAAAGGTATAGCTTTAAAAAATGTATAAATACTAACTCGCAGCCAGTATAATGGCATATGAGACATGGTCGAAGAGAGAGAACTATATACGTAGTGGAAGAGACATAGACAGTTATATATACACAAAATAAGAGGAGTGATTCCGACGGCAAACGCCTAGTACCTATCGATCTAGATGCAGTCCCTGTGCCCGATCTCAAATCCGATCAATTAATCGCAGGTACGATGATATTTTGACAAAATTCTGCTCCGAAATTCCAAACCCAAATCACCACCCAATCTGAATCCCCTTTTCCGCCTTATTCACATACCAATATAGCCTTGAATCTAACAGTCCGTCGGCTTCCGATTGCGTTCCATGTTCTAAAAAAGTCAGGACGGTTAATCCAACTCGCCCTCTCTCGCCTTCTATAATCTCCTCTGCGTTATCTCCATACAGCCAATCGCCCATTTCCTCCACTATCATCTTAAATGTGACCCCTTTCCCCCCGTTCTCGATCGACCCGTGTATCTGAATGTAGGGTAGATCATCTTCGCAAGCACATGGGCACCACCGACAATTCTCCGACCACAGTTCGTCCACCGCCACGATACCAATAGTCTCAGACGGAGGATCTGTTATAGGTACCTCGTATCTCGAGTCTTTGGCGACTTCTTCATACGCCTTCTTGTAGTGAGCCTGATGCTCTTCCTCAGGGAGAGAAATTGCCTCTCTCGTCGCTGCTAGAAGTTTTCCTTCTATTTCCCTAGTAAGGGTGGTGTTGAGTATAGGAGTTTTATTTTCACCGAGTTCGTTCTTAGGAGGCTCAATTTCCATCCATGAGTAGAAAGTCCTAGGGTTTTTTCCTGGGTAGGGGGGAGGAGTGGGTTCCCGGGTACTCGGGACGACTTTGACGCTGTCTACGTTGGCGTCTAGAGCGGGCTCATGTCCAGGTTCTAGCTTACTCGAATCAGCGCGCTTTCTGGATTCATAATTCGTAACTCCTTCGTTGTATCTAAGGATTGTTTGTGTATGAATTCCTCTTATGAAAGGGCATTCGAATTTTAGAGTTGGTAAATATGGGGTCCGGAATCCAGCCAGAGTAGTAGCTTGCCCAGGCGCACGGTTGGGCTGGCGAAATCTCCATCCGTTCTGTCTTGCATGTCGTATTATTTGAGCGGCTCTCATGATAGGTACCAGTCAGAGCCAGCTGACCAAACGACTCGACGACACCAGTCCACGGTCTCGCATGCTCGTCCCCAAATTTTAGGCCTGGATCCTGGCATGGTGGTTGCACAGATTAATCCAGATTCGGAAATCTTGGAATATCCATTCCTTCCACAGAACCTGCCAAACAAGGTAATAAGCTAAGCTCAACCAGTTCTTGGCGCCAAGCAGAGTAATTGGCCGTTACCTAATGCGAACACTGCAACCTGGTCAACACGACAACAGATCGGAGCCATCTACGACAATAAAGCGGACTTCACGACATCAAACCGGGTTCCACGACATTGATCCGGGCACGCAACTCACTTTTTCGGACTTCACTTACGTAAAGTTTGGGGGCTTGTAGATACGGCAAATTTTAATTTTCTCGGCATTCTGATCGACGAGCGAGGTTATAAAAGCCTGTTTTCCCGCACATTCTTCAACTCTAGCAACCTTAACACCTCATCATTCCATTCCTCCTAGAATCGTTAATATTAGAATAGTAATACACTTGTCGACAACATCGCAATCAAAATGGCCCCCAAAGAAACCCCAACTGGGCAATCAGTGCCCAACCTTCAGCGCCCGGCTCATGCAATAGATCACGCCAAAGTTGTTGCCGAAACCGGCTCCAACGCCATCGACGGGCTGACTTCAACCGAAGCAGCCGAACGGCTCCAACGATACGGGCGTAATGTCCTCGACAACACCGGCGGCGTCCAATCTCTGGAAATCCTGATCCGTCAGGTCGCAAACCCAATGAACCTTGTAACTAACCAATCAGGATCATGAAATCCCCTAATTTGCCCCATTAAAACCACAAAGAAACATGAGCATCGAAGGACTCACTGAGCTATCTTCCCGGCTTTCCGTCTTCATTTAGGTACTTCTTCTGGCTATGGCTGCTTCTTTTGGCATCAAAGCTTGGATAGAAGGCGGTGTCGTCTCTGCGGTCATATTCTTAAATATCGTGATCGGTTTCTTCCAGGAATACCGCGCTGAATCGATTCTCGACTCCCTCAAGAGTTTGAGTTTCCCTACTGCCGTGGTAATCCGTGATGGAAAGACTGTGACCGT
This sequence comes from Arthrobotrys musiformis, assembly GCA_036971715.1. Classification (NCBI taxonomy): domain Eukaryota; kingdom Fungi; phylum Ascomycota; class Orbiliomycetes; order Orbiliales; family Orbiliaceae; genus Arthrobotrys; species Arthrobotrys musiformis. The sequence continues at coordinate 944,754 of JAVHJL010000011.1, read as the reverse complement.
GCCCACAACCGACGTTGTCGTTGGTGATATTGTGGAAATGAAAATGGGAGACACCGTGCCCGCAGATGTACGGTATGTTATCCAGATTCTTTGAAATACGCTATTTGTAGTACTCGGACACTGACGCGTATGAGGTCCCAGATTGATTGAAGCCGTGAATTTTGAAACGGATGAAGCTCTACTTACTGGTGAATCTTTGCCTGTCCGAAAGGACGCCGATGAAGTTTATGATGCCGATACGGGAGCCGGTGATCGCCTTAATGTGGCGTACAGCTCCACGACCATAACTAAGGGAAGGGCCAAGGGGGTCGTATATGCCATTGGAATGAAGACGGAAATTGGACTTATAGCTGCAAGCCTCCAGCAAAAGCGAAGTTCCAGGACGGCTCAACGTCTGGGCGAAGATGAGAAGAGACCCCATAAGGTTCTTAAGGCTTGGAGCTCAATTATCCTAGACTCAATCAAAGCTTTCTTTGGCCTGAATGTTGGAACTCCGCTACAACGAAGGATGGCTAGGCTCGCGATATTCTTGTTTGGGACGGCAATACTGTGCACAATTATCGTTCTCGCCGCCAATAAGTTTAGTTCAAGCCAGGAGGTTATCATATACGCCGTTGCGACAGGACTGTCCATGATACCCGCCAGCTTGTTGGTAGTTCTCACAATTACCTTGGCAGCGGGCACAAATCAGATGGCAAAGAGGCATGTCATCGTCAGAAATCCTAAAAGTCTAGAAGCTCTAGGGGCCGTTACAGGTAAGTACCTTACCAGTTGTCTATCAAATTTCCTCCGCGGCTGCATGGCCAACGGGCTTCTTGAGTCGTATACCAGGATAGTTAATTCTAATATCTTTGTTAGATATCTGCTCCGACAAAACAGGGACTCTAACCCAAGGCAAGATGGTTGCAAGAAAAGCATGGATCCCATCTATCGGGACATATTCCGTCGATACGGGTAGCGAGCCATTCAACCCCCAACTCGGAACAGTTTACCTGAGCCAAAACGCACCCAGTTCTCTAGCAGCCGATGACTCGAGCCTTGGAGATACCGAGGACGCTGGAACTAGCATTGGGAGGAACTCGCAACTTGGGAAATTCCTAGATGTAGCTGCCCTAGCAAATCTAGCAGAAGTCCACCAAAACGACGAAGGCAAGTGGGTCGCTCGTGGGGACCCAACTGAAATCGCCATCCAAGTATTTTCTTCCCGGTTCGGTTGGAATAGAAACGAGCTCCTGGGATCAGGCTGGAGACACGTAGCGGAATTTCCGTTTGATTCTGGTGTCAAGAAAATGTCCGTCGTGTTCGCGAACAAGGCGGGCGAGAGCTATGTCTTCACGAAAGGTGCCGTCGAGAAAATCGTTGCATCTTGCACGACCGTCCGGCTTAACCGGGAAGAGATGATTGTCACGATGACAGACGATATTCGAGAGGGGATTCTAAAAAATATGGAGGCACTCGCTGGTATGGGTCTCCGAGTGCTAGCACTTGCAAGCAAAAGGTACCATGAAGAAATAATCCCTTCGCAAGAAAGAAGAGACGAAATCGAGAGCCAGCTTGAATTCCAAGGTCTTATCGGCTTGTACGACCCCCCGCGACCAGAGTCTAAGGGCTCAGTCGAACAGTGTCACAAAGCGGGAATCACGGTGCATATGGTGACCGGTGACCACCCCAAAACTGCGAGGGCGATTGCTGAAGAGGTCGGTATCTTGCCATCAGCCTCAGAGGTTGCTCTACTCAGCCGAGATGTATCCGATTCGCTTGTGATGACTGCCAGCCAGTTTGACGGTTTGACCGACGACCAGATCGATGCTTTGCCTGCGCTTCCACTTGTAGTAGCGAGATGTGCGCCTAGTACGAAGGTTAGGATGATTGAGGCTTTGCACCGACGGGAAAGATTTTGCGCAATGGTAGGTTACATCCCGTTTTTTATTATTCTTTCCTGTAGCCCGCTTTCAGATGACCGGCCAAACTAACTTGAGGATCAAACAAATATAGACAGGTGACGGAGTGAATGATTCACCTTCCCTCAAACATGCGGATGTTGGAATTGCTATGGGTCAGTCGGGTTCAGATGTAGCCAAGGCCGCATCAGATATTGTTCTTACCGATGACAATTTCGCCAGTATTCTAAACGCGGTAGAGGAAGGACGGCGAATGTTTGATAACATTCAAAAAGTCCTCTGCCATTTGCTGGCACAGAACCTAGCGCAGGCAGTAACCTTGTTAATTGGCCTCGTTTTTAAGGACGCCTCCGGAATTTCCGTATTCCCCATCACTCCCGTTCAGATTATGTGGGTTTTCACCATTACAGGTGGTACTCCGGACATGGGACTTGGTTTTGAGAAGGCTGCATCAGATATTCTTACCCGTCCACCCGTCGGCAGACAAGGTCTCTTTACAATCGAAGTAATGATCGATATGATTGTCTACGGTGTTTGGATCGGTGCCCTCTGTCTATCATCCTTCACTTTGGTGCTCTACGGATTTAATCATAACGAAGGAAACCAGCTTGGATTCAACTGTAACAACGAATATACGCCCCAATGCGATGCCGTTTTCAGGGCACGAGCGACATGTTTCGTCTGTTTGATGTGGTTTTTGCTCTTCCTAGCCTGGGAACTCGTCGACTTGCGTCGTAGTTTCTTCTATCTCCACGCTTCTGATGCCGCCGATGGAGAGAAGATGAAGAAGCGAAAGGTATTTACCCAATGGGCCGTTGATATCTGGAGGAATCGGTTCTTGTTTTGGGCTGTGATAGTTGGATTTGGCTCAGTGTTTCCGGTGCTTTATATTCCGGTTGTTAACACTCGAGTGTTCAAGCATAAAGGGATTACTTGGGAGTGGGGGGTTGCTTTTGTCGCTTTCTTTCTTTTCTTCCTTGGGGTTGAGGCTTGGAAGTGGTTGAAGCGAGCGTGGTTTAGGAGGCAGGCGGCAAGGCAAAGAGCCACCACAGGGAGCGCTTGATTGGCAGCACCTATTTTTTTAAAAAATACTTGGAATATAGGTGCTAGGGCCTTGGACGCTAGCTCTTGGGTTTGGAGTCAATACCCATGCTTGTCAAACCTCGCCAATTATCAATATAGTTACGTCCCTAGTTTAGCTTCCGAGCCTTTAATTCATATTGATTCTTTCGTGGCTATCTTGACAGGCCAATTTTTTGTGACTAGCATCACGCCTATCACTAACCAATTATAAGAGCTCGAATTTTTTGATTAAACGGTATCTAAGCCGAGCACATTTCCAATTTCCCTCGTATCAATATGAACTTTTAATCCTGACTATCTAATCTCTTTCCTCTAAATTCCAAGAAATACAAATGAAAAATCTCACGACGTCGACAAGTCTTCATCTTCACCAGAGTCCTCATCTTCGCTATCCTGCTGGAGACTCTCAAATCTTCCACCCCCAACCAACGGCTTCACAAAGTAAAAAAACAATTGTAGCCCCATAATCGAATCAGCCCCAGTTGCCGTGTCCTTAGCATCAGTCATAAAATTCCACTTCGCAACCCCCGCCTCTCCGGCTGGAAGTCCCTTCACCGTCTCCGGCAACGCTGACTCTTGCCCTAGTCCCAATGGCTCCTCTTGATCGGGTCCGTACAACCATGTTGCGAACTGCTGTAGCAAGACCCTGTAAGTTATTACACCACCTACTACATCTTCAGCGATGATTTTCAGTTGTGGGAGTCGGTCTTCGTATAGACAGCATGGGCATTCAAGTCTAGCATCGTCACCTTTCCCCCGGTGGTCCACAGCGAGAAGAGAGATATGTGGACAAGGAGGAGTTGTAAGTGGAACGTCGTACTCGGGTCTATTCGATAGCTCGGTAAGTTTTCTGACGTAGTATTTGCGTAATAAGGCGGTGGAGGTGCCAACTGAGGCATCGGTGGAGGAATTTGTGATAGTATTTAGGGACTCGATTAGGCTGGTGAAGAAGGCGTTGTTGAGATAGTGACGGCCATCTGTAAGGTTGCCGGTCATGCCATAATTGGGTCCTTCATCTTCGTCGTCACTTGAGTTAGAGGAAATGTCGGTGTTTGTGGCAGCTTCGTTATCGGAATTGGCATCGAAGGTATCGTGGGAGGTTTGTGTGGGGGTCGGACTGCGAGAAAGAGTAGCAGCGGATTCGGATTCGGTAGCCATCTTGGGCTTGGATTGTGTATGAGATGCAGTGCTACTTCCGATCACCGTAAAGGATGAAGGGTTAAATCCGAGGTCCTGTGACAAATCTTGGACTTTGCAGTACTAAATGTATTGATATCGACGTTTCTGGCACCTAGCTGTACGGTATAGCTTCTACGGGAGTGGGGAGCGAGATGCGTTGGGTGTGGTATTTTGACCTCCTAGTTCGCACTCAGCGGCGATATGATATGATATCGATAGGAAACTAAGTAGATAAGGATCCGAAGCCCGGTGAACTCGTCTACACAGATATTTATACTCGTTCGCTTGTTAGAATCTTACATAACTCAGGCTTAGTATTGAAATTTTTCAGGCATGAATCATACCTGCTCAGGTATCTGTAGATTATCTGAGTGTAGACACATGCGCGATGCCCAGCACAGAATTCAAAATAAACCTAGCCGACCGCGAGGCAGGGCCAAGGGCTTTCAGGCCGCCTGAAGCAAACAGGCCTGGTCATACCTGTACCTAGGCCCAGCAGGATTCAGTCGACCCGGTCAATCGGCCGCGAACTTGGGCCATTTAAATTTGCACCGTTGAGGACCTAGATTAGTCTGCCAAATATATTGATATTTAAATGGTTATATATATATCTATTATCTCGTAAACCAAATGCGACTACGAATGTTATATAGAGGCAAGTTGAGGAGTCTGGCGACGAGACAATATAGAGGACTGAAGCGGTATTTGATACCCGCAGGTCGGCCGAATTCGCGAATAGTAATCTACTAAGATAAGCACGTAAGAGGCCCCATCAAACATGCCATGCAAGTTTTGGCAATTTTGGAGATCCCTCGGTAATATATCCCTTCGAAATTGAGGCACCTATGTTTCAAAACGCCATGACAGCATGAAAATACCGCCCCGACGTCGCCCCTGCAAGCCGAAGCACACGTCTGTAGTGTTTTAGCTACAGGGGCTCTCGACCCAATTTCGAGCTTGTTATGAAAACCTTCCAATGTCACTGTGAGGCTGGGAACGAGACCCCAATGTCAAGATTATGAACAAAAAAAGTGGGCTGCCCAACCACTTTTGGGTACCACTGGTCTCGTACCCCCACTCTACTTGGGCTTCGCTCTAACTAGGCGGGGGTGGTTCGGACTCGGGGCCCACACCACCCAAACATTCAGTGCACAATTAGATTCACAGGTAGATCCACGGGCAGGCAGGCCTGTAAGTAGGCCAGTAAGCAAGTGGTTTACTGAACAATATAATAAATTAATATATACACATAGTATCATACGGCCTCGAGCGTAGACCGCACAAAGAGTGACCGATATAGTATTTGCATAAAAGTGTTCAATTTCAACCCTTATCCTCGACGATAAGATGAAAAGGCCTGAGTGAGACCCAAATTGGGTTAGCAGACCCACTTACAGGGGCTTTTAAATAAATAAATCCCCTTTTGACCGGTTTCTGGGTGCCCGGGTCAACGAGACCGCCCACTTTGACACATTTTGGCACATAACTAGGTGCTACGTGGTACACATGAAAGCTTAGCCAGCTTAAATTTATAAAGCTCACACCAACTGAAGCGCCAAGGTATTTCCTCTTGAACACGACACAAATGGCCAATAGGCGATCAAATTGATGGCAAATTTGATTTCCGCTCGCCGAGTTGATGCAAGCTTTCGATATTAACATGCAATGAAATCACAAAATTGGCGAAAACATGGGTTCAGCTGGAAACTCAGCCTCGTGCCTCCCACAGGTGCGGGTGCCCACAATTGTGTGAGGTTAAGTTTGCACAATCTTTTCAACAAAATTTTGTACGGTTGTGCCGACTTGCAATTATAATATACACCCAGCATCGATAGCTGTCTGAGCTGCCTGCACCACGATCGGAACTTGACAATGCAATAGTAATAGAGCCATGTAGATGAGCTTACAAGGTCTACCGCTAAGACTCAGGCCACAATCCCACACTAACAACACCATTTCCCTTTCCCTTCCTTCTTCTTTTTTTAAAAACAAGAAAAGGGAACAGCACCATTGTTCAATCAATCAAACAATCGTGAGCTGGCCGAAGCACACAAGTAATGGGCTTAAGATCATGCACTGCCTATTGGTCTACATGCAATTCAGTATGATTTTTGGCAGAGTTAGGGACACGAAGTTAACACCGAATGCGAACGTGCACATACCTCTGGTTGCATGCATATCATTTTTTCGAATCGATTCGATCACGTTATCCTGATTCGAGGCTACAGGTTATCAGCCTTGAGTGCGGGCGCCGATCATGATAGGGGCAAACTCAGTGTGTATTATCCAATGCTTGGTCTCATTCACAGGCAATGCTCCAACTCATGAACAGGATACCAATGTCCTCACCCCCCCATTTTGAGTCATATTCTACGTTTTGCAGCCTATGAACACGAAGCCGCAGCATTGCAAATTGCAAGCCCAAGATATATATTTACGTTTGAGAACGAAAATTGAAACTTTCCTTCGAGAAAATCGCTGGCCACGCCAGGGTTCTTGCGCTAGAACGTGCATATGTAGCCTTCACGTTCATAGACACGAGGATCCCAAGCGGCGGCTCGGGAAAACTAGTTCGCACAACATGGCATGGATATCGGATAAAAATTCGCTGTCGCACAAACCCGGTAATATCAGTGGCTTCCATAGACCCACCCACACGAGTGACCCCCAGACTACACCCACACAGCTCACCCTGAATTAAGCTTCGCGAGATCAGCATAATCCTTGCGTTTGCTCACCTCCCATGGCCTCTGCAAGTCTGACCATTGAGGGTTCCAAAAGTTTCACGCTCAATGAGCCTTATTCATATGGCCATGCGAAGGATATATATTCAGGAGATTTTATGCTTACTCAACTTATAAGCTTAATGTACCGCACCGCTAAATTTAAGTATCGATAGATCGAACCCTTGCTCATATATTAAGCGAAATGCTGGATGGGAAACAAGCGTCCTCTCAAGTCAACAGATGGTGGTAGCATTTAGCTCCTAGGCCTTCCTACCTCGTACCGTCCCATACTCAATCGAACTTTTATTCAATGTCACATTTTACCTTGGTTATATATTTTTAGTTATATTGTATCGTATCGTTTGCCAGCCACTGATTACAAAACTTGTAGCCTTTCCGACCCACCCTTTTGGATTATACGAGTAAAAACCCCGTTGTACTTCTTTAATTCAACCTATTTAAATACTTTCCCCGGCCAGACTTAAGGGTGATAGTATAGTGGGCTCGTTACCACCATATAATTTTTAAGTTCTTGTTTTCTCCAAAAACATGTCGGCCATCTCCTTCACCAGAACTCCAGAAATCTCGACAAGCTCCCGTTCAGATAGTGACGGACCGTTATCGCCTTGGGATAGCGATTCGGAATCAAAGGAATTCATCCCGAAATCAAAGAGATCTGCCCGATTAGGCCACTGGATATCAAGGATCATTTCGAAACTATGGTTATTCCTGGTGGCTATCTTCATCTTCTTATTCGGATTCCATTTAGGAGGTAGTGTCGCCATGTCCAAGTGTGAAATCAGTAGGGAAAATTCAGTAAGAAAAGACTCTATCCTAGTGCCCATGGGCGCTCACTTGGCTACACCTCATATATATATCTATGTGCACAAGCATATCCTAACATATCAATCCCATAGCTTTTACCTTTGAATTCATCTTCCTTCAATCTTACATCGACATCGTCGTACAACTCCTCTCTTTCGACAAACGGGACGGATAGTCTCGAGACCTCCCTCGAAGCCGATCCAGAGAGTGACTCCTTTGAAGAGGAGGAGCGCCTCTTAATAACCTACGTCTACTTCGAAACCGAGAACGCCCGTACAAACGCCCTCTTCTTCATCCGCCATGGTCTTCATGCTCAGGCCGATTTCATCTTTATTCTAAATGGCAAAACCGATATAGCAGATCACATCCCAGGGGCACCCAATATCCAAATCATTCGTCGCAACAATACTTGTTTTGATTTGGGCAGTCATGCGGAGGTGTTGACGGCCAATAATAGCACGCTGATAAAGAAATATAACCGGTTCATTATGATGAATGGTTCTATTCGGGGCCCCTTCATGCCGTCGTGGAGTACGGAGTGCTGGAGCGATGCTTACCTTAGCAAAATAACGGAAACGAATAAGGTATGTTATCACCCCTTCCAACGTACGGCTAGCCTAAAGACCATGAATAACATATCAACTAACCAATTAATCTACCCTTTAGCTCGTCGGAATGACCATGCGCTGCAACGCCGACGGTGGAAAACGTAAAGTAATGCAATCAATGCTCTTCGCCACCGACCGCATCGGTCTCAAAGTCCTCCTCCCGGTTCTAAACCACTGCTTCCCGGGCTTCTACGACGCCGTCGGTGCGGAAGAACATTCGGCACAAACAATGTTAGACGCGGGTTACAATATCACCGTTATGATGTCTTCGTTCATGTCGGCGCCGGACTACGCGCATTCCTGCTCACATGGAGAAGTGCTCGGGGATAATGCATATTTCGGAACTAGTTTGCATCCTTATGAAATGATATTTCAGAAGGCCAATAGGAATATTTTCCCGAGACAGTTGGAGTTGTTGACGCAATGGCATGATCAGGCTGGGTATTCGAGCTGGGATACCTGTTGGAAGAAGAGGAGCGGGAGGCGATATCGATATGGTGGGCAAACTACTGGCGCGAGGATTCTTGGTTAACTGACCATGGGGCGGAGACAAAAGTTAATTGCGGGTTTTAATCATTTTATGGAGCACTTTGGTTTTGGATTTGGATTTTGGTGAGGATGCAATGATATATCACCTCATATTCCCATTTATGTACATACGTAACGCATATAATTTTCTGTTTACCTAGGTATTTCCTAGGATTAATGCCTCCCAGGTCTGGGTACGAGACAAGATTAATGCTATGATATATATCAATATCATCAAAACGCAATCTGTTTGATTAGGGCGCACGTTTAAGACATGAGAAGCTAGCCTCGAACTCAGGCGCACGAGAAGTGGCCTTTGCCGAACGATGATGTATGTACATACACACGGATACGGGCTAGGGGTCCCTTGGTTAAAGGCTTCCATGGCCTGTCTTGTAAACCAGGTCTGCCCAAAGTCTATAGTGGTCTCGTACCCAGACCGCACAAAGAGTGAGCGGTCTATGGCATGATATATATTATCGGCCTAGTTATATGTCACAAAATAACCTGTGGCTTTAGTTAGTTAGCCGCTAGAGATCAAGACTACCATGATATAGTCGATCCATAAATTTCACGGTGAATAGACTAGCGATACCAGGCGACCCATCGACACAATGATTTCGCAAGGGCGATTTGATGCAAAACTATCTACAACATTCTTGCCCATGTAATTACAAAGTCTACTAATATTCTAGACTCTTGTTATATACCTCCAAATCCAAAATATGCTGAAGCTCCATTCTTTATTCCTCCAAATCTGAATATTTACGGCCTCAATCTCTGTGGGTCACGTGGGAATGCACTGCCCCGTCTGATGTTTCCAAGTCCTAGCCATAGGAAGACGACTCTCTCGAGACCGATACCACCGCCGGCATGTGGTGGAGCACCGTACTTGAAGGCATTGACGTAGTCAACTAGACCTGCGTTGCCCGGGTCGACTCCGAGGCTCTTCATTCGCTCTGCCAATAGTGCGGAGTCGTGGACACGCTGGGCGCCGGACAAGATTTCTTGCCCACGCATGAAGAAATCTGTTATGATATTTAGATATTGTTCATTTAAATGGTAAAAGATTAGGGGAATGGTTACCGTAAGAGTTGGAGTAGTTGGGGTCAGTGGGGTCGGGCATGGTATAGAAAGGTCGAACGCTCAATGGGAACTTGTCGAGAATGTAGAAGTCGGTATCGTACTTCTCGAGGACAAGTTGTCCAAGGAACTTCTCGTTTTCGGTGCTAAAAAAGATGTGAGTTTTTGGTGTGAAAAAAATGGGTAGTGCTATGTCAAAGTTTACCTCAAGTCCTCAAGGGGCTCAACCTCACGGCCAGCCTCTTGGAGCATCTTGATACCCTCAGCGAACGTCAAAACGAGAGGCTTGCCGTCCTTTGGAATCTTGAATTCCTCAACTGGATATTGCTTCCTGACGGTGGCGATCTCCTCGGCGTATCTCTCCTTGAGTCCGTTGAAGATGAAGATAAGCATTTCTCCGATGAGTTCCATGACTTCATGGTAATGTTCTTCGAATGCCATTTCCAGATCGAGACCGGTGAACTATTTTTGGTTAGAGGGCCTTTAAAATAAGGTGGACGAATGGGACTGTACCTCAGTCATATGGCGAGGAGTATTGCTATCCTCAGCCCTGAAGACAGGAGCAATCTCGAACACTCTCTCAAAGTCACCAGCAATAAGCATCTGCTTATACAACTGCGGGCTCTGCGCGAGGTATGCCTTCCTATTGAAGTATGTCACCTCGAAGACATTGGCACCACCTTCACTGGGAGCACCGAGAAGCTTTGGAGTATGCACTTCGACGAACCCACGGGCAGACAAGAACTCCTTGAATAGCCCACAGACACCACTTGATACTCTGAAAATAGCCTGGTTTGTAACGGTTCGGAAATCGATCACTCTGTTATCGAGCTTGGTAGCCAGAGTAGTAATCGGGAGTCCGAGCTTCTGGGATTCCTCCTCCGATCTCGATGCGTCTTCAATTTGAATGGGCAATGGGCCGGCCTCGGAGATGATAAATAATTTAGAGATGTGAATTTCAACGTCCGTAACGGTGGTCGCCTTAATTGGCTCGTAGGGCTTCGCAACGACGCCATGAACGAGGACAATCGACTCCAAACTAATAGAAGCAGCCCATTTGACCATCTGCTTCGAGACGCTACCGTCGGCTTGAACCGATAGCAAAGCCTGGATCGTCTGGTGCTGTTGCCTCAGTTCCAAGAAGGTCATCTTATTGCCCTGAGCACGAGCATTGTGGACCCTAGCACGGAACAAAACCTGCTTGCCTTCATCCTCCTCCTTGAGACTACCAAAGGCAATCCGAGCAGCACCGGTACGTTCGGTGGAACGATTCAACGGCAGCGTCCCGTAGTTTTCTGATGCGGTGTCGACATTAGCGGCTTCACGTGCGGCTTTAGCTGCAGCTTCCTGTTCTGCCCGCTTCGCTGCCTTTTCCGCCTTTTCCTTTTCCTTTTGCAGTTTCTTTATGGCATTCTTCGAAAGAGGTTTCCCATCCTCACTATATTAGAGCGGGCGGAGGTATTAGCAGGGCAATCGACCAATGTTGCGAACTGTGTGCACATGGTGGGGTAGTGGGGCATGTACCCAAGTGGGACGTCTTCCTGAACAGCAAGTTTTTCGACACCAGCCTCGAGAGGCTGTTCTGGAGCCTTCGATGAAGACGCTTCGGACGACATTTTCGAAATATACAGGCGTGGTAAGGCCAATTGAATGTGCTATGGTCTCTCGAGTCTGTTATCGGAGATGGGAGAGATGGTTATTCTGGCCGCCGGTGGGATGTGTTGGTGAGTCAAAAATTGTATGACCACAAGCATGTGTCCATGATCGCATCGCGCTTGGCGGCTAGTTCTAGGTGCAGCGCAGTATTGATGCATCAGGCTAGATTTGACTGAAAGCAAAAACTTTTAAACCTCTTTAAAATTTACTTCCAAAAAATGATATTCTATAATTACAGCGTATATGTACAATGTGATATCAATATTGATATATCGCAGCCGCTAGAGCTTACTCGCTGACCGCCAGAAGCTAGAAGCAACACGTGACTTCATATTTGCTGGATACTATGCTCTATAGCATGCCATCCTAGCCCCCCCCTTGGAAACTGCATTGTTGAAACCGCATAACTCATGCCAAAATTCTCACAGGCAGCATCGGATGCATAATGTGATACGGTGGGATGATTCCAGATGCCGAGGATTACAAATGCCGAGAGGAGATTGATATTCGGGGATTCTTCAAGCGAGTGGCGTCAAAAGCCTACATACGTATTCCGTAAGTCACCGTCCTTTGGGGGTCAATAAGGGCACGAGTATAATAATAGATGAGATACCTGATAATCGATGGCTTCGGCTCGCTCTGGGTGTATCCGATATAGAGAATCAAAGGAAGGTAGCCACTATCGGAAACAAATAACGGGAAAAAAAAAGTGGCCGTCAGCATGATCCCAAGGCTACGGCATATGGGTGGAGGCGCAGAATCCAGTCCCGCGGATGTAGGACCTATAGCCGGTACGTACTAATGAATAGCGACCCTCGAAATGTCGATAATACGAGTGATTCGCTCCTGGATCATATCACATTTCAATTAGCTTGAGACATGCAAACACGAAGGGGCTTGAAGTTGCATAGTCACCAAGCAGAGCTGTTCAAGGGCAATGCTGGTAGCTGAAAAGTAGGGCGCAAGCCCAGCTGAAAAGCCGAAGGGAATAGTAACCAACCTTGGTTTCCTCTGAAATCTGCATGGTGGGCAAATTGTGGAACTCGATAACTCCTGATTCGCTGGGAGGTCGGGTGCAGGTGAATGATCGTTCTGGGAGGATGCAAGTACAAGACCGAGTTTCCGAGTTCACGAGTTCAATTCGTGCATTCGAGACCGTCGACGTCTCAAGGCTGGTGGTGGTGGTGCAGGGTTCTAGATGGTGTCGTAGACTTTGGATTCGAACTGAAAACCTGAATTTTCCTGTCGCTTATCGGTGATAAGATCAAGGTGGTCAAACAACACATGACATAACACATCCAGCCTCAGTTCGACGACACGCAACACAGAACTCCATCAGCCTCGTCACTAGGCCTGGTAGTTGCATCACAAAGGTGTGTGTGAGTAACCTGTTTCTTCTTCTTAATAAGCCACTGGTATAGCCTCCTTAATCTTAACGACGAACCAGAGGCCCTCCCGGACAGTCGGGTTTCATGACGAGAACTCTAATATAAGCACCCCGGCCACCCGTCGGCCTCCCGGGCCATCCACATCGCTAAAAGATGCTGCTTCGGGGCCATTTCGAACGGTTTGTTCCCCTTTCATCCTAAACAACCGGGCGTATAGCTCGACATTTCTCTTTTTGGTTACTTCTGGAGGTTAATAGAGTGTGGCGTTCTGGATAGCATTTACAGGTTCCGAGGTCACGGACAACAGGAACAGAGGAATGACGATGAGTGACCGAATGAATGAACCGAATGAACAGAAAAAACGACAGAATGAAAGCAAAATGGGCCGATATATTCTGTAATATGATATTATTTCATGTTATAGTCTCTCGGCGTTATAGAATGCCTTCTATTTGCTTATCCAGCAAGGGGAAGCGAATGGCTCCAGTTTTGCTCTTTTCTCCCAAATAACCCCTGTCAGAATCTGGCAACCCCGGCCAATGGGATCTTTCCGATCTCTACGTCAGAATGCCATGGGTGCGCCCATCGGAGGCAGGAAATGCATATCTCCTCGCGCGGAAAACGTGATCGAAACCGTTATCACTCTCGTCAGGGTTCAAATGAGGCTGAAACAGGGCGACGGGAAACCGTACACAGGGTACGTACCATCATTTGACTTTGAGCATCACATACATGGTACACACACACATCCGTCTTAGATTGTACTTCCGTAGCGGCCGTTGAAGCTTCTTTGTGACCGTGCGAACCGTTGATCATGATATTGACATCTTTTTGGGTTATTAGAGCTTACTGCCTCACAATCGATAACATTGTCCCTTGCAAAATGATGAGATTTTGCCACTTATAGTTTCCCTTTGGAACTAATCTCCCATCAGTGATTTTACGAGTTTGGAATCATTCTGCGACGCTAAGTCTTTGGCGCACTCGCTTGGGCACTTGGCTCCGAGAAATAACGTTAATTAACGAGGTTGTCAATCTTAAAAATTCAGGGAAATTTTTCATTTTGGGGAACAAAAAAAACGGACAAAATAGCCCCTCGACAGACTCGACACAATATGTATCCGACTGACTGGTTGCTTAAAACGCCTCATAAGAAGTAAGGCCGTCTGGCAGGGTCCTTGTCGCAAAAGACGACAAGAAAATTATTCCATACTTCACAGAAGTTCTATGGTCATGTTCGGCTTCGATGATCAATTCTAGCGTGGGGCTGCCTTGATCCCCAGACCCTTTCGAGCTATTGAAAAAACGTTCTGAGCATCGGGAAACTAGCTCGGATCAAAAGAACGGCGCCCCACCACCTTATTTGTCCAAGATATTCGGTCTAAGATATGTTTCATCTTTCGACAAGAAATATTACGACTATGAGATGAGTATCACTCAAGGGAACCGCCTTCCGTCACGGGTCGAAAACAAGTAACTGTTTCCTCCCGCATCGCTGGCCGTGAATGTGAGAGCCTAAACCTGTCGTGAGATTTGATGATCTGTGCAAAGGTGGCATCAAGCCAAGGGGTACCAAGCATGTCCCCAGGGGTATTCCACCCGGAGCCCATGCAACGATATTTCCTTCATGCTGGTACCTACCCAGCCACAGTCCACCTTTTCTCCAGCTCAACGCCCTCAAAACTAACGGGGCTGCCGGTGGCACTTGGTGGCGGATTAAGTCTTCAGGTCATTACGCGGCAACAGCAGAGCAACTTTCCGACACTGAGGGTGATATTCATTGCATTCCTGCAGAAAAGCATCGGTGGGCAGTAGGCTGCTATAAATCCTCTTTGGGAATCACGAGCCTCTCATCACGTCCCTTTTGGAACGGTTTGTTCCCAAAAGGGGTTTATCAGGCATCGCTGAGGAAACGAAACATGTGTGATACAGGGCGATTTATTGGCGGACATCCTCGACCGAACTTGACCGAAGCCATCGCTCGATCTCATGGTAAATATTTCTTTTTATTGTGTACCCCTTCCTTGTCCTGCGGCAGGCGAAATTGGTTGTGCTGCTACCCGATGCACAGCAGCCCATGGATTTGTTGACCATCTTTGGACGGCACTTGCCCCGTTAGTAAAGGGAAAGGATTTTCGATCTGAACTGGTTCCTCCAGATCTTGCTTGCTGCAAGAAGGCCACCAGAAATGGCCTAGTGCTGCTATCCAGCGAATCAAAGTGCGTGGCAGACCACCCTCCTTCACGAAAAAAAGGCTCTGTTAAATCCGCACAACGGTTCAACTTTCATCCATTACGAGGAAACCGTTGCTAATATATTCCCACACCATATCTAAAAACTTTGCCCAGCTATGAATGGTTAGATGATCCGTTGGACCAAATAATACGGCGACCTAAACCGCCTGATCCACTTAACTAACAAGTGCCTCGGAAGGTGCTAGTGATGCTTTGAGCGGAGAGTCGGCAGAACAAGGGTTTCAAGATATGATGTTAGGGTTCTGTGGAAGGGAAAGTGCAGATGGATGATGTCTCTGGAATATCCCGGGAAGAAACTCCCCACCCCTTTCGCCTAAGGGGACCCTCGAAATCGAACGCCTGCTCAACTTACCCGCCAGATCAAAGAGAGTGAAAAAAAATAAAATAAAAATGAAAAATAAGAAAATCAGCGGGACCTGCCACTGAAGCACAGAAGCAAATGCACGCGAACCGTTTTTGCGCCCACCTGTTGGCACTTTGGCAAGCCGAAATCTCAACGAACAAACGGTTTTCAGGTTGTGGAGCAGTTTACAACCGAAGAATCCTGCATTGCAATTGGATGCTGATTGGACACTGGGCGGAGCAAAATTGGATGGCCCTGGGTTGGTGAAATTCGAACTTCGACCCTTAACCTTGTAACATTCAAGAGCATTCTTCACAACATTCGACAGGAAGTCATAACGCGATTTTGGTGCAATATCGATATACATACTTCCCAAGGATACATTGTACGATCACCCACCTATGCCTTGGGAGAGACGTCACGTCGACGGTGCATAGTACATTCCAAGGACACGGTTCACCACACCACCGGCCGACTCACGTCAAAGACACAGCAGATATTTGCAATACAACAAGCACCAACAGAAACAATAACGTGGTTCGGGCTTTTTGTCTAACAGTGGTTTCTGCCGATCATACCCTCGTCGGTACCGCCTCGCAAGCGGTGCAGTCTGTATATCCTTCTATTCGAATCAGACCACCTCTGTCGACTTATGTATGTACGCGCATGTACATCCATACATAGTACTATACCAGCCGTGCGTCGGAGCTAATAGTGCAAGCAATCAAGAAAATTGGCGGATTCCCTGTTTCTTCAAAGTGTCTATTCACCTTGCCAGAGACATCGTTTTACATCGCATTCCTTGTCGTCTCAACTGCCATTGGTGAAAACTATTATCAGCTGGGCGGCCAACCTCTCAAACCATAAAAATTGACATTACTTTTTTATTCGGTTCTTTCTTCTCATTCATGTCGAATCTCTTCTATTCTAAGCCTCTATCGTCGACCCTAGTTCCCAGCTCGGAACGAAATTAAGACAACCGTCATCGTTTGTTCGAACCCCTCAGCTCTCTAACGCCGCCAATCTAGTTCACTTGTCTACAAACCACGAACCACAAACTAAACTCCCCGGACAGACAAACAGTTTAAGCATACATCTATAACAAACCATATAATATATCTGGACAGTGCATAAAACAACTTTAATTCCTTAGTGCTTCGTCTGCCCATCGATTCCTTATTTTTCTTTTCTTTTTCCCCCCTTCCACTTTTCTTATTCTTTGGCTCCTGGAGGTTGTGGCTTCAACCCCCAAACAGATTTTGCCCCCAGGAAGGACCACAGGACCGCACAGGCATGGGCATGGTCGTGGTGGACCTGGCAGTACTACTAGTCCTGGATCGACAATCACCCTCCAAAAAACGGATACCGAACTATCTTTTCCCTTGTCCTCTCTCACTATCTTTTTGATCAACTTTCTTCTACTCAAAACGGGGCGTCTTCCATTGCTTCTGTTTGTTCGTTCATATTGACATCAATCTGCTATATTCTAAGGCTTCCGATCTCCTCCCATCATCTGGTTTTTGTTTTTCCGCTTAACTACTGTGCAGTCTCGGGGATCTTTTTGTTCTTTGACCATTGTCTCGCATCGCTTCGGCACCAGGCACACTACCCAGCCCGTTGGAAGTGCCATCCATCCACACCAACTCGAAACCATAAAACAATACCCAGACGCACAAGTTATTTTTTCCTAACCAGCTAACAAGCTATTAAGAATCTCTTCGCACCCCATTCTCGACACTGCAGCTTGTTCGGAATTTACTCTTCTTGAACCCAAATCAGTGGATTTTTAAATCTTGCAGCTCGCCCTATCAGAAACCCGATCCGCATTTCTCGAGCATACCGACACCCAATAGCTTGCATTACCGCCACACAATACTCAAGACGACCGTACACAAAATCAACCACGTATATACATCCACAACCTGTTAAAGCCAGTGGACCCCATCGTCGTCTTCTTCGTCCTATTTTTTATTTTACCTTTTCATATAACACGATTCGATTCATATCTAAGGGGACTGCAATTCACGTCTAAAACTGGAAAAACCAAAGCATCACACGCGGCCAGTTGACAAACTGACCAGAAGGACACCCTTCGCAGCAGGGTGAGAATGGCATATAGCAGCAATATGTTAGCCCACCGGGGCCCGGTGGTGAATTTTTCTACCATCAATACTATTACCGAAAGCACAACTATTTTAGTTAGGCTTGAGCCGGATACGATCACATTAGATATACCATTCAACAGGGTCACAACATGGAATGTAAGCTGGCCCTCTTACCCTCATTGCTAGAGCCTGCCGCCGGATGCATACTCAAGTGATTGATGTGATCTACCTTGCCATGTTTGTTTGGAGAATATTGTGAAACCAATGACTGACGTATCACTTCTGCCAGCGATTAATACAAACACTATTCGATATATATATGCGGAACAATCCTGGTTCAGATCTAACGCTCGAAGATGCTCTGGACAATATCAAGATTGTAAACGACCGCACTGGAGGGATTATTCTTCCAGAACTTTGGCCTGATTTTATCAAACCCCAAGTGAGAGTTGCAGCACAATTTAATGAACCTTTCCTTTGTCCGCCGTGGTTCCCAAAATTCGACTCTGAAATAAAGAGGGAGGAAGACGACATCGAAATGATGGAAGCTGGGTTAGTGACATGCGGCCTTGAGCCAAAACTCGGAGGGTTCGTTGAGACTGTGGACTGGAAGCAACCGAACCGACTACTAGGACCACCGCCATCGAAAGCAGATGATATCGACCCGTTTCACTTTTTGCAAACTGCTACTAGCACCGTTCCTGCATCGTCTTTCACATTTACATCGAGCGTCCCACAATCTTGGACGCCAATGGAAACTGAAAAGCCCCGCCTACGACTTCATGCTGGTATGAATGGATCCCCTTTGGTCTCTGATGTATTTGCTGAGGCCATGCTAGCACGCCGCAGCGTATCTCGGGAACCCACAGGAGAGCCCATAGTTGAAAGAAGTGCATCTCCGCCCTCTATTTCATTCCGAAATCCATTTCCTCATACGACCACTTCAGGCACATCTCCTTCTGCACCAACCGTTTTCCCGCAACGATTCACACCTGTCAGACAGATTCCCGCCTCTGATTCAAATTCAAGGACTCCTACACTAAGTCCTGAGTGTAGCAGTCGCCCAGTTAGAGATGCAAATCCCAGGCCAGCAAAAAGGAAGCGAGATGATAGTGATAGGGTAGGATCGTCACCGATGGAGTCCTGCATGGAACCTCATCATAAATCAAGGTCTCCATTCCAATCTTCTGGCTCAAATGGTGGCATCTCGAGGGCACAGTCCATGGAGACTGAGACTTCAGGCCAGGCTGGAAGGCTTTCCAACCCATCCACTAGGATAAGGACTAGTGACTCTCATCCACCCACAACTATGGTCATTCACCGAAAACTTTTATTGCTTGACTCAATCGGCGCAGGAGAACTAGTCAAAATTGTTGAGACCAAAGACGGTGATCTGATTGTGATTCGCGACGATGAGGAACCAGAAGAACTTATGGCACGACGGGAATCAAACGCTAGCATGTGCTCAACATTTGGTCAAAAGGAGAAGGAAATCGGGGTCATGAAGGCAGGGAAGAAACGAGGTCATGGCGAAGTCCACACCGAAGAGTTGGTTCGGATTTGGTCAGGATGTCCCGAGCCACCAGCCAAGGTAAGATCATGTACAATCTATCAACGCTATTTTGATTCTAACGATATGTTTTTCAGCGACCGAAAGCAAAGTCGTTTGACAAGCTCACCGTCGAGCAAAAAGTCAGTATCAACAAATTCGTCAAGGAACAACATATCATTCGTATCGATCACTTCACAAATCCGGTCATCCAGGAATGGAAAGCACGAACCATTCCTGAAGCCGACCCGAAACAAACCGAGGTATGTATCCTTCTTTTCTTCGTCCTTCGAAAATACCTCAGCGTATCACGTGGCTCACAGAGACTCTTTAGGAATACCTTGAAGAGATCGCTTCAAGCGTGTACAAACATGCCGCCCAGAGGAAAGAAGCATATCGCCTATTTATGGAGCATCACAACCACAGCCACAAGAGTTCCGACGCACGTTCCAGCGCTAAGGCATAAGTATGCCTTCATACGATTCCACGGCTTTCCTTTGCATGGCATAGAACCTATAAACAACACGGCCTAATTCCCTTCGACAAACATTTCAATTCTGCGACCTTAGCGAGACAGACATTTACGGATTTCCCTACCCTTTCTTTTGTTCACTGTACATATCTACTCTTCCTCTTTTTCCCTCCTCTCAGGATGCCGATGATACCCCTCTAGCGATGTCTCCCTATTTTCCTGGTTTTGATTTTCGAATTTTTTTCAATCTTCCACTCTCAAAAAGTTGAAGGGGGGAGATTTGAGTCACACCCCGAGCCCACATTGGTTCACAGGTAACGTGTGGCGACTCGAGCAAGGCGTATACTTGTACAAAAAAAAGACAACAGAGCGGTATTTTGGTTTTGGCATGTATCTTGTCATATTATAGTTTCCAGGGGGTTTTCTACAGCAGGCGTTCTTTGGTTTACATTGTTTTTGGGGTTTTGGGTGGCGTTCTGACCTTTTTGAGTTACCAGCCTATTATTATCTACACTTCACCTTCAACTTGCTGAAAGGTATACTGATGCTAAAAAATATTTCCTTCACTTTCCGAGAGTTTATTTTAGCTTGGGGTTTTTTGTATTTCTTATGGGGGGCAAATAACGGCGTTCATGTATACATTGCATCTAATTCACCACAATCCCAATACTTCACGGAAATTTATTGGATGGGATAAAGGATCTCTGCAGATTTACTTTGCATCTTGCGAGCCTGTTCTTCTTTTATCCTAGTTTTTGGTTTTAATAACCCACAAAATTATCTATACAAAGATCTTGTTTAATTGATAATCCAATGTGCCAAAAGTTGTTACCACGTGCACGATATGTTAAATCAAGCTTATCCCTCCCCAGTATAAATCCTCAATACACGTCTACACATTCCGCCCATCCATTTCCAAAACGTTCTTGATCGGAACACACGCAATCGGATCTTGCATCAAAACAGAAGGGCCATGCAGGACATTTGTTTCTTTCTTGGATCTATCCCCCTTTTGAGGCCGTAGTCTATATTATCATACTCCTTTCAACCAGCCCTCCCGCTTAACCCCCTCGCGTCCGGGCGAAGGCGAAGAGGAAAACGGAGAGAGAGAGAGAGAGAAAATGATAAGTAGCGTGTATGTACATGTTGACATGTTCCGTGTCTTGTGAACATGTTTTAGTCTAGCATGGGCGTGATGTACGCACTTACATTGCTTACATACATAGTATGTATGATGGCATCAGCTAGTATATTCGGATTGGGAACGTGTAGCCGCGGAATGTTCCTTGTTGGCATATTATCGAATATAACATCATGACGAAGTGTTTAAATTTACAGACGGCATTCGACTTGTATGTACTTAGTATGTATGTATGCGAGGCCCGGCTGGTTCCTAGTACAGTAAGGGCTGAGAGGGTCTCTAGGGAGAGAAAAAAAAAGATAGCTTCATATCATTCTTGCATAGATCGATTGCTCAAAGTTGGTTTGTATGTACTTAGTATGTATGTACGAGTAGTTTCATATGCTGTGTACTGGTTTGCGCTAGGGAAGCCCAGGGGATCGAGGCACATACAACATACATGCATACACTCTAGAAGGGGCAAGGAAACCAAAAAAAAAAAAAAAAAATAGAGGGCTTGGGAGAGCTAATTACAAGGCAGGAGAATGATGACAAAGAAGGACACTCGAGAGCCTGTGTAATCTACGGGGGGTATGATTAATCAATTACATGATCTGTACCCGCGCCCGCCTAACGGGGTAGAAGAAGCTTGTGTATGTCATGCGGTTTGTGGTGGAAGAAAAGGAAGAGTCCCGTTTGGTTCGTGATCGTTTATTTCCGAACCCCCCGAAGAAAAACATAAGGTTTTTGTTACGGAGGTGGCTGGTTACACAGGAGGCGGGTGCGGGTGAGTGAGATGGAAGACTTGTGGAAATGTTCGGTCTCTTCTAGTATTGGACGGCTAAAGGCTGAAATGATCGATCAATCGATGACGGCGGAGGCTTGAATTTGAGGCGGGTAAGGAAAGGGGAATAAACAACCACACAACCACACATCTCCCCCTCATCAAAAAGGGACGCTAGAACGCTGAATGTTGAAAAGCGCTGCCAGATTTTAATTGAGATGCTTTCCGATCCAATGAAGTTTGTGAATTATTGCATTTTACATCTTGACACGGCTGATGTTGAACCATTTCGCGCGGGGATAACTGCATCCAGAAGCAAGCCCATGGTCTCTTCACCAAAGGAAAAAGACAAAAAATAGCTCTTGATCCTGATGGAGTAACGATCAGAGTGGTTTCTCTCGAGACAGGGGATTAGTTTGAATTCTTATCGGCTAAAGTCGAGTAACTATCTAAAACAAAACGAAGGCTGGCCTATCAGATTGATATCGATACCGGTGGGGGAAGATTATACGTAAAGTCTTAGAAATATCGCCGGGTTACACCACCATGACCTTGAAATCGCGACTAACTTAAAAAAAAAAGGACCCATCGATTTGTTTTGGATCGGTCAAGTGAGGGGTCGTTGACTTAACCAACCGAACTTCACCGACACACGGTGCGCGGAGTCGGGTTCTCGAAAGGATTTATCTAGCGTCCAAAGAGTCTCCACACCCCTCGGTATTCATCGCATCTAGGATGCTTGCATGAGCTAGATCATGCATAAGATTGTCGATGCATGCGACGCCATCAAGATCTTGAACCTCGATCTCAATCCACCCATTCGGTTAGCGCTAGGGACTGCCTCGAATAGCGCGCCGTAGGTTTCTTTTCGATTGATTTGTTTTCATCATTCTTTTCCCGCTGGACTAGTCCAATTTCCTTATAATTGTGCTTTCCACCTTATGACTAAAAATAATATTCAAGTGACTTTTTTTTTGGACTTGTGCATTATCAACGGGCCCCGATGGCTACACGATCCGGACGTCAATATCCGTCCCGCAGATCTTAGGTTTCAACGATCTTTGGATCGAGGCGGGGTAGACGAATTCATTGGACGATCCGCATACCTTAAACCCCTGTCCCAAAGAAAGGTTAGCTAGGGCACGGGCAAAAAAGAAGGGAAAATAAACCGAATCCGTTAGGCCCTCCGAATGAGAAGCTAGCTGTGGAGCGCCTCTCTCCAGGTCAAAGAGAATATGACGAAGAAGCAAGAAATACGCCTGTAGTTTATTTTATTATTTCCTTCTCGTCAGACGGCACGCGGGAGGGATGCCAAAATTTGAGGTAAAAAAGGGCTTCGGTACAGGGAGGTGTGTGCACGATTCATGACGGGAATTGGGGGCCCAGCAGCGTGATACATACCAAAAATCACTACGTAGGCAGCGCATTGACTTTTTTTTTCTTCCCCCTCTCACTTTTTTTTCCTTCCTGTGAGCCCTTTGCAAATGTCATCGTGCATCCACGCGCCCTTGTGTTTCTGCTTTCGCCCGTTACCCATCAAATACGTTATTTTTGTTTTTTCCTTTTGGGGATTGGAGGGGGCGGCTTGTGCGCCGGCCTCTCAACTGTTAAAATTAAACTGTGCCCAACTCGAAAGTGGACATGTGTTGAGCAAGATCGATATGCATAGACGATGTTGGAGAGCTCTTACGTAGACGGTCAAGCTAGCACAGTTAGT
This sequence comes from Arthrobotrys musiformis, assembly GCA_036971715.1. Taxonomy (NCBI): domain Eukaryota; kingdom Fungi; phylum Ascomycota; class Orbiliomycetes; order Orbiliales; family Orbiliaceae; genus Arthrobotrys; species Arthrobotrys musiformis. The sequence goes on along the minus strand of JAVHJL010000011.1, from coordinate 921,432 downwards.
CAAGTTGGCCCTAACCGGCCGAATTCGCTAAACCCATTCCACTAGGAATGTTTAAAAAAGAATTAGTGCACAGGGTTGCCGTTGGTGTTTCGATTAATTCCGTAGCTAAGTTGACTAGCGAAGGTTTGAAAGAAGGAAAGGAAGTAGTTGGAAGAACAAGTTAGTGGCTTCGCCGTTTGGGAACATAAATCTATGTATTGAATTCTAAGGCACAAGGCACAAGAGAAACAACCATCGACAACATGCTGAAACATTTGCAACTAGGCACCTGGGGATAAGGCATCCAATATCAAAAGGCGGGGGAATTCTTTCGCCGGAATCGAGCCGCTGATAGCGATGGTATGTAAACCAAGCCGGATATAGAGAATTAAGTGATCTTGTTGGATATTGTGTCGGAAGTGTGTTGGTTGGGTAAAATCCAGCAGTATTTAATGCAATGGCAAACTTCACTATTAATGGAAGCCGGTGATTCATGATGTTCACGGTGGTATGAATAAAGTTGGAGTTTGAATGCGGTATTGTTTTAGTGGCGAGAAGCCTATGTTAGTATCATTATTCACGGGTATACTTGTCAACGTGTGATGATTGTGGCTAGGGCTACAATGTCTTACGGATTTAGAGATCGGGAAGATAATCGACGACTACGGTTTAGCAAAACAGTTATACACATACGTTGGACTCGACAGTTTTAATATAACCCCGGTTTCATGTCATTCTATAATATGCACAGCTAACTATTGCTCTAATACAAGTCGTCTGAGAATTTCATGAACGAAGTTATTCGCATGAAAATCAGGTACATGTGAGCTTGAAAAAGAAGGCATATAAATAAATACATGAGTAATAATAAAACGGAGAAATCAAAGGGGGTTATAAATTTTGAATCAAAGGGGGAAGGGGAAAAGGGGAAACAATAATGTTGGGGGCAAGTAAGCGTTCAGTGGTATCAGAAGTAGTGTGAAAAGAAAAGAGCGAAAACGTAAATGTGCGGGGAAGCGGACAGAGGATCTTTAGTCGGCTTCGGCAGAATCAATCGATGGAAACGGTGATACGAATATCATAAAGTAAGGGAGAAAAAACGAGCTTCGCACACCTTGATCAAATAGATAGTACGGGGAGGAAACAACCAGGGGAAGGATTGGAGGACTAGAAGGGACGATCCGAACGAGGTCTGTGAGACTCATATCGACGCTTTAATGCTTCTCCCCTCATATCTGTTGACCAATCTGATTCTCCTTCAGTCGGTTGAACTTGCGAGGATCGATTAGAATGCTCCGACGTGGCGGTTTCCGAGGCGTCTGACTCATCGATGGTAGATAAAGTTGGACGAGAACTTTGGAGAGGGCGGACGTTTTCTTGAGGAGGAGCTGCTTGGCCAAAGTTTGGTAATGGTGCGCCGGGGGCGGTTGCTTGATCTCCCAGGAACACATCGGGGATACGGATTTTACCCGGTTTCTTAATGGATTTCCGTTCCTCTTCTTGAGGCTGGAGGTTGCTCGGACCAGCTCGTTCTTCGAAAATACTTCCCAGACTCCTCATGGGACCACTGGTTTGGCCCGTACGAGCCCTTCTCATTGCACGAAGTTCAGCACGTGAAAGAACTTTGGAGCTTCTAAGTTCAACCGGGGGCGTAGCAAGCGTACTGCCCGGAGAAGGGGACGAGTGTTGGTCGTTAGATGGTGGCGCTGAGAGTTCTCGAGAAAGTGGCTTGGGAGCACTGGAAGAGCGAGCTTCGTTATCATAGGCATTGTTGTTGGCGACCAAGTCCTGGGTACGGCCGTTATCCTCATCATCCGCATTATACTCTGTAAACCATGTGGACTTCGGAGTTGTCGTATTTTTGACGTCCTCTTCCTTGTCATGAAGGGCAGATAGTGAAGGCTTTGGAGCGTCTTCTTGAGGAATTGGTTTTTGAGTGGCGTCTTCGTCGCTATCATCATTCGCACTACCCTTTGTGAACAATGGAGATTTCATAACTGGACTCTTCGTATCCTTGACGCCCTTCTCATCGCTGTCATCGTTAGCATTGCGTTCCGTAAACCATGGAGACTTTGCAACTGGAATCTTCGTGGTTTTGACGCCTTGTTCGTCGCTATCGTCGTTAGCGCTGCACTCCGTAAACCATGGGAATTTTGCAGACGGGTTCTTCGTAGTATCTTCCTCGTCGCTGTCGTCATCCGTAAGCCACAGAGACTTGAGTTTCCTCATATCATCATCGGGGTCTTTTGCAGATAACGTGGGAGCAAAGAGGGGTTTCCCGAAATGCTCCATTCCTGTCCCCTCGACAGTCTCACTCGGATCGTCATCATCGGCGAAACGTTCAGTAAAGAAAGGGGACTTGGGTTTTGAGCTAGCAGCGGCGATGTTCGGTTTTTCTTCATCACTTGAGCCCTCGGAAAGACACTGGTTGTCCGAACTCATAACTAACTTTGGTTTGACGGTTGTCTTTCTTTGCTTGGAATCGCGCTTCTTTTTCTTCGAAGCCTTTTGTGGTTTGACCTCTTCATCACTTGAACCCTCCGAAAGACACTCGTTGTTCGAACCCATAACCAATTTCGGTTTGACGGTTGACTTTCCTTGCTTAGAATCGCGATTCTTTTTCTTCAAAGTCTTCTGTGGTTTGGTTTCCTCATCACTTGAACCCTCCGAGAGACACTCGTTGTTCGATCCCATAACCAATTTTGGTTTGGCAGCTGGCTTTCTTTGCTTAGAACCGTGAGCCTTTCCCTGGGAAGCCGTAAGGTGTGATCTGAGCTCTTCTACAGCAGAGCGTCGGGGTGCACTCTTGGTTTTGTTAAGAGGTTCTTCATCAGACGACGAAGAGGAGTCAGCGGCGAATTTGAAGGACCCGAATCCAGGTGGGGTAACTCTCTTCACTTTGCCCTTCTCAAGAGCTTCAATAACTGGTTCTGGGACCCATGGGGCTGGCATTGTGAACCTCCCGTGTTTCTTGGCTTGGACGGCCATCTTGTAATGACGATTAACGTATCTGTCCATGTATGGTGGGACGCCGTACGCCTTCTTGAAACCTCTGATCACTTCGCTGATCACAAACTGCTTCTCCATTCTGTTTGTGTGAACTTGGTTATCCCAAGGGTACGGCCCATCCGGAATCTCTGTAAACCCCTTCTCTCTGATCTCTGCCTCTTGTGCCTCCTTGACGCATAGCTTTTTATAGAAGTCGAGGAAAGCTTTGGTATTCTGGGGTCCCGTGTAGCCGTATTGATATGGAGTGTGAATTGAGGGAACTGGATGGATCCAACCTTGAGGCGCGATGGTTAAATTGATTAGCCTTAAGATCAATTTGTCAAAGGTACTAAGTTCCTCTGGCTCTTGAACTTCCGTAACGTTTTGGCCAATGTTCAATTCCTTATACTGCTCTGGGTTTTCGAATACAGAACCCTTTTCAATAACCCTTCCCTCTTCCTCGACTTGAACCTCCTCTAAAGTTTGTGGATTGCACTGGGGGATCACTTCGATCATCGGCTTCTCAGGGCCTTGAGTATCGATCTTGACATTCTCATCCAATGTAATGGCAGAGGGGCGCTCGAACATGGCCTCTAACCAGTTTGTAACTGGCTTTTCCTCGAAAGACTCCTTGATGGGGGTCGAGACTGCGTCAGTGAAGATGTCGTTCGAATCACTGTCTGAAAAGTTGTCCCCCGCCTCCTCGTTTCTACCAACCGTCATCGAGTCATCGTCGCTTTGAGCCCCGTCCTCAGGGTCATACCCTTTGACGGTCTCATCGTCCGAACCAGACTCGTCCGTGGCCGTACTCTTAAGACGGAGAGGTGGCTTTTCAAGAGCCATCTGTGCCGTGTATCCACCGGCACGAGATGGTGAGCTTTCGAAAGCTCGGCGTAAACGGACCGGGTTCTCGAATGACCCGGTCTCCTTCGTCATCCTATAATATTGTTAGCTTCAATTTACCATGTTTTTGGAGATATCATAAAATAACTTACCCATATTGGCGACCGCCAAAGGCAGGCCGCTTGAAGAAGCACTTCCAAACCCCCCAGAACCTTTCCTCATCGGTTCTGGCGAGGCTTGGGCTGCTATAAATAGCAGCGTTGGGGATGACCATTGGCCGGGACAAGTCGATGTACCCAGACCATGAGGCCTTCTTGAAGGCCTCACTCATCCGCCGCATTGGATGGACCCCAATGTTTGGGACGCTTTCGTCCCCTACCATTCCCACGGAAACCGGATGGTTTATGTTGCGTGGTGTTGGGAATAGGTAGAACACGACGGAAACTGGTTCCGTCGTGCTAACACTCCAGAAGATTGCCGGGAGTGTTTCCTGCTGGCTGAGCGCGCCAGCAGGCATTGGGGCCCAATCGAATGGCCGGATGGTGGTCGAAGCCGGAAGGTTTTCCGGCGAGGCAGCCCGGACCAGGTCCAGGAACTTGAATTGCGGCTGGGGAGCCGCGGTGAGCGCCGGAGAGATGGCGTCCGGGGCCGGGGGAAAGGGGATAGGATCAGTCGATCCTGATCCCCCCTGCGTCCCGGCCGCGCGGTCCGCCATCTCTCGCATAAATCGTTGGTGGCTTCGCTCACCAACGAAGCCACCTCGGGACCAGGTGTCCCTTTCCATGTCCTCTGTGTTGGACATGTGGTAGAGCTGCGCCAGCTCCCTGATCATCATGATCTTGGGAGGCTGGGCAGGAATCGTGGTTGCCCACGGATCGATCAGGAGGGGATTCCTCAGATCGATCCGTGGGTTGGACATTGAGCCCACGGAAACGAAGGGGCTTTCATAGAAAGCCAGTTGTGTGGGTTCCTCGGATGCCGAAGCATCCTCGGAACGGAACGGCCCGTCGATCAAGTCCAGAGCCTGGTTCGTGGCTCCGGACTTGGCCTTCGGGGCCATTCCGGAAGACCCCCCCTGGGTCTTCTCCCACTTCCCTTGTTGCTTCTCCATTTCGAGTTTCTGGAGGCAGAGGGGGAGCATCTTGAAGTCCTCGAATACCTCCGTAACTTTACGGCGGTATCCTTGCCCCCCCTCAGATCCCTCCGAGTCTGTAATCGAAAAATCAGTATCAATTTGCGCAAAGTAGAGTTTGAGGGGGAGCTTACCTGAATCGGAGAAGCTGGATTCTGATTCGGGCCGTTCACCAGCGGCCCGGCTGCGAGAAGATCTCGCAGTCTTGAAGGAAGCAGTTGAAGACACACTGCTGTCGGAACCAGCCCTGGAGCTTTCTCCAGGGCGTTTTCTGCGCTGCAGGGCAGCTAGGAGCAAATCCATCACTAGGATGGATGGAGACGAGACGAGATGGTGAGTTTGATGGGGATGTGGATGATGATAACAGCTTCGTAGTGATGAAGCGAGGATGACAAAAACTTTGGATAGACCAAGTGATGATGACAACGACTTCGTAGTAATGAAGTGATGTCGGGTGGAGAGGTGAGTGATGAAAAAAAGGAAGAGAGCCTCGAATAAATTCCAGCGGAAGTGAAGATTAAATAGGATGGATTGGAGGGAAAGATTTGGAAGTTTGTTGTTCAGCAACAAGATTCCGTCGTCGACTTGAGAATGCGTGCAAGATGGGTGCGTGAAATGGATTGTGTTGTGGCGTGTTGGATTTCTCAGCTAGACTTGCTCGGCGGTGACAGCCTCGGAAAGATTGATGAGCATCGAATAGAGGGAAGCCTGTGTTGTTCTCAGCACGCGTCTTCGGCCCTGGTTAAATCCACTGTTTGGTGACAAGACTGAGTTCAATCCTCAAGCTGAGTGAATAGTTATAATGAATGGCCTGACGAGCATCTGGGAGCGAGGCTCGGTATATTGGTACTTAAAATGCTTAAGCATCAATAGAATATTTCATCCTTAGATATTTATTATTCACGGATTTTTATAGGAACTAGCTATATCCACACTAACTGACGTTAGGGCTTGGTTCTTATTTCAATAAGGCCTCATGCACCAGCTGCAGCTCTTGCTCATTGCTGTCCTCAGGCTTATAGCATTGTATGAGACCTGCCAAAGAGAGACTTCAAGCTTCATATATGGAGAACTGGGGATTATACTCATTGTCACTCTAAAAGGAATAATGCAGTCAAAATTCTCTTAAGGAACACAAATCCTATTTAATTTGAAATTAATTTTATATGCAGATATGCAGTCCGTGGCCTAGGGGCACTCTAGGGACAAGACTATATATACCATGCTAATATCATGCTAACATGTTCTGAAGAACTACAAAATACATTCTATCTGCGAACTATATACAACATTCAATCAAGCTACCAAATTTCAGAGTCAGCCCCTTCCAACTATCCCCTCAACTAGTCTTACGACTAAAGCTAATATATTAATACGGGCTGTAACATATGCAGCTGTATTATTTAAATTTCTTTTCCGTGAAGGTGGTTTGAGAAGATAATACAGGCGTGGATTCGCCATTTCCGCGAGGTTTCAATAGTAATACTTAATATTAGAGCTATGAACTCAATAGCGGTCAGCTAGCGCCGCGAATGGGCGTGCACATTTTGATCGACGATCCTGCCTTCGACCCACTCACAATATCGACGTTGAATCCTTCCCAAATAGGATGTGACACAAATCTGGCCAATCACAGAAGAGTGTTGTCAAGCCCAAAAAGGAAGTTTGTTGGATTTGGGTCGTCTTGGCGACCCTTCTTGTGTTGTGGATTTGGGCGGCCACATGTTGCTTGCACTCAACGTTACTCACGGCAATAACGGGTGTCCAGCGCCGGGGTAGCGCTCGTAGTAACCAGGGTAGCGTGGTCTCATGGTAGGTAGCTCGCAGAATCTGTAGCATGGTCTTTCACCGGCTTTCTAATCCCTGTGGCGAACGAGTATTGGTAGCGAGGCAGAATACACTGGTGGAGTTTTGGAGGTAAGGTGCCACATATTAGATTGTGTCTGTATCTGTTTCTCCTTTTGGCCTCGAAGTGCATATTATTACATAATAGCAAATCATTGACTTTGTTCTCTTCTGATTGCGAGTGCTCGAGAGTTTCTACGATATGCGTAAAGATTGTATGCTAGGCACTCGTCGAGGTTAAGCCTAAGACTCGTCGGTATGGGGTGCATTACCGACTTTACATCATGCGAACCCGCAAGTATTATATATGCCAATCGATAGCCTCGAATCCAGGCCAGCCAATCGACTCCGGATTGTAGATGGAGTGGCGAACTGCATCGTGGTATAAATATTTGGGATTCCTTCTCATGGAACTTGGAATTGCTCGCTCTAGCTTCTATTCACTTACTACAACGGGAATAGTCTGCTAAGGATCTATTATCTTTGTTACATGGAAAGTTTTGACATCTTTTGACAATATGTACAGATGGGGAGACTTCAAGCCCTCGACGTTATGCGTAGAAATGTTACATTCGCTAAATTCTATTTACACAAAAAGAAATCAAAATAGTTTAACTTCGCTAGAGTACCTACGCAGGCAAATTGCCCTTCCAACTTCCCCCGTAATAATGAACCAAAAAACTAGTTTCAATCTCCCCGGCGTTACTATGGAGTACGCCTGGGCTCCACTTGTTGACGGGTAAGAATAAAACATCACCAATCTTCTTCGCTTCCTTTAATCCGCTGTATTCGAGGAGTTCCACCTCCCTGCCTTCAATTTGATTTATATACTCCATAATAATCTTAGTCCATCTAAACGGCCCCGTCGTATCCAAAATCTTCATCTCGTTGTATTGTATAGACGAAACATCCTTTCTTTTCCACACCATATTGGATATATCATTCCGTACGGTCTCTTGGATCGAGGAAATCATTCTTCGCAAGACTTCGTGACCAGGTTTCGCGTACACGCTCCATTGTAGAAACTGTATTCGCTCCGAGAATCTGTTTTCAGCGATCCACTCTTCCGGGTATCTGATGGTATCTAAGGCGTCTAGTTCCAACCCGACGACTAGGTTTATATCTTCCATTTTGATATCCGACTGATGGCCAATGGACCTCGGCATCCAATGGTCGACTGGTGTGTAGCATATTGTATCTATATCGACGTAGAGTCCACCCGACTGATACGCGATAAGGTATCGTAGCAGATCGGCGGCTAAGATCCTTTGTGGGAAGTTTTTGTATAGATGAACGATGTAGGGGTCCGTATCGTTAAAATTCTCGGTTACGTATTGCAATGCCGTGACGTCCGAAAGGAGGGTATAATCGTGGGACGGATTGTTCTGGACCCAGGACCTCTGACGTTCGTAGGCGACTTGCGGCAGCTTGGCGGTTTTCCAGGTTTGGTAGACATGCTTTGGGAATTCTGTTGATGATAGCTTTTTCGCCTGTGCTAGGAGGTGGGCTTGGATCTCTTTTGTTATCAGGCCTGATTTTTCGGGTTCTTCGTAGAATTGTTGTCCCGGTGAGCTTGTGGGGGGGATATTGTAGGTTGACGGGAACAAAGATATCGGGAGGAAGTTTTTTCCGGCGCCTTGCGAGAGGTGGTATATAAATACAAGTAATACGAGCGTATTTAATATTATAAGAAGGGAGTGGCGGCGCGGGGCGCTCATGACTCGTGGGACAAGCATTGGGTGAATGGTGCGCGCTGTGGGCTTCACTATTAGACTAGGATGTGCAGCTAGATCCGCCTATGTTGCATCGATATCTTCTCAAAAAGTTATCCACCAGGGATGTTTGAACGCTTAAAGTAATATAATTAGTAAGTATATATCGGTCGGGGACATTGAATTCATGAAGATAGAATAACCATCGATCGAGTCGGATTATATAAATTTTAAGATTTTAACCCCCTTTTGAAAATGGATTCCAAGAAAGCTTGTGCGTCGGGGTAAAAATACACTGCTTCCAAGATTTACTTGGACATTCAAGAGTCTTGGAACATTCTTAGAATTCACGGCGATGGCAGTGTATTCGGCAACTGCAATTTTCGGCCTGTCTATCCAAGAAATACGAATTCTGTCCCACCCCTTGTTTCAGATAGTCGACGGCGAACCATCTATTCCCAGGCCGATTACGCTGCATAAAACCCTTTTATCTGATTACATCCAAAACGGCCGCCGTATCGCTCGCTTCATTGACTTGTCCGTACTTTCGAGCCGCACTCGTCTACGCGGCGTTGTGGGCTTAGTAGGCTAACGTCACCCAATGGATGGGTGGCGTGTGGCGGACCCACTATCGGAATGCATACGTAACCCTCGTAGTGCGGCATCTGCAAGACTTATAAAAATCGATTAAATCAGAAACAGAGGACCACGGCGCCAATCAATAAGTCCCTTAAAATACATATATGGGTTAAAACTCAAAATACAACCAAGCTAAACTAACAGGGTTATTCGTGTCGACTTGTCGGTTTTTTTTTTTTTTTTTTTTTTTTTTTTTTTTTTTTTTTTTTTTTTTTTTTTTTTTTTTTTTTCAGTTTTCCTATTATAAATAGAACTCCCGAAATTGTGGGAGTACGGTAGACTCGAATCGAAATTTCAAGTAGCGTAATCAATCGATCGGCATCAAATGGCTCGGATTTTGATCAATTGACGTTTCTGACGCCATGGCTGCATGTATAGCCGAGTCGGTTGGACCACAGGACTGGAAAAAGATACCCACAGGGACCTGTTAGGCTCAGGCCATGAGATGGGGCTTCTATGGGTCCCACTAAACCAGGAGCTAAGGTTTCAGAATTTTTATGGATATAGTACGACTTTTTGTATTCTACGTCACCGTTGCAATATATTATATGCCTGGGTTTGCAATGTACCAACCAACTTCCAACACCGACCCTGAATTCGAAACCAACCGGTTAGCTCGAGGCTAAATGAAATGTGGAATGTTAGCTAAGCAAATAGATACCTTCATTCCGTGCTATCTCAAGTGTTGAACCAATATTGTAGTCTGGATTCATTGGAATAATGGACCTACTGTGTATATTAAGGTTATGCTCACGGTTGTAATGGTAGTTTATGGAAAATTGGACGTCGGGTCTGGCGCCTTTGCACTATCTTCGCCTTGTAGGTTGAATTCAAAGTCACCCGGCCCCAACTTCATCGGAGTTCAGAAACGAGGCTGTACGGACGACTAGTTGTTACCCTACACCTTTTGTAAAGAATCTTAGGGAAGCCAAAGGGGGGTAGGTGTTAGACAGATTGCAGTATTATCTTTCGATTTGCAGTGCGGTATCCTTAAAAGAAATTGTCACCACCAAACCCTCTTAAAGCTTGTTATTATAAGGCTCTAAGTCAATCTATGTCGAGTCTAAATGCTTGTAATAGATCCTTTAAATAAATCGCTATCACGCCCTAAGCTACGTACCTAGGCATATTTGGTTTACGAGATAACTAGGCATGAGCTTTGATCAATTATTGCCAGTACCGCGTAAAAGTCCGGCAGTGTTGATGTTGCACTATGGGATACGGTTGTCCTGTGATCTGGGATATCTTCAAAGTATATCAATATACCTTGATGGAACATTTTGGCGTAAAAAGCGCTTATATTACCTACATTGGTGTGAGGTTGGACGGCCAACATGTATTTTTTTTGAAATCGTTAGGTGCAACCCTTAATTTGAAAGATGAGACGGCGTTGCAACCAAGTTCTCCGAGCAAGAAAGTGCGCCTTAGCTATGAACACACACCCAGACACCGGTGGGTCTAGACCAGACGTCTAGACATGTGCAATGAGTCCATTGCATATTGATACTCACCCGCGAGATCTAATAGTACTCACTAGAAAGTTTGTATCGATATTTGAGGATGAAGCGAGTTCGTGGATTTAAGCGCGCCCCGCCCTAGCTGTGTGTAATAGAGAGTATATAGAGGTTGAAGGTCCAACCCTATAGCTTGCCTCGTTTCAAACTTGTATCAGTTTCGTCAATTATAACATTTGTGTTGAACCATGTGCCTGGGGTCGAGGCTATACCGATATCTCCAGTGTTGGAGTGGTTTCGCATGCAATTCCAACTACCTAGTATACACGTAGCTACGACCTGGATTCGAGGCTAAGGTACGACGATAAAGTTACGCTTTGCATTATAAGGGCCAGCTGGATTATATTATGAGGTCAAACTAGCTTTGTATATTAGATCGTATATATCGCTTCGCTTATGCATGTTATATTGCTCTGACACAGTACAATTGAGTTGTAGAATAGTACGGCATTTAAGCTAAGTGATAGCTAGATTTGCCGCTCGCGTAAGGATCGATCCCGCCATGGGCTTCGGTGCAACGATAATATGAAACCTCAATACGCAGACGTGGACAAATTTGAGACGACAATGACAACATGTATGATAACATATATACATGATATTTGTTGCGGGTTAGAACAGGCTGGTGTAGGCTCATGTACCCTGCCTCGATCGAGCGCCTAGATTCGAGGCTGGCTCATATGACCATGTAAAGGTAGACGTCGATCGAAACGGTACCACGGTATATGTCAGCTCATACCTAGGCTGTAAAGGGAAGAGTATATATACGCCTAGCGTATGGGCGATTGCAATTGAGGGTTCCTTTGCTTTTGATAGCACTCTGGTGCATGTAGAATATCATACCATAGACTACTCCTCAGATACACGCTTACTCGTCTGCAGATCTGCTGGCGCTTTTCCTTTCATACCTCTGGACTTTACCATTATCAATACTCCTGGTCTAACTCTTCAAGGCCATCATCGATTTTTCGCTTTTATAATTCAAAATTGTACGCTCCTACGAAAAAAATTCTTCGAATAAAATGCATTTCTATTTTGGTGTCGTCTACGTCCTTGCAGCTATCAACATTAGCATTGCCTATGCTGCTCCTGGCCCGGCATCGAACCAAAATGGTGAAAATAATCGTCTCGTGGTGTGTTTTTCTATGATTCTGCAGAAATTGCTTAAATTATTTAAGAGGTACTAATGGTGGAAGCTTCAAAAAGGCAAGAGAAGTTAGCAAGTACGGAGAGTGCCAAGGAGATTTTCGGAAGTTGATATCGACCGGGGAGAAATACGCCGAATTTAAGGGACTGAGAGCATCGAGACACAAGAAAAGGTATCAAGCTCTGATGCATAACTGGGGACTGTATGACCGACAATGTTTCTACCAAGATGGTGACAACCTGGAGGGAGGCCTTAACGTTGAAGAATCGGCTAAATTCAACGAAGTGAGAAGGAGATGGAGACTAGATGATAAAAATCCAGATCCTAATGGGGACAAACAATACACCTTGGCTATTGTGCCAGGCCGTGCTAGGTGTGAGCACGTCTGGTGTATCGGGGACCACGCTCGCCTTAAGCTCTGCGACTTTCGGTCAGACCTCGGGCCATATAGGAATTCCACATGGTCTGAACGTCAGCTTCTGGGTGCCCAGAATATTCTTGAATTAGAGTTTTGGCCGGATACTGACTACGGGCTAAGATATGTGGACCCGATACCTATAGCTTCGGCTGAAGAACTGGTTAGCCAGCCAAAGGATATGGACACATGCTGTTCGAGTTACTATCGTCGAGATACTCAGCAAAGGACCTCCGATCGCCTTACAGGAGTTATCAAGCGCTCTGCCGAGCTGCATATTTTAATAGAAGGTATCGAAAAGGCTGAGGGTCAATGCGACCCTTCTAAAGACCTAAAGGGATTCATTTGAATAGGACGCTAGTAGGCCTCTAGGCTATTAGGTTTCTTAAAAGCGAAGGCGTCAATGCCACCCCCTTGCATTATTTGTTTTTCTGAATCGATTTCCTTTTGGTCTTCTCGTCGTTCTCTTTTTTTGGGTTCTCGATTCCGCTTTTGTTCCCTTTTCGGCCTCTGCAGTGTATTTAGTACGAAATTTGTTCCAATTCGTTTTAAGTGGCTAAGCTGGTCTCGTATATTGTGACGGCTGGGTACGAGGCTTTTCGCAGTATCTGACCCGAGACCACAAGTACTATATGCCAAATCCAAGTTACCTATTGACACTTTGGAGTCCTGGATCCATGGAAGACTTCGTTATCTCTTTACGCTTGTTTGGGTGAGAGTAAATATACGCCGTGACTGTGACGGTCAAAATAAAGCCGGCCTCATAAAACTGTAGTTTTGCGCACCTGACGAGTATCACCCTATAAAAGAAATAGCGAGTCAGCTTGTAGGACGCCCCAGAATGGTGTATGAATGTAAGTGTTCAGCCAAGTAAACTCCGAGGAAGCCGCATCCACAACTACTCCACGGTATTTCGCCGGTGCCCGATTGAATGCATTGCTAAAATGGGAGTGCTGGTGTACGCTAATTGAATTAAGGAGGATCATAGCTTGGGATATGCTACTATAGTGGTAAATGCGTGTGTGTAAGACGGCAACGTCGCATGAAATACTTTACTGTGTTCTGGAAACCTGGAGAACAAAAAAAAAAAAAAGACTTTCCCCACAATTAATCCCACCTCCCGCCATCAAACCACCAGACCCTACCTCCTTTTACGAGCCTTCCCAGTATACAGCCTAAACCAAATCCATCCAATTGTACCAGTAAGCAACCTTTCATCTTTCCCATTGGTATCTTGAGTGTTACGCCCTCTCGGTTATCTAACGGGGTCTCTTAGCGAGCTTGCGAAAAGAACCCATCGGAATCTAGCCAGAAGCTTCGCAGACTTCTAAAAGTTGGAACCTACAGCGTCAGTCTTGGTCTCTCACTTCCCATATAAACATTGGTTGTCTAATACGCTGACATTGCGACGCCCGTAGGATGTCAGCTTCTACCTCTGCCACGAAGATTCTCGCGCCTGTCGCTTCTGACGAATACATTATGGTGCCCTCGTCCAGTATCACGGTCACCGAGACCGTTGAATCCAAGACTTTGAGCCACCAGCGATCTACTTCGTCTGACGGCCAAAGCTGGGATTTTGCCAGTGTCAAAAATAGCCGTGAAAGGATCCCCGGTTCCGAGCGAGCTGCCACCACGCCTACCCCCACCATCGAAGGCAATGGGATCAAAAACGGTGGACCAGGCACTAAAATCCCTTTCCCCAAGGGAGGTCGCGGTCTCGCCAATCCTCCACCACGCCGTGGGCTCCGTACCGTCCCTGCTTACCAAAATCTCAGGGCCACAATCCCGCATGAGACCAAGCATGTTGCCGGCCTTCCCGTCATCTGGGCTAAAACTGGGAACCCCAAGCATGACTTGCAACTATTTGACCGAGTCTATCTTGGTAAAGAAGATCCGAACAAAACTTCTTTCTAAGGATAGTACTGGAAGTCGAAACTTGAGGATATCGTGTTGAGATTGTTGCATTTTTTTCATATGAGCGTTCTCTCTTCCTCGCTTTTGAGAGGTTATACGCTTGCTGATCTGAATGCTGGTGGTTAAAACACGGGCAATGCTTCAAGGTTATATTGGAATATGATGGTATGAAGGGCGTATCTTGTCTCTCAGTGAATGTGGTTTTTCTCTATCTATTTTTTTTTGTTTTTGTTCTCGAGCTTTCCCTGTGGATTCTAGCTTATGGTTTCAATGGTCACAACATTTCTCAATCGATCAATGGTGTTAACTTGTGTTTCATTTTCCAATATCTAGTACTCACTACAGCGGATATTTCTGTCAATCCGGCTATCGATCCAACAGGATCAAGGCGCAGAGTGAGGTCCACTGTACGGCCTTGATGCATTAAACTCGACCCTCCCAGTGATACAGAGACGTCTATATACGACGGCCATGCATAATATATGCAACAGCCATTTGTATACGAACGGATTAACACGCGGAAATCCAAGGGAGTGGCACGCTATAATTGAATCTACCACGCTTGAAGCCAATGGTTCAACGCCTATCCTCACCATAGGCAGAACGCGTTAACGTATCCGCGGAGAAATGTCATATGGTGACTTCACCATGGTACCATCACGGCTCCTCCAACTTCTTTATGAATATATCTAGCTATGTTAACCCCCTTCGCGCTAATGTGTATATACATGTGGAAATAATTGATTTCGGGAGGTCTACGCATGAAGTAGACTGACAAATAATTATTATATCATTAGATATCAAGATACTGCAAATGCAATTGTGACTATTAGACAAGATAGCCCTCCTCATCGTGGTGGACGCAGAATATTCCAATGGAGAATATAGTTGTATCTCCATGTAATATATTCGAGTATCGCGGAGAGAAGCAGTTGAGCCTCGAGACCAGGCCCTCCCGCCCCCCGAGGTCCTCACCCTGCGCAATATGCCTTCCATAAATGTCAGCAAAGCAATCTGGAGTCAACGCTCGGCGTGCGAACCGCCCAAGGCCGCGCGGGAGCCGTCATGCTCGGCGTACTCCACAGTCTCGTTGCTGTATTGCACGCTCTCGAGGGAAGAAGACGTTGCACACACCGCAATCTCTACTAAACAGGCAATTTCCACCCTGTGAAAGATTCCCTCAAGACGTCTACGGGAGGGTATTTAAGGCACCCCTGCTCCTGCTCTCTTTCTCTTCTTCTCATCCCTCCATCAAGCTGCCTGCATCCACAATCTGAGAAAACCATCCTGCAAACATCGTTGTCTTCATCCGATCAGTGTATCCTTGAAGCTTCAGATAATCTTCTCCATCAAGCAATCCTCTAGAGCTGTCTCTTCTCCTACTGAGGTCTCTTCCATCACGTCTCTCTTCCATCCTCGAGCTTCTCCTCACATCTCTCCAGCTCTCTCATCAGAGCCTCTTCTCACGTCTCTCACGTCTCTTCGAGCTTTTCTCGTCTCTCCTCGAGCTTCTTCTTCTCGTATCTCTCCAGCTCTCATCAGCTCTCATCAGAGTCTCTTCTCACGTCTCGTCTCTCGTCTCTCGTCTCTCCCCGAGCTTCTTCTCACGTCTCTCATCTCTCTCGACTCTCTCGACTCTCTCCCTCCCTCCATCGTCACAGCACGATCGCTCCGTCAATTGATTTTATCTTGACGAGCAGCTTCCACCTGTCAATTGATTGTATCTTGACAGCTTCCGTCCTCTCTCCCATCGAACCAGCTCGCCTTGTCAATCGATTTAATCTTGACAAGCAACCCGTCCGTCCCTCCCCGTCAATCGATTTTATCTTGACGAACCACCCAACCCAACCAACCAACGAAGTATGTATCTTAATCATTAATATAACCCCCCTCCCAAAACCTAATTAGTATCATTTGAACCGTTCTAACCTTTGATGTTTGATGCATTTAGATGGCTAAGTCTGCCCCGATCGGAACTGTCGAGGTCAAGGCCACGGGGGCCGGAGTGACCTCCAGGGTCACGAAGAAGGGGCAGCCAGGTGCCTCTTCCAGAGGCAGCCTGAAGAGGAAGCGGGAGGAGATGGTAAAGAGGTTTGGTGAGGAGTACACCAACCTCGTGGAGGAGGCCAACTCCAAGAATAGGAGGGCCTTAGAGGAGCACCGGGCTGAGGCCGGGAAAGTTACCAGGAAGAGGAAGGCTCCTGGCGCGGAAGAACCGGCGCCAAAGACAATGCCGAAGCCCAAACGCGCTCGTAAGAGCGCCCTGCCCAGGGAGGTCCTGGATGAGAAGCCCGTAAGGGTTTTTCTCCAGCGGACCAGCCCGAACCTCCCGCGTACGATAAAACCTCGTCCGTGGTACACTGGCGTTTACGCCACGTGGACCCCGAGACGAGGGGACATCTACCGGAGGGGGTGGTGGTACCCAGATGGGGTTGAAGGCCTCGTCCGGTATCAACTGTGCTAGGAGCCTTCCACTTCCTCCTTTCCTCGGTCCTCCAGACCGGTGGCTCTCTCTCCCTCCTTCCTTCTCCACACCATCTTCTCCTGCTTCCTTCTTTTTTTACTAGATAGATATCCATTAGCGAATGATAATTTTTTGTTTCTTATTTTATGATTCTTAGAGCACATATCGTAGAACGTAGTCAACCAAACAAGTGAAGCTTTACGAAGTTAATCCATGAACCCGTAGAGTCCATCCACAAATGCACTAGTGTATAGTCTCGCCATTGTAAACCGAAAACAAGATATTACATACATCCGCCTAGCCTCGACAACAGAACATCGGCCCTCCTACGACAATATGCCCGGCGAGAATACAGCATCAATCATCATATTAACTACTACTATTGGTTTGGCGTCTATCTATTCCTGGCAACGAGACCTGTCTAACCTGTAGTTTCATAAATCGTAAAGAATCTAACGCGTCTCTTTTTTCCAAAACCCAGATGAACTCCACGAAGTAAACGGACCCATGTATTCACACCCAAGCGGCCGTCGCAGAAGTCTATCAATCCCAGAAAAACACTAACGCCGGACGCCGGAGCATGAAGCAATATAACAGAGAACCTCCTTCCCAGACACCTAAAACCATTTATCATCTTTCCCATTTCCCTAGACCCCCTCGATAATAGGAATGCCCAAGATACAGCATCAAATCATCAATTCGTAAAATCCCTCTCCCAAGCTCCCTCGATCTTCTCCGCAAGGAAGATCAAATACCTCCCATCCTTCCACTCCCACTTCCCACATAATCCCACATAGCCCCTCCTCCACCATCTATTCGTCTCCAACAGGAACTTCCAAGACTTCCAGCTCTTGTAATCTCCGATAACCCGGTCCTCATTAACCTGTCGATAGAACTTATCCATCGCAGTAAGAGCATCTCTGATCCGAACATGAGGATCACAGCATCGGTTCGAGAATACATTGATGGAGTCGTCAACCGCCGGCTCGAGACCATCCGTTCTGAGGTCTGAGACTTTGATGATTAAGTGTGTCGTCGGTGGGTAACATAGAGGTTGATCCAAGATCGTTTCTCCATTCGCGGTGACCACGTTCTCAGCCGATAGAACCGAGGAGCCCAATTCGCATCGTAGGCCCTCGAGGATGGGATTGATGATGTGAGGCCCTAGGACCGTATTCCCTGTCGGGGATCGAAAGTTTTGCGGAACGACCCAGTCGATGATTACTGAGCGCCAAGTCTTGCAGACGGATGCAAGACGGACTTGTTCCTTCCATGTGAGGTTTTTGAGGATCTGGATTTGGAGCTCGAGAGGGATAATTGGAGGGGTTTTCCCTGAAGACGGAAGAGCTTCTTCCTCCCTGGAATTCTGGACTCCCATCTTTTCGGAGGGATTGAAGGATAGATATTCAGAGGACTTTTGTTTGGATACCAGAGATCTGATTTTTGAAGGAAATAGCGTTGTGAAGCTGCTCGGCGATGGATGGTGTTGAGAAGAAGATGAAGAGGAAGAATTTAAATTTTCAGAAGAGGACTTCCAGTCCAAGAAGTATTTGTAGAGTTTCCGAAACGTAGAGTCGTAGTTCTTCCCCGGCTTTTCGCCGTGAGCACTGACATCGCGAGTTTGCATGTTAACATTCGCTTGTCCAGGCGAAAGGCCGTTGTTGTATCTATGACGACCGCCCTCCATGTCCGCAGCCAGCCTGTCAAGCAGCAAAACCCGAGCTGTTGCCATCGCTGCTAAAATGAGTGCAAATGAAATAAAATAGAAGAGAGAGGCAAAATATTATGCGAATAATGCTCTGTCAGAAAGATTTATTTATAAACCACCGACTAGTAATGAAACGTCTAAACCGCCTTGCAACTCTTTAGAACCCTCTTTTTTCTAAAATGTACGGCACAGGCGTGTTATTTAAACTGTTTGCTTAAGCAAACGCCCTCCAAGATATCGATGCTGCGCCGTAAAGCTCCGGGCCGGGGACGTCGAAAAACGTCAGTAAGTTAGCTGGTTACTACCTTAGCAAACCGTAAAAACCCCGCTAGAAGAGAAAAAAACCGCTGGTTTTTTTTGGTAAGACAGGCTTCGCAAGATCCGTTCAAAGACAAAAGGGCGAACCGGCGGCAATATAAAGAAGTCTCAGATCTACTTGAGACATAGCCTTTGCCTAGCGAGGTCATTCCGGCCGTGTATTCCTTCTCTTTATCCTGCTGGAACCCTTCCTTGAGGTCCTCAGCCGATTCGGTCGACCGGTCTTACCATTGGATCAGGGTCCCCTTTGTGATCTCACGGGTACCGTTTTTGTGTTGCGTGTCGTTGGCAGCTGTTCTGTTATCTGCGTCCACATGATGTATGCAGGCACCAGTTGGAAAAAAGTGGGACGTCATGGACGAGCCACTCTGGATGGGCAGCTGACCTTGTAATATTTGACAGACCGTTGAGTACTAAATTTGGCGGGGGGCAAAGCCTTTTTTTTTTTTTTTTTTTTTTTTTGGTTTCTGATGCACTGGTATGTATGTTAGGATACAAGGAATGTTCCCTGTTTTGGGAACTGCGCACACGACAATGATGTTTCGAGTGCCTCTTCGCGTGTTGATCATGTTGGATTTTATGCGCCATGTGCGGCACGAGCGGCCTGCTTGACACGATGAGGCACTACGGTTCAAATTAGAGCTGCGGCTCATGGTTGGCCAGGTGGGATGTGTGGTAATGCGCTGCTGCGATTGATTGATTATGGCTTATGCATAACTCCCTATATATCGCAACGGCGATATTTGGCCTTACCGAATATTTATATCAAATTTAAATTTAATTCATAAGCTTAGAAGCGCCTCCTAGCTTTGAGGAGCACACACTTGTATTTACTTGGACCAGTGATAAGTCAGCATCGATTGGATGTGGGTATTAAAAAGATTCTAATATTTTCCTATGATACAAGGTATATAGTAGATACAGTAGACGAAAACGGTTCTAGAACCTCATCTATTTATGGTTAAGCGCGCTAACATGTCTAGCATGTTTGTTGATAAGCTCGCCAGCCTCGGTATCATTCAGGTAGATTGTGAAACCGTCGTTGTGGTTGGGTCCGTAGCTCCATCCGTACCATCCGTATTGCCAGTATTGGTCTCCGGCGACCCTCTCAGCAATGGAGGTTTCCTGCCACGACCTGATAACTTCGAGACGTGTGTAGGGTGAAACTTGTCCGAGGTACTCGAGACGCTTGTCTGGAGTCAACCAACCGTACTCCTCAAAGACAACTGGCTTGTTGGCGGCGCGGCCGGCGGCAGCGTGGTCCTTGATCCACTGGACACCCCATTGTGGGGTCTTGCTCCACCAATCTGGGTAGAGATGGAAGGTACCGTAGTCGACGGTTGGGATATCGAGTTCGGCGTCGAAGTCGGTACCATCGGCACCGTTGTAAGCCCAGTCTGGGTCTTCAGGATGGTTGAAAGCACCCTCGCTACCGACGGAAACCATGTGGTCGGGGTCGAGAGACTTGATGAAAGCGGAGATCTCGACGAACCAGGCGTGAAGCTTGGCTGGGTTGCAATCCGGGGATCGTGGAAGATTGCGAGTTCCATCGGCACCGCAGCGGGGCTCGTTACCGAGCTGCCACGAGAAGATGGCCTTGGAGTGCTTGTATCTCTGGACAACGACCTTGACGTAGTCCTTGAACTTGGCGATGATGTCTGGCTTGACGTAGAACTGGTGGTGATTTAGCGTTAGTCAACAGGCTTTCGGGATGGAGAATCAGAGTAGGCTTACATCATCGTGGTACTTGTGACCAAGATTGATGGTGTAGACGTCCATACCACCGTAGTCGGCCCAATTGTTGGTGAGGGTCATGACCAACTTGACATCAGCCTCCTCAGCGGCCTTAACGACAGCATCAAGCTTCTGAAGACCAGTGGGTCCGTAGTTGATCTTGACACCGCCATCCTTCCACTCTGTGAACCAAGTACCGGTCCAGTCCTCGAAGTATTTTGGCAAGCCGTTGGGGTCGAAGGTGGCATTTCGGTCGTTGAAGCACCATGTTCTCATAACCTTAAGGCCGACCTTTCGGGCAGCCTTCAAGCCGGCAAGGTTATCGGCGTAGTCCTACAATAATTGTCAATTCGTCATCCACAAACCGTATATAGACAGGAAATGAGAGCTTACATTGCTGAAAGGAAGGTAGTAGGCGTTCGATCCGGCGAAGTAGAAGTCTAGGCCGTTCAACCCGAACTTGTTGCCATTGGGGTATGGGAAATCCCTCTTCCTTCCAGGAGGAGTATGTGCCGGCACTGGGTTCGCAGCGACCATGGAGGCGGCTGCCGCCAATAGAACAGCTTGCTTGACATACATGATGAAAAAACGGACTTTTATGAACCACAAAATAAGGTATCAAGGTCTTGAAGGTTATCCTTAAGAGTTAGAACGGATATAGGATGGGCGGCGGGCTCGATATAAATACCCATTCCCCTATAGCTAGCCATAGTCCAGTAGTAGACTCTTTGATCGCCATGCTCTGGTTAGGGATCGTAAAATGCATCCCGGCAGAAAACAAAATGCATCGCCTGTCGGCTTGCTCGGTCTATAGACCATGCCCATGTTTCTTGGCCGCACTAATGATATTCTTTTAGCAAAGAAACAGCGTTCCGTTGCATCTAAGCGCAGTTAGCCTAGCCCTTCCTTCGACGTTCCATCACGAAATGTAAACTTCTGAACCCAAAATCGTGCACCGGACTTATTGTGGGTCGATTAACCCGAAAGGTGGAGGACCGGCTCTTTGGACGGATGCAGTCAGTCCGCAGCGAATTAGACTGTATGGCGTTCCTGCAGAACAGGGGCGGTAAAGGGCATTACCTCCCTGCCGACTGTCGTAGCCTGCCCGCCACCATCAGGATGACGAACAACCTTAATATCCTCTCCTAATAAAATGGTGTTTCGTCTGGCGGTGCCACCCCGCTGCCAATATCTCAGCCGCCTTAAGACGTGCACTGGGCAAGGAAAAAAAAAATCTGGGGAAATAGCTCTATCGCTATCGTTGGATCGAGCATGCTTCTTTTCTTAGCATTTTGTGTTGGCTAAATACGCTGGGTATCTTCAGTCGAGTCCCAAGACGGCGTGGATTAATCCGAGGACGAGCGAACAACGGAACCCTGGTACCCATAGAATACACATCCCCGCTCGATTCTGCCTACGAGCTGGTTTTTAGAACCTTTGAAGCCCGTGAGCCTTTCAGATTTTAAAAACCAGACAGAGGCGCTGATGCAGAGCACGGGCATCTTTCGAGCTGTTCTCGCGGCATTGACCTTGCGTGATTGTAAATCTCCATTCTGGAACACCTTCTCTTTCGAAATTTCCGCCGCGAACCGATATAAAATTGTGCTCAGGCCGCGGGTTATGGTCGATCTGACCACAAATGATGAGATGAAAATGCTCGAGCGTGCTGCAAAATACGACCTCCTGACTTAACGTTTTCTGTACGCTCAGTCGTTTGGAGCCTACGGCCGAGGTAAACAGTTGTCTCTCTTTGCCCTTCGAGAGTGATGCATGCAGGTTTCTTGAGTTTCACTCTTTGGAAGGCAATGTAGTTCTCCCAAGACATACTGCCCACCTATCGACGGTAGCAATCGTGACGAACGGACCTTAGCGCGCCCCAGTTGGTGCTTCCCTGCCTCCCCCATCACCTTGCATTTTTCCGGTGAACAAGCATCCAGGAAGCAAAAAAAAGAGAGAGAGCTGCATCCAGCGTTCCATCAAAATTATCAAGGATTTTCGTTGCGTATAGAGCAAGACCTTTCCTTTCGGTGCACACACCACGAAGCCAAGTACGTAAACCGGTAAAACGGACCAATTGTCCGATGCGCCAATTGGGTTTGCCGGGGCGAGCACACATATTTTGTCTTGGATTATTGCTTCCAGAAGCTTGAAAATGCTAGCTAGGGCTTGATATCTTGGGAAACCTTAGGCTTAGAGTACTACAATCCCCTGATTAGCTTGTAAAAAAACAGTAACGGATTATTTGATCGACTTACTGGTCGCACTGAATGCCTCCGAAGACGCATACAAACCTCGTAGATGGCCGGTTCCACGTGAATGTGGGATGCGCAAGGGCCAAGTTGGATCGATGACCCGGTCAGAGTTTGGACAAGGTCATACCTTACTGACCTGAGCATTGGTGCACAACACGCGCAAATCACTGCAATGGATTCTATGCCCCATAGATTCGAATTCATAGTGTTTCGGAGACTGTAGGGATGTGATCGCCAGTGCTTTCTTTAGGGTGACACCTTTGGGGAGAATAACAATCAAGTTGAAGGGAGCCTTGCTCTTCATCTTATCACTCAACCGAAATTAATAGGATGATTGGGATTGATTTAAAACGCGACGCGGCCGTCGACAACCTCTGAATACCATGGATATTCTTGGTGTAACATGCGAGAATGCAACAGCAACAACGCTTTATACATTTTATAACGTAGGCCTTCTCGAGGATGGCACTAGAAATCCTACTGGAGACCTTGTCTGCTGCGCGTAGTGCTATTTGCTGCCATTCATAACGTGAATCTATTAACGTGGTTGGATTTTACTTGTACCCTCTCTCAATACGCATCTTTTGAAGCCGAAGCGACAACGCCAACTGTTTCGGTGCAGTTGGCATGATGCTCAGACATCCACATCCATACGACCAATACGGTACAGCTGCTCCGAGCGGCCTAGGCCTGTGCACATACCGTCGCTAGGGACCCCTCACTCACAAGCTTACCGTAGAACACCTCAATAAAATGCAGGGTGGTTAAAAAGTTCCCTGCCGATATGCATACATGGTAGAATGTGGGCACGGGCTCTGCGGTGCTGCGGTGCTCCTTTAGATATAAGTCCCTTCTAGGATTGAAATTAATAAGCATCGGTTGCTGATGCATCCTCGGACCTATTCCTGGAACCCAGGAATCTTCCCTTCTAGAGTCCCAATGAGGTGGTGTTTAGATGCAGATGCCTATTGATGGTTTGATCTCGCCCTGGGCCATAGGAGAATTAAGTGGAATATTCGAATACAGCATTGATCATGGCTACTTGGGTAAATTCTGCGAAGGTTTGTAAATTTCGTTCGGAACATATGCTCTCACAGAAACGTTAGTAGCAAAACAGAAACAACCCCAATTCTTTTTGAGTATTTGGTTAACTCTTAACTCCTCTATTGTATACAGACACAGTAGCATCTGGTTTACGAGATAATTGTATACTTTAACCTATGATATATTTTTCCTTAGTATTGGATGATCAAGCCTTTCCCTTGATAGCTTATGCTAGTTGCGTGTAAATTGACCAAAGTATACAGGCTTCCCGATCTTCGAATATTCTGAAGGTCATAGATGCGACCGGGAAAGGAACTAGATAAGCCACAAATTTCAGACTATCCCGCCGCCGATTCTAGTAAAAAGCCACCGGAGAAGCTATCCCCGCTTCTAAATGTAACCATTCGATGATACATCAGCGGGCTAGCCTCTTGTGAGTGCTCGAAACTCGAGTTCCTGGCTGGAACTGGATGTAGACTTAGGAATCAATTGCAACAAAAACAACACTGGCCATGGCAAAGAGCGCGAGTAGCCACTTAGGCTCCCCAACCTTTGCCTCAGGCTGCGCCTCAACGAGGCCGACCCCCAAGTCGATTCTTCGACCTGCTTCCGTTGCACAATTTTGCGGGCCCAATTAGTTCAAACACAATATAAAATAGCCCCTGAAGGCTGTTAGAAATATGGTCTGAAGCTGTCAGCCCGGCCTTTCACGCTTAAGTAATTATAAATTTTGATTTTTATAAGCCTTCCACTTATAACGTTCGGCGCGACTTGGAAAACCGAGTTCTCTCCGCCCACAAACTACAACCAACTTTCTCAGTCCTCTCATTGCATAACTGCAACGCAAAATGCTCTAAATGCCTGTTCCTTTCTATCGAATTGTGGATAATTACCCACTGCTTTCATCTTCGTTGGGAAGTATTTCTCAGGTTTCAAAGTATAATTTAAAAGAAAATACGCTGCAGGTTCGCACGTAGCTTATGTCCCAGGGCCGATTCCACTAGATTGATCGTCTGCGAATGTCAACCTTCCGAGGCACGCCGCCTCGAAAATATTCCAGCCGCACAAGATACCACCAAAACAGTCTATGGATCGCCACGGCTAGCCAACTTTCCGTATAATACTGCCTCTTCCATGCCTCATGGCCTCAAATTCTTCAAAAACATTTTATGAGACCTTGGGAGCAGGCCTTACAATTTTTTTTTTTGCCACAGGCGTCTTTGCAAAGCATATGTTAGCCTGACTGGCGACACTGGCGACATGCAGCAGATGTCTCGATCCGCAGCGGGTGAGCGAGCACACAAGCTTTTATTCAAGCTGTTGTTACATGCAGGCGAGGCGGATCCAACTTTGACTTTTCTTGAGGCGCAGGTTCCTTCCATGATATGGTACCACCTGCTGCGGCCTGGCCGAGATATTGGATAATACATCGGTTCACTTCCACCCCATTTCTCCATGTCTAATTCTTTCCATTTTCCCCACTTTTCTCCCATTCATTCTCTTTCTCTTTCCTTCTAGCTAGCCCATTGTGATTATCGATAAACTGTGAATCATCTACGCAAGGTGACTACGAATTCGCGGATTCTTATTCAGACCCAGAGATTCCCGCGAATTGCCAAGGACTCACGCTCCAGATAGCGCTATGGCCTTGGCGCTATGAGATCCAGACTTTTATTGGCTGAGTTCGACGAGGACCCACTTTCGTGCATGAAGGCAGCCTGGGCAAGACCCGAAAAAGACTGCCCGCGATGAGGTCTGTTACACAATTCGATGAGTTCGTGGGGATTTCCAGGAATGCGTATTTCCAGGATTTGGGTTTCTAGGGGGGGTTAGTTACGTATTGAGCCTTTAGCTATGCCTTCTCAATCGGTGGCAGGATTCAGTACAGACCATGACCTCATGGGAGAGGTACCAACCTTGCTTATGTATACATTTTGTGATCCCGAAAAGTTCAGCCTTCCCCAGATGCACGTACATATGCCGTCTATGTAGTCACACATGGTAACTAGGGTGAACTAGCGCAGCCCGCAGATGCGACAGGATTTCCCTGCATCCGTTTTGCAGATATTTATCAAGTTGGATGTTTCCCCCTCGTGCTCGTGCTCGTTCCTGACATAAGTTTCCCCCCCACCGAAGCACAATATACGTATACCGATATCCTTAATTCCCGTTTAAATAAATCCATCGATCGATTCAGTTGCAAATCTACAACAATAGTAACACAGCACCACGAATAATAGCTTCAACGCCACAGAGAATGGTCCAAAACATCCCAATGTTTTCGCAGCAAAGTTGAAACCTTTCAGCCCCGCGCGCGCGCAGGATAACCGCTTAACCGAACCGGCTCTTGCAAACAACATCACCATGTCAGCGTTATTACAGCGTCTCGGTTTGAAGAAGAAGAAGAATTCAAAGTTTGCAGCTAAGCCTAAACCTACACCAGGGCCGAAACTCTGCAGAGATATTCCAACCTCAACCGTATCGAGGGATGCCGCGACAGATATTCCAGCAGAACCAACACCACGACGTTCATTCGACTCTCGAGCATCCGGTTCGATTATTTCCATACCCCGGAGCATCGATGACATCGACGACCTCAAACCATGGAAGAAGAGAAGAAACAAGGGGAAACAAGCCCATCGCGAAAATTCAGAGACCGTCGCGGAGCGGATGAGAAAGGATTTGATCGTTCTCCAGCAGCAAGTTGGTCGCATCGAAGCTCATGTCGTCTCGAAGACCCCCCCAGATACTTTCAACCTCGATGAGCAGAATTTGGCGGTATCGACCAATGACCTACGAACATTTATCGAGTGTGCTATGGCAATATACGAAGAAGGAAAGGATCCAAGCGCACGAACGGACTCGGCCCCAGAAACTCCAGAAGATATCAGAAACGCATTCGTCAATGCTTTGGAAAAGTGCAAAGACCCTGAGTTCCTCTTCAAACTTTCTCAAAGAGTATTGAGGAAATACGGCACGACATATGCTCCGAAAGCAACTGATGAAGAGCCCTCACAGCGACAGGATACCAGAAGCGAAGAAGGCCCTGGGTCGTCATCCAAACCGAACCAGAATACTCTGCATCTCCCCCAGATCGAGTATCGCACACGCACAAGACATGAAAACGAAGATATCTCTGGGTACCGATCTACCCCGAAGCCCCATACGTCCCCACCAACCACTCCTCAAACACAGCTCGCATTAGCATCGCCGGTCAAAGCTGAACCAGGCCCGATTCCAGGAGAACTGGTACCTATCGCTACGCATATATTGCGGAATAGGATCAACGCTGCAAAACGTCAAAGAGGCGAATTGATGCCTCACCTCCCGATGCCATTCGGACCCTCCCCTCCACCTATCGACCAACATGATGTAATACCACGGGAGCCGAAATACCTAGGATTCCACGACTTCTTCGCAGAGAACTGTATCGAGAACCTGGAAACCCAGTCTGGGAATACGGCACAGCTGCCTCGACCATATACAGAAAACGTCGCCGTCGAACGAACCGGAGACAGACCTCAAATTGAAGCCACAGTCTCAAAGCCCAATACACTCACCAAGCCAGCCGAACCTTGCTTCAACTCTTCACCTGAAGACAGCACGGACATCGAAGACGACGACGATACATATATAACTCAAGGTCTAGAAGACCTTTCTATCACTAAACATCCTTTAGCATCTTCCATCGGAGCCACCCTCCAGAAAACATCCGAAGACTCTATCGCCCGTATGCCTCTATTTTCTAGTGCCCCTATGGTATTCCCTATGAGTTTTGACGAGCCCAACCTCGACGAGCCCCAAAGCAACGGCGATCAAAACGATTCCCAACTAGCACTTCCCGCAATTCAACCCCGAGATCAAAATCCTCGACAGATTATCCCACACGCAACCCCAGAACCTCGACCTGAGGAGTCACATATCCAAAGATTTGATACCGACAGGATCCTTGTTAGCGACGAGACTTGCGTCTCCAGCGAATGTGTATCTAGTATAGATCACAACAATCCAAACAATGACGAAGACCAAGACGACGATGACGAAGAAGCCGAAGCCCAACTTAGTGCCATACACTTACTTATACTCCTCAAAGTCCTTGCCAAACGCCAGAACGAAAGCCGAGGCTCCAACCAAACAGACCGATCATCTTCAAATTCAAGCAGGTCTCCAACTCCATCAGATACCTCGGAGGGATCCGGAAATAGCAGCAGCACCAGTTCTAGCACGATTAGCCATACCCCCAACATATCGATGGCCACAAACGAGGGTAACCCCGGTGGGCCCTCGAAGAAGAGAAGTAGAGGAGACGATGGAGGCGGAGATGGCAACGACCCTGACAAACCTCCTCCTTCTAAGAAAATGGCAATTGATATGATAAGAGATGTTCTCAGACGGTTGGCATGTCCCTTTGCCCGGGGCAGGCCGGACGAACATCAGGGATGTCAAATGATCAATCGGCAGAGCTTGAGCGGAGTCAAGTGAGTCTTTCCCTTCCTACCCAAATTCTCACAAACAAAGATATCTAACTTCTGTAAAAAGGGAACATGTTAAAAGGAAACACTTCAATAAAGTCCTCCCCGCCAAAGTCCGTGCAGCCAAAAACTGGAACGAAGTCTTCCTTTACTGCAACCAAAACTGGACGGGACCCATCCCTTCTCCTTGTAAGTCCCAATATCAATACCCTACTTACAATAAAGAACCACGGAATATATTCTAACTCTCGATATAGATATAGGAGATATGTTTATAGCTGCCAACGACAACCAGCCATTACACTTCGAGCCGTCACCCGCCATCGAAGCCCCCGTCAATGACGGAATATACCGTCCTATCGCCCCCTTCCTCACACCCCCAATCCTAGGAGGACATAACCTAAACACAGCCGTATCAGGTCCTATGGTCCAACCTTTGTTGCAAATCCACAATCCCGGGAACTATGATATAAGGCCTAAGCAGCCCGAACCCACAATCGGCCAGGGAATGGTCGATTTTCTCGCCACAGGTGGATTCAACAGCATATACCACCTCCTTCCGCCGCACCTCCAATCCGTAAACATGGACGAACTGGAAGCAATCGATCTGGAAAACTACATGCAATCGAATTTCGGCATCGATGTAAATCAAACCCGTAGTCAACTGATGACGCCGGAGTTTACGAATGACCTCAATATGCTATTCCAGCAGCAGCAGCAGCAGCAGCAGCCAGAAGTCATCAGTCCACAAGTCGAGCCAGAAGAAGAGGAAGAATATATACACAATAACCAAGGTCTACCACCACCGATTCAGATACCTCAGACCCCACAAGCCGTCGAGGCCCTCCCAAACCCATCTCCACCCCCAATTATAAAACTCCACCTCGACAACCCCCCCTCCAACAATCCCTTTGTCGTGCCGCAGCTCCCAATCCCATCCTCCTCCACTGCCAATCACAACCCCACCTTCATATCCCCTGACCTTTCCCACGGTCTAGACTACCTCTTCGCCGACTCAAAGCCCTACCTCAACACCCAACGTCCCAAATCCCGCCTCTCAAGATCTTCCTCCTCCTCATCATCTTCCTCCTCCCCTCCATCTTCCTCATCTTCCCTCCTCCTCCCAGACCCAGGCACCCAAACCCCAGACACCCTCCTCTCAACCCGCAGCTCCCTCGACCTCCCCCCACCAGTCCCCCCAAAACCTCCCCCCCAAAAATCCCCAAAGAAGAAAAAATACTCCCTCCACATAAAACATAAGCCCCCCGTCGGCGCCCCCAAATGCGCAACCTTCACCTTCAACCCAGACAACGAATACCTCGAACTAAAACTCCTCTTCAACTCCTGGATGACCCGTACATTCTTCCCCAACAACGGACAGTTCTCATGGGATACCTGGGAGCTCGAGGATACAGATTACCACGAACGTATCACGAGTTTGGAAGGCCTGGCGGGGAATCTACCGTTCACTTGGACGGCGTTTAGGACTACCGAGGCTGCATTCCTTTTGGTGCCTAAGCAGTGAATTCCCTTTTTTTCCCCTCTTCCTTTTTTCTTTTCGTTATATACTTTCACCGGCTATGCCCGACTGCAAGTCGGGGCCTCTATATACTTAGGTAAATCCCCCCCGGGGGGGCAGGGGTACCAAAATGTGTTGTTTTTTCTAGAAGGTTCTGTGTTTTGAACAGCTTTGAATTTATTAGGGTGGTAAGTAGGTACCTAGGTGGGCCTGTATATAAGTATAAGCCAGTAGGTAGGCTGGTAGGTAGGCTGGAAGCAAACCAGTAAGTAGGCTGGTAGATAGGCTGGTTAGTGGGCTAGTAGGTAGGCCGGTTAGTAGGTAGGCTGGCTAGTAGATAGGCTGGCAGGTGGGTTGCAACGTTGGAACGTAGAATAAAATGTAAATATGCTTGAATATTATGCTGATACCTACGTTCCCGCCTACCTACGCAGCTACTAATGATGAGGGCCAGGTAGTCGGGTTTCAGTGGTGCCGTAGGCACCTACTGTTACAAGTATACTTTATTACAACCTTCTGACCTATGAGTCTTGTATCAACGCTTCGGCACCGACCTATACCACACCCACGCAAATCTCTTCTTCTATTTTATTCCATCTTTCTTAACCAGCGAGCGATGTTTTGTTCTCGATACCCACGGCGTTCTTGTCCTCGCCTTTTTGGAGCGTTCTTGTTCTTTACTCGTATCTTCCTTTCTTACGACATATTAATCGCAATGTATTACGATAATGCACATGAACCATACGCGGGTGTCACATGTTTTTACTCAAAAGAAACCATCTAGCACTCAAATCAACCAAATTCAAGCTACTTTCTATTTTTCCAAAATAAAAAACTACTTTTCTCTCACCACCCTACATCCCCAAAAACCTCTCCGTAAATTTATAAAAGAAAGAAAAAAAAGCTAAAAAGTCCCAAAAAGGAACCCAATTACTTCAATACTTCCGCATCATCATAACAAAAAACTTTAACTATACTAATAGTAAGAAAAAGAAGAGATATTTACGCAACAGCACTAACAACCAACGCTCCAACCCCGCTCTCCTCGCTCCTAACCGTGATCTTAACCGTAACCCCGCTCTTCGACGAATACACCATCTTAACCATAGCGATAACCCTCCCGCCCGAGATCGTCTTGCCGAACAATTTGAGCACGTGCGTGGACGTCGACAACGGCACGTCTGTTCCTTCCATCGGTTGTAGCGATAGAGCCGATGCAAGCAGATTGCAAGCCTCTGTTTCACAAAAAATAAAAAAAATTAGTAACCAATTCCAAAATTTGATAAAAAGTAAAAGAAGGCATACCCTCAAGATTCTTCACATTCTCCTGCGGCAATCCATAGGTCTCAGTAACCTCCTCCCCAGCAGCACCAACTTGCTCCCAAACAGTCGTAAAGTTCCCACAGAATGCCGGAACAACGTAATCCCCTCCCGTCAACTCCAAATCCTCAACCTCGTATTCGTCTTCATACCCTCCATCCTCGGCTTCGCCGGTGGAAGGATCGATCTCCTTGGTCGTGAATTTAAGAACATTGTTGAAAGTGGTGGTGGTATACCCAGCTCCTTCGTCAGATTGCGGTCTCTTGAAGGCGACGTAGATGGTTCCCGGTGTATCGACTGTAATCTTCGGTGCAGGGACGTAGAATTCTTCGACCAATGGCTCCTCCTCGTCTTCCTCCGCCACGGTAACCTGGACGGTCACGTTTTCCAAAACAGAGTCGGTCAGTGTATTCTTAACGTTATACTGCAAGACGATATGGTCCTTGAAAACGTGCTTGACGGAGGTAACAACGTATTCCATTTCCGCCTCGGTAAGCTCGACGACTCGGCTGGACTTGAGAAGTTGACCGAGGGCCTTGATCTCTGGGATGGCAGAAAGGGTAGCGGCGTATTGTTGGGAAGCGGCGGCAGCATTGACAGTAGCCTCCGAGATCGGTACAGCAGATGGACGGGCTCCCGGGGCACTGATTGTGGGAGCCTTGAGGGTAGGAAGGTCGGAAGCTGGGCGCATCTTCTTGGATTTATCTTCGGCATCGGCTTCGGCGCGGGTGACAACAGGTATGCTGGAGATATCGAATGGCTTCGAGAAGGTGGATTGGTCGCCGGTAACGTACATGACAAGCTGGTGCTCGAAAGTTGGCAGCGAGAAGATGGAATCTAATGCGCACGAATTAGTCAACCATAATACCCAAGATGGAAATGTTGTCAACTCACCATTATGAATAAATTTGGCTCCATATTCACTAGCACCTGTAACGAGCTTAAGGTTCAAAGCAGCTCTGTCTCTGACCTCATCATCGGGATCATCGAGACACCTGGTGAGAAGAACAACGACACTCTTCTTAACCTCTTCATCCTTCTGCCCGACACCGAACTTGGCAAGAGCAGTGACAGCCGCAGCTCTGACGACAGCATTCTCGAGAACGACACGGTTGTAGATATATCTGATATACTTTGTCGGCTGCGATGTCTTAGGACCTTCCTGTCCAAGCAAGTGGAGAACACGGACGGCGAGCTTGGTGAATTCGCAATCCTCGATGAACTCGCAAAGATGCGCAAGAGCTACACTCTATTAGCTTCAAACCCTCCCAATTCAATAAATATATAGCCTTACCTTCTTCCTTGCTCTCTGGAACAAACTTGATGAGATCAAACATGCTCTCAACCACACTCCTCTTAAACTCATACCCACCCTCATCGCGGAGGATACCGCTGAGGAAGGCGAGCATACCAGCCTGCTTGCTCGGGAACTTCAGGCACAAAGTCCTAATAGCCTCGACGATGGTAATCTTGAATTCATCCGTGATATCAGCCATGAACCCAGAGATCTGCTTCATAAGCCTATCAACGCTAGCTTCATTTCCGGTCTTAAGCAGAGTAGTGATGGCGAATGTGGCAATAGATCGGTTCGAGTTCGAAATAAGAGTTTCGATATCCATGTTGCAATGCTGGAGGGTATTCGGCTTGAAAGAGGCGATGTGGTGTAATATCCTGATAGCAGCGAATTTGGTGACAGCACGCGGGGAGGTCAAGAATAGCTGCAAGACATGGACCGCTGGCGCGACTTCTGCATCGGTCACATCGGGGAGTTCGCAGATGACCTTTGCGGCTTCAAAGTTGACCATCTCGCTCTTATGTCTCAACCAACCCTCGAGGAGCTGCGCCATTGGTTTTCTGAGGTTCGGGTCCTCGATAGCGATCTTTCCGGCCAATCGGACGAGCATCATGACGGCAGCAGGGCTCTTGATCGCGCTTGCGTTCTGGGAACCGAACTGCTGGACCATCTTAACCAAAGACATTCTGTCGTGAGCACGCATCTGGTAAAGCAAACCGATGGCATGGTATTGTGTCATATATCCGGTTGGAGGGCCGATAGAGGAGGACGAAGAACCGAGTCCCAAGAATCCACCGCCGGATTTGCTCGAGATAACAGCTTCCTGGGTCTCGTTCGCCCATCTCCTAACGACATCCTTCGCAAGAGGGAGGAGATGGTAGGAAGAAACAAGAGCAGCGGATGAGACAGATGGAGTCTTGTCAACAATCGCGGTCTTGATAAGACGCTCTATCGCTTGAACGTTGGTAGCCTAGTCGAAAGAACAAGATCATAAGCGCCATTATCCCAACCATCATACGAAGTCGTCGCGTATGGTCCTTACATCGATAACTCTGCACAGCGCTCTGATGGCATTTGGTCTATACACGACATCACTTCCAACAGCAGTATCCTTCATGATAGAAGCAGTGACCATGATGACATCCTCAGCGGTGCTAGCCAGCTCCTTGATGACAAGGTACACCATCTGCCGTAACGAAGGATCACGATGCTGGAACAACTTTGTGATCCCGAAAAACAGGGTGGTAGCTTCGGCTGTGGGGAAGCGTTCTCCGGTGTGGAGGAGATATGTGATTTTGGTCAACTGGATACGACATTTCCGAGGCGATATGGGGGAGCTATTGAATATGCGAGCTATATCATATCACCGCCACCATTATCATCATGATCGCCTTCGGTCAGTCGCCATGTTGGAGTATATATATCGGGAACGGGAGGGGTGACAACATACCCTCCTGGAACACGGTGGAACGGTCGACCTTGAAGATGGTCTGGTCGCCATCCTCGTCCTTCTTCGAGTAGCTCATGGTGGGGATATGAACACGACAAAAACTAAACCAGCCCAAGCAAAAGCCCAGCTAGCTCCAACTTCAGATTTAACTTCAGATTCGAATTTCAATTGTTCGTAACCGATCTATAATCCTTCGAGCGTCGCCCACGAGAAGCGGCCGTCAGAAAAATAAGTGCCAGCTCAACCAACCAACGAGAAGAGAAGCTCCTTTTTCGCACGCACACACCAGCTAAGCTATGTCCACCACTTCCAGAGCTATCCCGCCCAAGCAGACGGCGTGTTATCAATTGGCAAGTCGGAGGTAAATGACGCGGGGAATGGGAATCGATTGGGACGACGGGGTTCTTCGAGAGGGTGTTCGAGCGTGACGGGAAGGAGGTCAGGTCAGGTCGAGTCGGGAGGATATGCCTGTTCGTCTCGTTGAGCAGCGGCAGCTTTGGCCATGTTGAAATGTGTTCCTTAACCAGCCAGCCACCAGCCACAGCTCGCTCACCCACCAGCCACTGTTGCAGTTGTGGCTGGTGGCTGGGTTCCACATCAAAAACAACGCACAAATCTCTGCAACCTCAACTTTTCTCTTCTTCCTCCTCTTCTCTCTCTTCTCTCTCCTCCATCACCAACTTCACTTTCGTCCTCACATCCACAACAGCTGCTGGCAGCAATTGGTATGCACTCTCCCCTCCATACCCCTTATTACCGTTTTGTTTATTACTGTATGATGAAATTACAAGCTGGCACCAGTCATAGCAGGATTTGTACTCCCATATCTGCTGACTTAGCTTTACACGGGCCTTCACTTCGCGGTGATTGGTCTTTATCTGATTCTATTATCCCATTCAATTGGAATATACGCATTGTTCAATCTTGTCGCGATTCTATAAACTGGCTTTTTGATCTGAATCCATCGCTGACACAAAAAATTCTTCTTCAGGGCGGAAAAAAACTTTTAATATAAAAAATAATACAATGATATTATAACACCCTCCTACCCCCCCTTCACCACACATAAAGGAAGGAAGGATAATCAAAAATATGTCCCTCGAAGACACCATAATCCTCCCCGGGGATCCCCTCCCCCAACTCACCCCCCTCATCTCCCCGCCTCAAGAAGACCCAGCCATAAAACCCCGTGCCCTCCGCCTCGGTGCCGGCCTAACCCTCTCCCCCTCCACCTCCTCCACTCCAATCCTCCCCTACCGCTACGGCACCCTCTCTCTAACCACCCACACCAAACGCCCCACCGCCTCAATCCTCTCCACCCCACGGCACTACCATCCCACCCCAAACGATCCAGTCCTCGTAACCCTCCTCCGCACCACAGCAGAACAATTCATAGTCCAATTAACCCCCTACACCCAACCCGCCATCATCCCCTTCGAAAACTACATCATAAACAACGCCGGCACCACCGCCTCCGCCCGGAAATCCCGTCCAAACCTCCCCATAGGCGCCACAATCTACGCCCGCGTCTCCGTAGTCCACAAACACCTGGAATCAATAGAACTCACCGTCCCAGACCCAACCTACGGCGAGGTCATCTCCCAAAAGAACACATCAACCGCTCAGAAAACAAGTAAATCCAAAGACCAATCCGGTACCATCGGTGCTGCATCGGTGGCGAATAGAGCCGAGGTGACACCATACATACTCTCCATCTCACAGGTCATGACGAGACTCCTGCTAGCGGAGGAAACACACGGAAAACACCTTCTATCAGCCGTGGCGGCAAAGGTTCCGTTCGAAATGGTCGTAGGTAGGAACGGCCGCGTATGGATCGATGCCGCTACGCAGAAGGAGGTGATCAAAGTCGTCAGATGCTTCAAGGAGTTCGACGAGGCAGAGGCATGGAATGAAGAGGATGGAGGAGTGATCAAAGGCCGTGAGATCGTAGGCAGGGTCTGTGGGAGGTAAATCATCACATATTTTATAATTGATTAATAAATCTATGAGTGGCTCGGGATGAGATTCATGTAGCATAGTTCATGGCGTTCAGCGATAGCGGGAGGTTTACCTGGCGTTTTTTTTTTTCAAATCATATTACTTTGACAATCATAACATCGATCATCGTAACCCTACGTGAAATATAAAATATATATAAAACCAACAAGCACCAACCCACGATATCATTCCCACTTCCAACCCTATAGCCCTACATCACCCCAGCATATCACTCAAATCCGCCCATCGAAGAACGACAGTGCAACCATATGAAAATTATTACGAGAGACACAATAAGATGAGATATAAAAAAGAATAAAATAAACCCCCCAAAAGGGCAAGCTAGCTAAAAGCCACAAAAGGTCCCCCCCCTCCTCCCCGATGAGAATTCCTCCCAACCACACCCGCAACCCCACTCCCAGTCTCAGAAGCCACAACGGCGCCAGGTCGAAAATCGCGGGTTTTTAAAAAAACCACCTTCGATCGAGAAAGATTCCCACCAGCTCACAGGAAAACGTAACGAAACAAGAGGGTCCCCCTAAAAGAAATTTCGCAACCAAAGAAAAAAAGAAATAGAAAGAAAGAAAAAGAAAAGCAGAGTTCCCCCCCACCTCTACACTCCTCACACCTCGCCTCTCTCCCCTGATTTCGATGGGGCTTCACTCAACGCTCCGACCAAAACAAACCTCCCCAGAAGCCGCCCTAGTTTATATCCCCACCCATCTACCTATACCTTTTTGCAAAAACAACAGAAACAAAACAGAAAGGAGAAACATAAAAGCAGATAAGAATAAGTAGAGTTTGTTTTTTGTCAATCTGGCTTCCACGAATATACCACCTCCCGCCTCTCACTATAGCTAAGAAGAAAGAGAAGAAAGACTATAGACGAAAGCAAACGGTAGAGGGCAGAGCCCCCATACCATTAGCCCCACCGCCATAGAATCCCTCCCTCCTATCTCAGCCTAAGAGCAATCGAACAGTCTAGTAGAATCGAAAAAAAGGAGAACGGCAAAGCAAAACGGAACATTGCGTCGCGGAAGAACATAAAAAGAAACCGAAGGCATTTAGAAATAATACAGGCCGGGAAAAAAAACATTATCACAGGATGCCTTCCAGAAGAAAAAGAAAAACCAAGTGCGTTTACATGCTAGCAAAAACAAGGAAATACCTAAAAGCAAGTCGTCCCTCTCCGAGGATTGGAAAACGACAGTTTGGTTTCGACAGCAAAAAAAAAGAATAGGAAAGAAAAAGAGGAAAGAAAGAGATGTTGAGATCTTCTTTAGCAAGCTTCTCTCTTGACATCTATCTCTTTATTCCTCTCCTCCTTTTTCTTCTTTTTCCTCTAGGGAAATCTGTTGATTCCTCTGTCCTCCCTCTAGACTCATCTGCTAGGAGAAAGCGGATGAGCAGTGAAAATACCTAGAGTAGGAAAAAAAAGAGAAAAAGGAAATCCAGATTCGCAGCCCCAGAGGTGCCCGTAGTCGGTTGATTTTTTGTCTGTCGAAACGGTTGATTCAGGAAGATACTAGTCGGAGTAGAGCAGATTAGGTATAATATCGTAGGCGATTCCGAATGTTCCAGCTAGAAAAGAAAGATGTATCCTTTATGATGCTAGCTGCGAGTAAGAGAACGTCCGTGAACAAGTCGGATGGCCGCCAGGATAGAAATTTGTAATCAAGAGTGCCCAGTCTCCAGGCTGAATCGGTCAAAAACCCCGGTGGGAGATTTTGTCGGTCATTAGACAGGCAATAGCGGGGGGGAAGAGAAAGAAATAGAAAGACAGACGCAAGAAAGCGGAATGCTGGGGGGAACAGAAATAAAATAAAAACAAGCAACAAGCGGGAAAACATTAAATCAAGAAAAAAAGGAAAATCGAATTAGGCGGATTCCAGGAGTCCTACGAGATGCTAGGATAGTGCAACTCGGAGTACGTGGCTTCCCCGGTGACGGAGAAAAGGACGTTTGGAAAGAAAGAGAAGAAAAAAATGTCAGCAAAAGAAAGGAGGAATCCAGCAATGATGAACAACCTGCTTTAAGGGAGGACGTGCGTTGTGGTGTAATCGTCTAGTCGTTCGCATCGTATCCAATCCAGAAAGGAGTCGAGGGCGGAGTCGTTCTCTCATAGCACGAGATGCTGTATTTTGTTTTTTTCAATGTCTAGTCATTTCAGGTATTTGTTTCCTAACCACCTCCCAGAAAGTAAAAAGAAAATATTATATTGAAAAGTGTCGAAATTCATTTAGTAACCCCACCCCTCTTTAGCGTTTCGGTAGGCGGGCTGATTGCTGGAGGATCCGTATTGCTGTCCGGTCGAAGTCGGCTGGGCGGATTTGCTAGCGGATCGTAGCCTACAATCTTTCGCGTGAGCGTCTGTGTCGTTTGGAAGGGATTCGGCTCCCCCGTTACCACCTGGCTCAACTGGACGAGCGAACAGGAAAGCACAAGGCGTTCGGCGAAGGTAAGGTCGTCTTACTCACATTCGATCACTTCCGGTCATACCTCTATCCATAGTTGGATCAACAATTCCGCGCTCAACAACCTTTCGTCTAGTACCACTTACGGCGCCAGGCTTGCTAGAACTACCCATGGTAGGTCCCGTTCCGGGAGTAGGGTTACCCATGGTAGCAGCATTCGTATTCATACGAGGTCGCTTCTCCTCATCCTCTCCGGCAGCTTGCATCTGCTGGTTGGCAGCGAGCTGCTGTGCGTTTTTTTGCTGCGAACGGTGTTAGCTAGTTTCACTCAAATAAACGGTATGAAGTTAGGGAACCTACGTATTTGTAGACGGTCCAGTCGAAAACGTAGTCGTACTGGAATCCCTCACGGACGAAGAGGTCTCGGAAGATCTTGCGGAGGTAGCTGTAGTCCGGTTTGTCGTCGAATCGCAGGCTGCGAGTGTAGTTGAGGTAGATGGCGAACTCGTTGGGGAATCCGCGGCAAAGCACTTCTGTAGGGGTGGTCATCTTTTTCTCCATGATCCTGTCATATTTTTGCTTCTTAGTAGCAGCCTTCAGACCTTGCCATGGGAGGGATCCACGGCAGAAGTATAACATGACATAACCCAGGGATTCCATATCGTCACGGCGAGATTGTTCTAAAGTCGTGTCAGCATCCATAATATATGATCACGTGAGCCTAGTACATACCGACACCCAAGTGGGTGTTGATGGAGGCATATCGGGCGGTTCCGGTCAAGTTCTTGTTCTCTCTATACGGAATGTGGAAGTGGGTTTTAGGATCGCGATACTTCTTGGCCAGACCAAAATCAATAACATTGACCTGGTTTCCACGCTTTCCAATTCCCATCAAGAAGTTGTCGGGCTTGATATCACGGTGGATGAAGCTCTTGGCGTGGATGTATTCGATTCTAGAAATCTGTAGACCCAGGTCAGCGGCTAGTTGAGAGGGGTGGAAAAAAGTGGGGAAATATTTGGCGGTTCATACCAGCTGGTCTGCGAGGAGGAGGACAGTCTTGAGGCTAAACTTTCTATTGCAGAAGTTGAATAAATCTTCCAGAGAGGGTCCGAGAAGGTCTAAGACCATGGCATTGTAGTCACATTCTGTACCGAACCAACGAACGAATGGAATGCCGACACCACCGGCAAGGGACCTGCAAGTGATAGTGTTAGCACAATGTGATGACGAGACAGGTGTGACGTGGTGGGGACATACTTGTAGACGCGAGCCTCATATTCAAGTTGAGGGTGTTTAGCCTTGACGCTCTCTAGTTTGATGGCAATTTCTTCGCCACTGATGATATTGGTGCCTGCAAACAGGTTGTCCAGTCAGCACCTGGGCAAACTAACTCCAAAGGATCCTTCTCCCGATGGTTTGGGGGGGGGTGCTTTATCGTACCCAAGTAGATGTCACCGAAACTGCCGCTACCGATCTTTCGACCGATCCTGTACTTATTTCCGACCCTCAGGTCCTATAGGTGGTAGTCATGTTAGCATAATTCTAGGGAGACCTTGAAATTGATAGTTGGGAGGTAAGATGGAGGGAGGTAGGGAGAAAGCACCCCGATAGATAGCTTGTCCCGTCCCAAGAGGGAGGTGGAAGGGAGTGATTGACGAAGAAATGACATGTGGGAATACTTACTGGAGGGGCCGCTGGGGCGACATTTGGGTTCGACATTTGATTGATCCTTTCGAGAGGTAAAAAACGAAAGGAGTCTAAATTGAAGTGTTAAGAGGGCTAAGTAATTATGAATACCGAATCAAATATTCGCTATACCCTCTCTCTCTCCTCCGAGTTCCGGGTTGTTGAGTTTTGGCGTGGAAAAAGGTAGATGTGAGAGAGATAAAACGCGTTGGATGGTGTTTGGTGGTGGTTGGAGAAGAGTGAGCCGAAGGGGAGAGGGGATGGATTTCGGATCTGTCCTTTCTATAAGAAAAAAAAAATAGCCCGAGGCTGATCAGGAACAATGCTTCCAAGAAATAGAGAACAAAACGGAAAGAAAATATAAAAATAAAAAACAACAATGTGAGGGATAAAAAAAAAATCAAGAAATATAGGGAAAAAAGAACCACACGAGATGGGAATAGCAATAAGCCAAGCCACGAGTGTATTCTTCTAAGAACAAAAAGAACAAGCGATGGAAGGGAGAAGAGGAACGTGTGTGTTCAGAGGAATGCTGATGTTGGACGATAGGTATTGTGGATGCAAGTACCAACCTGAGAGGCCTGTTCAAGGTGGAGGTACCTCGGAAGGTGCTGTGTTAGTCACAGACCACCAAGTACAGCCAGCCTGCCTGCCCAGCACAGTCCCAGCACAGTCCCAGCACAGTCCCATACAGATCCGTAGTTATAGTGCAACTCTATATTTGGATGCAGCAAGCAAACACACACAGAACAGACCAGAGCAGAGTAGAATAGGGTAGAACGGAAAGAGAGGAGAAAACTAGGTAGAAAGAGAAAGAGAGAGAGAAAGAGGGAGAGGGGAAAGAAGGCTGAAATTCCGATCGGTATGAGGGAAGGAGAAGCTGACGATGAGATGGAACCCAGGCAGCGGCAGCGGCAGCAGCAACAAAAAACAGACGCAGGAGATGCTGATAACGATGAT
This sequence comes from Arthrobotrys musiformis, assembly GCA_036971715.1. Classification (NCBI taxonomy): domain Eukaryota; kingdom Fungi; phylum Ascomycota; class Orbiliomycetes; order Orbiliales; family Orbiliaceae; genus Arthrobotrys; species Arthrobotrys musiformis. The sequence continues at coordinate 880,670 of JAVHJL010000011.1, read as the reverse complement.
GATGAGGGAAGAGATGCTGATGATGATGCTGATGGATTCGATGATGCCAGTGGAATGGAACGTACCTTATGAAGATGGAGATGATTATGGTGAGAAACGACGACGACAACGACGACGACGATGGATGGAGATGAGGAGAAGGTTGGTGTTGTTGTTGATAGTTGATTGTTAAAGGTCGAGACGAAGGAGAGTTGAGTTGAGTTGAGTGTAGTCAGAGTATTATTATTATTATAATTCTTGAATTGAAGTGCTTAGCAGGCTGGCAGGCTGGCAGGTTGGTCGGGCTGTGTACTATCTATGGACTGGCCGGGCTGGCTGGGTGCTGGCTGCTGGCGGGACGGGGCAGAGGAAAGACAAGGCAAGGCAAGACCAAGGCAAACGACACAAACAACGAAACCTCAAACCTCAGATTCACAAAAAAGAAAAGGGAAGAAGCAGGGGAAAGGGAGACCAATGAAAAGGGAGGTGCAATTAAGGTTGGATCAATCTCCATACACGCTGCTTCCCGATATTAATATTAACCCATCCATCCATACGGTATACATGGTCGATGGTCTGTGGTCCGGTCTGTGGTGGTGAGTGGCTATTCCTGTCCTACGGAACATACAACTGACCCGCTGTCTTAGGTAGCTGCTCCTGCGTACAGTATTCACGGATACAGACAGACATACAGATGTGTATGTCGATTATCTGCTCTCCTTCCAGAGATCACGTTCTGTCCCTGCCACCTCCATGATGGCCTCACATACGCAGACATTATGTATGTACTGACATACATACACATGTGTGCATACATGGTGGTGGGGAACAGGACCCTGGGGCAAATGACACCGGGTCGAAATCATGCCTAAACCGTCACAGCTCTCGCTCTCACGCCCGTTCAGCGAAGGACCATTCATTCATTCTTTCAATTAATCAATCAATCAATCAATCAACCAATTCAACAAGCAAGCATGCTACTAACATAACATAATCAATCCGGTGGGACACAAAACGGGAGTAACCCAAAAGTCATCTTTTGCTTATTCCGTCCTTCATCTTCGAGCTCAGGGTTAAAAAACATAACATGACAAGGGGGGGAAGGGACTTCCAAGAAATCAAAAAAAAAAAATACGCTGCAGCCTTTTTTTGAAACCATCGGTGGCTGAACCACTGGACTGGGTAGCTGATGTCTAGCTCTGGACAACTGATCCCAGGCAGAAGCTCTACCATTCCCCTCTAACCATCGTATTATCAAAAAGCAAAATATTATCACCAATTTCTTTCGTTCATTCATTCATTCAAATACCGACGGAAGAAACACCGATACATAAATTAACATGATCAGGTAAGTAAGATTACCCATCGACCTCCTGATATCCATACCATCCATCCATCATATCCAATCCAAAAAATCCACGAGATATAAAATACTCAAATCCCTCTGTCTCCACTTCGGATCACAACTTGCCTTCTTGAGCTTAAATACCTTCCCGGCAAGTTTGTCCCATCAATCCACCATTTTAGCCTCCCTTACCTCCCACAAAAAACCCAACTAAATCCTTCACAAACAAATCTACCAAAAACGTTTTAAACCCCATTTCTCTCGTCGTAAAAAACCCTCGAAAGCAGCACACTAACTATCCCATGTAGACTTAGCCGAACACCGAACAGTCCTGTCGACCCCAATTCTTTTAGCCATGAAAAATGATGAATGAGGAGAAAAAACTGCAGCTGACCACAGGGGGGTTGTTTTCCTGCAGATTCGTTTTTCATCACAATATTAATAGCGGCCCCGTCTACTGACCCCATTTACCATACCGGCTTACGCCGTGGGTATATCTTGTGATCAATGACCGTATTCATCAGATGCTTCTATATCTTCTCCAAGACAATCCCCCTCCCATCTGTCCTAGCCTAGCCTCGAACCACCTTTTTTCCCTTTTACCTTATTTTCGTTGATTCAGAGGTAGCCGATATGATTTTACAAGGGTAATCTCAATACCCGCGGATTAAAAATAAAAATAAAAATCTCAAAAAAAATAATTCCACAGAACTCACCAAAAGGAACAAACGCTGACCTACCTCATGCAAGCCATTCAGAAAGAAGAAGCAGATCAAGGAAAGAACAAAATCACAAAAATAAATCATGAAACGTCCCACGCGGCTACCGGGAAAGCGCACGGAGCCTTCTTGGTCCAAAAACGAATCCAAAACCCCCCCTCATTAGTGGACTCGAGGCTACTGTTCTCATCAATCCATAATCCAATCCACCCCCATCGCAATTGCAATTGAACCTGATCCAGCTGTCAGGCCCTAATTGGGCAGCAACCCCATTCAATACACCAACCATCCTCACAACAATTATTTGTGAAAATAATGGGGTAGGTTATGATATACGCCCATGTAGGTACTTACATGTACGTGCGGACATTCCGTGCATGGACCGGCTTTCACATCTAGATAAAATCGACGAACGTTGCATCGACACGTATAGTGCATCGTAACCCCCCATCCACGCCTTCCAGAATTTCTTTTTAAAGAAAAATCCGTGGAATACTTCCCGTGCCACGACTTCTTTCAGAAGATCTCAAAAAAGTTACGGGCGGGGAAAAAAGCACACCAACCAATTCCCAAAATAAAAATTAGCAGCCTCGGTTAAGACTGCCGGTGGATGTGGCCAATCGAAGGATCCCAGCATTCGAGACCTTCCAATCCGTCCGTCTAAGCTGTATTGTATTATATTCGTAGTCTGTACTCGTAGCCAAGAAGGCAAAAAAAACCATCAAAGAACCATTTGCCTGCTACATAAATGGTAGCCTGGAAGTAGTCGTCCTACACCGGAATCCTGCATGCTACCTGGGTAGTAATAGATCGGGGTGTCGGGTTGGCTCACGATTACCTGATCCACGGCCAAAATGATACGATTATACACCCTTCCCTTTCCCTCCCGAACCAAGCTTTTACCGCCACACATAACAACATCCAATAACACAATTGTGGGGGAATCGAATGGAATTCAGCCCATACGCTGGTCAATTGCAAGTTGTTGGCAGACATTAAGCGTCAGAACGCAATATGCACATATTGCATATCCTTACATACAGCATGGGGTACCATTTCGAGGCTGTAAGTTTAATTTGGGGGTTTTCTCGGTATATCGAGATACTCCGCGTTATCGATTCGCGGAGAGGGAGAGCTAGTGGAGGGTAGGTGCCTCGCGTTTTCGACATTTAGATGGTGTTACGATACATCGGGGTGATGCATGTACACGATTTGGAGACGTCAATGTCCCAGCCTTGACCCCATAGCCTAGAGGTATATGTCAGTAGCCTCGAGATCCGAACGAAGGATCCAAACATCAATCAATCCAGAACCAATTCAATGGCTCATTGCTCCAATGTGACGATGTAAAAGATAACTCGGTGATACTATCCATGCCGGCCTGGCTCCAATGAATTCATGAACGGAATGTCATGTCGAGGAACCTTCCCGTCCCATAACTCCACGGTCTGTTCCCGCCGCACCCTCCCTCCAATCAAACGGAACCATCGAACCAATCGATGCCCCAGAAAAGTTGTGCCTGTGCCTTGCTTGTGCGATTGTGTTGAACATTGGCTGATACCAACGATCCCGTAATCTCGATACGGTGTTCTTGTGCAACGGCCGGCTGGCCGGCTGGCCTTAACTCCACGAAACACCATGTTCGGATTCATACGAACTCGAGCTCATATGATCGTGCATATCAAAGAAAAAACAGAAAGAAGCTGAACCCTGTGACGTCCAATCAGGTTTTTTGTCGTCAGATCTGCCCGTCATGACTGTCATCGAGAGCTCCGAGCGAGCTAACCCTCCCGAGTCCACTTACACACACATACGTATGCAGCAGCAGCGTGTAAAGACAATGGAGCTCGAGCTCCACGTCAAACGCTTCGAACTTCCTTCATCGGCTGTACCGATGAAGTGACCCCAGACTACCTCGAGCCTCTGCACCGCCATGCCAACATGCGCCACTGTATTTACACACTCTGTGGCTGTAGTATTGGGATTAGTATTCAACTAACCAGCTATAGTTTCTTAGAAACCCCGGAGTAACTCGTATCAAACAAAATGTGGAATCATCCGAACCCTCCATCCGAAGGGGACACACGAGCACGCATGCTATATTGCATGCCAATTAATCTAACCATGGGTCCGCCGTTTCGAACGGAAAAAAAGCTTATGCCGTTTTCCCTCACACTGGAATTCAGGTTTTTATCCCGAGAGCATGGTCTCGTAATAATTGGGGAGAATTAAGACTTTTGCCGGGTTGACCTCGAAAAGAAAGGGTCCTCGGTTTGATATATGTACATCACTTCGACATGTATACGAACATCAGGATACTTCATGACAAGATCCTTCCGATATGAAAGACTGGAAGACAAGAAACTTCGAAGGAAATTCCTCTCCGAAGCCCTCCAGAATAAGCTTCCCACCACCACCAGCAATCTCCGACCCTCTCGCCTCCGCAGAACCAAAAGAATCCCAGAGAATGGCGCTCTGACCACTTCCCCCACCTCTATCAAGCCTAGTGGCCCCCCGGCTAATCCACCACCACCCATGTCGCAACAAGGGTCTATAGAACATTCCACAGACCTTCTAGCCATACACCACCCAAACGGTTAAATGCTCGATGTTCGATGGCTCCGTATTTCAGCAAAAGATCCACAATAGAGGTCATGCTTCCCGTTTCTTTTCGCCCTTTCTCTGGCCACAGTACACCGTTTATCCATGGGCGCACTTTTAGCGCTCTCGTATCGATAAACAAAAATGTGTGAATGCTATGCTATACTACATGGTAGATCAACCGGGGTTTCTTCCAGCTCAAGCCATGCCAAATTATGGCGAGCGAGGAGGATGCTAAGGCTTGGAGGGACCTATGGGAAGCTAGGTTAAATAATCACCGTGGTCCGCAAGTGCGCGAGGGTCTCTTCCTTTCTTTCTTCCCCTTCCTCTCTCACGGCGAATTTACTACTACAATTCTTCCAATTTTTGTTCGAAGAGTTATTCTATTCAAGCCGTATCCATTGCGCACAGTTGCGCAGAATTACCCAAGATGTCGCTCTCGAGCATATCAATGCTCATGCCCTCAGTCGGTATCTGGGAATACTTCGACTTTGCGCGCGTCTTAATGATCAAGACCGCAACCACCATAGACTGTAAGCCCTCAAATTCGTAATACCTTCCACACTTCCTTCCCCGATTTCTAACATCGTGCAAAAAATTACAGGGACAATTGATGGCATAAAAAGCTTCCAATCCCACAATCCAGATCTAGTCGCCACCACCACCTCCCCTCACTTCATCGGCGTAGCAGTAGCAATAATCTCCTGCCTGCTCGTCTCCCCAATCCCAGAAGCAGCCACAATAGAAGTCCTCTTCGGCTACGGAATCCTCAACCTCGTCTACCTAGGCACTTTGCTCCTAACCCAAGTCGACACCTCAGTCATAATAGAATACTGGCTCCTCCCAAATCTAACCTACCTAGCAACTTGCATAACCCTAACTCTAATCCGTCGTCTATTCATCTCCCCCCTCCGTAACTTCCCCGGCCCCTTCTCCGCATCCGTATCAAACTACTGGATGGCGAAAGAGCTAGGCGCCGGCACGTTCTCAAGGACAGTGAGGGATTTGCATAGAACCACCGGTGCTACGGTTATCAGAACCGGCCCGAATGAAGTTAGCGTTAATGATGCGGAGGCTGTGGTTAAGATCTACAGCGGGAAGTATCAGCGCGGTAGTTTCTACGAGGCGGGGAAGTTGAGAGGTCATGCTGCTATTCGCGAGACGAGGAGTAATTACCACCATACCATCTGGAGAAGGATCTGGTAAGTTTCTTATATCTGTACCAACTTCGCTATCAGATATTAACATGAATGGAATACAGGGATAAAGCATTCACACCCGGTGAATTGAAGCACTATGCCGCACAGACTGAAAACGCAACCTCGAAGCTCGTGAACAGCTTGAAGAAGAAGAGCGGCGAGGAAGTGGACTGCACAAAGATTATGGATGAATTCGCGCTCGACTTGTAAGCACCCCTATAATACCCTCCTAAACTCCATATCCTAATATACGTGTGATACACAGGGCCGCCCAATTGACTTATGGCGAAGACGCCGGCATCCAAGACGGAACTGGTAACAAAACCTTCCTCTCATCCCTCAAAAACTACCTCTCATGGCTAGGCGTAAGCACCCCCTCCCCACCCCCTCGCGAACCCCAATCTAACAAGTATAAAACAGTACCACGGCACCCTCCGCAACCTCTCCGAGATGCTCTCCTACACCCGCGACCCCAAAATCCTAACAACCTACTGCTCAAACTCCGAGTCCCTCCTCATAAACCGCCAACGTCACAACCCCGATTCCCACGACATAACCTCCCACCTCCTCCTCACCGACCCCGAATCAAACCGCAAATTCCAAATCCCCCTCCAACTCGCCGCAAACACAAACCTCTCAATCCAAATGGGCACCTCCATTGGCTCCACCCTCTCCCAAACCTTCAAATCCCTCTCCTCCCTCCCCAAAATCCAACAAAAACTCCACAAAGAACTAGACTCCCACATTAAAAACGGCGGCGACCTCTCCACGGAAAGCCTAAAGAACCTCCCCTACCTATCCGCAGTAATCACCGAATCCCTCCGCCTGCACAACCCCTTCACCACCGGCGTCCACGCCGCAATCGGTGAAAAGGGCCTGGAAATGCCTACATACCGTCTCCCCCCTCACACACAAGTCTACATCCCAATCCTAACCCTCATGACCTCGGAAAAATACTTTTCAAAAGCAGAAGAATTTATCCCCGAGCGATGGACAGAGAATGAGGAGATGGTTAAGGATAAACGGGCTTACGTACCATTCGGCTACGGCGTCCACGCGTGTCCGGGAAAACAACTTGCGATTAATGAATTGAAAGTAGTAGTCGCCAGGGTTATCTCCAGCTTTGAAGTCGAGAGCGTGGAGGGTGAGGAGGTTGAGTGGAGGGATTATAGCATGGTTAGAGTCGGCGAGTGGAAGGGCAGGTTTAAGAGTCGCAAGTGACTTTATTAAGTCGACTTCTTTTTTTCTTTGTATTAAAATTTAAATTTTGATGTAATCGGTGGCCGAGGGTTGGTCGCGGTGTATATAGCTTCGTAATTATAACTTTTATATATTTGTTCATCGCAAGCCCCTATATCTAAAAAGTCTATAGCTTCGTAGGACTGAATACTAGTTAAGAAATATACAAATATATAAAGCACACTATACCATAATATCACATAACAATGGAAATCATGAATTGCATCGGGAAAATAGAGTAGTGGAGTGTATACATACTTAGCTTGCATTATTAGTGTTCTCTCTCTATATGTATAGCTATATATAGTATACGGCTGAGAAGAATAAGAACGTGGTAACATATTGATTGTATATACACCCAAAGCTCCACGGGTAGGTAAAGACTTCGTTACTATAGCTATAACTTCAGTAACACACAATACGGGGTCGAATTGCGAATGAATTCGGTTTGAAGACAAACCAGTGCACTTTTATTAACAACTTGGTTAGAGATCTAGGGTTTACTGACTGACTTCGAGTTCGCGAGAGTTTACGTACTCTGGATATTAATACTTATTTGTGGGAATATATACGCTTCAATGCATGTCATTGATCATGACCCAAAGTTAACGCTGAGATACAAACAATAATGATCTTATATTACTGTGGTTTCTGATTTGTCTCGTACCCAGACCGCCAGAGTTCCAATGCGGCGGCATCAAATCTAAAAATTCTAAATCACGACGAAGCTGACTTCCAAAACGAAATTGTCGAAATAAAATTGTCTTTGCCAATATTATTCTTTAGAGTACACGAATTAAGTATCAATTATTCGCAACTATAAAACGCCAAATGGAATAACCTCCATTCTTCCCAAAAAGATTTCGAATCATAAGCGTTCCCATTATCCCAAACTAGGATATCGAAGAGATTCCATAGACCACTAACTAGACCAATCTAGTAATTCCCATACTTCGGTCCGCTGCCAATGGTCCTGCTTCCATCACGATCACTATCAACCCTGGGGTCCAACTTGTTCGCCATATCGCTCTGATGCGGTCCAGCGGTGGTCTTGTTGTACCCTCCGGAACCGGTCATACCAGTGCCGGTGGTGGAACCATACCCAGTTCCCGTAGTCCCACCGACAGTATAAGATCCATCACGATCACTGTCTACACGGGGGTCAAGTTTATTAGCGGTATTGGTATTATGCGGTCCCGCGTTCGTGGAACCACTATATCCGGTTCCCATACCAGTACGAGTCGCGCCGGTGGTGGAGTCAACGAATGGATCGGCTCTGTTAGCCATGCCGGAGGAGTGTGGGCCTTGACCGCCGGAGCTGTATGCTCCTGTTCCTGTGCCGTAGGTGCCGCCGGTTGTACCAGCCATACCGTGGGTTCCTGTGGTTGAAGAACCGTATGTGTCCGAACCGCCTACGGTGTAAGACCCATCTCGGTCGCTGTCAACGCGAGGATCGGCCTTGTTGGCGATGTTTGAGGCGTGTGGGCCTGAAGTTGTGTTTTCTGATCCGTAGTAGTTTGGATTAGACGAGGAGGTGGTGGTGGTACCGGTGGTGGTATCATGTTCTTTGTGGTGGCCTGAGATGGCGTCTTTGACTTTATGCACGATGTTCGACATTTTGTCTTATTTTTATTTGAGGATAAGATTTTTTAGTTTTGTATTCTGATAAGTAGATTGTTTGATGGAGATTGATGTTGATAATGGAAAGATCTGGTGATTAGGTCGTATCTCGAGGTCTTTATATAGACCTTTATCCCAAATTCTTTCAAACTCTGCTAGTTACGACTATAGCAAAATCCACCGTTACTTGTCATCGCATGCAGGCAATAGACGTAATCCCTTCGAAGGTCCTGGATAACATTGACATCGTATTGATGTCATCCGGTACCAAGCTGTCAACGCACATCAAGTTTCCCAGACGAGAAGGCCAACTTAACTCTACACCAAAACGTAGGCATATTAGACGTGTGTAGTTTAACTCCGCTGCATTCATTAGCTCCACAATCCATCACATTAAAACGGTAATACTGACGCAAAGCCGCCATCACCATGGACAGCAAGCTTCTCCAGCCCTCTTCTCCAGCCCTCTCCTTTTTTAATATTGCTTGTTAGCCACCGCCTCGGAAAGATTATCCGACCCCGATGTCGACTATACGGGAAGCGGGAGTGAACTCGTCGATCTGTGGGTTTTGACAGGGGTCGTTTGCCTTGAGGAGGATGGTTCTCGATTTGGGGTGAATACATCATGGTTGTGGTTTACAACGTCATATGTGTTGGGTTCGTTGGGGTTTGGCCGAAAGTAGCTAGCGAGCTATGAGGTCGCTTCAGCTTTGGAACGTGGAGTTGGGAGCTGGGGAAATCAATGGATAATGGTTTTCAGTGGGTGATGTGTTATTGGGTCGATTGATACCCCCAATCTAGAGATCTTTGTTATCAATCATACGGAACAATCCAAACGATTGCGACCTTCGATGTCTACAATATAAGTTTCTAACCAACCTGTAAGTATACTACAACGTCGTATCGAAATTCCACCAAGAAGTAAGAAAGTCTTAAACTTGTAGCCTCGCTGCTAGCTTGTCCTGGGCCTCATGAGGTATCGACCGAAATCCTTCGGGCCCGTTTCGAGCTAGACAACCAAACTCCATCCATAAATTCGTTCATATGATAGTTTACATGCTCGTGTCGAATACCAAGGTCAGCTGACCGGTTTGGATACAACAGCTGGTAAACCGGTTTTGGCAAAATAGAGGAATTCTGGGGCTGACCAGCTAGATAATACAATGAGGTAGTACTAGAACGGGAGGCACATGTTAGCCGTGGCTATAAGTCATGGTAGTTGCTAAAGCTAAAGCTAAGCCTAACAAGTTTGCGAGAATACTTTCAAGTGCACGTCTTGCGATGTGGCTGTATTTGGTTAATTACGAAAGCCCACGTGCTATAATCTGTAGAGGCGAATGTACGGCGTGAAGTTATGGTATAAATAATTATCTATTGGTATCGAATCCAGGTCGCGGTCGACTAGTATAGACGGCTACTTGCAGAGCATGATAACAGCTAACGAAATATAATCTAGCACTAGGCTTATTAGCCTCGCGCCATGTTAACTATCAGCAACTTAAAGGCTAAGGAATATGCATTCGTAAATGTATATTATGCAAAAATGCTGTGTCTCGTTCCCAGCCCGCCCGAGGAATTAATATTGCGCGAGCATAACGTCCGGCCTATACTCCATAGTGGCCAGGGTTTCGATCGGACTAATCGAAGAAGCAGCGTAATCAATGCGAATTATCAGATAGATCTAAATCTAAGCCCGCGTACGTACCATTTTGGTGAGATGAACAGTCAAAAACGAGAGTGTGCTCAAGGAGAGCCAATACCAAAGACTAAGCACTACGCAAGCATCATCCCGTCAATTACGTAAATCAATCGTATAAAAAGGCCCGTCAAAACTTCTCTAGTTTGCCACTCTATCGAAAAGAACGCCACAGTAATACTACAATTGGCTCCGCATAACTGGGAATACCATGTCCCCCAAATTTGCTTCATTCGACCACTTCGAGGGATTTCCCTGTAAACCGTACAAGCAGATGACCTTGCACCCTCGTATTCCGCTGCAGTCAAAAATCATCACCAGCCTTGAGCTCGGGAGGCAGGAAGTGCCGTCTGCGAATTATTATTCTTGTTATTCTATATTACAAGCATGAGGTAGCAATTTAATCGCACTGGCCGTTTGATATTGTAAAATATTATAGTAGAGGTAATAACTGTCCGGGCAGTGCATACGCGCGTCGTACGCCTCTTTGATATCTAGAACACAATATATCCTGAGAATCACGAGATCGTGTCGTGGATATCGATCGATGAGAAAGGTTGGAAGTGCGAACAGTCGACGAGTCCGGCGTTTGGAGATGTTTCAATTATTGAAGAATCTGATACACCCGGCTTGGAGCTTTGACGTCTACAGACAGAATGCACTCGATTCGCTATAGGTCTTATGCTTATATTAATATAGTAGATTAGTATTTCTGACTCGGTCCCGGTGCAGGCCTAAGTCATGGCAAGAAGGCATTGCGAATATGCGTTTATCTGAGGTCGTCTCCAGACAGTCGAATTAATATTCGCTATATACGCTGGCAATATAACGGTGCTGAGTAATTCCTTATTCCGTTGGAGCCTGCTAAGGGTATAATCAACTGCGAAATATCGGATGAACAATACCTTATGCATCAGAAACTTATATTAACACCACTAGAGAAGAGGGAAAAACTTGGGACAATCCTCCTCCACGTGCTAGGCGATCGGTTGGGAAATGCCTTTCTGAGGTGCATTTGGAGCAGTCTTGATACACGCATACGCCTCACCAGGAACTCGGATATATGAGGCATCCACCCCAGTTGAAAAAAAAAAAAAAAAAAGCGGCTAAACGTTCCAGAAGATGGATCTCGGAACAAATAACAAAAGTTTGATAAGAGTATGTCTAAAAATACGTGCACTCTACTATCTAATATAGTTAGAGGGGTAGTGGGGGAGTGTGAATATAAGCTTAATACCACTGTAGATTAATAATAATTCGGGAGCCTCCTCAACCTCTCTGGCTGCCTAAGTTTTGGCTTTTGGGCGAGGTTTTGAGTTGACAAGCGAGGAAGAACCCGGCTGCAGTGCTGGTGGGTGTCTCGTCTAAGTTGCGGGGTTGTGATCTGACCAACTGGGAGGCTTTTCTTGTGTGACAAGACGTTTATACCCCATTCTACCTGATACACTCTGGCTGCAAGAGAAGCACACGCCAGCCCACGTATTTCTATTGATATTAATATTATCTTATCTCTCGTAATATAAGAACGTGTATGCGTATTTTTAACTTAGCTTGGACGTTGGATTCTAGATTGGTTAATTGAGAAAGAAAGAAGAAAAAAAGGATATCTCGGGATGTAATGGTGATACAGTTCCAAGAGTTCAGAAAGACGCCACTGACATGCACCACGCACGCCCACGCTCACGCCGACGAGTTAGAAGCTGCCTGGCCGTTTAGCACCGGCTAGCCCAACGATGTAGCCTCATCGTGCAGATCAAGCTTGGATTACTGAACGAAACTTGAGCCCAAACTGGTATCGAGCGGAATGGTTCAGGCCGCTTTCGGCTTGGTATTCCGACACGGGATCTCGAAAAATTGCGAGCGAAGCAGCTAGCAGTAGCTACGGTAGGTACGAAGTACAGGTAGTACTATCAAGTTCCAAGATCTTTTGGGTCATCGGGCTGAACAGGAACAATATAGTTTTATCGTCCGGGTATGTGCGTGTACTAAGCTATGTATGTTGGGTTGGACAGCTCGCGTGGCTGTGAAGCCAGACATTTGTCAAGAATACGTATTAATACTGTCGGGATGACAGTGATATCTTATACCTACTTGTATACTCCCTCACGTCGGACGGATATATCTCCCAGCTGCAGCTACTAGCCCGCTTGAGGTTTCAATTCTAGGAACATGACAGCTTCATCAAATTTTGAATCAGAATAGAATCATATCAGCCGAGCCCGGGCCAGCAGGATCGATCGATTACTTTTTTGAACTGCCGCCAGCCTCCGCCCTTGCATTGCCTTGCATTGAAAGCCGGTCTTCTGCTCGAAAAGAAATCCAAATAGGCGTCTACCACGGGTTGTTCCGGGAGAGCGACAGGGAAGAGGTCCTGAAACGAAACCATCACATCCAAGTTTTGGGGAAAGGGAAGGGGACGGCAGGCATCGTTACCCCTGGTCTCCGGTCTTGAAACTCCACATTTCTGGCCTCTCGACATTAACTCTCTCTTGCTAAGCCTTTCAAAGTACTTTTGCTTTGCCTGGGGCACCCTTTGGCCTTTTTTGGGGGGTAAATTCTTGTGCTCCGTGTGTACCGGACGAAAGAATCAAAGCACGGGATTTCCTTCCCCCGCTTACAAATATTTTCTCTAAATAAGCCTGCGGTTTCCTGCAAGTTGAGATCCGAAGTAGCATTGAAAGTGTCTTCTTCTTTTTTTAACAAAATTTTTTCGTCTGGTCTTTCGAGTCTTTCGTATCGAAATCTTCATAGTTGCGTTCGAAGGGACAACTACTTACTTATATATCCACATCGCGGGAGGACTACTTACTATATTATATATACACCAACTTATCTAATTATCTCGACATCAGGGTCTCAATTGCAACCTAGCCTCAAAGCCGCTTTTTTAACCCCAACCCTAAAAGAGCATTGCATTCCATTCCAATACATTGCATCGAGATCCCTCCCCCCTTCCTCCCTTCGTATCTGCAATCCGCCCAATTCGAAGAGAGAGATTGGATTTTGTGAATTTGGATTCACTGGAAAACTGGACCGGACTGAACTTAACTTGAACTTATCTGCACTGGCTCGAAACCCTCGATTAGCGTTGTCCAACTAAAGCCTTCGCTTCTTCTCCACTTCTTGCTTACAACTCAATTATTCATCGACATCTGCACCCAAAAAGAGTAAACCTGTCTGCATTTCTCACCATTTTTCACGGTCAACTATCAGTCCACCACCGGCTTCGGTTGAATTTTGCAGGTGTGACAAAGCCTTACCAAAGCTCCCGGCGTAGGGATTCAGATATCAGTAATGGATTATTCGACCTATTACCAACCACAGCAGCCGTACGTTGTTTTCCCGCAACCGCCGGCGGCGCCGTCTTCGTCGGCCCAGTCAAGTGCCATTTCTGCTTCGGAGGAAAGCTTCCGTAACGCCTCTCCAAATAATGTAAGCCCTAAATAAATTATAATTTTTCTAAAAACTACTATTTCCGAAACTCTCGTTCGCGAAGGAATTTAAAAAGAAAGAGGAAAAGGAAAAAAAAGGCTTGTTTATTACAAGCACCTTATCAATCATCTCGTTAGCACACCTTTTTGTTCACGAACACGACATTCTTTGCCTCAGATCTCTCTGTGATCCCTGGATATCGCATCCACTTTAGCTAGATTTCACTTGCTGACTGACGTCTTACTACCCCCCGTCGATACCGGGGGATTTACCGAGGACGTGATGTTCCAGAACTACGGTACAAACTACGATGCATTTGCGGCGTTCGATAGGGAGATATTGGCTGCACAAGGGTCACAAGTGTACGGCCAGAATGGGAGCACGGAGGATGTCCCTGGCCTGAACCGTAGCAGCAGTGAAGAAAAGGAGCTGACTCCGCAACAGTCGGTACGTTTTCGATTGGATTCTTTTTCTTTTCATATTCTTTCGAGATCGAAGGATATTCGGTGTAGTTTACAAATATGGTGCTGACTACTACTGTTGTTGTGAAGAAACGGAAAGCTCAGAACCGGGCTGCGTAAGTTCCCACTCACACCTGCAATACGCGCGCATATATATCAGATATACTAACAGTGCTTCGTTTGTCCAGTCAACGTGCCTTCCGAGAGCGCAAAGAACGTCACGTCAAGGAGCTAGAAGAGAAGCTCTCGACACTCGAGGCGTCGTCTTCCACCGTTCTATCCGAAAACGAGCGTCTGAAGCGCGAAATTCAAAAGATCACAACTGAAAACCAAATCCTTCGCGCCACATCCGCTGCTCAGGCGGCCCATCAGCCTGCCGTACCGGCACCCGTAGACGTTGGGCCGTTGGCTTATTCCCCGACGGACTTCTACGATATTGTCCTCGAGCCACATAAGAACAAGACGCCGAGCCATAGGATTAGTCACCACCCGGAAACCGGTGAGCCGCTATTGGGGGCCGCGGCTGCGTGGGATCTGATTACAAACGACCCGTTATATATAGATGGACAGGTGGATATCCAAGCCGTCAGCGAGTTCTTGAAACCCAAGGCGAAGTGTGACGGACAAGGACCGGTCTTCCCGGAGAGCGAAGTCAGAAAGGCAATTCAACTGAGTGCCAGCCTTGGAAAGGATGAATTGATATAATCATTCTCATCCACGTGGTAACATATAAAAAAAAAGTTTTTAAGGCCTCGTGGAGTAGCGTATTTTACGCCACGTGCACCCATGGGCCTGGGAGTATACGGAATAGGTACATTTATAGGACATTTCACTTCGATTTTTCTTCGGCAGCCCTTTTTTTTTTGGAGGTTTATATTACCTTTTTGTTTTACGTTTCTTTCAATTGCAGGATATCTGGCGCGCTCTTGCTGCAAGCTTGATCGAACAATCGGCGTTTCATTTGAGACTTTTTTACCATTTGATATTTTTTTTTGCCTGTCGTCTCATTCTTCCGTTTACAAGTGTATATCTACCATGCCGAAACGTACGAACGTCGGGTATGCCGCTGTATAACGCATTTAACCCTTTCCGGTCCACCTCTTGGAGGTTGACGGTGCTATACTACCAGGTGGTTGACTGTTGACTTCGACCCAGACGTCATGACATATTCTCTCCCGATATTAGGTAATTACCCAGGCACCTGCCTGGGCGAGTACTTCTTAAGTATTGACGAAGACATGGGTTTGCGGGATCGAATATAAGTTAATCGTGGATGGAATGGAATGCGTCTACGGCGGAGCTTCCCTTGCTGTTGGGATGTGAAGACATGTTACAAGATGCATTGGGGATCCTGTATAATCGAGATTATACGGCACGGAGACACCCGATGGAGGAGTACCTCCTCGCTTTTATATAAAAGTTGCATTTTGATTTTCATGTGTTACGGAATGATTTCCAGGCCATGATTCATAATGGTTCATGTTGTATAACGCTATATCAAAACCTGATGTCGACGGAATATTGATCCTGCTGAACATCAGGTAATTTGGGGCGAATGAGATCGTTGATGATGCTAGTAATTGCCAGGACTCGTGATGATTGGCTATGTTTTATGGCCCAATCCCAATCGATGCAATCTGCCTGAATGCAAATTGTGTCGACATCGAAGCATTCCTTGCGGCTCTACTTGCCAGATAGTAGGAATGTGTTGCTGTGTTGCGACATAAGCTGCAGGTTTGCCTCATTAGGTCTCAAACCCTTCCGTTTGATCCCAAGTTCTTTCCTCTTCCGTCCTAGTCGCCTTCCAATCCGTCTCAGAGTCACTTTTTGGGACAACAGAATTTTTATGAGTGTCTTCCCCCCAATTTTGGCCTTCGAAAACCACACCTCATCTTTTCTCCTCTTAACGAACCCGCAAATTATCGTCGACAGTCCCTGACACCTATCAGCTGTCCTTCCCCCCGTTTTCGATCAATCCTCAAATTTCTGATTTACCGACACTCAAACCGTCAAGATGGTAAGGCGACTTTTTCTCTCCTCTCGTTTTTTTTTCTTCGGATGGAACTTTGGTGATGGTGGAGGATTTGTGGGATTCAAGAGGAGGGGGACACGTGCAGAACCAGACATCGAAAAGAGGAGGAACGGAGCTACCGGAGCTCTTATGGGAAACAAATGGCTGCTCGAAATCGGACGAAACTTGGTGGATGATTTTTGAAGATTCAAGATGGAAAATTCGATATTGAAGATGGATGGTGCTGTCAGATTTTGGCGATGGAATCAGATGAGCTAACAAGACATCTTTCACGACCACAGGTTCTCGCAGAAGATCTCCTCAACCCCTCCCCAATTGCTGAGGCTCGCAAGCACAAGCTCAAGGTACGAACTTCCCGATATGTCCATAAATATATGGATATAAAAATCTCGAAAGATGAGATAGCTAACATGTGATCCTTGTATAGACCCTCGTCCCAGCTCCACGATCCTTCTTCATGGACGTCAAGTGCCCTGGCTGCTATGTCATCACCACTGTCTTCTCGCACGCCCAGACCGTCGTTATTTGCGGCTCCTGCGCCACTGTTCTATGCCAGCCCACCGGTGGTAAGGCTAGACTAACAGAGGGATGCTCTTTCAGGAAGAAGTAGATGGTGGATATAATATAGCAAATACAAAAAACCACTCTTAATACCAACGCTATAACCCTTTTGTGTCACTATACCTCTTTTCCGTCATAATGGGGGTTTCCTTTTTACTGTCGATACTTTTTTTTTTTTTTGCGGGAACACCTCTTTCTCCCTTAACGCGTCCTTACAATAACGTCTTATCTTGTCCATGCATACGGGTGTTCAGTCGATCTCGGTACCTTTTTTTTCTTCCATTTGTTCCCTCTCGAGTCTTCTTTTTATACAAACACACACACACACACACGGAAGCTTCTCTTCTTTGAAGCCATGTCCCTTCTTCCTCTTATTAAGCCAGGATTGAGGACGACAGCTTCACCCTTTTTTCAAACTCTCTTCACAAGCCTGACATTTTTTATACAATAAGGCTTCTCACAAAGGAGGAAACAATCGAAAAAGAAAAAAAAAGAAAGATAAAAAAAATAATACCCCCATGGGATCTGATTCTTCCCTTTCTCACTCTATATATAATTGTATGATACACGATGGAGCAATTTTTAGACACTCACACCAAACATTCGACCCCGCAACGACCTTTATCAATAGCGACGAAGTCACGTACATACATTTTTTCTTCCAAAATTCCAAAAGCATTCGCATGGGAAAAGTTTCGGAGAGGATTATGGGGATATATATATTTTTTTTCTTTCTTTCTTCTTTTTTTGAATTGAGCCCGATGGTTTTATGAAAAATTGGAGGAAAGGCGGGAGGAAAGGATTTTTATCTTTTTGTTTTTTTAGAAAGGAATGAAAATGGAGATTTGGGTGATGTTGCAGATATTATCTTGTGCTGTGGATTGTGATGATAGGTGTAGGAGATCGTATCAGAGTCGTAGTTACTTCGAGCTTCATCTCGTTCGCGTTCTGACGGTAGATGGGGATGGAAGCTGGTGATGTTCGTCGTTACACAAGTCGTTCGACAGGACCTGCCTTATCGAGCTTCCCTCGAACTACACCCCCAACACAATTGGGTCGAAAATTACCACATTACAATCATAATTACTGAACGACCGTTTGCCTTCTAGAAAGATAACCTCAAGGCTCCGAAAATGGTTCACATGGAAAGGGAACCCCCAAAAGTCGTTCATGGCTGGATACTTCGCCGTAATATCGTCTTCGGAGTCGTGGGGTCGTGCATGCGTAGATGATTTTCTGGATTTTCGACGAGTCGGCGCGGCTTGCCTGGGTGCCTATACGCTGAAGCTCCATTGATCAACTTGCGATATACCAATAAAATCAAAGGAGTACCCGAATGCACAAGGGAACCCAACCAGATCCATTTACATATCCTTCAATAGTCCTAGACCTCTACGGTCATCGCACATGTCTTAATCCCGATATCGTAGAAACTTGCCACTGTAAAATTGCGACCCACGGGTTCATAACCACTCCTACTTCATGAAATGACCTTCATTCTTCATAAATTGACGGTACCGGTGTCGGCAAACGGGTGGTTTCATTCTCGATCAAATTTTCGCTATTCCCCAGGCCGTATCCTGGAGAGTCAATCTCGTTTGTGCCATTAATCTTGCCTGAACGGAAATAGTAGACCTACCTATTTCACGATTTTGTAGAAGTAAGAATGGTGGATCAGTTGATTAATTTTAGTTCTTCTCAAGCTTATTCACAATACCCCCGCTCTGGAGGAAACTATAATCGAAGCAGTAGTAGAGCATGGAACAGACTGGACACTGGCATATTCCTCGGTGTAGAGATAGGCCTTGAAGAAACCCCCCAAGAGCCTGATGACCATCCCGAAGAAAAATTATGTTTCTTAATAAAATGAAATAAAAATGGTACCGGTTATCTTGGCTGTAACGGACATAGATCGTGACAATTCCGTGGTATCGGTGCTCTATTCGTAATATCAAGCGACGGGCATTGGGGGGTTGTCTCGTACCACCACCAGCATTGAGTATTACAATATATAAATCAAATCACTTGTCTTTGCCACGACAATAGTTTCGAATTGAGCTAGCTGCGACATGTCATCTCACTTCGAACTCGAATAGCACGCTTGAAAGCCCGTAAGAACTTCGATGGAGAGACTTAGGAGGGGATACAAAGTAGCAGGAGGGAACACCGCCTGCGAGTGTGACCTACTAGATTTGTAGATACAAGAGGTCTAGATCTGAATATCGAAATCCCTTGAAAAGTGGATTGATGAATACACTGGCTTGGCTTGCCTCGTCGAAATGACAATGACTACTACTATTATACCACGTAACCTACAAATTATGGGTTCACTGCAGTGTCATAGCAGCAATCACACACATGCCCCGCAAACGCCTAGACACGGGAATGGCATCAATCCTAATTTCGTTTGATAGAAGGTTGTTCTTGTAGGGGGAGGTGCCCCCCTTGTTTTTCGTGATATCTGTTGAAATTTTCAGGGAAAATGCGGATCCTCATTTAGACATTACGCCATATCCTAACTTAATATGAAGTTAGGTAGCATACGAGCACTCATGATCAATTGTCTACGATTATACAGGTTAGGAGGGTTATACCCCGAAAATGACTTCGGCTAGAAGACCCGTCCTCTGCCCCACTGCATATTTATAGTTTCAGGGCGCCTAAGTCAAATCTCCAGTGTAACCCCGGGTCATCCCTTGCCCCATAGCGGGGTAATAGTAACACCCGCCTCAAATCTCCTCGATCAATTGAAGAGGTTGGTATATAATCCCAAACCTATTGGACATCGGAACTACTAGCCCCAGATATCTAGATACGACAGCATGAGAGATTCGACCCCAGCAATGCAGTAAGCACGGAATCCACATTACCCGTCTGCACATCGAAGATCTCAAGCGACATATAATTCGACAAATATGGGATGAAGCAAAACATGAACACATGAACATGCACATCTATGCACATCTAAGCCGATATTTACGATACGAGAAAAAACTTGGCAAGTAAAGAAATCAGGGCTTTCCCCTCCGGATCTACCTCCAAATATAAAGACGAAACGAAAAAAAACGACAGTCACATCCCATCTACCCGGTCCACAGATATCAACCTTCTATATCCATAAAAGCCACAGCACTTAACCGAATCCAACGGAACAAGGATACATCCTCTATTCCCAGGTACAGACACAAAGCGAGTTTACCCGAACAAAACAAAAAAAAAGAAGTCATGGTCACGACATGACCTGACGTGCATGCGTTCAATTTTTCCGGTCTATCTTACGCTATAGGGTCTCCTCACATCGCTTTTACTTTTTCTTCTTGTAAAATAGGAATAGTCTTTTCGGAGCTGCCTCCGATATACACAGTCGGTTACGTTTCATGGGGAATGCAGGAGGTGCTTGGATTCATAGGGTTTATCCATGCCAAGGAGGTTGGGATGTAAAAAATGTGGAGAAGGGTAACCATAGGTCCGGCCGAAGTGGGAGGGGTATGGAACCTGTGATCTAGACTTGACATATCGATATACAAAAACGGCGTAGACGCACATATATGTCTTGGGATATTCCTACTCCCCGCCTCACTCAAGCCCTGGGCAATTACAACTGTTGGCTCCATGACAATTCGGCATGGGATAGCCATAGACACCCCGTGTCTACCCCGCAGATGCCTAGATTTTATTTGAACAGAAAATCCGGAATCGACCGCAGTCATGAACTTTTTGCCTCCCAATAACTCACATGTTCATCTGCGACAGTTGACAAGTAACCTTGATCTCAAGATCAGATGACGCGCTGCGCGTCAAACTGTACGTACATGCACGCTACGTCCCGCATGTACATCAAAGAAGAAAAAAGAGGATATAAAATTTGCCGGAGTTCCAGATTCTGTGAGCTCAACCATCAAGGAAACATAGAAATTATATCTCCCTCGGAGGACCATGTGCATGTGATCAAGTAGGTAGCAGTTTTTCTTGATTTTTTTTGGATCTTTTTGCCTCCGAGATCCATGATAGCTGAAAAACAAAAGTCCGGACTAGACCAGGTCGGAAAAATTGGAGTTCATTAGCCTGGGGTGGTCGGTCCATGGGCAGGGAGCAGGCTATAGCGAAAGACGCAAGAGCCACCGACATGGGGATGATAATTGTGATCTGAGTTTCAAATTTCGACGCAAACAAGCATCACACAATTAATCGTAACGACCAAACTAATTGTCAAATTTCATTTATTTCGTCTCCATTAATCCCATCAAACCCGAAATGAAAAATGTGTGCAGTGCTCGGACTATGAAAAAAAAAATCAACAAAGGGAAAAAAAAGTTGCCCCTTGCAGATAAGCTAAGAAAGAACCGGCGGCTTGGATAAATTCACTCTGGCAAATTTGGCGAACGAGTAAAAAGAGCAAACAAATCAAAAAGAGAAGGGTAGAACAGGGGTTGAGGACTTACTGCGAAGGTATTATGAATGAAGAGCAGAGAACTGCAGTTTTAATTGATTCGTTTAAATTCTTTTTTCTGGTCTTGTCGATACGAGAAGCCCGAGAGGCTTTTTCGATATGGGGCGATTTTAAGCTTAAAGGTACCAGGGTTGTAGACGAGTGACAATTTGCAACTTCAGGGACGCCATCACGAAGATTATGGCATCAAGTGACGTTTCTATTCGAATTTCTATCGGGCCCGTAGATTTATGCTCACAATCTCTTTTCATCGCAGCAGAATAGATAGGTTTATTCGCGAGGCATGTATCAAACCGAGGTCTGCGGTTCTGGATGCATGAGCATCACCAACTTCAACCTCAACACGAGACTTTGTGGTATTTATTCACCAAGCAATTGTGTTGTCTTGTCGTCCCGCCTGTAATTGCCGCCATGTGATGCGATGTCACTCTCGAGTTCAGCTTCCCCGCATTCTTTGCATGAGCTCAAAGAACTAAGCTTGTGAAGGTAATAAACGGTTCTTCTTAGGGGAATTCAACAGTTTAGGTTAGCTCTTTGGAAGGGGAGGTCGTTGCTCCCTCAGGCCACCTTTTGAGATTCTCATTGCATCCCAAACACTGCACAAGTCCGTCCGTTCGGACGAAATCATGGCCTGTGCGAAGGGTAACGTTGGGGGCGTCCATTCAGTAATCGGGGTGTCAGCAGGTGATGTTTTCTCCTGACAGCATCCACATCTGACCTCACATCCATCGAGGGGGAAAAGAAAAAGGGCTTGGTTTCAAAGATCCCGCCCTACATACGCCATCGAAATCATGACAGGAGATTTTTTTTTTAAAAGTCAAAGCCAGGGATGACCTTAGTGGACACTTTGCGCCATCTCCCTTATTGGAAATTTCCACGATGACCCCCCTTCTTCCATCGCTATACCGATGGCCTCATTCGCCCAATATGTCTTTGACCTGTCTGTGAGCACACAACCCCTGGTCTTGGGATACAAAAAAAATCTTGAATACGAGCTTGGTGGGTGTCTACGCTTTCGTATGTGTGTCATACGTCTCACACCCCGTCCAGTAGGAAGCTTTCCCAGTTTTCTCTTTTAAAACGAACAAAAAAAAAGAATATTTAGAACACTTGGATCGTATTTCAAGCTGCAGATCAAGGTTACCCCCCGATGAGCGGGGAGAGATATTCCCCTACCGCGCGGGTTTGGGGGCGCTATAGTCGATAATATCGATCTCACAGATTGTATCTACACAAGTATAGTACTCGCTTGAAGATAAGAATCGATTGGACAAAGATCCAAATATGAAATGTGGTGGGGAGGTGCAACAAGCACAAACGGGTAGACGAACCGCAGCAGCAAGCAGTTAATCAAGCTGCAGGCATGCACATCTCATCAAAACCGGCCCGTATCAATTCATCTTCCATACTTCCGCTCATGCGAATGCTCTACTTGCTCTTTGCGCCTTCCTTTCTTTTTTCCCCTCTCGTGGGGAGTTTAAGCGCAACTGTATGTACAGCTGTGGCACTTATATGTATAAGAAGTTGTGATATAGCCACAAACTGCTTCTCTTTTTTTCTGTTTTACATTTCCCACACTTTTTTTTTACCTCTTCCAAGTGTAAGCCGTGGAGAAAGGGAAAAGTATTTCCTTTGTGGAATATTTTTCTTTGTGGGTGTATTTTCCCAGACACAAGGTTTCTGTGTACGATGGCAGAGGCGGTCTGTGCATGCATGTGCAGTACCTACAAGCTATGTTGGAATTTGTAAAAAATAGATGGAAAGCAAACGGTTGGGTCTGAGCTCAGGGGCTGTTGAATTTTGCCAGATATACAGATAGTGTTTGAAAAGTGAGTGAAGGAATCTAGTGTCATGGTGGGACAGCAGCAATATTTTGTTTTGTTGGTATTAGATACACATGCACAGATGAATACAGGTTGTCCGTAACGTTGGTGAGCTGAGAAGGAAAGAAAGATATAGTCACCATCTTCATGAATTAATAAGGATAATGAAAGCATGAAACTAGACGACTTCGCTAAAAGTGCGCTAATGATGGATAAGGGAAACAAGGTCTAGATATGAGATATATCCTAGCTCCTGGTATTGACAGTGATGTAGATCCTACGGAAAGGATATGAGAATAGAGTTGTGTGTCCTGGTCCTACAGGAAAGATATTATAACAAAAAGTAACCTCCTTAATTTCGACAAGAATGTTTAGGAAAGAGAGAGAAAATCGATAAGAATGGTGTGTGCGATTGCTTCGACTGGATCGCGGTGTTTCAGTGTAGTCTTTGCTGATATATGAGCACGCTGTGAAAACTGAAGGAGAAGTTCGAACCCGTACGCGGAACGCCTGTGAAAATGACAAAGGAAATGAAAAGCGGAACATTTCGTCCTGTTATGTGGGTGTAATTGTGTAGGCAATCAGTCGACAGGGCCGTACTTGAGCCATCGTACACTAGGGATGGAAGATTAGTAATTATTACGGATTATATATCGAAGAATACTGCGTATTAACTCACATTTTCTCGCCGATGGGCCTCTTAATTGGCTGGGGATTTGGAGGTGGCATCACAAATATATCCTACAATCTACTTGTTAGAGAAGATTCTATGATCCAATATAACTAGTTTGGGAAAACATACCCTCTGGCTCTCTGTCGAGCTCATATTTGTAGAAGTCACTCTCCCAATATTTGTAGGACTTGGGATCGTATCCCTCCTCTGTGATTGATCCGACATGGCGACACTTCCTCGACTCGATCTGTCGAAACTATGAAAGTGGTTGGAATTCGGCGGCTGTGGAAACGCCGCCAGCGACGGTTGATGCTTTTCCGCAGTAGACGACGATGTTGATGCGTTGGAACCTTTCCGCGACTTGCCAAATAGTCGCTTTAAAGAGCTTTCTTTATCCACTTTATCGAACACTTTATATGTGTGGAAAAAAGAATTCAATGGTAAGTCTCAGTTTCAAAGGATTTTTATATGGAGGGCCGGAGTAAGATGATGGAGTAAAGGAGGGAACGAAGAAAAACGTGGAGTGCGGGAACAGATATACCCCATCGCTGTCCTGTTTATGGTTCTTCTTGGTAAAAGCAAGGGATATGGTACATGCAAGTGCGTACTGACTTACTTGGAGGCGATGCCCAGGGCCGAA
The DNA here is from genome assembly GCA_036971715.1 of Arthrobotrys musiformis. Taxonomy (NCBI): domain Eukaryota; kingdom Fungi; phylum Ascomycota; class Orbiliomycetes; order Orbiliales; family Orbiliaceae; genus Arthrobotrys; species Arthrobotrys musiformis. Next base: position 856,200 of record JAVHJL010000011.1, on the reverse strand, counting down.
GAAAGGGCTAAGAAGGAAAAATACTAGGTTCCAAAATGCCAGCAAGTTTGCAAGACCAGATGCCGGGTGGAGTCACAAGCAGCAATCAACGTCGGCGTATGTGTGGGGCGGAACTGGAGAAGAAAAAAAAGTCTGGGGTTCGGACGTCTAATATAAATTTTCAAGTTCTTCTGGCGTCCGAGGCGTCGTCGGTGCAGGCTAGCTTGATCTTGAGGCCACGGCCACAGTCTAGTCGTCGAAAGTGTGGGAAATGTTCGAAATGGGTTCAAGGCAAGTGACTTTGGGTATTTGGTTGATTCGATATGAGGGCTTGCCAGGGACCTTGCAAGACTTGCAGATTGGCGAGAACAGTAGAATGGGAAGTGATTTGGGGACTCGTTATGGATAAATAGGACGAGGACGAGGAGGTCAGCGCTCAAGCTTGCAATTAACTTGTACTTGCAAGATCAAAAACCTCAGAAAGATCTTGTACCCTCCTCCTTGAGACGCAACCTCCCTGACAGTTTTGGACAGTTTGATGGAGGAGGGGACTCTGCCAATTTGCCCAAGTTCTGGGTCGCGGCAATCCTTCCATGAACATGTGCCGTGTCCGACATCCAAGAACTGGAATATTGGCTGGTCCCGGCTTGCGATCCTGGCAGCGCTGGTACTTTCGAAACATCACAGCTGTGTGGACAAAGTACATGTTCCCCGCATTGAACTTTGTATTGTTCTAGGCGAAAAAACTAGCGTGCTTGCTCTGTCCCTGGGGTCTCCAGAAAAGAAAACCAGTTGGTTTTGGCCGACCAACCGAAGTTGGATTTGATCCCTGAAAGACGTTTTTGTGGAGTACCTGAGCGCACTCTGATTGGTGAATGCATAAAAGAAAAATACCCAGGTCTATTTTACCCTGCGCACAGAAAAACTCGAAGAGGATGATGCAGAGTAACATTTTTGTGCAAGAAGGATCACGCGGGTCTGTGAGAGGTCTGATTCTGCTCTTGGGGCCTGCAAGTCGTCTATAGTTCCCGCATGCTAAGGGGATCACCTTCCCACGTTTTTCTTTTGCTTTCGCCCCCCTCGCTTTGCTTTGACAGCTGCTTGAATTAAAAACTTCATTTGCTGTAATTTTCCATGGGCCCCGATGCCTGCCATGCACAGGAAAATCGTTACGCCGAAACTCCTCTTCAGCTTTTGGTCAACTCGCACCAATGGGGCCGGGCTAGTCGTTTCGGCGCTCCGTGGCTAATCAAAAAACAACCCTTGATGGCCAAAACCAGACGACAGTTCCTTGATTTCTTTTGCATAAGAGATTCATGTGACATTTTAGCAAAGCAGACAAGAGTGAAAAAAGGTTTCTTCAGAATGCATAGAAGTGGACCAAGTACCTAGGTTTTTCCTTCCCAGCCACATCACGGGCCTTGTCGCAATATCAACGTCAAAACCCGCCGAGTTCTGGGAACCCAAAAAATTTTCAGTTTCAGACGAAGAGCAAAAAAAAGTGGAGCCGTCCTAAGCTTTCGATGGCTGACTAAATTGGCCTTGGTTTCCTATGTATGTAATGCGAGCACACGGACGCCGGGCGTCCAAGGACGACGCCATGATCGACGGTGCATGAGGGGGAGACAATGTAAACTGCAGCCCGTTCTCGCTGGTACAAGTGTGCTATTGGCCTGCATAAAATTGGAATAGACGGATGCATCGATGGTGGTGAATTCGAAGCTGCAACTTGCAACTTGCGACTCTCAAGCCCGTTGGCATCAGACGCCCCAAAGAAGATACGTTTCATGTTGCTCGTCCCCTTCAGCTCTTACGTACGACAACCACGCTCTTCATTTTAAAAAACCTCACCAATAAGAACACCCTGGTAAAAAGCCACATCTGCACCAGCTTTGACGCAACAAGAGGAAAAATCAAAAATGGGGTGTCACACGTTTCGTCAAAAAATATTATTATCAGTGCTCCATCTACTTGCGGGTTGGTGTTACGAAAACAGTCCGCGATATCATCAGATTTCTGTGAGGTTGTGCTTTTGGGGCTTCGCTCCTGCACCAGCTCATGCTTCATGACTTTTAAAATATGTCGATCAGAACCCGCGAGATTAAAGTTGTTATCGGGGCCTATCCCTGTTTATCCAAAGAAGCCGATGTTCTGGCACGCGGGATGGGAGAGAGCAGGCATCATCCTGGAGAAGCTTCATTGAACGTAATTAGTCCTCATTCGACCATGCCAAGCGAGTCACCTTTTTACGAGACTGCAGCTGGGATCATGGAAAAGTCAATGGGAAAGTCGAGCAAATCTTAGCTATACCAATTATCCAGAGAAAATAGGTAAATGGTAGCGAGCGAGTACTCTCCATCGCAGAACCAGCGTCTACGAATTATTCAGCCATATCAGCATACTTTGACATACATTCGGGTAGGAACTGTTGACGATGCAAACCGAAGCTCTGAATGGTTTCCCGTTAATATACCATGTGGTTCTCGGCTCAGGGTTGTTTTCCGTGTCTCAGAAGGAGCTTGTGAATGGACCAAGGCGGGGGAACCGAGCGCGCATGCCGACGAAAGCTTCAAAATAGCGGGTTCCCGAGGTCGGACGGACAGGCGGACAGTTGGAGGTACCCACTTTTTATATGCATTTCAATATCACGGTAGGAGCTTGATGCAAGAGATGAAGGGTACATATTGTATTTAGACTCCGTAAAATGCGAGCTTCAGGAGGAGCTGAGCGAAAGGAGGATTTATGCAGCAGATCTCAAATCTTGTTTTTAACCCTTAATTTTTTTTTCAGAGTTTAGTATGCCGACTTGTATATTATAACCACACACCTATAGAGCGTAGAGGTAAGTACAGTGACCGGCCTAGCAAACAAGGCAGGTGCGATTTCACCCACTCAACGCTGCAATGCAATGGCCAGGGTTTTTGCTGTAGCTGATGCAAGACAGCTTCGACACTTCAGTCCCTCGAGACTCTATAGGCCGAATCGCTTTCTATCTCTCACAGTGAATATACTTCGAGGGGTAGGCCACAATCCGTAAAATTCCCTAATATCCACCAGTCGACCTATAGTAATCACCAGGGTTTGGTTCCTCGGAGGAGGGATTAATACTCGCTGGCACCCCCCTCCCTACACCCTCGGACTTCCTTCTCTGTTCGTCGTAATCGCCTCCATACGCCGGCTCCGGCACAGCGGTCTACGAAAACAATATCAAATCCCCAAATCAGCGCTTTGTCCACCCCCCAAAGAGTAATTAAGCTGTTAGAGAGTCTCCTTACCGCCCCTCGAGCAGAGTTCTCACACCCAATACCACATCCAATCTTTTCCCCGCGTTTGAAAACCTCACCACGTTGATTCGGTCCGTATTTAGCGGTAGATGCATCCTTTACGCTTTCGCACTCCTCGGTACGGGGTTTGATGGATTCGAATTCCGACTTTGCGGACGATTCCGATGATTATTCGGGTGTGACCGATGAATCTTGGGAGTACCCTACGGGACTCGGGGTGGAAGACATTTTGGTAGATATTGTGGGGTGGAGGCAGGGGTCGGTACGTCGATACTATAATATCGATGTGATCAATGTCGTCGCCCGTAGCACCGTATAATCATCGATATCGTTAACGTAATTAACGCTACTTCCCCCTCCTAGTGTTCCCTTAAGTTAAAATTCTTTTCCACGAATGAATCTCTACAAGCGTGTTAGGAATAAATCTATGCTTACCTCTATACCACATTTTCACCTCTACAAGGACAATTGGTCCCCTCCCCACAAATCGGACTTTTGACGTCACCATTGCGACTTGACCAACCGCAACAACGCAATCTTTCGTCTCCAGGCCTTCAAATTCCAACAAAACTTGGGGTCTCTCGGATCATAACTTATAATGCACAATGGCGGCTAAATGGACCGGATTATATCGATGAGCCTACCGACTTGGGAAAAAGGGGACCCGAGGTAGTCTTATGTAATATATCCTCGGGACGAGCAATTGACCATTCGATGTTTGTGGTACTTGAATGGTCTGTTCACAAGTGCATTGCACATTTTGGCTAGCCCTCGTAGCTAACAAATTCGCAAAGCGCACCCCGACGTGCAAGATACTGGTCTACGAAAGATCCAATTTGCTATATATACACTAGGTACCCATACATCGCTGTTATCTCACTCGATTTTGCATTCGAAGGATACATTCGGGTGGCCCCCGAAGATCTTAAGACTCCGTAAGAATATATCTTAAATTTATAAGCCATCAGGGACTACCTGTATAATCCACTTGTCTTCACCCTCGTATGCCGAAGCGTTTTAATATCAATGCAAGACTCATATTCACCCAGAACTAAGAAACGGAAGAAAAAGAATATTCGGCCGTGCTCAGAATCACACATAGCCCCTTCAAGCCCCGCCGCTTCAGAATATCTTTCAATACCCCTCCATCAACGGGACTAACATAAATAGTGCGAATCACAAACACCCCATCTATAGGTATATATACGCAACCGAAAATTCAAAAAAGCAAGAGAGAGGAGATTCAACGCTCATCAATATTCTGTATTCAATCATCTGTCCAAAAAGAGATCCCTATCGCTCATACAAAATATTACAAGGCTATGCCAGGTAAAAGTAAAACCAACCTTTGTCACACCAAACACCGCGTGGGACTGGACGCTTTCCCTCCAGTTAACACAGCTGTTACCGCCCCATGAGGAAAAGAGAAAAAATAGGAATCAGTAACACGCTCGAAGGAGTATCAAACAACAACGGGAGGGAGAGGAGAAACAATAGTAAACAAGCGAAACGAGAGAAAGCCGTCCGAATCCCAAATTCTCGCAAGCCATTGCCGCTGGTTTCCCTTACAGCACCAGGGACAAGTAAATGATAAAAAAACAACCTAAGCTTGCGGACAGGTGGAGCGTTGAGAACTCCATTCACGCTTCTCGCGCTAAAAAAAACACTAACAGCCTCATACCCAAGCAATCAATAGAAGCGAGAGAAACAGGAGGGAGATATATTACTCAATCCCTCCTCCTCTCGTCCTCATCGTGAATGAGCGGCGTAGTCTCGCCGACATCGCCGTCCGGCCTATTAACATCCACCCCAATGGCCCTCAGCAGCGTTCTCCACCAAATATCCGCTCCTCTACCCCCTCTCCCTTCAACCGCACCAATCGGCCTATCACTAGCGTCCGCTTGGTTTTCCTCGTCACCGCCATTGGTAGTGCTATACCCGTTTCCGCCACCTAGAGCCTTCACCACGTCACATTTGCAAACCGGGCAGGTCCGTCTCCGTGTCGTCAACCAGGGTGTGATGCAGTTTACGTGGAATTCATGGCCACACGGCAGTCTCATCACCTGGCTTACGCCTTCTACGTATTCCTCTAGGCACACGACACACTCAGGCGATGGTGGGAAGTATTTGAACCCAGGCAGGATTCGCATATTCCGTCGTGAATACGGGGACTTTGATTTTTGCTTTGCGGATGGAGAGCCAGCAGTAGTCGGTGGTGGGGCCGAAGAAACGCGAGAAAGTTGTGGAAAGTGTGAACTTGAGGCGGAAGAAGCTTGGTTTGTATCCGGGAATGATGAAACTACTAGCGATCCAGGCGTGAGTTTTTCGCTGTGCTGTGGTTTATTCATTTCCGGTGAAGAGGGAATATTCTGAGGTGCGGATGGAGATGGTGGATCCGATGGTGGCTGGTATGTATGCACAGGAAGTTGATCAACGAGACTCTTCGGTGCCCTCCATCTTCGTCGCCTGTACCTAGACCGCAGTAACAGCATCGTGTAAACAACTGTTAGGGTGATCACAGGACTAACGACAAGCACAAGCAATGTGTCGACAAACGGAGAGCTACTGAGTCTCGTCGGCGTCAACGTGATCCATAGCCCATGTGACATATCTGGCTTATCTGGTTTTCCACCGGGTTCGCCGTCGCCTTGTCCAAGCCAGCCGAACCCTTCCAAGGCCACAGATCCATCGGTTACACTATTACCTTGCTCGTCATGTGGCCCGAGAGGGGTGTTATCACTACTGTCGGGTTTTCGGGGTGGAGTAATTTCGTCATAAATTTGTTCGACGTCATCGAGCTCTGGGCTTTCAATGGCCGGATCTGTTGGCTCCACCGAGTACGGAGAGTAATCATCCCGAGACGACCGGTCGTCCGACTTGTATTTGCTGAAGTAGGATGACAGTCCTCCCCGATCTGGCCTTGGTGTAGATACTGGAGAATACGCAGGTCGTTCTCTATAGGAGCTGCTGCTGCTTGATGTCATTGGTGGGTGTTTTGGCAGCAGGGATGTAAGAAGATGAGCTGTGGTATATGATGTGAATATCGCAGGGATAGAGATATTGGATGTATCCCCTATCGTATATTGTTAGCTCCGTAGCTCATAAATCAATAGTTGAAATATATAAACTTACCTTTGGCATACATGGTCAACAGAGGCCGATGAGCTTCATTGTCACCCACAATAACAGCTATTGCTCCCCTCCTCTGACTCCATAGCACCTTATCATAGAATCCACAGCCTCCCCTTACAACTAGCACTATCTTGCCACTGATCTCAGCGCTCTCCTGTAGCGTCTCAAGATCGGCATGAACTTTGACACGCTTAACGCCAATGTGGTCGTCTGTCTTCGCATCGATCTCCTTCCCAATCAGTATATCCTTCTCATCTCTCCATGTAAATCCATCCCGAGATGCATCGTCACACGCTAGTTCCGAGTCTGGCAAAACAAGAAGCTCTCCGGTGAGTCCCTTCTTCGGCAGCAGCGGTCCAAATGCCGCCGGTTTTGATAGGAAAAAAGTCGAGTTATCCTCTGCTAGGGATATTATTGCCGAAGTGGGGAAAAACGAAGGGCTCGCCGATAGTGGGAAATTCACAGATAACGAGACATAGAGGAGGACGAGTAGAAGAACGGCGAGGGAGACCAGGAGGAAGAGGAGTTTAAGGAGAGGGAATGGCATCGTCGGATTCAAGACGGCAGATGCCCTCCTCCACTTTCCTAATTATTTTTTTTTGTAGGCTTTCAACTCTTCGAATTTCCAGAATTCAAAAAAAAAAGCGTGTTCGAACACCGATGACGAATGAAGATCTTGGTCAACGTTTCCTATGTGGTTTGCAAGATATCCTGCTCACACTTCCTCTCCTGCGGAAGACGACAGATATAAAATATCTCGGATTAGCAATTGACCACCTTAACGACAAACAAAATGATAAAAATAGAAGTACGAGAGGCCAGCTTCGTGCTTCTGTGGGGCAAGGCAGCGAATAAGGCTCATTGTTTGAAGTCGAGAGTTTTAAAGAGAAAGAGAAAGAGAACGGGAGAGAGAAAGAATGAGGCTTAGAAAGAGGTTTCTATGGGGAAGGGGCCCTGGAGAGCCTGCGTAAGATATCGTGGGTCGGGCTGGGCGTGGAAATGAAGCGAAATTGCGGTTGTTTAAAGGCAACGGCAGGATTGGCAGTGAACAAACCTTTCATGGACAGAGTCGAGTACTAGCTACCTAAGTAGAGTATATGTTTGTAGAGCACGAGAGCTGGTACTATGCCACCACGTGAATTTCGAAGCCGAGTTGAAGCAAAATGCGGCAATGAAGTCGGTGGCCGGTGGTGAGTTCGTAGTTGTGTCGGACGAGCACTATTACAGTTGCACTTCACAGTTGCACTTCAGTAGTGGCCTTTTTGCCGCGGGGGGACAAAGAAGAAAGCTGTCGCTGTCGCCGTTGCTGCCACTACAGTGTTATCGGCTGGCTGGCTGAGTAGATCTGGGCTCTGGGCCACAACAGGTACATGCGTGTACTATCTCATGCACATACGCATGTGAGGAGCGGTATTTCTTGATCCCTGTATTCGAGAGTACAGCGAAAAAGGGACGTTTAAATACAACAGTCGAGCTCCTTTGCGGGGAAAGGATATGAGAGAGACGAGTGGCTAGCTAGTGGTGATGAAGTGGTAGCTGAGAGAATAGTCGTGATGACCAAGCAGGAATGTTGGAGATGGGTACGATGGAGGTGGTTGATGGTTGGTGGTTGGTGGTTGATGGTGGTTGATGGTGGTGATGAGGGGCCGATTTTGAAAGGGCAGCGGGCCAGCAATAAATTCGGAACTCCACAGTCAACTTCGCTCGAACTACCTAATGCGCCCCCGTGACACACGCACGCCAGCTAACCGTTAAGTTGACGCAAAACCTCGTCCATCCATCTGCAGACCGGCAAGCAAGCTAAACGATGCTCCTTTTGGGAGGTCACTGACAAGCAGGTGGAGTGACAAACAACAGGCCACGGCGGGGCCTTGATTCAGACCATCACCGGAATGTAGCACAGCACAGTACAAAGGCCCAAGCATCAAGTGAGTTTTACCCGTCCGGATGGGATTAGATGAGGCGCTTCTCGACCGGAAGCAGGCTAACATGCTCCCTCTAGAAATAACAACTTGGGCTCCCCAATTTCATTTTGATCGTTGGTTACCTGCTAGCTCTAACTAGCATGGCCATATGGGCGGTTATCGTTAATTAACATCACAGCCTCTCCTTCAAGAGAACAAAAACTCCCCGGATTTCCTCAAGTTTCTATTCAAAGCGTCACGCCAGCCAAAGCGCCCCACGAGGATTCGTACTCCCCTGTCCGCAGGAGAAGGAGAACAAGTTCGTATGCCAAGACCCGACTGATCTTCTCTCGAATCTTTATCCGGAAAGATCCGAGTCAAACAAGGGAGAGAAAAAAAGTATCTATCCGAAACGACCAAAAAAAATGCCAGCCGCTGACTCGGGCAATTGCTGTGAGCGTTTGCCGAATTCCGAATGGCATCGATCTGCTTCAGCTGGCCAGACTCAAGGCCTGGCCAAGGTTGTATAAGAAAAACAAAAGAGTTCTTGGAACCAACAATGTTCGTTGTGAATGTTTATGGAAAGAAAGTTGAATATTTACGTTGGGAACCTCTTGGGCAATCTACTTCAAAGGATGTCGAGGTAGCTCATTTCGGTGGGGTCGAAGTCTAAGAAGCCATGCCGCGAGAGACTTAAGATCGAATCCTTTGGCGAGGCTGGCGAAACCGTTGAAGCGTCGGGGCTGATCTTTCATTGGATCCAATCAATCCTGGTATCGATACATGCATCCAACACCACAATCCAATGATCGGGATATGATACTTACAAACACGATGTTGAAAGACCTTCTGGAATAGAATGAGACCGGTCCAAGAGGCATCCGCTCACTAAAAACCCACGATATCTTGGCGTCAACATTATAGCTTTCTTCTCTAAATATGGTATATTATTGATCGTAGTTTTGCGCCATATAGCTATGACATAGCCACCACAAACGTCTAGGCTGCCTTCTTACAATTGGGCCATGGATGGGCGAGCAGCGGTCCGTCCTGGCCGTATACCGCTGTGGGGCATTAGCGAATCGATACTATTGTGTGTAGTAGTTAGTGTCGAGGCGACTGCTATGCTGGCGGTTTTAATGTCTGGCTCGAGAGCTTCATGATCTAACATTTCAAATTCGGCTATACATATAGCTTCCAAGTAGATCATAAACTTCATTCTGCAAACCCCTCCAAATCACCAGCTTAGCGCTTGCAATTCGAACCAGCCAACCAGCCCAACCTCCACCGTTTCTCTCCGGCAGCTTTTTACACTCCTTGTGTAACCATTGGGACACGGTTTCGTTTTATTCTACGTGATGATCGCCCTCGGCTCCAGCAAACAAACCAGGCCAGGGACGGCTCGGGGTCTGTACAACCGTGTCTAACTGACTTCATACCTAGCCTTGAATCCTATACCATGGTCGTAACTTCATTCGACTCCATGCATAACTCAATCAGACGACGCGGCCCCCCAGACTACAATCAGAAAATCCATGCAAGCAAGATCTATTACGTTGATAACAAGCCATTTGTAGATTGGACACCCGAAGCCGAGTTCTCGCTTGCGTACTTAAGCTACGTGTCTTGGCACTAACATCCACACTCTCTGCGGCCGCTTCAGCTATAGAGGGTATTCCCGAGTTCACAGGTTCGCCTTCCTGCGCAGGTTCATATCAAGTGAAATAGAATCAGATTTCCTATAGCGAGATCTATTAGCTCTTCTTGCTAACTCCATCCGAATCGGCTCCAGCTGACCCCCCAGACTACATGGCTCGAAGCGAGCCCACGCAGGCACAACTATAGCTACAAAGGTTAGCTAGTGGAATCAACTGCTGTGTATGTAAGCCAGACCGTTTTACCAGGCCGTTTTAAGTGGTCCCTCTTTCGAGCCTCGTATGCACACCGAGACCCGATGCTTCCTATACTTCCTCCCAGTACCGTGTATCGAGGTCTCCAGCCGAAGATCCTGCCTTAATTTGGGGCCTTCATCCCGAGTTAGTTATTATAATTTAAACGCTCGCCGCTTGCCTTAAAACACGCGGGTGGTCTTGTGTAACTGTCGATGCGGGGTCTAGTTGCCGTCGGCCGATACAAGCTTTGATGTTCCAAAGAGGCCATGCCACGGCTCCACGTAACTACGTAGATCTATGTTTCCGACGTTATGAGTATATTTATCTTCGTTATCTCTAGGCTCGGCATTCCAATCTTGAAATGAATCCTGCTATCTGACGATAGCGATGGATTTGTTCTCTCCCGAAGAGATAGAAAAGGGTAAGAGGAACATGAATCCATTTCGTACGTATGCATAGCTGTGCACCGTTTTGGGCAGCTTTAGTAGATACGTTAATCCTACGATCTAATCATGCTAATCTAGTAACATGAGTGATTGCCTTAAAAGGATTCTCTGCTATAACGTAGAAAACCGTTCGAGATCCGGAACATAAAAGGCGGCCGAAATCCTGTCCAAGAACACTTTTCTATTCGATATCGATATACACTTCGAAGATCGAGATACGCTCCTTTACCCTCCTCCACGAGATCCACCTTCAAATATATACGCATTACTATCCTTTACATCCCGCTATATATACTCAATCCACAGTCCTCTTACCAAGATATACATACTCCACCATGAAGGCTTTTACGTGGCAATTCCTTGGGTTCTTGCTCCTCCTCGCCACAGTCGAGGCGGGATGCCCACCCTCCGCTGCCGTGAACTGCCGGACGCACTGTAAATCCGAGGATTGTGAGAAATTCAATATCACGATCAACAAGAAGGATGAATGCATTTGCAAATGTCCTTGCAAAGGCTCCGAAAAGGTATGTTTCACCGCAATACCGTTTGTTCTTCAAAAACCTCTTGATGGATGAGTGCTAATGGTTGCTTAACACAATAGAAAATCATGGGGAAATCCTAAATACTCGCCCCTAAACTAAGACACGAGATAAGTTGATGGTTTGAAGGAGGAGTAGGAGAGTTGTGACGAAGGCGCTGGAGAAGAGATCTAGAAAGGAATAGAAGGCTGGAAAGGAATAGAGAAGTGAAAGTCTGATTTATCAGGAAGCGATGCGATTTAGACGTCTTGTTGTATCACAGATTCCGATACGCACATGTACTCTAGATTTCTAAATTGAGATCGTATCTTAAGATCTTAAACCATATGCGCAAAACTACGCCGTGATGGAAGTAAATAGCTAGCACCCATTGCAAGTCCTCGCTCGACATAGAGTGCGCTCTCGAGCTTTATTGTGCATTTGGATGGTCTCATTCGATCATAGCCTCACCTAGCACTTGAACTAAATCCCTTTCAAATGCGATTGTTGGAATATCCTCATCATGATCATAGTCAACGTATTTTCGTACGCGCATATATTATGCGCAGGCAAGACCTCAACTTCCTTTCAGAAGCTAACCATGCAATCGCCAAATTTCTTTTTATATATAAAAAAAGAATATTAATTATTCTATTCAAGGCTGGATAAGTGTAATAGATATTATAGGATTAATTCAGACAAATGGGGTTGTTTTGGTGAACCTATACTTCATGGAACTAAATTAGCTAGTTTACACTAGCTAGCCTACCTAAGTAAACGACCCTTGGGGCCCTCTTACTCGCTGATCCATTAATTTTTAACGATCAGAACTGACCAGTCTCGACACTAGCTCGTTAGTATTATAATATGTTGTATCGAGGCCGTTGCAACAATATATTATAGAATATTGTTACTCCCCAAGGTACTAGACTATTGTACCAGTGACAACCATGTCACACTGAAATCGCAAGAAAAAAGCCATTCTATTCAAAATTCAAATATACGTGCGCATATGCCTATGCCCCTCTATCAATTCAATTGACCGCCGTTCTCCGAGATCTCGAGAATGCCAAAACGCCCTCGATCTCGCCGACCTCCGAATTCCAGTCGCGAAATTTAAACCCACACTGAGGCAAATACCCCATCACGCCACAAAACCTCCCGAGCTCTCGACGTTCAAAAAGCATTCCAAACTAAACTCCACCATGAGAAACAAGAGGCGTGTCCGATGACGAATAGTCAGCTCACTAACTCTCGGGTCTCGCCTCTAGCGCATTCCTCAAGAACCCAGAAACTCTTCACGGAATTATATTATAAAACACCACACCAACAACACGGGGACATCTTGAATTTTTGCCCGGAACGCGGGGCGATAAAGTCAGTTCGCATTGTTGAGACCTGATTTTTGGTCTTCGTGCATGTAGAATACATGATTTTTTTTTTTTTTTTAATGAAAAAGGAAAAAGGTGCTAAAGAGTAGAAAGACTCCCGTGAATGAAATCCCCAGTTTTATCTTTAACGCCAAACGCCGCCGAATCCCAAGCGTAGGAAAAGATACGGGAACAAGGAAAAATGGATATGTCGGAGACATAAAAAAACGGGCCTACCGGTATCCCCAGATAGCTTGATACATACGCGGCTTTAGGCCAAACGAGTTAAAAGAGAGAGAAAAGAAAATCAGCTATAGTCGTAGACAAAGGAGAGAAAAAGAAAATTCAAAATGGGAGACGAACGTTCTCGAAGGGGAGTTCCTGTGCAATTTCCCTGGTTGGAATACCTAGATCTCGGAAGTATCCACTTGTGCCTTTGAAGAAAAAGTCTTCTGGGGTAATCCAGACGGAAAACTGGTAATTCTTCTTGTGTTTGGCGGACTCTTCATCGATCCTGTCCAAAACCCTCTTGCAGCGGGCTTCATCAACTTTGTCGTTGATCGTGATACATTCTCCCGTCTTGGGGTCTGTGCCTCTGGAGATCATGGGCCTGATCTCACGGCGGTAAAGTGGGCCAGTGTATCCGAGCCTCTTCAGGACTGAGCGTTCGTTTATAGCACTTGTACTGAGGAACGGCTTATTATCGTCATACGGAATGAGAGGGAGTGGGAGAGCATCGAGATATTTCTTGGCCAACTGTCTGCATGTTAGACTACCCGTCCATTACACGAATCCAAAAAACGAACGAAGATGAGATGATATGAGGGGATGGAGGTATACACTTACTCGAATGCGTGTTGTGAAGCAGACGTCGTTGTGTCCACCGCTAGCCCTAAGAGCGTCCCAATCGATGGTGCTAGCATTGTCTCTGTATTTATACAACAGAGCCTTCCTTTCACCATCGTTCTCATCGGCCAAGTCGCCAGCGAACCCCCAGGCATTCGCAATATTCTCAGCCATACATCCACAGATTGTACGGAGAAGAGCAATGATTTGCCAGACGGCGGAATTGATCCTTTTGGGGATCATCATCAAAGCAACGGCACCTCCAACACCAGCGACCATCCCTTCAGCTCCATGGAGAGAACGTCGGAGCGTGTCCATTGTGGCCTTCTTTTTCAACTGGCCTTTATACCCATCATGGAAAGAACCCAAGATATTAATGATGGCATGACTGGTCTGGCAGGCCGTGATAAGGGTAACAAGTCGACAGACGAACGAGCCTTCGAGGGAAGCATCGGGGCTCTGGAGCAATGGATTACTCTCAACGGAGCTGGTGTAGCAGACGACGATGTTCTCATAAGTACGGATAGCAGCATCGAGAGATCCTTGTCTAACAAGCTTACTGCCTTCATTGTAGATTTCGAAACTAGTATTCCACAATTCCAAGGTTTCGGCGTAGAGCCAGATGATCTTGTCGTTGAGCTTTGAGAGGAATATCCCCTCGACGTTACGGTCGTTAAGACCTTTGGTGGTTACGGTCTGGCATGAGGCACGGAGTCCCATGAACAAAATGACCAGATCTCTGTGGACCTTGGAAGCCACCTGTGGTGTGGCTTGGGAGGAAGTTGGAGCCTGCTCCAAAACACTCCCGCATGGCTGAAAATTGAATTCGTAGGTAATCCCACGGCCATCATTATCAGCCCAGTCTATTTGTGATACACTAGTAAGTTTGTGCCACTGTTTAACATTTGATGGGTGACTACTTACTAAGGAGCTTCAAGAAGCGATAGAAACCCTTGATATTCTCCATTCCAACAAGAACAAAAACGTATGGTTCTCGCATCTTCGGTCCCAAGAACAATGGCTTGACAACAATGTGAAGCTGTCGGCCGCGGATGGACCTGGTAAAACTGGTCTCATAGAAACAGACCAACCCTCTTTTGAGGGCCTCCTCGGCGCCAGTCATGTACAAAGCAACGGTAACGATGGGCCCGTTGCCCGCATAGAGGATCCCATGGGCCTCTCGGTACGTCTTCTTGTTGACGCGAAGGATGTTCGTGTAGAAGCGAGGCTTGACCTTACCATTGAGATCCTCATATGTATCGGCTACCTTGCCATCGAGAAGACATCCATAGATCTGGTTCCTGATCTCTGGAGGCATGGTCTCAAACGTTGGAGTGGTATGCTCTGGGGCTTTGAGTTCTTGCTCCATTGTGGGTTTGGCCTCTGGAGCTGACATTTTGATGATTGATGGAAGTTAAAGAAGGGTAGAAGAGCTCCCCCAAAGGTAATGGACCTAGAGGAGGAGAGGATGGTCTAAAGAGAAGGGATTCGAAAGAAGAGATTGGGAAAAGAGTTCAAGGTTGATAAGAGTCTTTACCTGAAGACACAGGTGTGAGGCTTGGTAGATTGGTGATGATGGTGGTGGTGATGAAAGACTGGTTGCTGGATGGTGATATCTGTTTGTTTGTGATGAGCACTTCCAAGTCCTCAGAGCAGGATTAGAAGTAGGCACTGAAGAAGACAGTGGGAGAGTGGTCAACGTCACGTCTGGAGTATTCAACGTCTAGGGCAGCTTTGGAGTAGTCCTGTTCTCGGAACGGTTCCGCAGCTCCTTATAACAGTACTAGGGACATCACCAATCCAACCCCAGACGTCATCGATTTGGTACGTATATCGCAATATATTGATTCGGGGGCGGCTATTCTACAATATCTGAATCTGAGAAGCTGCTACTGATGTCTAGAATCAACCTACTGACAAAGGGAGACAGGTACTCAACTCTCGATATCGACGGCGGAAGACGCGAACAAAGCCTGCAAAGCTAGCAAAGTATCAGCCTTCTAGAAAAACACCAGAACCCCCACGGTGCAAACTGATAACCGCTGGCACAGCCTTAACATCAGCCAACCTACTATAAGGATCTAGACGACGACAAGTTTCGAATGTTTCGAAGCGAGCTTCAAAGGTTTGCTCAAGAACCCCGCGTATATCTTACACGCGGGCTGCAGGCACTACGTATACATTGCCTGTTATAAGACAAACGGTCCAAGAGAGCTCAAAGGGTTGGCGTCAAAGGTCCGATTCCTGCAGCGTAAATTGCAACAAGCACGGTACGCCCCAATCGTGCCCGAATTACCACGTAGCAATGCAAAGCTCAAGGCTTTGGGCGGGGGCTGCATGATCGCCTCATGCACGGTGATATGAATCAAACCCACCCGCAGGATCCTGGAATGCGGTTTGTGTAACCGAAAAATCTCGATGCAATCGATTGATCTTTGGTGGCTATTTTGGTCTGAGCGGAATCCTTTTTCTCTTGAAACGCGAATCCAAAGAGTCAAACACCGCCGAGCTTGCTTTTTTGCTAATATATGATCGATAGGGTAAGAAGAAGTAATAGAATGGGGAGGCTCGTTGTGCAGAAGCGGACCAAAGTGATGCAGTCAATTACCCATAACATTGTTTTGCGCTTCGATTGGATATAATTATAATACATAAAAAATGATGTTAAGCACTTTATAACGCCCCAGAATTAACGAAAAGGTATCGAGTACCTACGCCAAACGGTTGTTGGAAGGGTCTTGAGGTGAGTATAGTGAAAGTGATAGGGGGGTGCGCTGTCGTTTCGGATAGGATTTCTGGCCTCGTCGATATGTTCCAGAGCTATATCTAATGATATATCGTTCGGTGTACTGATGTAATTTCTATTTGGGGATCATATAGCGTCCGCAGGTCGGGATTCCGCCTCCTCTATCACGGTCGCAGCATCAGGATCGCGGTCTACTCACCGCTCCAAGAATATATATCTCGCCAATCTACCGGGCCTCGAATGCCCTCTCAAACCCCGTCTTTTAAAGCCTCGTGAAATTACCCGGATAGAATCATATGAATCTTTTGAAGAATATATCAAATAACCCCCTTCTGCACCAACAGCAAAGCCGTAGCCGGAATCATAATACACATCAACCCAAACCCAATCGCGATCCCAATCGTCCACTTCATCCCCCTATGGTACTGCCGATCCAACTCCTCCTCCTCCTTCCTCTGCGCTTCAATCTCCCTCGCCAACTGCTCCTCCTCAATAACAACAGGATTCTTCTTATCCTTCGCCACAATCGTCAACAACTGACTCAACCTCAAGTCCAAATCCGCCTTCAACTCCCTCTTCTCATGTAACGTAAGATTATTGATCGATGAAGCGATCGAATCCGTCGACGAAGCAGCATTATTAAACGCCGGATTCGCGAATGCGGATGATTCGGCCGGGTTGTACGTCGTCGATTCCTCGGATTGGATGTAGAGGTTCAGATGCTCGAGTTTTCGGCGGATGTCTGAGATTTCCATCAGTTCGCGGAAATACCGCTTTTCGTCCGGGACGATGAAGGGCGCCGATTCGGCGGTGTCTATGTTTGCTGCCATGGCCTTTTTTTTCTAGTGTCGCGGGAGGGGATTATATGCGCTGGGGTTTATATTGTGATTTTCGAAAGGAAGCGGCGGTAGTGGCAATTGTATTTCGGGGGAAGCAGAATGCCGCGATGGATTAACAACCAGCCCGATCCCTAGACAAAGAAAGAAACGACCTTCGGATTCTAGTACCAACAGCGCCGCTATGGTATATGAAGAAGCATGATGTGCCCTCAGCACACGATCAGTGGGGAAAAAGTCGAAGAAAGAGAAAAAAAAGAGCCGCAACAGAAAACGAGGGTTCAACCAGAGTTGTGGCGAGGAAAGCGGTGCCTTTAAAGGCAACCAACCCCATGCCATGTGGAGCTCAAGAAAGGTCGGCACTACGCAAGCTATTCCCCAGAAATAGAATATGCAGGGCAGCAAGAACTGCTATTTGTTTGTTTCCCCTCGCCCCCGTGTGGAACAGAAGCTGGGCGCATCACTTGATCGGTCGGACGAGCTAGCCAAGACCACAGTCCTCTCTGGTTCTCGATACCGCATCTGGGCATAGTTCATGGTATTATCTATCTCCATGGCCGGAATGGAGTACGAGCACCCCAAAGAAATCATCAATTTTGTGAGCGATCGTGATCGTGAATGGGGCCAGTGACCGAAGAAAGCGTGCTGCGGTCGGTATTCGGGACAGTTTCACCCAAACGAGGTACCCTGGCCCCGCCTACCCACTAACACTCAAGACAATTCCAAGCCGGGCAGTGCAAAACTTATCGCTGCACGGGCGGGATCATGCAAAGCAAAGCGCAGACATCTTTTCTCTTTTTTTCCAAAATTAGCTATCCGAACGGAGCTTCGAGAAGAATATAATCCTTGAGCTCTTTTCGACGGGGAGGTGTTTCGGAATTCAAACGTATGATTATGATATCTTCTTTTCTACTTCAGAGAATGGAGATTTGGAGAGTCTGCCTCTTGGGTCTGCCTTCTTTGCCTTGAATATATCGGATCATGCTTGAATACAACCAGACACGGTAGCATTTGGTTTACGAGATAAATAACCGCCCTCCTGCAGAATTTCATGAATGTGCCTCCAACACAACAGCATGGGACTCATGTTACAGCATAAAGCTTTAAATTGAAGAGCTGCGGATGAATCGATTTATTTAGTTTCTTAGCTCATGCGTTCGGTGGTAGAATCCGATATAAAATTTCTAGCAAAGGGTATGTATCTGCGTAGATTATATTTCCAGGTCCAGCTGCTCTGCCAGGTCCAGCACAGAGCAGCTGGGCATATTTAGACTATGCCGCTCAGGTTTGAAACCGACAAGCTAGGTTGGTCTCGTATCCAGACCGCACAAAGAGTGGCCGAAGCTAGATCCCCTCGAGTTACACAGGGACAAGGACCTTGGTGCCATGCATTCACGTCGGACTTATCACATAAATAATTGCCGTTCCCAATATAAGACTAGCTTTTTTCTAATATCCGGCGAAAAAGACACACTTTTCTCCTCAAATACTTCACAGCGACATTAATGCGTAATTAGTTCATGAGGGAGGCTATTTATGTATAATAGATATATAAGTAGAGAGGAATGAAAAGGTACCTAGGGAAATCCCACTTTGCCTGCGTACTTGTATAGCGCCCTCCCCGAGAGAGAGGGTACGCCGGACCTTGAGGTGGAGGTATACACAACTACGGTACGGCAACTGGTAGACTTAAGAGTTGATGCAGAGGATGCAGGTCGACTTACGGCTTTATTTAAGTTAGGCTAGGGCCTTTAAGTCCGCTACGGACCATTCAAGTCACCTCCAAGCTGGCTCACAAGTCTGCGAAATTCCTATATGGTAATTATGTACACTAAATCATTGGTGGTATGTATTTGCATTATAACGGACAAAAGGTATCAAAATTCTATATATGAAAAAATATCAAAACTCCAATCGATACATATCCAGCATAAAGAACATGCCTCATTAAGACCCATTACCAATTAAGACCCCGAATATAAATAAAACATATCTACAAAAAAAGCCCCAAACCTCTATAATCCCCATCCTCAAACCCTCCTAACCATATAGATACTAACCATGCCTCTTCTTAACCACCAACCCAATAATCACAATCCCCAGCACAACCAACAAGATAATCATACAAATACACCCCTTAACCCTATCCCTCCTCGAAACCGTATAATTCGCCAAAGTAAGCGCTCGATTCCTATCCTGGCGGGCTTCATCATCATACATCAACATCGCCTGAGCCGTCGGATCGACAGCCACCGTCATCGCCTGCGACTGCTGAAACGCATACGAATTCGGATCCTGTAAATCTTGGATCCGCTGCATCAATGCTCCCTTACGGAAATAGAGCTTTCGGATCGAATCTTGCAGGGAGTTTATGGTGGTTGGGTCTTCGGAGGGGTTGTTTAGACGGTGGCTGTTTATGATTAGTTAATTTATCGAGGTTATTGGGGGTGGGGGGAGGTACATACTTTAATTCTGTAGTTTCATTTTGTATCTGCGCTTCGATATCTAAATACTCCCTCCGCGCGGCTAGTAGGTCGGGTGAATCATTGGGTGCGTGACGGGTGTATGCTGGTATCGGTTCTTGAGGTCGTTCGAAGTCTTCGTAGGGGTGTGCGTATCGGAATGCATTTGTGGGGTGTGCGTTCTGTGCATGGGGGGCTGGGGGGACTGATGGAATCGATACTTCGGTTTCGTATGTTCCTGGGATTGGAGGGGGTATGGGGGGTTGTGGGAGGTAGGGGTCGTTATTTTGGGGGTGGGATTGGGGCATTGAGGTCGCGCCGGCGCCGGGATGGGAGGGCGCATTGCCTGTTGTGCCGAAGGTGTGTTGAATTGGTGGCATTTTGGATACTGGACTCGTCGTCCTCGAGTTTAACTATCGATATATATCGAACCCGAAAGGGAAAAAAAAAAGAGGATAGAGTAGATATTAAGATGGTATTCTTTGAATATGTGATATAGATATCGATATCGATGTTTCGGTGCGTCTTTGGCGTGCAAGGATATATAACTTATTCAAGCTTTCTGCCAAGTAAATGTGTAAAGCAGTAGGACTCCGAACAGCGACGTTAGTTATTCAGCGAAGAAACATGAACAAGATGTCTTGGAAAGCTTCGAAGTAATTAACGTTAATTCTAACGGGAACCCCAAATTTCTATTCCGGCCCCCATCGTGACTTCTTATATAAACCCGCCCCGCCTGAAGGGTTCGCACGACCAAGGTCATGAACTAGCAAGCTAGCCAGGTAGTATATACTCCACCCGCAGGGTCCGTTTAGAGCCGCCACAATACCCACCGGGGTGGTCACTAACACCCTCCAAATTCACAATTTAAGCTCGTTGTCCGTATGCAAAAAAAAGTAGAAAATCCCTAGGGATTCCAGGTGCAGCATACATACCGCGCATGTGGGACCACCCGTTCACCATTTTCTGTTTTAACCCTGTTTTCCATTCGCCTAAACTTGTGCCTGGTATACGAGGGGCATGTGGCCGCACTGCGACACAGCTGGAGGGATCAATACTGCCCAGGTGGCCCGGGCCGGGTTGATTTCCAAATCACCTCGAAAGGAACGGATAAGTCAGCAGCCTATTGTATATCCCATACAGAGATCTGGTCCGGTAGTTGAAGTATTCACGTTGATAGCCATGGCGGTGCTGGGTTTGCGGGGCAAGCTCGGGTGGTTTGGTAGTTAGGCAGTCGTGCGTGCGGTCGCAGTAGCTAGCAGGCCGCCATGCGGGCTACCTAGATGGTGCTCAAAATAAACTACATACGACAGATAGGCGAAAGCGGGTGCCAGCAGGGAAATCTCGTCTGAAGTTGCATTCTATGACTATTATAGCTATAGGAATGGGTTTCTTTTTGTAAAGTTGAGGCGAGAAAGCTGCGAAAGAACGTGGTTGTGAACGTCGAGTCAAGGCAGGTGCAGGATATCTGCTGTTCCTAAGCCACAACTTGCGCTATAGCGGTCTGGATTAGGAATTGTGCATACGTTTATAGACCGTTTCATTAGACAATCGATTCTAGGTGGTATTAGATATCGCGAGACCTGCTATTGAGGTCGTCGGTTGGATAATTGTTTCGAAGTCGTGATATAATTCTACTCAGCTTTCAGCCTATACCTATGGATTTTTCTATAATATTAATATATTCTGACACAGCAATGATTTGAGTTTATGTGCATGAGCGCTATCAATTGTGCGGGCCTTAGTGGTTTTGTTTGAAGGTATCGAAACCAATAATCATGAGGTTTCGAGGAATTGCGGCTTAATTGATATCTCAAGTTTGTCGCTTGTTTTGTTAGTTCCGTTTAACATTTTCCCGACCAATCTGGTCCCGGATACCGAGCACGTGGGAGTTTATTGATTCCTGTGGCAGGAGCAGGGTTTCATGCCCAGATTTCCAAGATATCTGGATACGAAGCTCGAGATTTGCGCTCCGAATTGTCGCATGCTCGGAAGCTTCGAGTTATTTTTATAACATTCCAAGATTTACGTAAAATAACTATACCTCTCTAGTTACGTCCAATTGATTGTTATGTACTTGTCTAATTAATATTATAATACTGTTGTGAAAGTTGAACATACGACCCACCTGCCATTACCCGAATGCGAAACTACTGTAGAGGACTTCAATTGAAGTCGGTATTGATTAAGCCTCAACTTCAACCCAGGGCCCGGCATCGCCCATCTCCAACTGCCTTCGCTTCTCATCGGCACTCAGACCCTCCACATTCTTGTACCCCCCCTTCCCAAACATGCCGGGCAAATCCCCATCGACAACATCATCCAGCACCTCCCTCCCGCCGTAACAATTGGTCGTCCTCTGGGTCTGGGCGGGCATAATCTTGATGGCGACGTTATACAAACTCACCAACACGCTGCCCAGATTGACGACATACGCCCTATACCCTTGTTCCGGATAATGCGCTGAAGTGTATTTGTTCGAGTACGAAATCATGCCCGTCATGGTTTTGTACACCTGCGGTACAACCCACATGGATATCTTCCTCGCATCGAGAACCCACGTCACGCCCAGCTTCGGGTGCGACAGCTGTTCCTGCGTCGCGGTTTCGGGCGGGGGGTTATACCGTACCACCCGCTCCCTCAGCGTCTTCTCATTATTCAGTATCCGCCGGATGATCAAAGGCGTCATGTACTCTTCGTGATAACTGTTGGGGAGTAGCTCGTAATGCACGGGATGGCCCTCTTTATCGACGCCGTAGAAGCCCTGGAAGAACCATTTGTGGATGAAGTCCTCTTTTTCCTCCGGGTGGGTGAAGTTGGCGTACATGTCGTCCATGTCTTTGTAGCCGAATAGGGTCCAGCAGTCGTCGTCGCCGGAGCGCCATTTCTGGGTGGCGACTATGCGCTCTGTTGATTTTGAGATTATGAGAGACAAATCGGTGCGGAAGTCTTTGAGGTCTTCGTCGCGCCATTCGGCGAGGAGGTAGCGGAGGAGGTATGTTGGGTGGCTCTGGAAGGGGGCGAGTGGGATTGCGAGGGGGGTGGAGGAGAGGGTGGTGCGGAAGGTGGATAGGGCGGTGGGGTGTTTGGAGAGGAATTGCTGGGAGCGCGATTTCAGGGAGTCCGGCGGGAGGGAGGAGATTGCGGCGACTATGGCGGCGTCCCAGGCGGCGTAATCGACGGGCACCTCTGGGTTCTCATCGATGGTCTCGAGCTCCATTTTGGGGGTTATACAGAATCGATCTTGGTTAACTTCAGCTCAGGGGACGCGGCTGTCTTGTATTTTATTACGCGAGCGAGTGGAGCCAATGGGAGCTTGGTATACCATATACCACATAGCATAATCTATGGACTGTTACTATGGATTTACACACTGGAATATGGGGCCCGCCGGTCAGACGGGAACCGCTGGGGGGCCTGGGTCTTAGCTACGTCTGGATTTGCATATTTGCGGTTTTTTTTTGGAAGTTTTGGAGAAAATAAAAAGTATTTTAAGAAATAGAGATTGTTGAACATCTTGGAGTTGACAGACATGGCCAAGCTTGGCTTAAGCTTAGCCCAAAGTTTCCATTCGATATGTGCAAAAGTTGCCCTGAGAATCTGAAGACCTTAGGCTCTTCTAAATCCCTAAGAGTTATGATCTATGGCTGGCTTCTTACAAATTTTCGAATAGCCCGCACTCGTTCCGCTGGGTGGCCAATATGTCTCTTTGGGCGAACTTCTATCTCTTTAACCTTTATTCCCGTTTCTTCTCTTTTTTGGTTGCGCTCTAAACCCCGGCCTGCGCCAATGTCAAACCCGCTAGCCAATATAATATACTCTCCTAAGCTAGGTCCACGAACTGAACTGGAGAATTGTTAAAAATGTGGTTAAAGATACCTTATATTGTCTTGAATCACGGGCATAACAAGCGCGCTCCCACAGCCCGTCCGAATTCCAGTTATCCAGAACTGCGAGAGAGGACTTGGTATCAGCCCGACTCTCTCAGAATCAGAGAGCAGCAAAAATTACAACATCAAAGATAGATGATATGTGTTGCAGATACTGGTGGGCACGCGAATGTTCAGTCTGTGTCACTTGACGAAGGTGGGCTTTTTATAGGAAAGATTCCTAGGAGAAGTTTTATCCAACTCCTCTCCATATTGATATAGCGGTGCATAGCTCTTCATGCATCAATTATCGAGTCTTGGGGGTGGTTTTGTTCAAGGCTTGGACGCCATACTGTCTTTATAGCCCACAACTAATTGTACAACATCTGTGGATAACATGACAAAAAGTTGATAATAGCGACTGAAGGAGCACTGCGGCGGCCAGAGTTACTACTGCGGGCATCGAGTCTGTAGATTTATATTCAGAATCCGGCGACGCGTGAGGTAACGCAAAAGACGCAACAGCCTGCGCGGTCCGACTTCTGGTGACATGGGGCGTTCAGACTTTTGTGTCACCGCAGAAAACAACGCATGTTCTCCACCAATATTGTAGGCGTTCCAACCTTTCTGCTACCCCCATATCTCTTTATAAATACTGCGCTTGCATGAAATATAAAAATCCATCTCAATATCAAGTATCACCATCCGAAGCGCTTTCCTCCGCAAGCAACCCAGAACGATTATTGTAAACCGCGGCATTGAAGTCTATCTCGCTACCGAATAAAAAAAAAAAAAAAAAGGTTACACACTCGGTTAACCCAAAAGTCAACCGACAAAAGAGCAAAAAAAATGATTTCATTGAGGATCGAACTCAAGACCTCGACCGTGTTAAGGTCGCGTGATAACCAACTACACCATGAAACCGGATGCTTTGATGAAGAGGCTTCCGGAAGGTGCCATGTAATTCTTCCTGGCAATCTGCGAACGGCAGACGCTCAAAATCCCACACGGTTTGCAATGCTCGTGAGGACGAGGGGTGTACAAACCAAACTTGGGAAGGATAGAGGGGGGGTTATCAATGTACTATTAATTGGGTATGAGGCATTCCCGCGGGTTCGGATTCGGGCAGAATATACGGTACTGCATTCAAGCACAATGCTCTATCCATATCTATGATATTGTAATAGTATCGCGCTGGAGAGGTGTCTTTATTATCTAGATAGCTTGATCTAAATACTGATCTGTAGACGTCTGAATTATGTACATGAAGAGATTGATGTATTACAATACTAAACTAATAATTAAGAGAAGCGATATATGTCTATCCGTATACGTATGCGACGGTCCCTGTATCAACTTACCTACTCAGATATCTAGATGACATCTAAGCCTCCTGGTCATCCGCATTCTTCTGACCCTCCTTCTCTCTCTGCTCCTGCAACTTCTTCTCCTTAAGTATACTCTTCCACTCCAGCGCCACCGCCCCAAGCACAGCAAGGCAAGTAACCACCAATCCAACCTGAAATACCTTCTTCAGCGCCTCACTATACGCAACAAGCACAACCTCCCTAACCCCCCCATCCAACCCGTTCAAAAGCGTCGTAGCCCCTCCATCCGTAATCAAATCCCTATCGATCCCCTCAACCCCACTCAACCGCTTCACCAATTGATTCCCCAGCACATTCTCCCCAACGGCAACAAACACCGCCGCCCCGAGTAATTGTCCAAAAAACATCAGCGCGATTCCGATGGGGACGTCTTGTTTCGGCAGGACCGTCTGCGCGGCTAGGTTCGGGACTTGAAAACATAATCCCATACCCAGGCCGTAGACTACTTGATAACCGATCCATTGTTTTGGCCCGCTGTTGATTTGTAGTGTTGAGATGAGACCGGCGCCGACGGTCATGACGCTTGATCCGAAGATGGCGAAGGGGGTGTAGTACCCTAATCTTGTAGTTGCGATGCCACCGATTATGGAGCCGAGGACCATTGATAGCATGAATGGTAGGATGCGGATGCCGGAGTCGACGGCGGAGATGCCTTTGATTGTTTGGAACCAGAGGGGGAGGAAGTATACTATTCCATCACATATATTAGCGGTGGTATTTAGTGGTTTATTGTTAACTTATATGCTGACTTACCAATGATGTACATGCTAGACCCAATGCACAACGTCTGCCAGAACCCCGCGACGACACTGCGCTGCTTAAAAATCCGGATCGGTAGCGTCGCAGTCTTCGGCAAAAGCACCTGCACAGCCGCGAACCCAGCGAGAAGAACCGACATGAGAACCAGTAAAACTATGATACGCCCATTACTCCACTACTCCCATTAGCAAATCCCTTCGAGTTTATAGGAGCATAGAGACAACATACCTCATACTTCTGCCCACCCCACTGCATCGCCAGAACAAGACAAACAACCCCAGGAACCAACATCAAAGTCCCCACCGCATCCAACTGCAGCAGCTTCTCCGCCCAAGGATGCTTCATAGTGTCCTGCTCCGGGATATGAAGCCAAAATAATATCACAACGAGTGAAACCCCGCCGAGCGGGAGGTTGATATAAAAGCACCATCTCCACGATACATGCGAAGTAAACGCTCCACCAACTATAGGTCCCACGATTGACGCCAGACCGAATAGCGCGCCGAATAAGCCCTGCAGTTGTGGACGTTTGTGGAGGGGCACGGTGTGGACTAGACAGACGACCTGTTCACACAAATGAATCAGCTTCCACCATAAAAACCTATCAAAAATTATTTGTAAAGGAGTAACCTACAGTCCCCGCGAAAATCCCAGCAGCTCCAATCCCAGAAACCGCCCTCCCAACAATAAAACTAGGAGAATTCGGCGCCGCACCGCACAGCGCAGAACCCACCTCAAAAAGTAGGATGTTCCCGATGAGGACAGTCTTGATGGAATACAAAGTATAGACTTTCCCCAAGAGCAGTTGGAAAGCGCAGCAGGTCAGTAGATACGCGCTACCGTACCAACCGACGTCTGTTATCGAGTTGAATTCGTCGGTTATCTGGGGGATTGCCTGTATAGTTTGGAGAGAAAAAGTGAGCAAGTCTTTCAACTAGATGTCAATTGGTAAAATATAGGGCATACCGTGGAAATAATAGTTCTATCCAACGCTACAAGAAACATGCTCAAAAACACCGAGATGAAAACGAGAATAGTCTTCGCTTTCGACTGTTTTTGCTGAGGCTGTTCATGTTTAACCTCGACTTCTTCGTCAGGTTTCTCGTCCCCGGGATTTGTATTTGTGGGAATATTATTTGTCACTTCCGTCAATGTCGAATTGGAGGCCGGGGAAGCTGGAGGCTTTTCGGACGCCATTGTGGGATTTTATTCCCAAGGAAACTTTACAATTGACGTGTATTATATTTATTATCGTGGTGCTAAGGAAGCAATTCAAGTTGTAGTATTATAGTTTCGAGAGAGTTGAATGCTAGCAAATGCTCTGATTGGTGAAAATGACTAAAAATTGGATAGCGAAGATTGCAATGATCAGGTCTTATATATATATATTCCAAAAAAGTATCCATCTTTTCGTGAGTACTCGGATCCGTGATGATTAAACGCCTTGATACATGCGCCTCGGGCTTTAGTGAAGCCCGCCTAACATCTCCAACACCCAAACTTTAACCACACATCAACGCTCGGGGAATAGAAAACCCCGAAATACACATCGGTCTTGGCAGCATTCTTCGAACATCCGACAACTTCACAAATCCATAAAAACCATACTTTTATAATACCAATAAAATCCGTAAACGGAGTCTAGACCCAATATCTAAAAAAGTACATCTGGATAAAAAATGTCAACATCAGAAACCCCAGGTACCACTGCCGTAAAACCCCACCGAATCCTCGCCTGCCTGCTCTGCCAGCAGCGCAAAGTCAAATGCGACCGCAAGTTCCCATGTTCGCACTGCAGGCGGACGGGTACACAGTGTGTCCCCGCGGGACTCGTGCAACGTCAGCGGCGCCGCAGGTTCCCCGAACGGGAGCTACTAGATCGGATTCGTCACTACGAGGGGCTTTTGAGACAGCATAATATTAAATTCGAGCCTTTGCACGGCAGTCCTCCGGAGCAGATGCATACGCCTGTTACTGATCATGAACATGGCGCTTCTCCCAATGAGGAGGGATTTGGGTCGCCGGATAATAAAGGGCCTGGTGGGGGGAAATCAAGGTATGTATACACCTATTATTCCGTCCAAAGCGACATTTTACAAGTAAACTACACGATACTGTATTCTGAGCTTGTGATCAAGACGCTAATATTCTTCCATGCATACAGCAATATATGGCGCGCCATGGGGCAAGGCGTAGGTTTCTCACACCAAAATTTCATAGAAAAAAACACCAAGTCAAATTTGACTAACAGTAACATGTTAGCAGTCACGAGAAGAAAGCTCCGAAGACGAAGAAAACGATGACAGCTTTTTCCAAGATGGAGGCGAAGTCGACGTCCACAGCGGCGTCATCAGAAAAGCATGGGACTACATGTACGAAATCGAAAGCAACAATCCACTACTATTCGGTTCCCTGAACCCAAACATCGATATATCGGCCCTACACCCAACCCAAGCTCACATTTTCAAACTCTGGCAAATATACTTAAAAAATGTCGATCCGATGCTAAAAGTAACCCATACACCGACGTTACAAACGCGGATCATTGATGCTGTTGGAGATTTATCTAGTGTTAGCTCTTCGTTGGAGGCTTTGATGTTTAGTATATACTGCGTGGCAATATCCAGTCTTACTGACGAGGAATGCCCGATGCTATTTGGGTTCTCGAAGAGTGAGCTTTCGAGGGGATATCAGTTTCCTTGTCGGCAGGCTCTTTTGAAATGCGAGTTCCTGCGGACGACCGATCGTGATTGTCTGACGGCACTGTTCCTCTACTTAGTCAGTATTCACTCCTCCGGATACAATATCTGGTGATATAATACCTAACTTTAAACTACAGATCTCCGTAAAACCCGAAACGGACCCAAGGTCCCTCTCATCCCTTCTCGCCGTCGCCATCCGCGCAGCCCAAAGAATGGGCCTTCACAACGAATCCACCTACTCCAAACACACGACCCTCGAGGCCGAGCTCCGCCGAAGACTCTGGTGGTCACTCGTACTGCTCGACCACCGCGTCTGCGAAACCGTCGATCACAAAACTACATTCCTCTCCCCGACATGGGACTGCAAACCCCCCACCAATACCAACGACTTCGAAATCCAACCGGACATGAAAACACCCCCAACGGTGCACGATAGACCCACCGAAGCCCTCTTCACCGTCGTCCGCAGCGAAATCGCGGACTTCATGCGATATAGCCCCCCACAACTCGAATTCACAAACGCGCATCTCCACAAACTATTCAAAGAAATCCCAAGCACATCCCTCCCAAACGGCGGTGAAGTATCAACCCTCCAAAAAATAATAGAAGATAAATACCTATCCTCCTGTAACCCCGAAATCCCATCACAATACATAACCCTCTGGATGTCCCGCGGAGCGATCGCAAAGAACCATCTGGTGGAACACTACGCAAAATACTCCGCCGCAGAACAACAAACAGACGCCAACAGAACCACCGCGATAACCTACGCCCTCACAATGCTAGAATGCGATACAAACCTCATGAGCTCACCATTAATAAAATGCTACCGATGGTTCATCAACTTCCACTTCCCGTTCCCAGCATACATCCACATCCTCCAAAGTCTAAAACGCAGACCCGGGGAACCATACGCCGAGAAGGCATGGGATGTTATGAGTGAGAGTTACGAGGCAAGGATGAACGGCGCGATAAAACTATATGGTCCCCTACTTGTCCTTTTTTCCACCATCGTTCTTCAGGCGTGGGGAGCGCGGGAGAAGTTCATGAAGGAGGAAGGTATATCTCCAGAGCCACTGCCCAAAATTCTAGTCGGGATTCGAGAAAAAATCGCAAATATGACGCAAACCAGGAGTGTTGAACAAATTGATAAAATTGGGACCATCAATTTAGATGAATTTCTGACTCCGCCGACCACAGCGGGGAGTAGTGCCGATAGTAGTTTCTTTGGAGGCGGAGCGCACGCGGGTGCGGTGCTTCCTGGGTACGGTGGACAACAAGGGGTAATAGATCTACAGACCGGAGATTTCGATTGGACCTTAATGGACTGGAGTTCTATTGTCTAGCGGGTGATAACAATATAAGCAAAGTACACAAATTGGCGGGGGGGATATAGGAAATATTGTATAATTGAGAAAGGAAGAATCGCCACTACTATAACTTGAGCGGGCCTCTATACATCAGCTTGGCGTCGGCATGTAGGTATATATATACATACCATAGATAGGTAATTATGGTAGCAGGTTAGCGCTATATCAGACCTCATAGATACTCCACGAACCCACTCTAATATTCGAATACGTTCTAATATATCGCCTCCATCAACCCAACCAACCAATCAGCGTTCGCTAAACCACCAATCTCGTCCCAAAACGGCAAGCCATTCAAAATACCACAAGTTGGAACCCCTCGCGTTGCAACACCCACTTCCGTCAGATCATGAATGCATTAAGTAGTGAAAGACTAAACTTGCATGCGTGCTACAAGAGAGCTAGATAGGGTAGTCTATAATCGATCAGGGAGCGATAGAGGATACGTGTTAGGTGTTTTGCCCTACTCTTGCTTGTGCTACCTTTTGCTAGTTGCTACATTTTGCCTGGAGAACTGAGAGTGCCTTTTGTGTGGCTAGCCCGCGGAACCGTATAGCGAGCGCTATTGTATTCATTCAATTCGTTCGGTCCAATTTTCTATCCGACTAGTATATATAATCAAAAAACTAATAACTAAACCAAAATGCGGAACTCGGCGAGTTTATTTTGTTTCTTCATCGGGCTAATAGCCCAATCCGCGGTTCTGGCACAGGATTCGGACCTCGATGTTGGCTCCAACTCCAGCTCCAGCCACTCAAAATTCGGCATCACGGCTACGATAACTGAGACCACATGGGTCTACTCCGTCGTTACATTCTACAGTGCCCGAGAACGACAAGCATCCGGGTGTGCACAATCTCTCGGTTTCTGCGAGGATGTTTCTAGATCGATGTTTGGATCTATGACCACTGGTATTAATTCCCCCATATGACCATTTTCTTCGGTCGAAAGAGGTTTCTGATAAAGAAGTTTAGGGCCACCGTTTCCAACGGCAACTTTGCAAGGCCCGTTTGCGATTGAAGTCCAGCCGATGGAGGAGGTCGTGGATCTGACGGAGACGCAATATCTTGCCATTGCTGGCGAATACGTTGTTCTCTACCCGGGTCCTCATATACCGGGATGGTTCATTGACTCTGACGGAAATCTCATCTTCGACAATACGGGCTTCAGACTCGGTGTCTCCCCACTCGATTCTCAAGTATCAGGAAAGCGAATGACCGAAGATGGTGATAACGGGTATTACACCATCATAGCCGGTAGCAGAGAAGCTCCCTCCGGTGCAGATGTTTTCACTAGATGGCGCGGCGATATAACCACCCCAAACACCACCCTCCACATCCTCGACCAGGACAAAAACACTCTCGACCTCGGATTCATGGGATGTAAATTCGCCATCCCGGATTTCGGAGTCGAAGCATGGCAGTTAGAGGCGATTTATGATTTCGAACAGTTCGTTCAGACAAATTCTACCTCCAACGGCGTCGACCCTGCATTCTGCGCACAGGTTAGATTGGTCCCCGTTACTTCCGTGCCCGTATCGACAGCTGTATCGTCCCATACATCGAATTATATCTCTCGAACTTCGAGTAGCGTACCCACACCGACGGAATGGACTTCATTCCCCATTTTAGTCGACTTCGTAGACCCATCCGGCTCAGACGGGGCATACTACATCGCAGAAGACGGGAATGGATACGCTTACCTCGAAATCACCTCGAACCCCCCATACTACCACTACCACAACGACACCGGGAACCTAACCTCAGAAGTTACCGGGAACGACCTAAAAATCACAATCGCCGACTCCCCCACCACTTCAAAGCGCCAGCTCTCAAACGGTGATGCCTTCCAAGCCGTCGTCACGGGGGACGTCATAACCCCATCCGGCACTTCAATCCCCACCTTCATCGTCTGCGCCCCCACGGATGCATCGTCAACATACTCCCTCGCCCTAGCCTACAATCCAGACACCTACATCGCCCAAAACTCCGCCTTAAACATCTCCTGCGCCACCGCCTCCCTCAGCCTGGATAGAACAGCCCCAACCCCGGAAACAACCATAATCTCCACAACCATAACCACCACCGAACTCCCCACCACCACAGCCGCAATCCCATCCCCCAATATCATCGGCTGTAACGCTCTAAACTACACTCTCGCATATTCCACAACAGGGATCATGAATTCTTTCGCTACAGCATGTTGGTGTTACTCCTATGTCGCCTCCACCGTATCCGGCATCACGACGCAAGAGTGTACCCCAACAATCTTTAAAGTCGTCCCAAGCATATCCTCAATCTCCATCTCCGGCGTTCTATCATCAACAGATTCTTCAAGCGGGGGCACCAGAACCGACAGGGAGAGTATAAACTCCCGCATCCTCCCGCGTAACACCACGATCGATATCACCACCACCACTAATACAAACGACATAACCGTCGTGCCCACCCCTACAGAGTGGTTTTCATCGGTCGACGCGTCGCCGGCGTATTTTACTACTTTTTGTAGCGTCATGTTGGAAGGTAATGGGATTGAGACGTTGACGGTGACGAGTTTGGGTGTGGTTAGTAGTACTGTTTCTTCTGTTGTTATCGAGCAGACGACGGTGCAGACGGTGTGTTATCAGGAGGTGTGGGAGTCCGCTGTGACGATGAGTATGCCGGTTATTGTTATTTGTCCTGCGAGTGTGACGGGGTCTTAGGCTTCTCTTTCTTTCCTTTTTCTTTTCCTTTCAAGGTTCTTTCTTTCGTATAATTTTCGTTTTTTTGTTGATATTGGATAGTATTTTTTCGTTGCAATTGGCATAGATTGTCTAGCTTTAGCTTATTTATTTACTTAATATATACATTTTCTTGTTCTTTAATAGCTGGAACAGCCGGTATGGGTGTTTGGCCTTCTACTCAAATGCTTCGGCATACGTGCGGCGGTTTTACCACGGGAACTGGGAAGACTAATATATCGATCACTACTTTTACAATTCTACAAAGCTTACACGAACGCAATTCCAGGCAGAAAATGTCGAGCTCGTTCGTTCTGAAGACCGGGCTCGCTCATTCATTAATGTCATATTTCTATTCAAAAAAAATAAAAAAATAAGAAAAAAAGTATGTACTAGGGTAAAAAGAAATGAGCTGCGGAGAACACCAAGAAGATAAGTTATACTAAATAACCACAATCAAGGTACGGTCTTCGACGTAGTGGTACTCGTCGCGGCGTTGGGCACGGGGACCTCCCGCGGGATGGCCCCGGATTCGAACAAGGCGAATCCTCGATGACAGGTGGGGGGGTTGACCGGAGCCCCCCTCTCTTTCTCCTGTTCCCCCCTCCTGCTGGGGTTGGGCATCCGACTGCACAATGGCCGGATTACCCGGAACTGGGCCCTGATGGGAGCTCGGCTGCACAATGGTCGAGCATCCCGAACGGATTTCTCCGTAGGTGCGTGGGCGGGCTGGGTGAGGGATTGGCTGCGCAATGGTCAATCTCCTCGTATCATCCTCCTCATCCTTCTCCCCCCTCTCCTTCTCCCCCCTCTCCTTCTCCCCCCTCTCCTTCTCCTCCCTCTCCCTTGCCGGTGACGGGTGGAAGATCGGCGTTGGCAGGCTGTAGCACTCAGAGGGTGCTTCCAGAGTCCCGCCGCAGCGTTTCTTCCTTGGTCGTGGGCTGGGGTCATCGTGAACGATGACTGCTGGCAGCGAGTGGCTAGGTCTTCGAACTCCAGCGACTTGGGGGTTCGGGTTCGGCATCCCCTCCCCGTCCTCCACGACTTCTTCGACCGACTGCCATCTCCTCTTCTGAGGGAGTAGCGCCGGGCCGTCGACGTACGTGGTGGATGGAGGAGGGGGAGCCGGCCTTTCCTCCTCGTCGCCCTCGTCCAATGACTCGGGCACCGTCCAGTTCGGTGAGGACCGCTGTCTCCCCCTCACCGGGCTGTCGTCATCTTCGGCTTGGTGAACCTGTTGTGGTTCTTCGGGTGGGATCCGCAACATGTGCGGCGTCGTACGGCCACTGTCTCCTCCCGTCTCCTGACCGGCCCTCAGAGGAGCATACATGGCGTCAGAAAACCTCGGCCAGACTGAGATTTCCGGCGGGCTTTGACGCTCACTTAGCTCCTCATGTTGGGGTTCCCGGTACATTCGACGTTCCGGAGACGGCTGGAGCGGTCGCGGCCTCGGTGCCACGGGGCTCGAGGACCGCTTTCTCTTCTTCTGGCTCTCCTTCTTCGTACTAGATGGGTTTGCCCTGGCCCATTCTAGTCTTTCCCTCAGACTTACCCCCCTCGGAGCGGCCTGGCTGTCAACGGAGTAGTCCGAATTCGTCGGACTGGGGATCATAGACAACGGTGGAGTGGATTGTGGTCCATCGCTTCTGTCCATCTGCAACATGATGTTAAAGTTGTTGCTAGTGGAGAGTATGGTCACGGACGTTGGTTAAAGAGTATCGACTGTTAAAGTCTGATACTTGCTTTACCAACGGTTGGGAAGGTAGTTGTTGCAACGAGATGCGAACGAAGCAGTAGAGCAGCTACCTCTATAAACTAGAAAGTAGCGAGCTCGAGAGAACGGTAGTGATCAAAAGAAGCTAAATAATCCCGATCGATCTGCAGGAAGACTCGACTGGATGCTTAATGATGATGGTTGAAGAGGTAGCTTATGTCCGTTCGTTGCTGTGATGGGATGAAAGTGAGCTTGAAACAGAGATGGTGAAGAGTGAAGAAAGAAGAAAGAAGTAAGGTTGAAGGGAGAGTAAACAAATAAAAGAGGAATTTTATACGCCAGTGAAAATACTGTCGCTGCTGCCTCAGGAGTTTATAGACGTCTACACCCCTCCAATCCACAACAAAAACAACACACCGCCACCACATTCGGACTCGGCATGACACCACACCATAATGGGACGTTGCCATGTCCTTCACATAGCATCTGCTTGCTATGTAACGAACTTGGGCCTATAATTGAGAAGCAAGGGCCACTCTGGTCTCTATGCGCCTCCAACTTGTCGCCCTTCGACGCCGTAAGGCGAGTACCACCCTGGCATGCACTATTCGTTCGGGATATCCTCCAATCTTGAAGGTGTGCTGCTAAAAATAACGCTAAGAAAGATTAACATGCAATCGCAGGTTTATCTTCCTCAGGTAGCTAGGTATGTTGTTCCCTTCACTGGGGGGGCGACTGACACGGCTATCTGATATCAATCCGCCCTAGAATCGCGATTATAATAGATCAAAATGACACTTGAGTATACCAATGGGCTACTATAATCGAATAGATAGAACCTCTTTTGCAAAAGCCCCTTACAGCCGCCGCCGCCGCCGCCGTTATGTTCGCAGGATATCCGTCTGGCACTAGGGCCAGCACGTGGTCTCTGCGGTCCAGCCCCTGTCACTAATCACGTGACCACATTCTCGCGAATCTTAAGATCCAAAGGTTTAGCCTGGCGAAGGTTGGTCCGAATGCGACATATGCTAGGAAAGCTCCGTTTCGAACTGAGGGAAAGGGAGAGGGGAGAAGGATGAAGCCGCGTTGAAGGATTCATCCACCCCTTTTTTTCCCTCACTCGCCTATCGAATACGAGATACATCAAACGGGTCGTTGGTATCCGTGTTTGTTCGAATGGAGATGATTTGACCCTTGTTCGCCCTGGTGGTCCACAAACTATCACCAGTTCTCGTTAAAAGTCTTGGAAAGTTTTTTGATCCTGGTGTGGGCGTGGTGGGGGTTTGAGGACGGAAATACAGATTCACCTGGTGGGAAAGCCCCCTTTCGACTTGCTAATCCGATGGATTCGAATAGTTGGGTTTCGAAATGTCTTCACGCCTCCTGTTGTTTGATTGATTGTCCGGAACCGTCGACGACCGTCAGTACGCGCAAGAAAACGCACTCCGACATCTCCGTTTTCTGCTGCGTGCGTGCGTGTGTGCATGTGTTCGGATACCGTATTTTCTTCTTCGATTTAAAGCTAGCTTTCCGGTACTTCCTGCTCCTTTGCTTTTTCACATTTCGCCTGGGTTGCTCACCCACCACGTATCCGAAATCTTTTGAATGATAGCGCAATCGTGATCAATCTTAAATTTCGCAACCACACCAATTTTTTTTTAAACAAAAGCGAGGGGGTGTGGAAAGGAAAAGGAAGAGGATTTTGGTGACAATCCACCAATCGCGATGTTTCGCGGATTGTTGGAAACGAAATATTTGGCGATAGGGTAAGACATTGAACGACAACGAACACGTTCCCGTCTCGGGTCATAATCATCGATCGAAGCTTTATAACCGACCACACGGGATGGAGCCGATGGTGATGATATAATAATAGGGCGGTTCGGGACTCCCCGGCCCCAGATTTTTTTCATTCAGGGACCCGAACGATGCAAAAATCCTGCTGTCTGCATGTATTGTGTATGTCAACGTCAAGAAGGGAGGGTGAGGGAAGAACCCAACAGGGCAAGGTTTGACGGGTAACAGAGACGGATTGCTGGGTCGAAAGCACCCCTCAGCTCCACATTGCATTAGGTTCGTGGGTTTTCAGCTGGTGTGCTATCATTTTTTTTGTTCGCAGTTCCGTCGTGCCCCATGCTCGACTACTGCCACAGTCCCACGCTAGCGGGTTTGGATTTGTGGGTGTACTAGTTAACGTTAGTGGATGTGCCTGGAGGATATGCGAGGGAAGGAGGGAGAAGAGGAGGGAAAAAAGGTTGGGGAGAAGACCCAGGCGATGACCATCTGGCATGAAGCCCTGCATCGGTACATATGTCGAAGCTATGAATAATATCTTCCCTCTCGCACAGCATATGATATTTCTTGTGCCGCTTTATCCTCGACCACACCCCCTTTTAAACCAATCAATTGAAAAGAGTAAGCATGTCTTCAAACTTGTATAGTAGTCGACGGGAATGAAAAAAAGAAGAAGGATTTGTTTTTTCTTTGTAGATATATTATATGATCAAGCTTGCGAGTCTTGTCCGTCCCATCTGGTGGGATACCTGGGTAACATACGTACGGGATGCTGGTAAGCAGACCCCATGTCCATGCGCTAGTATGGAACAAATATCAATCCATGTTGATATTGTGCCCACGAGAAGTTATTTCTTTATTCCCTCCTACCGACGGTCCTCCGCTATCGCAAATTATAATTAATTAGAATTATAATCAGGTGGTCACTCCTCCGTACGCCATGTGTGAATTACACAGTAGCAATTGAGTCTGAAATGATAATATGATATATGATATGAATGAATTCGAGACATGATCGAGGGCAACCACATGCAATATAATAGGAGAGCTATATCATAGTGCACCTCTTGTATTTGCGCATTTGAAAGTGAATCTAATAGTATACAGTCCACACGGCCTTCAATCGATCGTGTATTGTATTCTGTATGCATATATGTTTGTGCCACATCGCCAATGTAGATATCGCCAGCCTTCGAGCCCCGTAGGATCTTCACACACCATTATATTATAAGCATGATAATATGATCTATGGAGGGGATATTGGCGGCGAGCTAAAATTATAGTTGGGGCCGTTGGAGGGTTCTCTTTTCGTCATCACGCATTCCACGGCCACCAATAAATCGCGCCTCCGGTTGAGAGTTACCCACCTGTCTGCAGCAGACCTACATATATCCAAGCTAGCTGCTGCTGCTGCATCATGCACTAATTGGCCTTGGAGGTTCTGTCCTGTCCTGTCCTGTCCTGTCCTATCGCGTTGAATGCACCCCGAATTCTAACTGTCTCACATCCACATCTAACGAAGCATAGCTGCTGATTCTACTAACTGACCGACCGATAGTATAGTAACAAGTATCTTTCTTTCTTTCTTTTGTGATCCATCGTCCGCCTCTTTCTCTTTCTCTTTCTCTCTCACTCTCACACACCCACCAACTCCCGTTCATCCATCAACGGTTTTTTTGGCTCTTGTTACCGGGACGCCGCCTGAAATTCGAACGGATAATCCGGGGATCGGATCAGATCGATCCATCACAAACTACTGGCTCGGTACTGCACACTAGCCACTTAGTTCTTACCGTGCTCACATACCTGGCTGAGCTAGTTGAGTTAGTTCGTTAGGCCCAACCAAGCCTGTCCGCCGTTCCGTTCTTGTCGGCCAGGAACTGCAGGCCAACCGGTCAATCGCAACGATCAAGCAGGTAGGCAGGCACGGACACCTGGTCACGTTTACCGCGGTCTTTCAGCCGCCGCCCGAAAAGCGACCTTGCTTGCTTCCTTGCTTCCTTGCTGCAGCCAACAGCAGCAGCATGAACAACGGCACCACCAGCGCCGCCGCCGCTCGAAGTTTTTAATTTTGACTTACATACATACATTCTTGCTCAACGGCTTTTCCCCCATCTTCTACTTCTTACTCATCATCATCTTCGTCACCACCATCATCACCACCAAAACAATTATCGCCGGGTTTAATATTTGCTTCAACGAGCTCTGCAAGATAACGGGAACTTCAAACGACAAGGGACAAAAGAGGGCAATGATGCGTGTTCAACGTCCGTAGTAGTCGACATCCTCACGACTAACTACCTACATTCCCACTCCTACCTGGTTCGGTACTTTGTCACGAGCTGTTTGGATTGGTTTGATTTGATATCCGACGTGTTTGCGCCCACAAAATTGCGAGAAAGAAGACTTAGTGGGGGGAACTGACATCCTGGGATCTGGATTTGGAGCGAACTGGCGCAAGCTACTCTTCTTTACTCTCCTCTCTCACTCTCACTCGCGCTCTCTCTTTTTTCGTTCCTCCATCATATCATATCGTATCCTATCTTATCTTATCCAATTGCAATTGTTTCTCCATCTCGTTCGATATCCAATATTCGATCCGATACCACGGCCGGGGAAAGTTCAGGATACCAAGTAGTACCTAGGTACTTGGTTTTGGTTATGGGAAAAAAGCTTAACGAACAGATCTGATCAAGCGACAAGATTCAACCAAAACCAGCCGGCCGCGGTCAGATCGGGATCCATTCCTGCCTGCTTCCTTGCTTACGTTTTTTTCTAATTAACCTTGCGGTATCGATTCGGGATTCCATCGTCGTCATCGATTCGATTCAATATCATTCAGCTCTTCGCCATCGTCGTCGCGACTTTTATTTCTACTCTTGCGACACCCATCATAGGGTCTTTGATATTGATTGATATACACGCATATCGTATATTAATAGTATCCCGAAAGAGCCTCTTCAAATCCCATTGGAAACACCAAGCCTTTGCCTTGGAACCTAACCTCTCCCAAACGGCCGATAGGCGAGACAGGAACAAGACTTGACAGGAAGGAAGGATACAAAGAACAGGAAGAAGAAGAGAGGGAGTGTGTCAGGGCTGTCCTCAAATTCCATTCGACAGAGCAGCAGGCCAACCATAGCAGCAGCAGCAGCAGCAGCCATGGAGCCTTCGCCCTATCATCACCCGCCTGGCGGTGGTGGCCATCGGGACTATCACCAGAATCAACCTCAATCTCATCAACATCAACATCAGCACCACCATTCTTCTAGTTCCCATCATAATAGCCCGTATCCACCGTCATCACATCATCATCACCACCAACAGCAGCAGCAGCAGCAGCAGCAGCAGCATCACCAGAATTCACACCATCTGTATCATCAACAACCACACCAGCAACAGCAGCCGTCGGCCCCTGGTTATCCACCACCATCAAGTAATCCATCGTATAGTGGCGCTGGTAGCGGTAGCATTAGCGGTGCCAGTAGTAATAGCGGTAATAGTGGTGGTGGTAGTAGTGGTTTATCCAACAACAACATCAACTACCATCCACACTCTCACTCTCACTCTCACTCTCACTCTCACTCCCATTCTCGCTCGCACTCTTCTTCTCACCACGGCGGCCATTCTCCTCCACCTCCACAACCACACGTCGCCCAATCTCCCTATCCTTCCAATCCGAACCAATACTACGACTCCCGACATCCTCAACCTCCTCATCATCAATCATCATCTTCTTCTCACCATCAACCTCATCATCAACATCACCAATCACAGCAACCACCACCTGCTGCTCCAAATTCATCCTCATCCTCTCGCTACAACCAATTACGAAGTCCCATCCAAACTCACCCTTCGCTTCCACCATCGCGAGCCTATTATTCTCCTCC
Organism: Arthrobotrys musiformis; assembly: GCA_036971715.1. Taxonomy (NCBI): domain Eukaryota; kingdom Fungi; phylum Ascomycota; class Orbiliomycetes; order Orbiliales; family Orbiliaceae; genus Arthrobotrys; species Arthrobotrys musiformis. The sequence goes on along the minus strand of JAVHJL010000011.1, from coordinate 816,580 downwards.
ACCTCCCTCTCCAGGTTCCTACAATCCCGCTCCTCATCCTCCTCCTCCTACACGTAACAACAACAACTACTACGATCCCGTCGGTGGGAGGGAGACACCACGAGATTGGAATCAAACATCATCCCGCTATCCTCCCCTTACGTCACCAACTCAACAGGTAAAGTGTCCTCCTGTCCACTCAAAAACTTTCTTTTTAGTTATCCCGAAAAATTTGTCCTCTATTTTTGGTCGCGACAAAGTCCCGTCCACCGTCCATCTACGTCCGGACAGACATGATCATAATATTTCCGGTTTCGCTCAATTGGTCCATTGTTCGTTGCTAACCCTTGTCCGTCCTTCTTTTCTTGCACGTTTATACAGCCTCGACAGCCTATGCATCCCGAGGCACCACAAGATAGACCACGGACGCCAACCCAGGCTCCCAGATCGCCAACAGAGTACAGGACCCCCCATGGCGACGTAAAACGGCAGATGTCTCCTACTTCCATCAATGGTGGCCCTAGAAGGGTTTCTGTTCATTCGATGGATGCGAACTATCCGCCGCGTGGCTCTGAGTTTCAGAGTCCACCTTACCGTCCTGCCGTAATGGCCTCATCGCCTCCTGTTGCCTCCGTACGTTACTCCATCCTCTTCTCACCTATAAATATCGCGTACATCACGTCCTGATTTTTGTCCGTACTAACTCTCCGTGGTCTGACAGTCTGCACCTGGCTCGGCTAAGAAGTCAGCCATGTCCATATCAGCTCTCCTCTCTGGGTCCGAGGAACGTCCGTCTACCGCTCAACCGCGACATTCACCACCCCCTTCACTTCCTGTCGCTATTCCTCCCGCTCCTGTCGCGTCCGAACCTTCTCCTCCACCTCCAAAACCCGTTACTCCGGAAGCTGCACCCGTGGAGCCTCGGGATCCTACTCCTCCTCCACCGCAACCACCCGTACAGGCCCCTAAGGAACCGGCTCCCACCCCTGTTTCGCAGCAACCGATAATCGCAGCAGCAGCTTCCACCCCGGCAACGCCAGCGGAACCAACGCCGCGTCCGAAGCGGAAATACGTCCGAAAGCAACCAATCGAAGGGGTGCAGGTTAACGCCAGCTCCCCAACTACAACCCGCCAAACCCGACATCACTCTCCCGACAGGTCCAAAATGGATATCGACGACGAAACACCGATCAAGCCCCTGCGAACAGATAAGAACTCTAACAGGAATCCGCACCCGATCGTTGATTTCGATGCCGTCGATGCCGAGGATGATATTTCCAAGGACACTGACCTGTATGCCCAAAAAAGGGAGTTCTATCTAGCTAAGAGCCGGAAGAGAAAGCTTCAGGTTACCCGAAAGGATGATAGGCAGTGCAAACACCGCCGGCTCAACTTTAGCAAACGTATAGAGGAAGTCGTCTCCGCGGCCGCTGTTACGGGGCGGATCCGTGGTGAACAGCAGTTCCACGATGAAGCCTATCAAGAGATTTTACGACGTGAAGACTACGAAGAAAAGGAACGAAAGAAGGAGATGCAGCGGATCCGAAGGCGGGCTAAGGCAGCATCTGAGCACCGTGCCAAAGCCGAACAAGCAGCTAAGGATGCAGCTGAGAATGCAGAAAAACAACGAATCCTCATGGAAGAGGCTAAGAAGGCTGGCAAGTTGCTGCCTATCGAGAGAACGCTCACATTTAGAGGATACGATGATGTCGACTCTGAGGCACAACCTGAGGAAGAAGCGGCGGCAGCAGCCAAGAAGGTCAAGAAGAAGCCCGGAAAGCCCAAACGACGCACCGATGACCCCAAGGACCTCGCCATGCCCAAACCCGAGCCGGAGCCGCGACCGCCACCTCCCGAGCCCGTCCGTGAACCTACACCCGAGCCCGTCATTCCCAATTCCTCGAAGGCTTACAACACCATGTACGAACAAATCTGGCGAGACCTTGCCAGACGTGACATTCCGAAACTTTCGAAGCATCAGCAATACACGTACGCTATCAAGGTGTCAAATCACAAAAAGACGTCGCTTTTGGCGTCGAAGGAAGCTCGAAGATGGCAGCTGCGAACGACGAAGAATACTAAAGACGTCCAAGCGCGCGCCAAGAAGAGCATGCGTGAGATGACAGCCTTCTGGAAGCGAAATGAAAGAGAGGAGAGAGATATGAGACGTCGTGCTGAGAGGGAGGCTTTGGAAAAGGCAAAGAAGGAAGAAGAAGAGAGAGAATCCCGCAGACAGGCCAGAAAGTTGAATTTCTTGATCTCGCAAACCGAATTGTACTCTCACTTCATAGGGAAGAAGATCAAGACCGACCAGGTGGAGAGATCTACGGACAGAGTTACTGGGCCTGCGTCTGCACAACCTACAACTACGGCTACGACACACAATGACGATCACGGAGAGCTCGGTGATGAGGTTACCAGGATTGAAGACCTTGATTTCGACGAAGCAGACGATGCCGACCTTAAAGCTGCCGCTACGACAAACGCCCATCTCGCCGTGGAGGCGGCACGGAAGCGCGCCCAACAATTCAACTCTGGCGAAGGCGACGTGACTGCTTTGGGCAATGTCAATATTGATTCCGATGAGATGAACTTCCAGAACCCCACCAGCTTGGGAGACACTCAGGTTGCACAGCCTAAGATGCTCTCTTGTCAACTGAAAGAATACCAGCTCAAGGGTTTGAATTGGTTGGTGAATCTCTATGAACAAGGTATCAACGGTATCCTCGCCGACGAGATGGGTCTCGGAAAGACAGTACAGTCGATATCCGTCATGTCGTACCTTGCGGAACACCACAACATCTGGGGCCCCTTCTTAGTCATCGCCCCGGCCTCCACTCTACACAACTGGCAACAAGAAATCTCTAAATTCGTCCCGGAGTTCAAGGTATTGCCGTACTGGGGAAGCACGAAGGACAGAAAGGTTCTCCGCAAGTTCTGGGACCGTAAGCACCTCACATACACTAGGGACGCGCCGTTCCACGTTTTGGTAACATCATATCAAATCGTCGTCCTCGATTCCCAATATTTCCAACGGATCAAATGGCAATACATGATTTTGGACGAAGCTCAGGCAATCAAAAGCTCAAGTTCTGCGAGATGGAAGTCGCTTTTGGGGTTCAGCTGCCGCAACCGGCTGTTGCTCACAGGTACTCCGATCCAGAACAACATGCAAGAATTGTGGGCCTTGTTGCATTTCATTATGCCTACGCTGTTCGATTCCCACGACGAATTTAGCGAATGGTTCTCCAAGGATATCGAAAGCCATGCTCAGAGTAATACTCAATTGAACGAGTCGCAACTGAGGCGCTTGCATATGATACTTAAGCCATTTATGTTACGACGTATCAAGAAGCATGTGCAAAGCGAACTGGGAGACAAGATTGAAGAAGACGTATATTGCGAGCTCACTTACCGCCAACGTTCTATCTACCGTGCTCTTAGGAACAAGATCAACATGGCTGACATAATAGACAAGGCTGTGATGGGAGACGAAGGGTCGCAGAGTTTGATGAACTTGGTGATGCAGTTCAGGAAGGTGTGCAATCATCCTGATCTGTTTGAGAGGGCGGACGTAGCGAGCCCGATGGCATTCGCGAGATGGCCGGAGACGGTTTCGTTTTTGAGGGAGGGTAGCAATGTTGAAGTGCCGTACGGGGTCCGAAACCTAATCGAATACAATTTGCCAAAATTGGTGGCCAGGGATGGAAGGCTGGATATTCCGGGAGACAAGTCGAAGTTCGGTTTCCGGAAGAAGTGGATGGATTCAAGCGAGAGTCTATTTAATATATGGAATCCGCGATACCTGGCGAAGCAGTACGCGCAGGCGAAGTCGACATTTGGATTTTTGAGGTTCATCGACACTTCTCCGGCCGAAGCTTCGAGGGCTTTCCATTCACCGATCATCGACCGGGCGGTACAAGTTTTTGCGGAGAATAGCCTGGATTACGAGCCATTCGTGGAGTACGAGGAGAAGTGGACACCGATTCGAACGATGTTGTTGGTCAATACCGCCAAGCAGAAGATGGACCACCCCGAGCCGCAGGATTCATTTACCCTTCGATCGTTGAAGAGGATATCGCGCAACGTATTCGAGGACGAACGACTGAATAGGATGGAGCCTATGGTTATCCCGAAAGCTACGGCGCCGCCAATCACGATTAGTTGCGGCTCCCGAGCTGTTAGTGCGGAGAGCCAGGACTTTTTGTTCAACCCACGAGTTAGAAAGCTTCTCTTTGGACCCGTGCCTATCGAAGAAGATCACTTGGTGGAGAACAAGGTTGAGGTTAGCGACTTCCCGACTCGAAGTCTGCTGCCGGAACCAGATTCCGCGATTGCGGGATTCACATCTATTCAAGTTCCTTCGATGCGCAGGTTTGTGGCGGAATCTGGCAAGCTGGCGAGGTTGGATTCGCTACTCAAGCAACTCAAGGATGGTGGACATCGTGTGTTGCTTTACTTCCAGATGACCAGGATGATCGATCTGATGGAGGAGTATCTCTCATACCGGCAGTACAAGTACTTGAGACTCGATGGTTCCTCGAAATTGGAAGATCGTAGAGACATGGTGACGGACTGGCAGACGAAACCGGAGCTATTTATCTTTTTACTCTCTACGCGTGCCGGTGGGTTGGGTATCAACTTGACGGCGGCAGATACGGTTATCTTCTACGACTCCGACTGGAACCCTACTATTGATAGTCAAGCCATGGATCGTGCGCATCGTCTGGGCCAGACGAAGCAGGTACACGTTTACAGGCTTATCACACGGGGTACTGTTGAAGAAAGAATCTTATTGAGGGCGAAACAGAAGGCCGAGGTGCAGAAGGTCGTTGTCGGAGGTGGCGAGGGAGAGTATAAGAATGTTGACTTTAACAAAGGCAGCAGGGAAATGGCTATGCTCTTGCTCGACGATGAGGATGGAGATGGCAGAACGCTTGAGCAGCAGATGGATGCTCGGGCCAAGCAGAAAGAGGCGGAGGACGCGGCTAAGGGGAAGGGAAGAAAGGGGGCTAAGAGGAAGAAGGCGGGGGCGGAGAGTTTGGAAGAGATGTATCATGAAGGTGAGTCCAAAATATCTTTGGTTAGATTAGGAGACGATGCTAATGAGGGAATAGGCGAGGGTCACTTTGATGATGGTAGCAACAAGCCTTCTGAGGCTAGCACTCCTGTTCCTGCTGCTGCTGTTAGTGGAAGAGGAGGCGGAAAGAGAGGCGGACGCGGAGGGAAATCCGGCGGGCCGTCGAGGTCGCACAGGAGGAAGTCGGCGAAGGAGAGGATGGAGATGGCGGATGGGGTTAGTGGGAGCGCGCTCGATGATGATGTGGAGATGGGGATGTAATGTGGTTCTGCGGGCCCCCTTTTCTCTACGCTTTTAAATTTTGATCCACGAGGCAGGCTTTTATCGTTTATTACTGTGGTTTTTTCTTCTATAAGCTGCCAGGGCCTTTTACTATGTCTTTCTTTCTTTTTAACTCTTTTTTCTTTTCTACGATACGGACTTTGTTTTTTTATCGCTTTTTTTATGCTCGTCAATGTACTTTACTAGACGAAATACTGGCCGCTGGTTGTGATATTTTTGTTATTCGGAACGGGTTTTTCTTTTCTTTCCCAATTCTTCGTCCCTCTTCTTCTTTTCTTTGATGTTATTGGTACTTTTACGTTTAAATTTGGTTCAAATGTTGGTTTTTCCCGTCAGTTTCAAAGGGTTCTAGATGAAGAAGGTGCAATTACGGGAACGAAGAAAAACAAAAGAATGCTGACAAAAACTAGACTTTTTGGTATATATCCTTTTTTATTTATTTGATGTTTGTATCTTTGAGGTTGAGGGTTGTATGATAGTTTTAAAATGGATAGATCTCTTGGAGTTTCCGGATAGGCTCGATCGAGCTCGAGGAAACGCCACAATGTGGGGCTGGCAGGATCGCTAGTGCTTGTACTGCCACGGCCATGTGAGCGGTCGAGCTCTACTTGATGTATATTTAATAGACCCCGGATCCCCCGGTCATATATCTGGTACACTTCTGCACGGAAAGTAGGTTTATGCATTGAGGCACTTTTTGGGGGGGTCTGCCAGCTGTTCGGGATCGTTCTGACTCTTTTCTCTTTTTCGCGTCTTTCTTCCGAGGGTAAGGGACACCCACCTTCAGCTTGGCTTTGGTATTTTGGATATTTAGTCGAGAGGTTTTAGGGGATTCTGGTCTTTTGGTTTTGATTGTGGATTTATATTATTATCCGGCGGGGTTTTGAAGCGGTCGACAAGGTTTCTACCGACGAGAACGAGAACGAGGGGAATCGCGGGTTAAAAATACCACAATTCCTTCTGACTACAACGCAAAACCCATCACATCTAGAAAATGCCAAAGGTGGACGATTACCCCACCGACCCGGGCGACCACGGTATCATGGCGCGGTACCAATCCTTCAACCTCTCCGCCGGGGCGGACGCGGCGCTGGAGTTTTTGGAGGCGCTGTACGTGCTTCATGATTCCTTCGAGAAGGCTTATAAGGGGTATATCACCCTGATGAAGTTGCTCGGGTGTATGTTTGAAGAGAATGGGGTGGTGTTTAGGGAGGAGAATGATCTTACTGATCGTGAGGGGGGTATGTTATCCCTTTTCCCGTTTTTCTTTTTTGAATGGGTGCTAATGGGGACAGATTTTGTGAGTTATGTGGTGAAGAATATCGACCACGTGCTCCCACAGATCTTCGATGCGATGGAGTGTCAGTATGTATTCGTCCAGCCGGTGACGGAGAATCCGTTCAAGACGTTTAGGAAGCCGACGGTGCCCGTGTTGACGAGGAATGGGTTTGTGAAGTTTGTGCTGGTGAATTATTTGGATCGTGCTGGGAGGGGGGATTATAGGGTACCCACCCTCTCCTTTATCTATTACTTTTGGGGGTTTAATAAACTAATTTTTGGGACAGCCGCATAATATCCTCTTCGCGATTACGGAGAAATACAGACTTCTCGTCCCCGGCACCTCCCGTCCGGTAATGCCGATAGATGATCGCAAGCAAGTAGAAAAAAACTTTAGAGATCTAGCGACGGAGTTACAAATCCCGCTCGAGCGTATAATCCGACAAATCCGTTCGTTCAAAGATACCCCCGCCCCCCCCGCGAAAGCCGAGAAGAAGTCTGCTGCTCCTGTTACTACCGGCGGTGGGAGTTATAAAACGTACGCACCGTCGAATGGATCCGATCGTGGCGGTCCGGTGTACGAACAACCCCCCGCGTCGGAGTATTCCCGCTACAGGAGCGATTACAGCAGTAAAAGCTACCGCTCGCCGTCGCCTGAAGGTAGAGCGGAGTATTCAAAATCCCCGCCGAGCCCGCACCGCGAACGGCGGGATAGAGATCGCGAGAGGGATATTTACAACCTCAAGCCATCGCCTACATACTTCTCCCCACCCCCGCAGAAACCTACTTCCTCTTCTAAAAAATCCGCGGCGGAGGTGTTGAGGGAGAAGGAATGGGTTCAACGACAGCGGGAGGAGAAGGAGAAGGAGTGGGTTCAACGACAGCGGGAGGAGAAGGAGAGGATGGAGATATTGGCGGCGGAGAGGGAGTTGAAGGATATGGAGAAGCATTACGAGCGGATGGCGAAGGAGAGGGAGTTTAAGAATGAGATGGAGTATATTAATGCGCAGAAACGGGGGTTGGAGGCTGCGACTAGGAGTATGGAGGAGAGTACGGAGCGGATGAGACGGGTTGGGTTGGATGAGTACGATTGGCGGTATCGCGAGCGGTATTAGTTCTTTTTTTATGCACTTGGTTTGGTATTTTGATTTTTTTTGAAGTTTTTGGTTTATGGGTTACGATTTGGTATGCGGAGATACCCGGGGTAAAGAGTTAGTATCACAGTTAGGAATCGAGTTTTTTTTTGTTTATGTATGAGTTTATGAATTTGAATGAGATTTACATCTGAACTTTTTGGTGGTGAAAGATGGTATCCTGGTTTTTGCCCTTCCGTACGCCTGTATGCAGCCAAAGTCGTTATTTATATCGTCATAAGATAGTTTTTTGTCTAGGTTTATGATTTAGATGCAAGGCGTGGCTTGCCCAGTCCCTTCCTCTGTTCGCATGTTAGTGGCTGTTTTAGAAAGATGTATGGGGGGTGGAAACTTACAATATCATCCAGCTGCTCCATGCCGGATTGCTGCTTCCCCCTTCGCACCCTCTGGTTCCGTCTGCCGGTGGTGGAGTAGCTATCTAAGAATTCGTCCAGGATGTTGTTAAAATCCTGCCTCTCCGGTGCATTGGATAGCACCGAGGATTGTGAAACCATATCCTCCTCGTCCTCTTCGTCTCTCGCGTACTCCTCTTCGATCCTGTCGAAGCGGTCGTCGAGGGTGGTTAAGCCTTCGGTCCTGAATAGTGCGGAACTGGACATGGAGTAACTGGACGTCATGCTCCTAGCGGAACTAGGTACGCCCTTTTTCTTGAGTTTGCGGTTGTTGAAGGAGGAGACGAGGGATGCTAGGTCGTCCCCTCCGAAGGACATGGCGGTGCTGGTGGTTTTGCCACCGACGCTGGAGAGGTCTTCTCTGAAGTTTGGTTTTTTCTTGTCCTTTTTGAATTTTGCGAATTCTCTCTGCCAGGCTTCGTTATCCTCCGCTGCGGCGGTGGCGGTTTCGTCGGCGCCGACGGTGGAAGGGTCGGGGAAGTCGCCGATGGGGATTTCTGGTTGTTTGGCGGCGGTGGAGGAGATCTGGTAGGCCTTTTCGGTGACGTCGCTTTCCCAGCCTTCGTCGTCTTCGTCTTCGTCGAAGAAGTCGGCGCTTCTTTCGAATTCGAATTCCTCGACTTGGCCGCTCTTTGCGATTTCGGTGAAGAAGTTTTCCTCTTCGTCGTTTTCGACGTATGCTTCGTCTTCGAGGGCTTCGAGGACTTCTCTTAACCTAGGATCCAGATCGGGTTTGAAACCGGCGATGGCGTCGGGGACGTCCTGCTGGTCTTGGTAGTTTCTTTTCAGGTATCCGCCGCTGGGGAGGATTTCGGCTGGCAACTGGACTTTCTTCGTCATGCCACCGTTTTTGGCATTCGTGTCTTCTTCCAGTAGTTCCTCTAGTGTTTTTTTGCCCTTATGCTTTTCTAGGAATTCCTCCTCGTCTTCTTCGGGTATTACGGGTGCTTTCCCCTTTTTATTCTTTTGTTTTGTGACTGATTCGGCGGGGATGAAGACCGCCTCGGAGGAGACGCCGATGTCACGCATGTGCTGCATGTAATCGTACTCGGTGTCATCGTAGTATATACCATATAACGCGGCTTCACCTTCATTCGCACGGGAGGAGAAGCCGTATTCTGATTCCAGGTCGGATATATTCTTCACCCTGCTGCCAGTGGAGATTGTCGAAGAGGCGGAGGAGAAGTTTGAGGATCTGTATTTTTGGGATGAGCTGGATGAGGGGGTCGGGGCAGCGAGGGGGACGTTGGGGGTTGCGATTTCCTTGAAGACCATCTGCGAGGCTTCGGCATCGTGGATGAGGGGATCTTGCTGGGAGCGGTGGACCAGCGTGAAGGTCTGCGCGGACTTCTTGTCACTGTTCCCACAGTCAGTATATATTACAATAGAATATATGATATGATATGATATGATACTCACATCCATCGCTTCTTGGGCATCGTGACGGCAACAGAGCTCAACCGGAGCTAAGAAGGCGGAATTACAGTAGAACAGTCGGGAATAATCGGATATAAAGACCGTCCCAGGTTACCGACAGCCGTCCTCGATCTCTTTCTTATTCGTGATGTTTTTATTTTTATTTGGTGATGAAGTTTATATGGAGAAGTTTTTGTGGAGGTGCAGTTTCGAAGCTTAGAAATCCGCCCAAAAGAAAAAAATCTGCAGGGCAGCTGCACCACACTTTTTTTTTTTTTTTTTTTTATTTTCTGCGTCATCGATGGGCTTATAAAGCTTTCTTCCCCCCACCAACGACCACTCAACTACCAACTATCATATCAACGACCTTATACCAACTACGACTGCCGTTTATAATATCTACTGAATATACAGAGGGACTGTGAGAGGATAGTCAACATGGGCTTGCCAAAGGCCAAGAACATGGAGGGCCTCGGCCGCACCCTCATGAACGACAAGTTTGGCGGGGCAGCGCGGGGCTCCCGTGGCGGTGGTGCGAAGTCTCGACGACGCAACGGCGATGGCTCCGAGAGGGTATACTCTCCTTTCCATACCATACTATACTATACTACACTACACTATACTATACTGGAATTATCACTAATATCGATGGTGGTGATAATAGTACACAACCACCCACAAAGAAGCAGACTGGGTCAAAATGCGCAGCATCACCGAGCAACAGGCCCTCGACGAATTCCTCTCCACCGCCGAACTCGCCGACACCGACTTCACCGCCGAAAAGATGAACATCAAAGTCATCCACAGCGACCAAATAAACCCCTACCTCCTCTCTGCCGACGAAGAGAAGAAGAAGATATCAAAACACAAAGCCAACGCGGGCAAACTCACCGTCCCGCGGAGACCGCAGTGGGATGAATCCACCACCCCCGCCGAGCTGGAAAGGATGGAGAAGGACTCCTTCCTCGATTGGAGACGAGGCCTGGCCGAACTGGCCGAGAATAACGATCTATTACTCACGCCCTTCGAGCGGAATCTGGAGGTTTGGAGGCAGCTGTGGAGGGTTATCGAGCGGTCCGACCTGGTCGTGCAAATCGTCGATGCGAGGAATCCCCTACACTTCCGCAGCGAGGATTTGGAGAATTATGTGAAAGAAATCGACGATGAGAAGAAGAATTTGTTGTTGGTGAATAAGGCCGATATGATGACTGCGGGGCAGAGGCTGCAGTGGGCCGAGTACTTTGAGAAGGAAGGCGTCGATTATAAGTTCTTCTCTGCCGCTTTGGCGAGGGAGATCAATGAGGCTGATAGTGAGGAGGACTACGAAGATGTCGAGGAGGAGGATGATGAGAGGTTACCCCAGGGACCCGAGGACCTCAAAGACTCCAGTGAGGACGATACCGAAAGAGAGAAAGATGAAAAAGAGAAGAAACCATCAAAAGATGAGGAAGATGCAGAACCATCCCTCGTGGCCGCAGCGCAGAAACTCTCGATGGCCGAAGAAGACCCCAGAACCCGCATCATAACCGTCGACGAACTCGAAGCCATCTTCCTCTCCCACGCCCCCGCCATCCCCGCAACCTCATCCGAAGCCTCGGACTCCCAACCCCGCAAGATAAACGTCGGCCTGGTCGGCTACCCGAACGTCGGTAAATCCTCCACCATCAACGCCCTCATCGGCGCCAAAAAGGTCTCCGTCTCCTCCACCCCGGGAAAAACAAAACACTTCCAAACGATCCACCTTTCCCCCTCGGTCATGCTAGTCGACTGCCCCGGTCTCGTATTCCCCAATTTCGCAACCACAAAGGCAGACCTCGTCTGCAACGGCGTCCTCCCCATCGATCAGCTTCGAGAATTCACAGGTCCGGCGGGATTGGTAGCCCAACGTATACCCAAACACTACCTAGAAGGTCTATACGGCATAACCATCAACGTCCGCCCACCAGAAGAAGGCGGCACGGGGATCCCCACCGCGGCAGAAATGTTGATGGCCTACGCCCGAGCCAGGGGTTTTACAAAAACCGGTACGGGAAGGAATTGGGACGAATCCCGTGCGGCGAGGTTCATCCTAAAGGACTACGTCAACGGAAAACTACTATTCTGCCACCCACCCCCCGCCGATCCCGAGATCGATGGCGTCGAGTTTAATAAAGAGCTCTACGACATCGAACGACTGCCCGCGCGGAGAAGGGAGGTGATATTAGCTGCCGCTGCGTCGCCGTCGATATCGGAACTTAACGAGGATGGAAGTTTGTCTACTACAACGGCCTCACTGGATGACGAAATGGTCTCGCTCAATCCTGCGGCGGAGAAGGGGACGAAGTCGAAGAACTTGGATAAGCAGTTTTTTAAGTCCATGGGTGCGGGGGGGCATATCAAGACTCCGTATCACTATGTTGCCGCGGGGAGGACGGGACCGGCGGGGGGTAGTAAGACTTTGACGGGGAGGAAGGCCAAGTTGGTGGCTGCGTTGGAGAGGGGGATTGACCCGACGGATTTGAAGGATGGGAAGATGCATTTCAAGGCGGCGAGGGTGAAGAGGCGGACGAATACGGTTGACGACTGAATTAGATATATAATTTAGTAAAGTATGGGTTTTTTTATGATATGTATTATGGAATATTCTTGATGTATATCTTTGGCGTTTTTGGGATTTGTTTTGATGACGCTCGTTATGTATGCATGGCTATGGGATTTTGGCATGGCGGTTGTGGAGTGAGATGTAATTACCCAGCTTGCGCTATGAAAAGTTTTTGATGGATTTGATGTCGAATCGAACGTTAATCCTCAGTTATATAATATAATGAGGTAGTATGCATTTGGCTTGCTTAACCGATGCCGCCAAGCTCCTTTGCTGCTTGGGCTTGTGCTATTCTCCGGGGAGTTTAGCCGTGAATATAAATATTTTCAATTGAGCTTGAAGTCTTTTGGAAGTTGTATTATGAAGATAATAGTCATGGACTCATGCCGCAGGATATCTGTACAAGAAATAAATACACACACGCTTCGTAAATCGTCTTATCAACTGCTCTATAGATAGTATAATATAGAGAGGGATGGATTATGGGTAATCACGCCCTCATCCCCGCCACATCCCGCCGACTCAACCTCAACTCCCCGCCTCTAAACTTTCCAATACTAGCATGCCCCACGCCTGCATCCCTCCCCTCGCCCTTTCTCCTATCCTGCCGTTCCTTATTCTTCCTCCGCTCTTTAGCCCTCTTACTCTCCTTATCGATGATTACACCGTTCTCCTTTGCCTCTTTGATGGTCTTCTGTGTCTTGAGAAGTTGCTTGGCTTTCATACCCTTCTGTATGTGCATGGGTATATTCCCCTTTTTTAGAGGTTTCCCGCCGAGGGAGAGGATACGGGATTCGAGGGCTTTGTGGCGGTTTTTGGCGGTGGAGTGGGTGAGGGTGGAATCTAGGAGGTGGGATTCGGCGAGGAGGGTTTTGAGGGCGAGGTCGTTCTTGAGGAGGGCTGTTTCGGTTGCTTGTTCGGATTTTGAGAGTTTTTGTGGGGGGGCGGTGGAGGTGGTTGTGGAAGAGGGGGGTTTGGAGGACATGAAGGTGCGCGGGGAGGGTTTTGTGGTTGGGGCGGGGCCGCGGCGGGAGAAGTCGTAGGTTATTACTTCTACGGCATCTGCGGTGTCTGAGGAGGAGGAGGAGGAGGAGGAGAGGGAGTCTGAGAGGTCGGAGTCTTCATCTGAGAGGTTTAAGGAGTCTGAGGAGTGGTTATTGCTGCTCTTTGGGGCTTTCGATGGCTTTGGTGGAGCGGTGGGTTTGACGACGGGTTCGATGTCCACGGCGCCGAATTTCGCCTCGAAGTTTGCGCGGAAGATGGCGTTGATTGCGGCTTGATCCGGTGCCGGGTCTGTGCTTTCTGCTGCGGAGCGCTTTCGTTTCGGCATCTTTGCGATTGTTTATTTGGTTATTGCGGTGATGGTGATGATGTTGAAGAAGAGAATTTTGTTTCGGCTGAATTTGGAAATTTTTTTGGGAAATGTTGCGACGGGTGAAAACGGCCGCGGTGGGCTTTTGCGGGGGATTTTTGGGAGCCACGGGCTGGGCGGCTGGGGTAGCTCCACCACGCAGCACAGCTTAGCTCCACGGGGGGGAATTCACGACTTCACGGCTTCAATGGGGGTGATTGGATGCGCTCCGGTGGGGAATTCAGATTGCTATGATACAATAGACATGAACAACTTGTAGCTAGGCTTCTTCAAGCAAAAGCCGATATAATAGTACTAAATTTATAGAAGGAAGAAAGTCTACAACTGCGACCGCCCCTCGATCTTATACAGCCTGAACAGCTCCTCCCTCCTCTTCTCCTGCGCCTCGTGTCTCTTCACGATCTCTGCAGCGCGGTTATTCTCATTCCTGCCCATCTGCGCAAGATGGACCTCATCGGGGCCGTCGGCTATCCTCAAGGTTCTGATACCGGCCCACATCCTCGCCAGCGGGAAATCCTGACAGATACCACCGGCACCGTGCGCCTGAATAGCCTTATCCAGCACATCGATAACCGTCCTTGGCACCACGATCTTTGCCATCGCAATCTCTTTAAGCGCGGCTTTAGCATCATGTCTATCAATCTTATCCGCCGCGTTGAGGACGAGAAGTCGGCAGCTATCGATTTGAATACGCGATTCCGCGATCCAGGTGCGGATGGTACCGTGTTCGCTGATGAGTTTGCCGAAGGTGCGGCGGTTGGGATCGTTGACGCGTGCGATCATGTAGTCCAGTCCTCGTTCGGCGGCGCCGATGGAGCGCATGCAGTGGTGGATTCGACCGGGGCCGAGGCGGCCTTGGATGATTTCGAAACCGCGGCCTTCGCCGAGGACTAGATTTGACTTCGGGACGCGGACGTTGACGAAGCGGACTTCGGCGTGGCCGTGGGGGGCGTCTATACGATATTAATTAGTATTTTTTTTCTGGTTGTGATAGAGTAAAGGGGGGGCTTACCATCGTATCCGTAGACGTGGAGGGGGCGGAGGACGGTTATGCCCGGGGTATTGGCCGGGACGATAACGACGGATTGTTGCTTGAATGCGTCGGTGGAGATGTTATTCTCCGACTTGGTCATGGTGATATAAACCGCACAGCGGGGATCACAAGCTCCCGAAGACCACCATTTCTACCCAATCCATTAGCACATACACTTTTACAATAACCAGGGAGGAGTGTGAACTTACAGTCCCGTTGAGAACGATGGTATCCCCCTCAACCCTCATCTTCATATTAATATTCTTCGCATCAGAACTAGCCGCATACCGTTCCGTCATCAAAAACGCACTCCTAATCTTCCCATCGAGCAAAGGCTCCAGCCACTCCTTCTTCTGCGCCTCATTCCCGTACTTGGCCAAAACCTCCATGTTACCCGTATCCGGCGCCGAACAATTCATAGCCTCGGATCCGGTATGGGATCTGCCCAATATCTCGGCCATGAGGCCGTACTCCAGGTTCGTGAACCCGGCACCTTGGGAGTAATGTGTTTTGGAGAGGAAGAGGTTCCAGAGACCCTGCGCTCGGGCCTTTTTCTTGAGTTCATCTATGATCGGTGGGTAGGATTTCCAGCGGACGGAGGGGTCTTTGGAGACTTGGGCTTCGTAGACTTCGTCTGCTGGGATACATTCCGTCTCGACGAAGTGGGAGATCTATGCGTTACCGTTAGTACGTGATCATACTACCGGGGTATATTATGGATGATTACCTTCTGGAGATACTCCCTGGCACGCGGGGACACGCGGTCCTGAACGATAGCTGGGATCTCGTACGGCATTGTTACTTCTTTAACTACTGATCAATTATAAAACAGGATAAAGGTTATGATGAATGAACAGAAAAGAGAACAAGTCCAAACAGGAAACAGCACCGTCTTTAAGTTCCCCCCGCAAAAACCTTGGTTAAGCAATAATCCACAGCCGAGCTACCGAGTTTAAGCAAGAATGCACACTAACTAAAAGCAAGAACGTGAAATCCGGGGGATGGCGAGTTACTTTAAGGACTTATTCTCGGGCCACCGTCACGTCGTTTTTAGCATTTGGGGGTGGGAATATTAATAGAGGCCCCTCGGTACGGAGTCGCCGTCGGCTTAAACTGGGCGAAACTACCCTTACGGCTCGGCCGTTTTGGGAAACACCACAGGCAACACATATTTCCCCCCTCCATCGGGACCATTGAATTCCAATGGGGGGCCGGGGATTGGGACATGTGCGCGGGCTAACGTTATCCGTTTTCACCATTGCTGGCGTATTGGTACTCTTATATCAAGTATAATCGACCGCGTTTTAAATTTACGGTATTTATAAACACAATTACTGTCGATGCAGTTGAGTATACTCATACGCATCGACATCATGTGCAAAACACCTCTCGGCTCAGCCGTGTCTATAAAGCCTACTCCACAAGTTCAGTAGTAACACCGCAATTCATTGTATAACCACCTAACCTTTCGAAAAAAGGCTTCCCACGGCATCGGCTACGTCCACGGCTAGCTTCCTCAGGTAACACGGGCCAAATTCGTTAAATCGGGACTTTACCCAACACACCCCGATAAATCTATAATGCTCAATAACCTCCGATTAAGATATGGATTTTATGACATGATACCGTTTTACTTCATATTTCGTGACGAGGGCGGGGATGCGGGGTGGAGTTTCGGAGCGGCCGATATCGTGCTGGGGTGTATTGTATTAAACTACTCGCGTCCTACCCGGTCTATTACGACAACTGTTCCTAGGATTAAACAGAAAAAAAATCTTAAATAATTCGCGGTCACGTTTTATGAGTAGATTACAACATCATAACTTATTTACACGCCGTCAGTAGGCTGGGTGTGACCGATGAAGTCTCAAAGGGCCACTTAAACCCGTCTCTCGAACTAAATACACCAAAGATAGGGATTAAATACATATCTTCATGAATCTTCGAGGCTCCTGGGTTTCTTTCAACTAGTGGTGAATCAATATAACGTTGTCTCGTCGCTAGACTCCTCAACTTGCATATAACGGGGGTATGTCAACATGTCAATGACGGCTGCAAATAGCTACCCTCGAGTAGTTCTATTTTACAGAACATTATACTCGTGGTCAATGGTGCTAAGCGGTGGCCGAGCTTACTATTAGATGTTTCTATCTATATGTATTTAGCGATTTATAATTACCTTTCGATACAATTTTCGGTCTGAATATACATGTAAGAAAATTAAAATAAAGTTCTATTGACGCTATGATATATGGAGGTCTTGATTTATCGATGATCTAGTAGAAACATCAGTCTTGGGTTAAGTTCCAAATATGAGACTAAATATTCATCTTTGTCTAAAATTACATTGTAATTTTTTTAAAAAAGAGTAGCAAATACAAGTAATGACTTGAGTACTGACTGCATTGGATATAGATCGTTGAACGAAATTTGTTCTAAATTGACATGGTTGCTGACATATTAACACGCGTTTCGGATTTGTCAGTACCGCTATTGCCTCGAGGGATTAGGTATAAGATAAGAGAAATCCCCCAATTTTCAAATACGTTATAGCGCGATTATTTTTAACCTTTGCAGTGGGACGGAGAGCGTCTTAGCTCTGCGGAAAGTTGTAGGAACAAAAAATCGGCAATCTCAGTTTGGAAATATAATTCTTTCTGTACTCGTGATGTCAACCAACCTTCGAATTTACGAAGAATGTAGTAGAGAGGGTTACAAATTTATTTCATGGAAATGTACGTATTGAGAAGCCGATTTCCGTCGGCCATAGTTTGGTCATTCGAGCAACTGAACTTCGGTGGACCAGCTCTGGTTTCCGGAACAAAATTGGGTAGGCTCATCTTACCGCAAAAATCACCATCCATGACTCAAAATTATGCCTCTCAGAGTGCAGAAAGGGCCTAGACTTCATATATGTCCGCATAAAACTTAAGGGGCAGCGGTGACCGCAATTATGCGCCTAGGTTACTCGGACAACCAAGTATATTTTGAAACCTTCACTCGTAGAGCAGGGTCATAATAGCGCAAGTCGCTTAATTATGCCATATCACGATGTTAGCAGCCTAACCTTTCAAAGAACTGAGGTATTTTTTTACCCCCTTCTAATTTTTTGGTCAATTGAGTTTATGATTTGGATCGAGGGGGTCAAGGGAGGCATTGATGACGAGAGCACACCTAGGGATACTTATGCATGTATGGTGATTCTCTAACCAACGGGGTTCTCAGGAAACCTTATCTCGTAAACCAAATTCTACTGCAGATGAGGAAACCGGAACCGAAGAAACTTGGGAATTATTTCGTAAATTGTGGATGCAGTCTCGGTCTGGGGCCCGGGCACCCCGGAACTAGGTAGGGAAGAAGCTCCAGTCCGATCTCAAGCTCACGAAATGTGACATGTCACAAACCCGCTGCGGCAATTGCGCAACTAGAGTCCCTGACTTGAACTCTTTAGTATAGTTCAAAAGTGAAGCCAATTAAAGGTAGACTTAAGACCCAAGCCAATCGCCCATCCCGAGGCCCCACCACGGGCCGTTCTTCGATCGATCGCGGCTCGCCCTTGCATGCGAACCTGCCTTTACCCTCCCAGTGGAACTCGTCAAACCTCAAAATCAGCGACCCGGACCCAAAATCCAACAACCTGCAAATCTATCACATAGAATCGAGACTTGCCAACATTTAGTCCACACTGAACTTCGGGTAAGCCAAACGTAAGCTGTATTCTTCTTCTGATTAATATTTTAACTTCTCACCATCTATTTCTTTCTGTCTTTTTTTCTTTTTCATTTTCTTTTTCCTTGCATAGAGTTGTTGGCGTAACATGCCCATGCAAAAAGAGGACACATGACACTCTCACGATACATGACGCAAGGGGGCCTTCTCGAGATCTTAGCTCCCTGGCACTAAGATTTAGATCTCAAAAAGCTTGACTGGATCTCAAATATTACACTCGCCGGTTATCTTCTCGCTTAAGAAATTCGCACAAAGGGCATGGGTAAGC
Source organism: Arthrobotrys musiformis (assembly GCA_036971715.1). Classification (NCBI taxonomy): domain Eukaryota; kingdom Fungi; phylum Ascomycota; class Orbiliomycetes; order Orbiliales; family Orbiliaceae; genus Arthrobotrys; species Arthrobotrys musiformis. Next base: position 798,016 of record JAVHJL010000011.1, on the reverse strand, counting down.
CTTCCCGTGCAGACTCGAATCTGCAAGCTAGCTGCAGGGCTGGAAGCTCAGCCCGAGAGTGGAATGCAACTGAACTTACAAATTTTAAAAACTTGTGATTCAAAACTTGAAGTTCTAGCTGGAGTGCGCGTAATTAATTGCTTCTACTCGATTTCCAACACTACCTATCGTTTGCATAGCCAGGATTAATATTGGGTGCAGAATTATTTTTATGGGCGTTGATCTTAGATTATGTATTTGATTTCGTTGACTGATGTCACGATTTATCGATATCGACAGCGACCAATGTTTACTAGTTTACGCAAATACCAAATAATCATATATATATCTGATCAAAAGAACATTATATTATTAGTGATTGTGAGTATCGGAGATCGAATTGAGCGTGTAGACGTTACTATTATCATATGTGGAGCTCGGTGCTCGCATGTAGATCTTAATTAAAATTCTCTCCTTGGTCATAGGATTCGAGGCTACCTTGGTCATGCGCAGCACTACTCAAGCTTCTAGTTTAACCTGGAATTTGAAAAGAGGTAAAATTTGGGAGCCTATCTAGATATCTATTAAGCTTTCAGATTTATCCAGCCCTTCTGTAGAGTGAGGGTAGCCTAGTTCCAAAAAATTCAATTGTGAGCGAGGGGCCAACCAGAAAGAGAGGTTCAGTATATCCTTTTTCGCCATTTCCGTCCATCATACACAAGAAAGTAATTCACCTCATACTCAAAATTATGGTAGCTGTGGTCAATAGTGGACGCCTGATACAGCACTATTCGAATTCTGTTGTCACAACTTCAATCAGTAGCTTTCGAATTTCACATCGATCGCCAGAAGTTCAATAGTGTATAAGTATCCGCCTGTAGCTCATCGATATTACGATTCAATTCCTACCATCAAAAAACTAATAAGCTTAAGCATTCGTTACTGATATACATTCACTCACACGATATATATATATCAGGATCACTCTGATTCTACTATATTATCTTTCTTCAAAAAGAAGATTTATCCATTTACCTACCTTCACTGTTCTACCAGAACTACACACTCGCTCAAAATGCGATTCACCACCGTTCTCCTCTCTATTATTGCCTCCAGCACCCTCGTTGCTGCCGTCCCTGTCCCAAACCCCGGATTTGTCAGCGATGCGGTTGGAACTGTCTGCTCTATCTTTGCTGATGACTGCTCAAAAGTCGGTAGCGGGATTGTAAAAGGTGTCGGAGAAGCTGGCAGCCGCAAAATGGACAGCGTTCACTCCGATGGCGGCGTCAGCATTGGATTCGGGCAGGGTGGTTTCACCCCCGGTAGTTTCAAGAAGGAATAAAGACCTCGAAACCGGCCACTCCTAAAAGCATATGCTATCATCTGAATCTAAACGTCTCCATCAACCGGAAGAGCTCTTGAAGCTCCCTTTTTCTTTTGGTCCCTTCGCCAGGTACTCCAACTTTGCGGAGGGCATTATTATTTCTGTAACACGAACATGTCTTGTCTTATTTCCTATTTTTTCTGAAAAATTTATATCCTTACGTAGTGGACGTATACAGCCTCTTGGCTATATTCTGTCGCGAGGCGGGTGTACTACCTCGAGGCCTTCGTTAATTTCCCCCTTCCTGATTTTCCTTCGCTCCGGAGGCTAGGGGAACAGTTTTTACCTGATGGCCTACTTAATTTGTCATGCAGATATCTAGATGTGGAGGATGGCGAATGTGTACTCTAGTCTAATCAAAACACTACTACTATGGTGTCATACCGTCTGATAATATTAATATTATAGTCTCAAAAAATATGAATGTCCCTTCATCGTTACTAAGCCGAATATAATGGTTCGCAGTTGTGCAGTTGTATATTGGCTGAAGTCTCGGAAGCGCATAGGTATATACAACCTTAAGTATGCTTTAGTTATCATAACTTTGAATACAATATATTATTTGGGTCGATCTAAGATGGCGTTACTAGCTTGCGTTTATCGCTCTAAGTGCTCAAGTAAACTATGGCTTTAGATACGTATCTCCGAAGCATGCATGCATCAAGGTACCAACCCGATTGGGGTTTCGAAAAGAATTTCTCCCGCTATAATCATCATAACACTAGTAGCCAAGGTATCTATTTGCGAAGTTTTGGGGCTAGTAGGCCCTTGGATTCGCTGATAGCAACGAGGTTTTGGGTAACTCACGTCCGCTAGCACGAATTACTTTTTGATCAATGCATTATCTTCTCTCTGATGACTCTATTGGACGACAAAATTCTCCGACCTTGAGTAGAAAGTGAACACATTAGGTCAGGAATGTGAGGAGGATGTGATCACAGTCCCTGGCTTCCTTGTCGCAGCTAGAAAGGCAAAGCTAATTAAAGGATAGCTAAAGACTAACAAGTCTCAAGCCAATCGCTCGTCCCGCGGAACCCCACTACGGGCCGTTTCCCGATCGGGTCGATCCTCTTTTGCAGGGGGTTCGCCTTTCCCCTTCTGGCGGGCCTTTTCATGAACCCTCTAGATAAGGCCCTGCAATGCAATTGTATGGCTAAAATTAAAAAAAGGTAAATATTTAAATCTGACAATATTGTCAACGTTGTATAATCTAGAATCGAACTACAAACTTCAACCCCACAAAATTTCTTGCAAACCAAAGGCCAACCAGGTCATACTTCGGACTCTGGCCTCCTAGTCGTCTATTTTTCCCCTTCTTCACTTATAGTACTGATACTCACAGCTGTATTCGTGTCATTTACTCATAGCAAGTTGGTGTAACGTCTCCAACAAAGGGAAGCCAAAAAAACACATAACGCTTCTCACAGTACATAGCGTAAGGGCAACCCTCTCAAACTGTACCCCCCTTACATTAAAAGCTAACGAGTTAGATCCCGAAAAGCTTAATTAACTAGATCTCGACTTCCCGCTTGCCAGCTATCTCTCGCTTAGAAAATCGTGCATAAAACCCATGGGTAGGTTTACCCGTGCAGGATCTGTAGCTATACAGGGCTGGAAGCGGGTGGAAGCCTGAGGAGAAGTGGATCTATGGAATGCAATTGTAGAAGAAAAAAAAGTTCCATGGTCCAGGATTCGAAAGTCTAGCCGGAGTGTGTTCGCATAGCATGCAGAGTAGGATTACAATAGCCTATGCCTGTCCATCACCCTGTTTAAACGTTTGACAACGGCACGACGAAATACTGGGGGCTTGAGCTTTAGTGGCGTTGGTTATTTCGATTCTGTTTAATGGTAGATCTATAGATGGTAGTGCAGACACGTCGACGGTAATATTTTTTAAAATTAACTTGCTTAGGTTCTTAAAGAAACTTATGCACACAAAGCCGAAGTCACAATATTGGACGGCGAAAAGTTATCAGGGACTGTACGCGGATATATTACCGCGCGTCGAACTCTTCACCTGATGTTTTCGGCTAGCGTCCAATTGATATGACGCTGAACTTGAAATTCGAAAGTAATGAAACCTTTCTTTCTGAAAGGCCTTAAGGGCAGCCTAGTCCTAAACAATTTGATCACAAGCAAGGAGCGAATCAGAAAGTTATAATCTAGTATTACTCTTTCTAGAATGGGCTAGGTACAAGATAATATTATCACGTAATTACCTTCGAAGCACTCTCCACGATATCTACCATGCACAGGGAATTGCTCCATAGCACATCTCCTACCCCGTACCCGAAATCCTAGTGGCTACGATCGAGATTGGATGCCTAATATGCATGGTGCGCTATTGAATTTTGATCACCTATTCTATTATTGTCGCGGTTTCAACTGGTAGCCTTCATGTCGACCCACCAAAGGCGTAATCCTTACAGGTGTAATTGTATATAAATACCTCCCTCCGACTGACCTCAATCCATTTTTTTTGATATCACTATCAACAATAAAATTACCACTACATTCGCTCAATTGCAGAACCTCAAAAGATTCTTTTGATCCCACCACCCCTTTTCCTTCAAGAAAACATCCATCCAACCACTTTCGAAACTTCAAAAACAAAATCCAAACCTCAAAATGCAATTCACCACTATTCTCCTCTCTATCTTGGCTTCTGCCACACTCATTAGTGCTGCTCCAGTTGCTAAGCCATTATTAGGAGCCGTAGCCGGAGTTGTTGGAATTGGCTGTGCTGGGTTTCCCGACGCCTGTAAAGCGGTCGGTGACGGGATCAAATCGGGTGTTCAAGAATCCGGGAACCGCAAATTGGACAGCGTTCACTCCGATGGCGGCGTCAGTATTGGATTTGGTCAGGGTGGCTTCACCCCAGGTAGTTTCAAGAAGGAATAAATCAAAATTTAAACCCGATCCTCCCTTACGGCCTTCAAACGAACCATCCAAATCACCGCCAATCCTGCGAATTCGCAAGGCCCTTTCTCTCAGATCTTTCGAGGCTGTAGAAAATCTTTTTTAATTTATTTCCCTCTTCCGACCGCCTTCGCCTTTCTTACATTGTATTCTTTATCCTTCCACTATCCTTCCTTTAACTCTCCTTCCTCCGTCCCCTATACCTATTCAGAGAAATACGATCTTGGAGGACTACGACAGATCGAATTCGACAAATGATATCATATGCGTATCGCATGGAGGATGGGAAATATGCCATGTAATTTAGTCTAATATAATACAAGTATATGGTGTAAAATGGTTTCACACTTTACTACCATCATAAAAACTCATCTATATTTCCCGACTGCTCCTAAACTGAATATAACTGGTACCCTTCGAACACCACCACAAACTAAATAGATTTTCACAAGCCTATGGTCTACGCTGCGCTTCGGTTACAGATGTTCTAGATAAAATATGTTTTTTGATTTAATGTAAGGCACTCCTACCTTGTCTCGTTGCTAGACTCCTCAAATTGCTCCTGCCAGTCTGCGGTTGAATCTAGTAAGGCATTTGATACATTCGAGGATACCAGTACTACTAAAACTTCAAGTACCTGAGGTCAACCATAGCTTCGGATATGGGTAAATATTTCCGAGGCATTTGGGCCCTAGCCCGAACCTTTGCAAAGCATATTTCCTGATATAATCGTCGCTGAGCTCTCGGGTTTCTTAATAATAACTAGCTCTCAACTGATCAGGCAAGCTTTGCTCCCCAGTAAAAAATTATTTTTTCCTTACCCTCTCCCCGATCAGTCTATTAGATGGCCAAGTCACCCGCCCTTGGCTGCAAAGCTACAATACAAAGTCAGTACCGACCAGGGATGAAAGGGGGGCTTTGATTAAAAGCTTGAGGATGAATTGGATCGTTGGTTTTCTCACGAGACTTGAACGCTAGAAACCTATTTGATCAAATGATGCTGCGAACGAGACTTAGACCTTCTGAAAGAGCGGCTTACTGACATGTGGCTGGGATGAACCCTTTTTTTGAGTGATTCCATTCCTACAGAGCGTAGGCCAGTGCCGTCAACATGGCTGGAGGGTTCTTGATTTGTGACAGGTCATAATATCTCACGGGTTCAGCTAATCTTCCCCAGCCTTCCTAACGTAATGTATTGGTATCAATTGAGCTTTAACCTATATTTCGAATTTCTTGCAAATTTCATTTGGGTCACAAACCCCTCTAGCTTCGGTTATTCAAGTGGTGAATGATATATTCAAGAGCGCCCTAGGCCTCCCCCCACCAGGGAAACCAGTCTCTAGCGCTAGCTTCTTCCTCGCCGCGCAACAGCTACGAAAGTAGAGGACTATTCATGCTATGCTCGGCTCCTAGCCAATTGATCGCTGGTTCCGCAAACATCCCGCTACGGGCCGCCTTCTCGCTGCTCCCCTTGCATAAGCACTTATCCTTCCCCCTTCCATGGGATGTTCCGTTGCCTAAACCTATCAAGCCGAGTCCCTCGCCAAAAAAATACAACAAATCAAAGAGGGAAGCCATGGTTACACAGTCATGAAATTGAGGTCACCCGCCACCCAAACTTCGTGTCCCTTGCGGGTCTCTATGTAGAAGACAGACAAGTCGAACTCTAGTTTTTACAACCCGCTTTACGAAAACCCGTCAATTCTCCATATCACCTTTTTTTTGTTTTTCCCTTTTTTCTGCCTTCACATTTTTTTTCTTTCCTCTCCCCCTCTCATCTAGTTAAGCTGCCGGCCAAAAGCTAGTGGCGTAACATAACACTCAAAGATCGAAGGGAACACACGGATTCGAATCTATGCATGTCCCTCATAATGTGTTAAATGGCGTAAGGGACAACATTTCGAACCTACCCTTACCTCGAGATATACATCCCAAAAAGCTTAAACTCGATCTCGATCTCGCTATGCTCGCCAGATCTCTTGGCTGACAATACTAGTAGGTAGCTTTACCCATGCAGAACTGATCTTGTAAGGCCCGCTACCGGCCTGAGATAGACTGGAATGTTGACACACCGCAGCGACATCATGGATTTGAAAGAGGACCAATATCCAGCATCGAGTCTGTATGAAAATTTGAATAGCAAAACCCCGACCTATAGTAGAGTTCAAACGTTTATCACAACTGCGATAAGGTTGGTTGAGCACTATTCGTGGTATATCACATCTTTCAATCGGGCACCATGATCATAATTTAACCAACTAGGCGTATATATATGGTAGTTTCAAATTTGTGAAACGGAGCGACGAAACAGTGTAGTTTTCATCCTTTCTCTCTTTTTTTTTCTTCGGACTTAAGCTTCTAAATTTTGTAGTTTCAAGAGGATATACCCTACAGTGAGTGAGACGAAATTGCCAGCGCCATCACTCATGTTGTGAAGACTCCATATGCACCTTGAGACCTCTAAAGCTCTAGGCCTATATCCTAATTGGATTTGCCCTCTAAATTAGCACTTTGATCTAAAAAGGGTTTGGGGTTGGGCAAAGAGAGAAGACCTGGAGAAACAGAAGGAAGAAAATCCCAACTCGAGGCTCTTGATAGACTTCATGAATTCAAGTGTCTCGCGAGAGCTGTAGGCCTCTCCAAGCTGGTTTTGAACAGCGAGGGGTGAATCTGGTCGTAATCCGAAATCACATTCCACTCTGTAGATTTGCTAGATGTTGTAGGTTCCCAGAAGTTGAGTAGATTCACCGATAAGACGGGATGAAAAGTAGAGAGTGGATGATGCCTTACGACAAGGGCACTGGATCAACAGCATACTCTCGCCACAACTGGTCCAGTGCGCGGGCACTTTTGCTATCATATATATATATCGCCAAAACCACAGGGATTGTAGCTTCAACCAGGTTTAAATATCCTTCGTGATCCCGTTAGGACACTACTTTTTTCCACCATCATCACCACCATCATTCACCTCCACCAGACTAAGAAACTCACAAAACTCAAAAGAACCCTTTTGATTATATTACTATCTTTCTCCCAACTCCAAGAAACTTCAAACACATCTCACATCTCTTCGGTACCCTGCCAAAAACAAACACTCTCCAAAATGCAATTCACTACCGTCCTCCTCTCTATCCTCGCCTCCACCACCTTGATTACCGCTGCACCAGTTCCTGAACCTGGTATTCCAGCCATCGTCGGAGGCATCATTGGTATTGGCTGCGCCTTCTTCTCCAGCGACTGTGGAAAAGTTGGTGACGCGGCTAAGGAAGGCTTCAATCCCAAGGAATTTGTCAATAGAAAGATGGAAGGCATTCACACCGATAACGGCGTTAGTGCAGGTATGAATATTCCTAGCTTTTTCGGCAAAGGTCCCGGGGGCTTCAAGAAAGAATAAAACCCCTCCGCAATGCCTACGTCTGGAGAAGAGCAAACGTTAAAACTTCCACGGATCGACCAATTTGGTGAATGATGTCCGAATGTGGAAGACCGGAAATATGTATTTTTAATACCATTCAAATACTACCAATAAGTATTACAACCCATTATAATTCTATTATATATATTTCAAATGAAATGCTTGTCTTGATACGAATCGAGCGCCTATTAGGCCATATACAAGAATGCTACCGAGTTAGTAGTAAACTTAATATACACACACGTACACTACGACACCTCTTCGATGATTTTAAGTATACCTGCTGCATTAAGCATCACTCCGAAACGACAATTCTCTGACATCGGATTATTACCCCTTTCCAACGTTTTGGAGATCTTACATCCATTTGTATCCGGGTCGGATTTTATAACTCGAATTCTCGATCGACAGGATATCTTTATTATAAAACTACAAACCCATAGGCTTGAACCTGCTTTAACCCCTAGCAATATATAATTCACGGGGGAAATACGCTTGGTACCTCGTCACCCTTCTCACAGCAAACCCCAATTGAGTGATTGTTAACTTCATATTCTCTAGATGTAGGGCATCTATATGCACTGCAAAGGTACGATCTAGCCGCCCCGAATTCGCTCAAGCCCGAAAACCCGCGAGTGTATTGCGCTAATACAACTATGATATACGCCCAGCCTTAGGTGTTTTGTAAACTTCTGTACATACGTACCCACCTAAAGGTGGTGCTGCGCAGGAGACAACATACATACAACCATACAACAACTTCTCTTCGATTGATCTCAATGCAAGCACCCCGATTCTATCGCGCTATATATATAGAAATTCGTAAGCTTCTATATACTACGGGTTTAAAATTGACCCTAAAATCTGCTTAGGATAACTATTTACCACGATTGCACAAGCTCGAATGCGTTGAAGCGCCTAGCCTAAGAGTGCACGTGTTCGCTCTCAGCAACATAATAGTCGAAGAATGCTTCGGCAGGACCGCAGACATATCACCTCTCGCTATTTGGACCCAATACGTACTAACACCTCGGGCGGCCCGCGATCTTTACCGAATTCCTAACTTAGCGAGAGTGTTTTATGGATCGAGATCTTCAGAGTGGTTATAGTTCTGAAGTCAGGGACACACAGCTGCACAGGAGGATATAGTTGTGTTGTGGATGTCGAAATTGCAACAACATGGTGAATTCATGAAGCTTGAAGCCGACCAACTTGGACCTCAAACTTCAACCAAAGCGCGAAAGCCCCGAGTTAGAGGTGAGTTCGAGTTGGCACGTAGCCTGTTATGACGTCGAATTGCGGGTGAGGAAGCCGGGAAACATCACGAAGCAAAGGCACAAATATCCTCCCCCGATTAGATATAGATACACGGGCAACATCGATATGGAAACTAGTTCAACTGGTGCTGTATTTGAAGAAAGAGGTATTGGTGCGCGGATGCAGTGCATTCCAGGGACGAGAGAGATCTCGAGGAGAGATCTGAGAGCTGGGCTGGTCTCGTACCCAGACTGCACAAAGGGTGGCTGAACTGGGCAGAGAGATTGACGATGATAATATCCTTCAACAAAGGCATCATACAGCACGATGATATGGATTGCGGAATGTTGTCCTTAAGTGCACCGGCCTCAAATGCGTATAAATACCCTCTTCTTGCCCTATTACCAACATCTTCTCCAATACCATCATCACCAGAAGCATCAAGATACCACAAAGTCTTAAGATATCTATTCACTCCTTTATTTTCATATCTATATATACCTCCCACAAAGCCTTTGATTCCCCCAAATTGTTCTTATTTCAATTGAAGTCTGCCTTCAAAACAATACCAAAAAAACCAAGTATCATCCACCTAGTTTCAGTCTTAATCAAAAGAACCTTCAAAATGCAATTCAAGGCTATCTTCCTCTCCACCCTGGCCTCTACTACCATTATTAGTGCCATTCCAGTTCCCAGTCCGATTGCCCCACTAGTTGCAGCTGGAGCAGTAGCCGCGACCTCGGGATTCATCTGTAGCTTCCAAGGGGAACAATGCCAAAAAATCGGTGACAGTGTGAGGGAGGGAGTTGTCGATACCGGCGCCGCCATTGGTAGGCAAAGGCAGGATGTCGTTGATAGCAATGGCGCTGTTCCTGTTGCTCTTGCTGACACCCTCGCGGGCAAGAAAGCTTAAACATCTCACTTAGCCTGGTCTCGTTCCCAGCCTCACCTAGGGTGGTCCAACTTAGCCCTCTCATTCTGAAGAAGCCTCCAAACATACAAGAGCGAATAGATCGCCTCCTTTCTTCTTCCTCCACCTTTTCCTCCTCCTCTTCTTCTTTCAATGTGCTCTCATCCCGACTAGACGATTAAAATTGGATCAACACCTCTAGCTAGGTTTATGGGTCTCGGATCCGTATCTTGGAGCAACCTCGAAGTGGACGCGTTGGGGAGTGAGGGGTTTATTTGTCATATAATAATACTATATTTACATGTGGCTTTTGTTTATTTTTCTTTGCCTAGGACGCCCGGGATAGAATCATCTTGTACAATAATGTGGAGGGGGGTGGGCGACATGCAATTAATTATATAATATCTCGGAGGTATCCAAATGCTTTAGATTGCCTCTTGTTATAAAACATCGAAACCCACTTCGTCTCCCCCGTAGGGTTGGGCGACGTGAACAAGCAAACGCCCCCCAAGCAAAGAATGTGTAAAGAAATTTTTCAGCGGAGGGAATCCAACGCCGTCGCAAGCATACGATATTCAATTGAATATCTCCGCCGGCTTGAGGCCCTATTCTCGAATTCTCTGTAGGCCGCAGATAAAGCTCCTTGCTTAAAAGATATATGTATATGCCAGCGACTTTATGAGCCTGCATACGAAACAATATTTTATCAGGACCGAAAAAGCTTCCCATTCGTTGATTCTTGTAATTTCATTCAATTCCCTGGCCAGTCGACTGGCCGAGCTCCCGCCAATAGTGCAATGCAACGACGGATTAGTCGTCACCAATCCACGGCTTCGTCAGCTACGGCTAGCCAGAGCTCGATGTAAAAAAAAAATTCAGATCCATGAATTCAGCTGCAGCGCCGGTAATAGCGCTTAAAGTACATAATACCATACGCCAAACGTCGCAAATCGCAAATAGCATGCACAACCAAGCCTAACTAGGTTGGAACCACGGTAGACGGTCAGACCACCCGCCAAGCCAATCGATTTGTTCCACCCAAAAAAGCCTCCGCCGAAGACCGTACCTTTTCGGACCCCCTTGACACTGCCGAGCCCATGGGGACTACCCTTTCCAGCGGGTTGTATCCAGATCCAAACCCTGATCCAGCTAGGCCGTGCATCAAAAATCCAACAAAAACCACAAAGGATAAAATGCCCTCCGCACTAGACAGAATGTATCCAGACGCATGTTCCGAACCTGCGACTTGACCCTTTGGCCTTACAGATTCCCATGTAAAACAGATGAATGCTAGTTTTCTTTCTCCTCCCTTACGGCCCTTTAACATTCGGTTAACGGCTTCCATGCGTTATTAAAAATTTTATTTCTATATAGACTAAACCGCGAAGAGGTTAACGCCTAGACCGGGTACCGAGGAAAACCCACCACGATGTCTCTCCCCAGTAATGCATGATGTAAGGTACGACCCTTCGAACTTCTAGAATTGGGGGACGGGTTTCCCAAAAATCGCTTCCAGCTTTGAATCTTTCGTCTCGGAGCAAGCTTTGACCAGAGCTCGCGTGGCAGCATACGCCCAGGGTTTTGGATTTTTGACCCCCGGGACCTGGATCCGAGACAAGGTTTTGACCCTCACCCACGTTTTTGACATCGTCAGCTTCTAGAAAGCGTCACAAAGGCCTTCATTCTGGATCTTCTCCGCAACCTAGCGGAGGAAACAATTGGAATCATCGAGCGCGAAGGAAAAGAATTTTCTTCCTTGACACCGGAACCTCTTCGGGGTAGGCTGCGCAGGAGACAAACCGGAACCCCAATGAATCAGAACATGCGAAGCTGAAAGACAGAAACAAATACCTTCCAGAACGAGGAATGTATTCCATAGCATACGTATGCCAACCATCGCCATAAACTTCAATTATATAGCTTCAATAGTGTATAAATATCCCCATTCCTGCCATCACAATCCCACTTTCTCTACCATCATCATCACCGATCATCTCCACTACACTCACTCACTTACTCACTCACTCACTCATTCATTCACACTCTCAAAGAATCTTTCGATTCTACTCCACTCTCTTTAAAACTAATTACCACCCCGGTATCCAACCAAAACCTCAAAATGCAGTTCACCACAGTCCTCTTCTCCCTCCTCGCCTCCACCCTCATCACCGCAGCTCCAGTCCCCGCTCCAAACGGTGTCGCAGCCGGTGTCATCACCGCCGTCGGCGTAGTCTGCGCCTTCCAAGCCGAACAATGCCAAGCCGTCGGTGACGGCGTCAAGGAGGGTGTCGCCGCCGTCGGTGCCGCAGCCGGTACCCCCAAGGTCGAGAGCATCAAGGGTGATGGCGGCGTTGGTGTCACCATCAGCGATGCCATCGGAAACGTCATCGGCGGTGTCAAGGCTTAAGCCTTCCAACCTCGATCTCGATCTCTACCTTTCGAGGAAATGACGATTCAAGCTTTACGATAACCTCATATACGAAAAGAAAGCATGGGCTGTGTACGATACGATAACGGGCAATCTGAATTGGTGTACTATACAAAAAATCTACATAAAAAGGGTATACGGGACGGAGTTTCTTCAAAACGGGGGCGTTTAAAATTCATACAAAAAAAAGTTTTTCTGGTTCTTTGGGGGGGGGGGAGAATTGTACGATAGATCGGTGGAAAACATGTACTATAAAACCTATTAAAAATCAAATTCATCACACAAATGTTACAAACCGTAAATAGAAGCGTCGGCAGTCTAGTTAGGGACAAAAATAGAAGAGGTATAAGTCTTCTGTCATAATTCTTGCATCGCAAACCACACATAGCCCGAGCATAACTTTCAAAATGCTTTTACTCTCCTCCCACAATCTCCTCCCTTTTATAATTATTTCCTGTTCTTTTTTCCACAATAATATTATGCATGGCAGGCTCACTCACTATATATCGGGGAATAAATCCAATCAAGCGGGAACCAACGGGCGGGCCTCCAAGAAAGATAAAGTAATTTTGCAGTTTTTCGGGATTATATTATCTATAACCAAATTACACTACGATTACATATTAATATATTTTATCTAGCCGCAAACGACAACGTTGCAACCCCAATTCGAGAACCTCTAGTTCCCCGCATTGCTTATAATCACCATCCAACCTCTGAATTATATCGGTACCCACCCCAGGGCCCAAAATAAAAGACCACACTCCACAACCCTGCCATATTGTCATCCTATCATACAACCCCCCCCGGTACAGGCGACGCCTCCCCATACCCCCAACCCTCGCAGTGCGTTTTATATCAAAGACCAAATGCACCAAATCAAGCCTTAAAAACACCAGCCGCCATATTCGCCGCCTCCTGGCCCATAACAGTACCAACGGGATTACTGCTGGCTTCTGAACCAAGCCGATCAGCGACCGCAACGCTCCCATCCACGACACCATTTCTGATCGCGTCGCCGGCCGCTTGACATTGTTGACCTTGGACAGCACAAACTGTGCTAATAACGGTAGCGGCGCCGGCAGCTACAGCTAAGGGACCGACGGGGACTGGCGCTGCTGCGATGAGGGTCGTAGAGGCGAGCAGGGAGAAGAAAATGGTGGCGAATTGCATTTTGAAAGGCGTTTGGATGGGCTGGTCTTGAGATTTTTTTTAGAGAGAAAGTATAGTGTTCTTTGGTTTTTTGGTTTCTCTGGAGGAAAGCGAAGCTTTAAAAGTTTTAAAGAAAGATGTGGTAGAATCAAAGATTCTATAAATTTGTATGAATGAATGAGGGTGGTAGTGATTAATGAAGGTGATGATTATAGTAGAGAGAGAGCTGCCGGAATAGCGCGCAGAGCAGGTATTTATATACATCCGAAACTTGAGGCTTGTCTCGTCGCCAAACCCCTCAACTTATATATATTGATGCACTCTATGTTAATGACATCGATACCCTACACCACAAAGCGCCCTTACATTCGGTATCGATATCAATATTACTGATCGTTGTTCAAAAAGTCAAATTCCTCACCATGCTGTAAAGCAGCTCTAACCCTGCAGCTCCAGAGTTCGTCTCTGGATCATTGACCTCTCAGGTCTCTGCAGATCTGACCTCTCAGATCCCCGAGACTATAGTACCAATTCATCTAAACTCTGATTGCGGATGTAGGTTTTGTCTCTGTAATTTCATCAATGCAAGGTCAGGGCCGGGCCGGCCCAGATTTCTGCAAATTCCAACATCTACGCGGGTGCCCATACCACGTGCGCATTACCCCCTGACTTCGCGAATTAGAAAAGATCCTCGAATCCGTCCGAGAGAAGAAAAAGAACACCCGCTTTCAATTGGTAGCGATCTCGGGTAGGGCTGGTAGCCTAGGTACCTTCTGGTATGTAGTTTTGCGCTTTTTGGTATGCAATTCTACATGGTCTAGAGTGCTCGCCTATCGCCTGGTCTCGAGGTTCCTTGCCTATAGTCGGTTAAGGATATAGGATATTATTCTATACGACTTGTAACTAGTACTCTCCACTTTTAATATTATAGCGCACCAGACATCTATATGTCGATAATAGTGCATAAAGCAATGAATGCGAAATATAAAAAAAAAATGATAAGTGCAAAGAACCACCAAAGTCTATAAACGATAGTCAAAGAAATGACATGCGGGACCCAAGATGAGTACTCGAGCATGACTATCCAAGGGAAAAAAACCGGACAAATGAAAAATAGGGGAAGGAAAGGAAAGAATAAGACAAAATCTCGAATACCAGCTCGAGCTAGATCCAGAGTCAAAAGCCCCCCGCCATCATGCAATAATCAATTTTGTAAAAACACCCTCTCTAAACAGGCCCACCTCCGTCGTGCCCCTTCGAACTGTCCAACAGTAGATGAGGCTTGATATACCCTTCATCCAACTGCCTAAACCACTCCGCCTGATCGTCGACAGTGCCCCTGACCAACTGACTAAGCGCACTGACAGGATTAACCATCGCCCCCCCACCACCACTGCTCCCCTCCCCACCAACTCTAGGACTCAAACTCCTGCTCCCCTCAATCGGTGTCGCCAAGTTATTCGGCGAAGAAGCTTTACTCCCTCTCCTCGCCGCCATGGGCGGTAAATCGCTCATATCGCTATCATACCCATCCTCATCCCCATGCAGTAAATCAACTTGACTCCCATCCCTCGATCTCTTCCCCAAATCCCTCCTCGACCCCGTCCTACTGCTCCCACCAGGTCCATAAACACCCCTCGTATCCCTTCCAAACGCACTTCCATTGCCCCTCCCACCATCTCCTGCGCCGGTATCGACATTCGTCAACGGCACCCCCCTCCCTCTCTCCCTACTCCTATCCCTCTCTCTATCCCCTCCATTCTGGTACTTCCAATAAGTACTCGAATTCTGAATATCAAACTCATCATCACTATCAATCTCCTCAACCACACCAGTCCTGATCCCCAAAATCTCCAACATCCTCGCCGTCGTCCCTCCAAACACAATCACCGTCAACACCACAACCACAAGAACAGTAGCTCTCAACGCACTACTATTATCCCCCTGAAACCCCGTCGCCAACGCCACACCAACAGCACCCCTAAGCCCCGCCCAGAACAACATCATCTGATACGCATACGGCAACTCATCTGGCACCGTCGACGCATTCCTCCCCCTCCGCGAAGCTCGATACCTCACTACCCAATTAATCCCCTTACTCAACGGGAACACAGCAACCCATCTGGCAGCACATATCCCCACCGACGTAACGATGATAAATAACGGATTCCACACCTGGTGCGATTCGGTGAAAAGACTGATACCGAGGTAAATAAACACAAAGTTCTCCGATAACTGTGCCAACGCTTGGAATAAATACTTCGTCGCCAGCTGCGTTCGTCGTGACATATTGTAGTACGCGTAGTGTTTCAGCGTGATTCCGCAGAATAACAGCGAGACGATACCGGATGCGTGGATACCCGTGGAGAAAAGGTAGGTTCCGTATGCGACGAGGAGGATGCAACAGGTTTCGATCTTGGGGAATCGTCGGATGTACGTATACTTCAACAACAGCGCCATGCCGACACCGACTAAAATTCCGATAAGCAGCGAGAAGAAGAAAATCATGAAGAACCATCCAACTCCCTTGATGAAACTGAACGGATTGACCTTCGCAGCTGCGCTTTCCTCGTGAAACGCCTGTGCGGTTTCGAACATGACGATGGCGACGGCATCATTTAGAATCGATTCTCCGAAAATGATGGTGTACAGCTTTGGATCGACTTTGTAGGTGTTAAAGATGGCGAGAATCGTGACAGGGTCGGTGGCGGAGAGCGTGGCACCCACGGAGATTGCGTCGACAAAGGAAACCGCAAGACCTTCGATTGAGATCGAGAGCCAGGCCCAGATGTAGAGTATTATACTAGTCCGTTTGAGGTTAGATTCGTGTGACTTGGCCCCTCATACCCACACGTCACAAAGGGGGAGGTGAAGGGAGGGATAGCTACCCGAGTGTAACGGCCGACAAGAACGTTCCCGCCAGCGCAAATGTTAGGATCGTGCCCAAATTCCTGAAAAAGTTCGCCTGCCCTCCGGTCCCTCATCAGCATCGTATTCCACCATACCAACTCATTGCCCATCGTAACCTCCCCGTGAGAGAATAAAAATAGAGATGAAAGAACCCACCTGATGTAACTCATACCCACTATTCATAATAATCGGCGGCAAAATCAAATTAAAAAAGAACTTTTGATCGAAAGTAACGGTAGTCTGAATATTCGTCGCAGGACTGAGCCTAATAATCAACCCCACGATCATTCCAGCAAATATACTGATAACTGTTTCGTGGACCGCTTGTATCTTTTTCAACTGGAGGTAGTAGGACGTGAAGAGAGCCACCAGGAGGAGGGCCACCAAGATGAACAGCGCCCATGATGTACTGATTTCAGATTGTCCGGGATTTGTTCCTTCTATTTATTTTCGCCGTAGGAGAAAAAGGAGAGAAAAATTCGTTAGTCTTGTTATCGAGGGGGTTCGGGATATGACGTATGTGGATTGGTGGGATTAAAAGATAGATAGAGGGAAAGATAATGCGTACCAGGTGAATCCGGTTCTTCTCCATCCTGCCGTTTCTCTACAAACAATAAAGAATAAAACAATTAGCCCACTTATTCTCGTTATCGATACGTGCCGAGGAGGGGTAATCTATCGTCCTTACGTACGGAGGATATCCAAAATCAACCTCTCGGCTGCCCCTCGCATCGCGAAATGACCAAATTAAAGATTACGCTTCTTCTTCCTTTATTCCGAGGTATAAGAAGACTATATACGCGAAAAGCGAAAAAAAACCGACGGAGTTTCGTCTATATCGTCAACATCGAATGAAGCTCGTTTGGGGAGCTATATCCGGCGGGTGGGACAGGTATGCGGGAATGGTTGTGATATCTTCGAGGGCCTTGAGAAGGGTCAGGAGGTTGTTTTTGGCAAAGGTGTTATGTAAAGGAAACGTTGCGTTGGGCGGATGTTGGCCAGCGACGCGGCCGACGGTTTTTTTGGTTTGGTTGATTGCGCAAGCTAATTATAATCCCGGCCTCGTTCTATTATAGCTCACTCTCGAGACTATCCGTCGTATGTGGTGTCCTTTATGAGATCAGGTTACGACGCCCAGGAATACGAGGGCGGTTCCATCATATAAGAAGCTTGGTATCTTCTTAGCAATATGTGCGTCAGTTGTAGAAGAGATACATATATCCATGCATCCGAACACCATTTTCACCGCCGTTTATAGATATATTTAGAATACAAAACCTCGAAAACCCGGTAAAACACTCAATGAAATGCATATGCATATGGGTAAATGACATAGTATAACCGTTGAGAGAAAATAAATATAAAAATAAAAGCAAGACAAGCTTCAACAAAAAAAAGACAGCAAAAACTCCAACCCGACAAAAACCTGTATCCCGATCTTAAACCCTTCTCCCGCAATGTGACAATGGACGGTATAACATATATATGCGATCTGTAAAAAGAGACAGAAAGGAGAAGAAACGGTAAGTGGACAAAGGGAGATATATCGCCAACATCTTCCAACAACCGAGGGGCACCCATCCAATTGATCGCTCACAGGCACACCCTCCATGGGAAGGCCGCACGATATCATATACATACCTCACATCTATTCTTCCTCTTCCTCTTCCTCCTCCTCGCTATCCACAAACTCCAACCCCTCATCAACCTCCTCCGCCAACCTCAGGGTCATCACAGCCGCCAGAATTGTCGCCAGGCCTCCAAACCTCATAACCCACGCCATACTATCATCCCCCTCGGCTCCTCTAGGTTTTTGCAACGCTTTAAATATAACACTGCTCAAAACCGTCGCAATGACTTGTGGCGCCGCAACTGAAAAATTATGGAGTCCGAGGATAATACCCGCTTGGTCAACATAATCTTCTCGTGGCCCTCCTGATTCGTAGTCTCCATGTACGCCAGATCGGATGGATGGGGTCGCGCTACGGAGTACCCCCCGTTTGATGGCGTCTCGTTTAGAGATATCCGAGGAGATCAAAGCGAACGGTGCCCAGAGGGTGACAGCCCAGGGGACACCACAAGCGGCAATCAGTGCAGTGGCACCCCATGTGTTTTTCACAAAGAATGTGCTCCACATGCTCGCCGCGAAGATGATATGTGAAATACACCATAGCCTTCGAAGTGTCAACCCGGGAATTCGTAGGAAGGTAAACTCGCGCTTCGGATTCGTCTGCTCAGCGTTGGTGGGATTGAACGCTGGTTGAATAAATACTGGCAAAACAGTATTGGAGAAAAGTGCGACGACGGCGAATACCAGGAGCGCAAAGGTGCCCACCCGTGTGGCCTCTTCCCAAAGTCTGGCTTCCTCCTCGGGTGTGAGGTTTGGATTCTCTGCGTAATATGGTTGGACGTCTAGATATAATCGTTAGCTCCGATATCTCCCACATTTACGAGAAGTAGATGGAGGGGGGCTCACAAATCTCCCCAATATATGTGGTACTATAGAACAAGAACGGAAACCACCCGATCCACGCAAAGAACTGCGTGTCACAGACTTTCCTGACTTGCGGCGGCAACCGTCTCGCAGAGTGTAGCACTTGTCCAAAGAACGCAAGTACGCTATTCTTCTTCTCATCCACGGGCCTACACTTCGTTAGCTAACAAATTTTAATGGACGAAGAGAGTGCAAATATCATACCCATCCTCATTAGGATCCCTCTCCATAATTAATGCACAGCTCAAAGCCAAGGTCCCTCCTAGTGCGAAAGATGCAATCACGCAGAGAACCTTGAACTGCGTATTCCCGAACCACGGCATGATTTCTGGCAGGTTCACATAACCGGAGAGATACCCCAGCACGTTTCCAATACCCGTCATGCGCCCCGCCCATGCGTTCGCCGCGTCCTGTTGGTGCGGTGGTGCATTGTCCACGATGAACGCCCGGATACCAGCTTGCACTACACACACATCCCTCGATTAGCCATCTCCACTTATGTAATCCCATGCCGGGGATAGTAGACAAAAGGAAAGAAAGAAAAAAATACCCGTATTGATGGCAAAATCCAGCACATAAATCATCACCACGGCCAACCCGATCGTAACCTTCGGCAGAGCCTCACTACCCGCAGGGAGAGCCCACGCACAAATCTCCTTCGTCCACCCGAGTATCAACAAGGAAACAATCGTAGCCGCACCGCCTCCGATCATAAATGGTTTCCGTTTCCCCCATGGGATTCTGCAGTTATCCGACCGAATTCCAACGTACGGCTGCACCAAAGCTCCAGAGACAGGTCCGGCAACCCATACCAACGCCAACATAGCCTTAGAAATCCCCAGAGACAGCAAATACGGCGAGCCATTTGATAACTCCACCGACCAAGCGATTTGCAACCCTCCGATACTCAGTGTTAATAGCATCAAGAACCAGGAACTACGTGTAACGCGCATGGACCGACGGGATATAGACGAGGAAACCGAGCTTCGTTGACGACGGTCAGAGACCTCGGGAATAGTGAGGGAACGGCCATAACGACGTTCGCTGGCAGCCGGAGAGAGGAGACGGGAGTGTTCGCCCACTGTATTATTTTACCCCCAAAATTAGAATATATCTTTTTGAAAACAATTTTTTTTTATGGTCGTGTGAATAGGTACCGTCTTTAGGCGTCCGAGGGACTGAATCCGTTCTTGTCGCCATGTTTGCTCCGTTCGTTTGATGACGTATACGCTAGTCTGACCTGACGGGCGGACTGAGCTCCGTCAGTTATTCAACCCCAGAATCCAGGCAAGCCTCTCTCCCCGGATTTTTCTTCCCGCGAGCGCAGAGTCGGAACTTTTCGATGAAGCCGGGTTATTTGTGGGAGATAATAACACTCCCACCCTTTTTTTTCCCTTAGTCGTGCTGAACAAGAGATGAACAGAGGGATGAGAGAGGAGAGAGGAAAGAAAAGGCAGACGAAGAGGGAAAAGAAGGAGGGAAAAGAAGGGTGGGTTGCTCAAACAGCCTGCAGCCGGGGCAGGACGCAGGCTAACTTGGCTTTCGAGCTGTCTGTTTGGTCGGTCGGTCACACGCGAGACCCTTCCACTCTTTTATACACACAGCCCTCCTCCACGCCTATAGAACAAGAGTCAGATAAGAAACAGAGATATGAGTAGTAGATATGAGGAATGCCGATGTGGTGATGATGTCGATGCAGCTGCACGACGGAACACGTATCTGCGGGTATAACCAATAATTCCAAGCGGTGTCGGCGATGAGTTGTTTGTTCCCTGCTCTATAATATTATCCGAGAATGTATTACTCCGGAACAACCACCTTTTTATATCTCCAGAATCAATCAACCGGTATAAAATAATAAATAAAAGGGAATACGTCAAAAACTGCAGGTACGCAGATGACCAGCGTCATCTTATTTCGATATTTCCTGTTTCTTAGCTTAAGCTTGCCGTGGAATCGATAGTGTTTCAACCCCGGCCGGGAGCGGGTCTCGTGCCAGTTTGGTCGGCTCCGTCACAAGCTCCCACACAACACAGCACTACACTACACCACAATACAATACACTATACTATACTACACTGCTCCATTGATACATGTATAATACCTGTTATGAGTGCTTGAGGAAGGAAAGATTTGGGAAGGTAGTCAGTTCTTGGTGTTCTCTGGGAGTTCATAGGTATAAAATAATACATTCCCATAGTATTAGTACGGTATGATCTGTCGACACATCCACGCCAGTACCGGGGAACCTAATATCAATCGCCAGCAGCACGAACACAGCATGCTGGCATGGGTATGTATGTATGTCCAATATAATATGAAGGTGGATCCGATCGATCGGACTCGGAGGACCCTCCCGAGCATCCCAATGCACGAAATCCCAGGACGTACTACCCTAACATTCATCTTTTTACTAATATATACTGGGGTACCTCGAGATTTGGGTCCGGAAAGGGCCCTCTGCAGCTATGGTCACATTCCTGCCCATGCAGGGTTTGCATTGGCAAAGAAGCTATACATGACTTCTTGTGCGACCTTCAGCACTCCAATGTGCTGGTCTAGGCAGCAGTTGAATTGCTCTATGACAAGTGGCTGATCTGGAAGCCACGCATACGAGCAGAGGAGTAACTTTGCTCTGTGACGTCTCGCAAAGGGCTAATTGTACAAATCATGATAGTCGTATGCGATATAGAGGGCTGGTTAGAGTCGTATAGATATAAATTACTCTACAATCCATTAATTACAAGTGATTACCAATTACCCTCACCTCACCTCCTTCACAATCATATACACGCCCCGAACGAAAATAATATCACAGCACCACTTCAATCAACCCCCTAACCCCCATTCAAACCACCGATAAAACTCTCCTTCTCCGCCGGATCAGTAGGCACACAAATCTTCCCCCGCCCAGCAACGCTCTCACAAGTCCCCGGACAACAAGGCGTCGGCACATCAGCACACCCCAATCCCAACGGATAACAAAAATACTCAATAGTCTCAGTCGTAGTCGAAACCGTAACCGTCTTAAACCCTTCGCTGAAAAAAGTAGTCGACGGCGCCGTCTCAGTAGCCAATACAAACGAATACTCGGTATCCGTGCAGGCGGAGGTTGTCAAGTAATCCGTGACGAACTTTGTGCTTGTGGTGGTTTTTGTAGTGGTTTTGGTAGTGGTCTTCGTGGTTGTTTTCGGGCGGGGTGGTCCGCCGATGAGGGAGCTGCAGGCCTTGGAGAGGGAGGATGGGTGCGCGTGGGAGAGGGTTGCGGTTGGGTATTTTAGATTACGCTTCACTTTTTTCTTGTCCTCTGCGTCGCCGATGGGGCCACCGAAGATGAGGGAGCTGTTATTTCGAGAAAACAATCAGTAAGACATACACACCAAAGAATTGTACAGGCCAGAAGGGGGCTTACACCGAAGTCGACACGACATCAAGTTGAGTTACTATAACGCGCGCGCGCAACAATTAGTACCATGATCAATCCAATTCGCACCCCAGTAACTAAAACCCCAAGATGGATACATACTAGTAGTAGCCGGCCCAACGAACAAAGTCGTAGTATCATAAACATAAGGCTCAGTAATCGTACAATCCACCACCGACTTCGTAACCTTCTTCGTCGAAGTCTTAAAAACGACCTTAGTCTTAGTACTCGTCTTCGTCTTCGTGACCGTCTTGGGTTTTATATTATTATAATGCAAATACCCCGAACAAAACGACGAAGCAGACGCGCGTTTGCACTTCAGGAGTTGTAGAATTTTAGTAACAGTCAAGGTCTTCGAGTACCCCGTACTCCGTTTGGAGACGTCGAAGTCAGCGACATTGGCGACGGCATTCGCATTAGCATTCGCATTAACGAAGGAGAGAAGAAACAAGAAAACGGAAATAACAAAAACCCGCATCTTGAAAATATTATATTCAGTCTTCCAAGAAAAGGAGTTACGAAATCGAATCTCGCGCCCTACAAGGTGACTCCAGGAGGAACAAAAAAACGCCAATCCCCAAACAAAAATTCCATGGCGTTCCCCATTTAAGCTTTTATAAGGCTGAAGGTACACCATCGGCTCCGACTTTTTCCCTCTCTCCTTGTTTGGCCGTAACCCTATCTATCGCACTCGGACGGAGTTTTGGTGGCTTGCGGCTGAAGAACCCTTTACACTAATTTGGTATGCACGATAGTGGGTACCCTTTCTCGTCTTTTTGCTGTCAATGCAAATGTTCACGCACACTTGCATATCATTCACGCGGGATAAAAGGGTGGTTGGCGAGGGGAATGGAAAACTTCTCGTAGAAAAGATCAATGTAAGTATTTACACATGGAATTAGAAGAGCCGGATCTGGCGGCAAAGATTGGGGTTTGGAAGCGTGGAATCATACCGCCGTGATTATGGGAATTCAATGGGATCGGATCGGTACGAAATAAGCATTGTGCCAAGACAGGGTTGTAGAACGTTGGATTTCCTAAAACGGAAGTGGTGAACAACACACTCGGCTTCAAAATACAACAGCGATAGCTGTCGGGACCAGGCCTCGAGACTACGTCTGAATATAGTAAGACAGGGTGATAGGGCTATGGCTAATTGAGCATTGGCACCAAAAGAAGACTTAAGGGGAATTTGGATTGGAATTTGATGTTAGAAACAGTTTCTTTTCGGTAAGAGATTCTTTTTTCCAACCTCACGCAAGTTCAGTAAACTAGGGCTAAACATTGCGTTGGTCGAAATTCTGTGTATGATGGTAAATGCAGTAGCGTGCAGAAATCAATTTAAAAACAATAGCAGATCTTTTCTTTTCTTGTCTTGTCAAATCCCCTTCCTCGTCGTTATTTTGAATACCCCCTGATCTTATTCCTCCCAATCTCATATTCCTACTCTAATGTCGACCTCATTCAATAGAACTCCAATATGACCTTGTACTGACCGCGAAGGCGTGGAACAATGTACCCAACCGGGTAATATTTGAGAAGTTTGACGACTTCTTCGAGGCGAGCCTCCGGAGCGACAAGGCATTCTTCGAGTTCTCGTAGACCCAACTCCGTATACCCGATAAACCTCTTCAAGCGTCCGCACGCCTTCTTGATAGTAGCCACATCAGACCACTCCATAACCTCGAGATCATTGCCGTCCCCGATGAACATGTCCCCGATGTGGAGTAGTTCAAGGTTAGGATATGAAACAGCGAGTTCCAGAATCTACGCAGATAAAGTTTAGTACCGGGGTATCATAACCACAACTTGGGCGTTTCTATTGATAGGGGGGTATTACCTGTTCGGGTGTGTAGTTAATAGATTGGAGCAAGGTCAACTCCTCGACATACTCTTTTCCAACAACAAAATACTCCCCGAAAATCCTCTCAGGGATTTTCTCAAGACTCATCGTCAACCTTTTGACCTTGGGAAGGTCAATCTTGTACCCGTAGACATTAATCGGCTCAACCTTAGAGATATCACTAAGGAGGTTTTCAGCACTCATCTCGATAGGGTTGATGTACTCGTTATGCGCAAAATTAAGCCCCTCAATGCTGTCGGAGAACGGCATAAGGATAGCCAGCCAGGTCAAGACCCAAACACTAATTGGATCCGAATAGCGACCCTCGTCGCTTTCGTTGGAGACTGAAAAGCCGAAACAAACCGACCTGAGTCGCATTGGGGACCTCTTTGGTTCTGGAGGATTGATCTTGTACTCCTCAATCATGCGCTTCAACAGAGCCGGAGCACGTGCGTCGACGTCAATGTAGAGGAGAAGGTTCCTCAACGAATGGCACAACTCAAAGACATCCCCCAAAATGCGCATCGTCTCGTGAGACTTGATCGGAGTTGGGAGAAGGATCGCCGTGGAAAAGGCGAAACTGACCAGATTGGTGAAGGCAGAGAGCAATGGCGTGACAATAGTTGGCAGGTAGACACTGGCGTGGATTGAATAGTTGAACTGGCCAACTCGGATTGAGCCAAATGGAACACTGAGGCAGTGAGATATGTTAAGGTACCTACACGTAGTGACATTCAATGGTTAGGGCCTGCCTTGTATTTTGTGATCAATCCATTTCCTCTTCGATCTTCTCTAAGTTATAGTTATTTCTTAATGTCAATCAGAGGAAACTTACTTCACCCGGTCTCCATATTTTATGAAGGCATTGGCCTCGTCTCTAGCAGTTCGAAACCCATTAACCGCCACTCTCTTCCATCGCTCGAATCTGACAGCATGGCCGAAGGTATGTTCCCTGTGATAATCCGGGTCCTGGTAGAGGCGAAGAAGACAGGCCGAATAGACATGCCTGGTGACAAGGATATGGAAGCGCTTGCAAACAAGGCTCAGAACAGCTGCCTTTTCACCTTTAGGATCCCCCAGGAGGCCATACTCGACGATCTCTGCAATAATCTCATTCGGAAGACTGAGTAAAGGCATGATTGAAGTATTGTAGTTGTATTTTTATTTGCAAGGCAATGGTGTGATGTAGATGATGGTAGTGGCTGGGTAGGTGGAGGGACTGTGATGTGGAGATGAGAAGGTTGATGTTCATGAGGTTGAGGTTCAATTAAATATTGGGGGCACCCAATCTCAATGTCAAAATAGTCTATGGGTCTATGGGGCAGGAACCATATTGCGCACCCCACCAAACAGTCAAGGCTATATTGCCAACTCCCTTGCTATGTCCCCTCATTTTATACCCAAATGAGATTGCTATCGTAAACCTCGTAATCAATTATACTTCAATCAATCAAGTTATCGCTATAGATATCATATAAAAAACATTCGACGAGTCGGTGGCGATGTATACAATTTTTGTATAGACAGCGCCCTCTGTGGAAATACAGGACTTCCTCATATAATCAGAAAGCTATAGGGCCGGTAAAATGGCTCTTCAATCGACAGCCTTCAATATATGCCCTTCAGTTCGTTTAGACTGAAGGATTTTATTATAGAAACGTGATATTTTGCACAATGATACTGTAATATATGCTAGATATCGGCCTCGATAGCGGGCCTAGTCCTCGCTGAATCCCCGAGTCCAAGTTATTTTGCACACATAAATGTACCCCTCTTTGACCTACGGACTATTAAATACGTTCTAGCAGACGTAAGTTATAAAAGACTTCCTTTATTATTTCAGACTAATCATCAAGTGATGATGTACCGTCCAGCCAGCTCTTGTTTGCGAGACAAGATAAAGCGATTATCACATGACGAACTACTTTGAAAAGTATAGTATGAT
The DNA here is from genome assembly GCA_036971715.1 of Arthrobotrys musiformis. Taxonomy (NCBI): domain Eukaryota; kingdom Fungi; phylum Ascomycota; class Orbiliomycetes; order Orbiliales; family Orbiliaceae; genus Arthrobotrys; species Arthrobotrys musiformis. Next base: position 771,953 of record JAVHJL010000011.1, on the reverse strand, counting down.
TCAAGCTTCAAGGCTAGCATACAAAGATATCAATCAGTTGCAAGAAAATTCAAGATTCGAGGCTAGAAAATCCGAAAACTAAATAATTATCGTATAGACCCGATTGGTAATTCCTCCTCTGAATTGAGCTTGATAGTAGATCTATGGATAAGCGTATAATATATATACATCAGCTAGGCTAACCAGACACGCAATAATTTGGTGGTCTGCGGGGCATATACGCATCGCGGTAGCGGGGTAATTTGAAATTATAAAGGAGTAATATTTCCAGCTTACTTGGTTGACTAATTCTATTATACATTTTATATACATGTTGGGACCTTGTCTCGTACCCAGCCCACCTGATTGGGACCCACATCGGCAGTCCAGCAGTAAGAAATGCGCATGATCATATGACTAACTCGTCGAAAAGCTGAAGGCGCCGACAAAACCGCAAAAAAACGTTTGACGCGATTCTCTACTCAGATTTGTATAAAGTCTTGAGCATCTTCTAGCTTTAAATTTGCCAGACGTCGTCGATCGAGTGGAGTGAGAGTGTTGACTTGTCATGCGCCTCAAGCTCAACAAGAAATCAACTTGAGTACTTGCAATTGCGCAAACAGCTTCTAGAGGGTGCCAACATTCGCAATACATTACACCAGCCCAAGATAGAAAATCCGTCGACTAGCATCCGCCAAATAAAAAAGCTGAGTTCTGTGCTCATTGCATAGCCTGGTCTCGCAATATCGATCCTGGATCCCGGCCCATAACTAGTCCAGGTCTGTGCTGTGTGCGGGGCGGTCAACACAGCATAGCTCAAAATCCAACGTTGACATAGGGATTGTTACACACGATACACAATTTGGGCTGAGTGTTACACAACGTACTACGTCGCCTCGATCAAGGACCATACCACGGCAGAAAAGACGGAAGCAACGAGTACCATCAATATTCTCGACCTTCCAAACGAATTACTCGCCAACATCACCTCCCATGCTCTCAACCCCGGTTCCCTGCGGGTACGCAAGACCCGCCTGCAGCTGGCTGCTCTATTGGCTCCGGTCTGTCGGAGGTTCCACGACACCGTGATCCGAAATATGTACTCCAACTGTTATGTCCAACTCCAGTATTATCAAATGGAGGACTTTACCACTTTTCCCGTCAAATTCCGTGGATTCGGGGATGAGCTCAGAGTCGGGCATCAAATTTCCGCGAAAAGGTTCGAAGCTTACAAGGCCCACGGGAAATATGTCAGGTATGTCTCGTTTGAATTTCCCGCGCCTAAACATGCATGATACATTTCCACGCTTGCACTTGGAGAACATGTATATACAAGGCTAGCATATACATGTATAGCTAATAACTGGATGATTCTAACCACGGATCACAGGGTCTTAACCATCCGTCGGGAATCAAAGTACATCGGGAGTCTGAATTTCTCTTACTTCGATGCCATCACCCAAGACCCACCCATGTTTTCCAGACATTTCACTACCGCTTTCCAAAACCTCAAAACCATAGTAATAGACGACCGGGCCTCCTCCGACCCGATACCAGCCGAATACATGCTCGGATCAATTACGAACATCCTAACCACCTTGCCCAATCTAAAGGACCTAAACCTTCACCTATACATAACACATACGAGCTCCGAAGACGTAAAAGGCTTTATAGAATCGCAAGAGCATCCAGAGACGGCCCCTATTTCCGTCGCCAGACTACAATCCTTTACTATTGATGTCCACGTCTACCCACCGGTGTACCCGATCCAAGATCTCGGAATAGGCAATTGGCTCCTCTCCGCTCTACCACCACTGCTCCAACCTTCTTTCAACACCATAAACAGCCTTTCGTTTCTTATTGCAGGGCAGCCTGACCCGGGCAAGCAGTACATCTATTATGGCGCAGGCGCGGGATCCGTGAGAGACTCCCATGGGACCTTAAACCCCCTAAACCGCAAATTCAGCCTGCCCAACCTACGATGTCTCAGGATGCCCGTGTTTGGCGGCGACGACGAAGTCCTCACCGAATTTGTCACTGGTAATAGTTTCGAAAAGGTTGAAGAAGTGGAAGTGAGAAGTGTGACAAACATGAGCCCCCAAGCTGTAAGTTTTTGTAACTCAGAATACCCGAAATACGCCTTCGCCTCTACATATCATCTGACACAAATCTTCGATACAGCTTCTATCTCTCCTAAAGACCCGGTTCCCGCGCCTGAAAACCCTGCATCTTAAAAACCTAGACTCGGGGTGGGCAGGCGTCGATTGGGGCATTGTACGAGACATACGACAAGAGATACCTACACTCAAGACTATAAAAATTCACATCGCGGTGAAAAGATCACGGATCGAGATGGATTTAGGCACTGAGTTTTTGAAAACTGTGAAAGTTTTTATAACTGAAGGGGACGAGTTTCGATCAGGTGCCCCGAGAGTTGTCTTCGAGTTTTAGGTCCAAATTTATTCTAGTCTTTGCCCCTCCTGACTTAATATTTGCGCTGAGGAGGCGCCTAAGTAACGATGAAATTCGAAATCACACTGTATATGTTTACCCGAAACCTAACAATATTGGCTCGGATTTTTTGATAGTTAGCGTGGTTTTCCTCTCCCAGCTTAGGAAAGACGGAAGTTGACCGGTGTGGATCCGGTTGTAAAGGATCTCTTGGAAATGCGGCAAAGTTGTGCGGTATACGAGCTTAGCTTCTTAAATCTGTGTATTTGTAGCTCCAGGCTGACACCGGGGCTAGTTCGACACCACATGGAGTTACACTATATGCATAGCGCTCGCGATGGCGCATGGGCACAGAATTATCTAGCTAGATCGATATCCCATGTATGTCAAAATTTAAATATCAAAATCCTTGATTGTTTTAACCTTGCATCACCTCCCTTATAGGCTCAGGCTTCTTCCTCCGCAATTGCCTTGAAACTTCCATCCCACCTCGCCTTGAGAATGCTCACGAGGACTTTAAAAGGTGCTAGATCCTGACCGTCCTGCCAGAAACAACGCGTTCATCCTCGAAATAACACATTGTTCAACCCGCGCCCTCACCAACCCCCAATTGCGTGTACACCGGTTCAACTTCCAGCGCAGCGATGGCCTCCTCGCTACCCGAAGCATTGTCGACGGGCCGGTCCTCATCATTTCTCGTGCTTCCTACTGAAACCGTTACCCAAATTCTTAGCTATAATGTATTATACGACCCATCCCGCCCCAATACGAGCCACATCAACACGGCTGAGGCCCTTAATCTGAGTCTTACCTGTCGACACTTCCGGGAGATAATCTCCCACTTTCAATATTCCCACTGTGAAGTCGGGTTATTCACTTGCAGAAGCCTAGTAGGCCACGAAATTTATGGATTTGAAGGGTATGTTATCGGCTTTCTGCGCTTCGGAACCAAACGATCACTGGATTGCCTGGTCGCCAAAACGAGGTGGGAGCGATACAAAGTTTATGGTGACAATGTTAGGTATGTTTTTATCATTTGAGAGTCTCCCTCCGTTGGGTACCTGTGGTTTGCTATATTTCAGAAGCATATTTTCTTGAAGATGCACATTACTCTCCTAGGTACTTTCCACTAGATATGCGCGTCTGAAGCCAAAAAAAAGGGAGGGTTTTGTTTACAGCCGCAATAGAATACCAAAGACTCGCAAGGCCCAATTTTCTCACGAAATTTAAAACCACTTCTAGGTCTCTGGGGTTCAACCGATGCGAGCTTGTATTTGACCCCAGCACGGCGGCGCCGGGCCCTAGAGGACCGGAGCTAAAGCTCCCCGACAAAAGCCAATATCTTACCACCGGCCCATGCATGCCAGTGTTCTCAACCATGTTTACAGAATCATTCCCAAACCTCCAGAAAATATCAATAGAAATTTCAGATCCTATCAGGTTAGGTAATACGAAATCGCACAACTTCGAAGGCCTCATTCCCTCCCTCGCAAATATTTTATCCACTTGTCGTAACCTTCGGAACCTCAGCATTTCCTTGTCTGTAACGTACGCTATACCCCCTCTAGTAGACGAAGAAATGGAGTCGATGTGTCCCATATCGGATTCCCCGGTACAACTCGAGAGTTTGAGTCTAAGGGTCCGCCTCCTCGACCCCACACAACGAAAGCGATTCCGTGGAATATGGCTCCTTGATACCCTAACGCATCTACTCCCAGCCTGTGTTACAAAATTGAAAAGGCTTGATTTCAATTTCCCCCGTTATACACCACTACTATACGATCCAGATATTTCTATAAATCAGTACGGCGATCAAGGGAAAAGACAAGAACACCTCGTTAAGCACATCAATCCTTCCGGCCGAACTATCCCACTACCCGCTCTCCGCTACCTCAAAATTTTACTATCTACAGAATCTCCTGCAGCTTTTAGCGCATATATAAATGCCAACCGGGATACATTGGAAGAAATAGATGTTGGGCACGTGTTGTCTGGTCACAGTGATTCCCCCGGGATCCTATCCGTATGAATTCCCACTCTTTTAAGTCTAGACGCCCACAGGCGTTCCTTTCCACGTGCGCAATATCCAGCATCAGCTAACCTCCCTGAATTCAAACTAGGTAAAAACTCTTCTGCGGATGTTTCCAAACCTCCACACCCTCCGTATCAACAAGCCGCTTCCACACAGTTTGGAGACCACCTTGGGGATAATTAACAATCTAGCTCCGGCAATGAGGAGCGTGAAGACGGGAATTGTTTACTGCTGTTGGGCATCCGGGGACACAGAAGATGAATTTCTGGGCAACCTTCGGGGGGACTTGGGAAGAAAATTTGAATTCGAAAATCTCGGACCCCGCGACTATACTTTTAATATTGGACAAAACAACCCATTAATAATACGAATTACGTTCCGGCTTTAAATTTATAAAAGGCGAGCAATATGATAGGGATTGCATCTCCCAGGTCTGGGTACGAGGCAAAGATTGCATATTATTTACTGGCTGTTGGATTCCGCGTCGTAGTTAGTGTAAGATATAGCGGGTAGCTTAGATTGTGGATCTTAGAATCGAATCTCATGACTCGGCATATATACATACATACCTACACTCCTCCACGGCCAATCAGCTTCCACCAAGAATACCTTCCCCCGTCCTTTTTTCAGACCGTTCAAACCAATCCACAGAAAATGGTAGCGATCTACCAAGATTCTTTCATCTGCAGACCAAAAACGCACCCGCGATAACCACAGCCACACAAGGCATGTTGCACACACAACCCGCCTCGCATGCCGCACCAAATTCGTGAGCCTGGTGGTAGGCAACATCAACCGGCAACCTGTCCCGCGATTACATGTATACAACTGCGGAGGCCTAGTGGAACCCCACTCATAACTACAAAAAAACCATGAGCCCAAGGTATTTCGATTCTGAGGCTCTTTCTTACCGCCCGAACCGAGGTGGGTATATAAATGCATCGAACCGACCTTGAACCGGCGCACAAGCAGGAAAGGAACGACACCAACAACACGCTATCTTCAAAAATACCACACAGTGCTCATCTCAGCCCCATAACGACACTTATTCCGAACATAATTATAACTTCGAATATATGTCGAATATTACACTAGAATCCCAGATATAAATAAACAAACCTCATAACCTCCCCATAACCCGCCCTCCAAAGCCATCTTTCCAAAAAATAAAATTAAAAAATGGCATCAATAACAACCCTCCCCACAGAACTCCTCCTCGAAATCCTAACCCAAGTGCTCTCCTCCCGCTCCTTCAAAGCCAGAGATGTCGCCCGCCTCGCCTCCGTCTGCCGCCGCTTCGACGACGTGGTGGTAAAATACCTCTACTCGAACTGCGATATCCTCCTCCACCGTCGGGGCGGATTGAACAGCGGCCATGTGATAACATTACCCCGGTTCAGCGGGGAGAGCATCGACGACAGCCTCGCCAATGCGCGGATGACATTGGAAGCTTATAAAAACCACGGGAGGGAGGTTCGGTATGTCCCCATTCATACGCTTCACCCCAATGAGTATGTTAAACAGAAGGCTAATGTTATATATATCAAAGCTTCCTCTCCCTCAAAACCACCCGGGGCACAATCCTATCCTCCACCACCCCCTACGTAGGCCCCATAACCTCAACCCCCACCGCGCGCATCCCAAACTTCACCGCAACATTAACCACCTCCTTCAAATCCCTCACAACATTATCCCTAACAGACACCCTCACAACCCCGCTCTCAGTACCAACCCTCATCTCCACAATCTCCACAATCCTAACAACCTCGCTATCCCTAAAACACCTCTCCCTAAACCTCACCATAATCCGCTCCCAAGAATCCTTTGAGGAATCCCAGTCCTCCCTCCTCCTCCTCCCTAAAGGGGACGACGTAGCAACTCTAGAGTCCCTAACTATAGACCTCCAAATAATCCCAGAAAGACATGTTCCATATTGGCACCGCCCCCGGCCCGGACCGCAAGGAAATCCCGTATGGCTCCTCTCCTCCCTCCCATCCCTCTTCCCTCAAAACGCAATCTCATCAACAAAATCCCTCTCCTTCATCGTAACCGGCGAACCAGACACCCCACCACCACCAACCCCCTCACAAAAACTCCTCCTCCCATCTCTAGAATCCCTAACCCTCTCCGTGACCCCGGACTGCCCCGCGCTCTTCCAGCAATTCATCCACAAAACCCCCCAAATAACCCACCTCGAACTCCGCGAAACCTTCGAACTAAAACTCCCCGCCGTAAGCCCCTCCTCCCTTTTCCAAAAAAAAAAAAAAAAAAAAATACTAACAAAAACCAGTTAATAACCCTCCTAACCCCCTACAAATCCCTAACCACCCTAACCCTCAAAAAACTCGACTCCCGCCGCCCCCCACCCCTCCGCTTCATCTCCCACCTCAAATCCACCCTCCTCGAATCCCTAAAACAAATAACCCTCTACACCTCCACCCCGCTCCCAAGACTCAAGTCCGACCTCGGGCACATATTCATCTCAAACACGGTCCAAAGTATGCATCGAGAACGCATCCCGCCCTCCGAAAGAAACGTAATGCACGACGGATCGGATTGGAGGATCATCATCGAATTCGCTTATTAATTTATAATCTCAATACACCCGTCTCAATAAAGTCCCAACCAAGCTCCAAAACCCAAGAATGTAATTATAAAAGTGCCCTAGCTTAGACTGGGAACGACAGTCTCGGAACTATAGGAACGAGATCACCCTATCTGAAAATAAAATAAAACGTACTTAAATTCGGATAACCCCTCCGAAACATCCTATTATACCCATCCCCATAAATCTGATTATACACACATGTAGAATTCGAATTCAATTAAAGAGCCATAAAAAGTTATAATTAATAAAAAAAAAGGTAAAAAAGAAGGTTAATTCGACGCGATAGAAAAAAAAAGAAAGACAACAGCACCGCCTCTTATGACCTAGAGAGTAGTGGGGGAAATCTAATGTCTATCTTCCAATTCGTGTAGAGAGAGGGGAAAAGGTGGGGGAAGAATAGAAAAAAATACACACTAAGAAAAGTTATAGTTAAAAGGTGGCAGAAAACGGCCGACGCCTCTAGCAATGCCTGGGTTGCGCATAAAAAGGACATAATAGGTCCCGCAAACCCGCCATCAATGGCTTTAAAACGAAAAGAGGCGCCTAAAAAAGCGGTACAGACTCCAGTTCATAATGCTGCTTGTTCAAAAAAAGAAAACGAAACAAAAAAAGTTTGAGTTAGAATCTGCTGAAAAAAGTGATAAACAAAAAAGGGCCTAAAAAACAGCTCCGTAAAACGCCGATTTGGTGCGGATGTCATATGGTATCTCTGCTGAAAAAGGAAAAAAGATTCGAGGGATGCAAGGCGCAATAAAATATCTTGTGATTCGTCGGATCGAGGGCGAGGTGACGCAACGTTGTGGGGGTAGAGCGTGCGAGAGATATTATTGATACAGAGGCATTAGAAAGGGGGCCGTCGTCGTAGAATCGTAAGGTACGGCTCGGCTAGGCCGTGGTTTGGACAGTCGTGTTGGAGAGAGGTCGTGGGGATGACGACCTGCTCTTGGGGAGCGAACGCGCGCGCTTGGGCGGCCGTTCGTTAGACTTGGCCCCCCCCTCGGTAGTGGGGGCCGTCGTCTCATCTTCATCGCCCCAGATGGGAGTCGAGCCACCGGAGGCGGGCGATGGGGACCCCGGAGGCGGCGGAGGCGGCTGTGCGCTACTAAGCACAATCGTCTCATTAATGCGGCTGCGCTTCGGCGAGCCGCCCCCGTTGGCGCTGACCTCGTCAATCTCCCTGGCGGAGCGCTTCCTCTTCGGCGATGCTAGTCCCGCATTGGGGCTAGGCTCAGTGGATGCGGCCTCGTTATCCCTGGCCGCTGGGGACCCTTCGGCATCGACCCCAGCTTCGGGGTCGAATGCGGGGAATTCGGAGGAGACATCTTGATCGCCATCCAATTGCGCGGGAGTCTCCTTGTCAGCGCCATCCCCAGCCTCGCTCTCCGGCTTGGACTCCTTAGCGGCCTCTTTGGCCTTCTTGGCCGCATAGTGTGCCTTCATCTTCTTCCAGAGAGAGCGCATGTAGTCCTGGGTGAACTTTCTGATCTGCCTGTACTTCTCGCTGCCGATTTCGGTGGGCGTCTTAAGCCCAGTCTTCTTCATGTCCTTCTGAGCGCACAGGCGTGTGATCTATAGCGTCGTATTAGTAACCACTCGCAAAGCAAAGCAAAGGGGAAATTGGGGGGCCAACCTCCTCGTTCCGCTTCTTGATTTCGGCCTTCCCCATCTTCGGGAGGTAGATGGCTGTCGTCTCTTTGACAATAGTATAGTACTAGAACTCCATTAGCCCAGCTATTCTTCCCAAGGGAAATAAGCCAACTGACATACCGCAAATTTGACGCGCCTCTCATGGTGGAGGAGCTTTCGAGCTCTCTCCTCCTCCGACTCAACGGGTTCTTCCGGAGTAGGCGGTTGTTGCTGCTGTTGTTGAGCAGCTGCTATTCTCATCAACCTCCGCTCTTCCGTCTCTCTCACAACCTCGTTCTCAATCGTTTGAATAATGTTGGTCACCTTAGGATCTTTCTTTTGCACGATTGCTGGTCGCGAGGATGGCGTCGGCGGCGTATTCTTGCCCGGGTGGTCCCATTGGGTCGCATTCGTAATAGTATTATGGTAATACGTCTTTCCATTGGGGTTTTTGTAAGCTTTCCACTCGGGTGGAAGAGGAACATTAGGAATTCGAGGTCCCTTTGGCGCATCCTTGGGGAAAGATCTCGGCTTCGGAATAAACTGAGGTTTGGAATTCCTCGGCCCGGTGGGAATATTAACCGGTTTCTCCTGTTCCGGAGGCGATCGAGATCGCGACCTGCTACGTCGGCGATTTCGTCGTTCAAACTCAGGATTCGGAGAATCATTCGAATCCTTCTGTCGTCGTGGGATTCTGTAACCCATCTCCAAGGCACCCCATGACTCCGCCAACTCCGCCGCAAGTTCCTTAACCTTCGGATGTGACGATGAATCTGCGAGGTCCTTAACCGTACCCTCGATCTTCGATGAGCTGATCTTGTTTTTCGTTATTCGTGGCCATTTGTGCATGATGCGTAGGATTGGGAGCACAATCTCGATCACGGTTCTCCAGTCGCCGAGGAGCTTGTTGAAAATCTTGTAACCGTGCATTTCGAGGACCCTCGGCAAAACTTTCGGGTCTTGGGCGGCTTCAATACGATCGAGTAGCTTAACTACGATCCATTGTTTGCTCGCTTGCATGAGAGTACCCATGACCTTCGGCACGCCGTCATGGTATAACTCCCTAATCTTCGCCTTGTAAATGTAATCGCCATCGTCGTTTCTCTTCTTTTTCTGCGCTTTTCGAGAAGTGGCTGTGAGCCAGGCATCGTCGTCATCAAGACCAAGGGCCTCGAGATAGAGTGTCGGAAGCTTCGTGGATGCCTCTGTCTGCGTCTTACCACCAATGTACCCAATGCAGTTCGGTTCCCCGCAGAAACACTTCTGGGGGTCCGCACCATATCGGTCGACATTGTAATCAAACGTCAATTCCTCGCCAGCCTCGATCTTGACCTTCGCGAAAATACCCATTCGAAGTTTCCCGCCAACAACCCATTTTTCGACCATAGAATTCGGGTTACACGAGTGATTGCAGAACCTGGCCAAACATCCCTTTTTTGTAGCATCGATGTATTCGCCGACTTTGATACTCATGAAGTAGAAGTGCTTAATATCTTCCTTTCCGTATTGCTCTCGACGTTTTCGAAATTGGGACTCGCCGATCACTTCGCCGACGTATTCGTAGATGAAAGTCCCGGGTTCCATGTCGGTATTGGCCCGTAGGCCGTAGCCTTTCATCTCTGTTTGGATGACCGAGACGTCGGCATATTCTCTCTTCTGGAAACGCTGGTTCTGACATTGCCCGCCGCAGTTGGAGTCTCCATCAACACATTCCACGAATGTCTCGGCGTTGATGCAGTTTTGCGAACAAGCATGGTTCACACCATCAGCTAGTCAGGAGAAAAATAACCATCAGCACACCTGAACAGGACATTTTGGACCGCTGTAACGGATGAGGGAAAAGCTTCGGTGAGGACTCAAACTTACCATACTCGGGGCGACAATCGCAAGACATCAACTCTTCTTCTTGTCCGGAGTCAGCTAGTGACTTCGGCTGATAGGTACAGTGTTCCATCAATTGGAATTTAGCCTGGGCTTCTTCCGTCTTGTCGGGGAGATCGTTGTACAGCACAATATGCCGCGCTTTCTTTGGTTTCCTATTACCACGTGTCGGCGGCTGAGGTGTGCTGGATGACTCGGATCTTTCCATCTTCAAACCCTCCGAGTTGTCGGGGACGTCAGTTTTGGCATCTCGGGGAGATGACGGGTTAGTAGAAGGCGGGACGTCCTGTGGAGATGGATTCGAGAGAGGCGATGACGATTCCTCCATCTTGAAACCGTTCGAGGCACTTTCACCGCTGTCTTCTGTTGTCTGTGCAGGTGTAGGTGTAGGTGTAGGTGAGAGCGAAGGAGGCGATTCTCCTTTCTTTAAAACGGTGTGAGGTTCAGAGGTGTCTATGGAGAGGGGTGCCGAGCCACTCGGCAGGACGACCTCTGTTGAGGTCATTGTGAAGTTAGGGGAGTGTGTGGATAGGGGAGGACAGTATGATGAGAGAAGGCAAAATAGGTCCGATACGTGACGAGTTCACAGCAAGGACGAAGCAGTCAGTATCAGGAGTGAAACAGAGGAAGGATATGTCAAATTAAGGCTCCAGCAGGGAGACAGTATCAATGGGAGAAGGCGATTGAAGGGTGTCAATAGCAGCTGATGATGGCGGCGCGTTTACGGTTGATGGCGATCAAGGTGGTGATGAGAGGTGATGACGATGGGAGGTGAGATGTAGATGCGATGGTTGGTTGTTTGTTTGGATGTGATGGAAGGTAAGGTGAGGTAAGGTGAAGTGAGGTGAGGTGGAGGAGTCGTGCAAAAAGTCGTTGCTGAAGTAAATTTTTGTGTGTGCTGGTGGCGGCGGGCGTGTGGTTGAGAGAAGAGAGGGAGAGAAGCAGATGTTAGGGGAGGTTGTTCACTAGACCAAATCCCCGAGAGAATCCATTCATTGCAACACGAAACCAGGGATTCAGGACGAGATTTTAGCATCCACCTCTTCAGAAGCTCTCCGTCTAGCAGGTGGGCCTATGGCGATAATCGGCTGGCGGCTGGATACGATGGCAGTGAATGTGTACTTTCTTCCTCTCTCTCTTTTTTTTTTTCGCGGGTAACAAAAGGCAGGGAAAGGTTGGAGAGAAATTGTGTGCGAGACTTTTTTTTAGGTTGAGATTCCCCCCAAGTTAATAAGAAGAATACCCAACGACGATGCCCTCACCAAATGAATTATAGAAAAAAATTAAGAAAATTAAGAAAAAAAACGGCAGAGGCGAGGGAGGAGACCAAAAGATAAATGATAAAAGAGCCAAAAGAGAGAGAGAAAGAAGCAGCAGTTGCGAATGCCACACAATTAAGAGAATGAGAGAAAAAAATCCACACCAAGAGGGCGAAACCTCGAAATCAAGTCTGACGAGTCTCTGTTTTGAACCCTCTCGGCGAACGGATCGAACGCGGAGGAGTGGAAGGATACGATGCTTCAAAAGAGCGACGACCAAGAGTCTTTTCTACCAGCAACCGGCTATAAGATGGATATAGCACTCTTATTGTTTCTTTCTTTCTTTCTTCTTGAGACCGGTTTCGACTGATATGATAGGATGGCAAGGTGTTTATCTTCGAGATAAAGGAGTCCGAGGACGAGACAGCGGACAGACAGACAGACAGACCCCTTCGAGAAGTCGAACCGAACGAGACTCTTTTAGACGCGATTTAGCAATAGTATATTATTATCATTCAAAGGGAGCGAGCGGGGAGAAGCAGCAGCCGGCCGGCCTTTTGGGAGGTCCTTTTTGCTCGGAGCGGATAAAAAAAAACAACTGCGCCGAAAACCTCAGTTAGCCACCCGAACAAGAAGACAAGACAAGACACACAAGAACAAGCAGAACAAGCAGAACAAACAGGCACCCCTAACAATACAATCAAATCAATCAACTGACCTCAACAAAGCAGTTTCAACCAGGAACGAAGCTCTAATCCGTGATGATGGCGAGCGGTCCGTCCTCCTCCTCCTCCTGTAATCCCTTCCTTTCCAGGGTTCTGCGTGGAGAGGTCGACGATGTCAGCGGAGGACCCGTATAGGTGAGTGTGATGTGTTTGGCGTGGTGGTTGGTTTGGTTGGTTGATTTGGTTTTGGTTTGGAGGGAAGGGCAAAAAAATCAATCTAATCGCGCGGGCTGCAAACTCAACCCAACTCAACTCATCTTTTGCCCACGGTCCACTTGCCAAGCCCCCGGCTGGCTGGCTGGCTGGTCCCTTGCCTGCCTGCCTTCTGGCTGACCCACTTCACCGCTGCCGCCCGATTACATAAAAAGCATGGTTCGCCAGCCCGTAAACCCGGCGTCTATCGATAGAACATATCGCATCGCCCAGGTCTTAAGCCTCAAATCAAGAAGTATCTCTCGAAGTTTGAAGTTCCCATCACACTTCATCTTGTTCTCGCCCCCACAAAACCCCCACGGTCGGACGTCTAAAGTTTATAAAAAAGAAATTTTATTGAATAGGCAATCTGTAATAGTGTACAATAGATCAACAGGACTCGATTCATCAAGGCGCTGTGAAGAGTATTATTCTGTTAGTTTTTCAGAGGGGCAGTAGAGAGCATACGGACGGCCTCCTCCTTCCTCTACTATTTCTTCGTTTGCCCCCAATATCATACAACCGATTACGGTTCAGCATGGTTCCCAGATTTGCGTGTATCCGAAGCACCTAGGCGCCCACGTAATATCCAGCCAGGCAGTATCCAAGACAGCCATGAAGACAAAGAGTAGATTCGGTGGATAGGTGTATTCGGGACAGTAGGGCGGACGGATACGCAGATGCGACAGCTCTCTCCCAGTGCGTCTAGCATTCGGTTCCAGAGCAGCAGCAGTGTCAGGACTTGCAGTACTCCAAGCCTCCCATGGGCAACGAGAAACCCGCGTGAATTGTGGCTGCTGACGTCTATGTCGGTCGGTTGGAGAACCGTACCAAGCTTCAGAAGAGCTTTGCAGCACCCTCTATTTGAAGCACCGGGGTTTATAAGCGACTAAAGCTGCTCGAAGGCCGTTGCCTCAAGGTGCATATCCGTCCGAAGGTCCAGCGCGTGGCCACATGGCTTCCAACCGACCGGGCCGCAGAGGGATGGCTCCGAAGCTGCAGCGATGAGGGCAGCGATGCTCCGTAGCATCACGTAACCGTGGAAGAACTTCCGACCTAAGCACCCAGTTGCAGTAAGCAATAACCTCCGAAAGATTAAAAGTACAAATCAAAGATTGAAAAAGTAAAGAACGATAAAAGAACAGGCCGAGGCATTTCCGTTGGCAGGTGGATCCTTGACGCAGGAGCAGAGTAAAAAAAAAGGATGGGAAAGAGGACCTCCGAAAGGGAAAGAAAAGAAAAGAACAGGTGGTTGCCCTGCCAACGAACCCGATATAACTAGCAATGTACCAACACCATCCTCAACCCAGCTGCCCTAGAGACGTGTATATACTGACTTACTCAAACCGTCGACGTGTGGCTACCAGGGCGTCTCCCCTGCTTCCCTGTCAGTCCGCCTGTGTTGGTTTGGAAACCGTCTGTCTAGCTTTTTCTCTCTGAGTCAAAACTGCTTGTTGACATCGCCATTCTCCCCTTTGGCTGCATTTATACCCTCTGCGTCCTCACTCCATCCTCCACAACTATTCATACCATACACACATCACACCACATACTACTACTTTCACAATCGCATACATCACGATCACACATAAACCAAAATAATAGAAGAGGGAAATAAAATAAAATAAAGTAAAAATGACCTCACCGCTCTCCGAAATCCACGCCGATACAAACATGTCGTCCGCAATGGACATCGACGAACCCGTCCAGAGCACATCGCTGGAAGCCTCGCCTCTGGCCGTCGTCGAACCCCTCCACCAGCTCGAGGGAACACCGGCAGATAACCTTGAGGCCCAACGAAAGCTGCTCCAGCAGAAGCTAGCCGACCAGTGCGTTCTCTCTCCATTCATATTTATCACAAACGTTTAAACAGAATTGCTAATTCAGCTATAGTGCGGCCAATGCCGAAAAGTTCTCGTCGCCGACGGACACCATGATGAGCCCTTGCTCGCAAAAGCTGGCCGCCCAGAAGAAGAAGCAGTTTGGAAAGAAGTAAGTTCTACTACAATCTCCATGCTACCGTAATAGACAGGCAGATGCTAATAGATTACCTTCAGAACCAAGCCAACGCTGCTCAAGTCCGCATTCGCCCAGGTTGCTGGCCAGGAGAATAGAATCCCCAAGAAGCGAACCGACGACGACTCTCCATTTTAACTCTTCTTCCGCCAACAAAAACAACACTCCCAACTAGTCTTAGACTAGATTCATATCATATATCCTTCCAGGTGAAGGGCTATGAATGAGACGATATCCATTTATTCCTTTTTTTACCTTTCCCATTAATTTGTGCATAATACATATGCGTCTTCTTCTTCTTCTTTTTCTTTTATGTCATTCTATTCTCAGGACTCTAGGGAAGGGGTGAAAAGGGCATCAACCGGCTGGGTTTTATTTCTTACGAATTGTCTTTTTGTGTCTTGTCTCGGACCTTTTTTGTCTGTTTTGTGTGTTTTTTTGGGAGTCATCGGAGAATCTGAAAAATTGATACGATACGATAGGGAAATAATGATAACCAACTTGTTCCATCTTCTATATAATTACTACCTTTCAATTGGCTGTGAGAAGTGTTATCAGCAGGCACGTGGGAGAAGTCTATTATTCCCCGGGTTCCGTCCGATCTTTCCGGGTGAAAAAGTTCCCCTAGTCCTCGCTGGTTTTCCACGGCAAACCCTCGCCAGCTTCCCGCACAACACTCGACACACACCTAAAGTACTTACTTAGTATGTGTCTAGATATTGATGGGCATGGCTGTAGATAGCTCCAAAGCTAATTATAAGTTAACGGCGCTGTATGTAGAGGACTAGAGCAAGTATGCATGTGCCCGACATCGCAGCGACCCGGCAATCGACGGCTAAGACCCTGTCTGACCTAAAGAGAGGGAAATAATTTCTAGGCAAACATGCACCCGTTCCGTTAGGTAATACAAGCAAGAACCCCGCCATGGGCCACAGGCATGGTGGGGTGGTTTTTTTCTAGTGAATTTTTTTGAACTAATGCGCCATTGGCTGGTCCAATACGTAGTTCGCATTGCATCGGGGGGTTCCCATCGATGGACTAGCAGAGACAAGGGAGAAAAAATCGTTACATGGGGGCTGCGGGTAGATGCGACGTTCGAGAAAAATTTATATTCGGGTGCCATAGCTAGCAGATAAGGAGGAGGAGTATAAATCCTTCACCGTGTCTTCCCTCCAAGCTGCGGAACCGGATATCTTGCTATTGCTGCTGAGTCACTCCCATTCGAACTCGATTCCCCGGATTTTTGTACCGTAGAGCATATCGATATCGATATCGACACTGTTTAATCAATCGATAGATTTTAATTAATCTACAGAGCACAGTTGAAGGTATAAAACAGCCATCCCTCCATCCATCCTCTCTCATCACCGTCTCTCCCTCACGCACGACCACCCCACGAGTCAACCATCATCGCCCCAAAACCCTTCCGTAAACAACCCCCATCTGGTATCCCCTCCAATTGGCATCTCCAATTCTGCATCTTGCTCGCCTGCTGTTGGTCCATCCTCCGGTGGCGTGATCGATTCCTTCCATTTCCATTCATCCATCGTTTCCTTTTCCTTCCTTTTCCTTTTTTTTTTCCTTTTTTTTTTTTTTTTTTTTTTTCGTTTTCTCGGTCCTCAAAAACTCTGCTCCGGCTCAGCTAGCTAACCTCTTCCACTCTCCTCGAAGGAACATAAAACCACACCCTCCGTCTTCTCTCCAACCCACTTCAACCTCCACAAACCACCACTCATACCCCTTCTTCATTTCTTGTTCGATCAAACCAACAATCACAATGGCCACCGAACTCCCAGTCGAGACCCACATCTCCCTCAACGGCGCCAATGGCTCTGGTGCCCAAGATGCGACCTCCTTCGCCAACAAGGACGCTCTTGCTCGCATGCTCAAAGGTACCCCTCTACCCCTCCAACGACCCCTCCAACAACCCCTCACCCCGCCATCCACAAACTAACCACCTCCCAGGCGGCGTCATCATGGACGTCACAACCGAAGAGCAAGCCCGCATCGCCGAAGAAGCCGGTGCTTCTGCCGTCATGTACGTTCCACCCTCTTTGATACCCACATCCTTTCCCTCCCTAACCAAAAAAACCCCGGAATGCAGGGCCCTAGAGCGTATCCCAGCCGACATCCGTCTCGAAGGCGGCGTTTCCCGAATGTCCGACCCCGGCATGATCAAACGCATCAAGGCTGCCGTCACAATCCCAGTCATGGCTAAAGCTCGTATCGGCCACTTCGTCGAGTGCCAAATCCTGGATGCCATTGGGATCGATTTCATCGATGAGTCCGAGGTTCTCACCCCCGCTGACAACGTCCACCATGTCACCAAGCATGGCTACAAGGCCCCCTTCGTCTGCGGCTGCAGGAATCTCGGCGAGGCTTTGAGAAGAATTAGCGAGGGTGCTGCTATGAGTACGTTCCACCCATTCAATCACAACCAAATCCCCAAAGAAACGAGGATAACATACTAACCTAACAAAAAAGTCCGTACCAAGGGTGAAGCCGGAACCGGTGACGTCGTCGAGGCCGTCAAGCACATGCGAACCCTCAACGCCGAAATCAAAAAGGCCCAGAACCTGTCAGACGAAGAACTCTACGTCATGGCCAAGGAAATCGGAGCCCCCTACGACCTCCTCAAGAAGACCGCCCAGCTCGGTCGTCTCCCCGTCGTCAATTTCGCAGCTGGAGGTGTCGCTACCCCCGCTGATGCTGCCTTGATGATGCAGCTGGGCTGCGATGGTGTCTTTGTTGGAAGCGGTATCTTCAGAAGTGGTGATCCAGCTAAGAGGGCTAAGGCTATTGTTCAGGTATGTGGAGATGAAGGGTAGATGGGATTATTCCACCGCTTGATATATAATATAAGCTGGGAAGGGAAAATCTATACGGAGTGATTTGTTTACTAACATGAGCGTGTGATAGGCCGTAACGCACTACAACAACCCCCAGATCCTCGCCGAGGTCTCAGAAGGCCTGGGAGAAGCCATGGTCGGCGTCTCCGTCTCCTCTCTCCCAGAGTCTCAGAAGCTCCAGGGCCGTGGATGGTAAAGAATCCTAATCAACAAAAAAAATAATAATGGAAAAAAGACAAAAAAAAGGGAATGTGTGAGATAATATCTAAGGAAGAAAAGGGGGGGTTTCTACGACTTTCTAGCATGCACTTAGGCGCCATCTGGTTTCTAGAATGTGAGCTTTTTTTTTCCCCTTTGTGTGTATAGGATAGGTGGTTTTTCTACTAGCTTCTAGGGGTGCTGCTGGTGGTTATAATATTATTCTACATTCAACATTTTTCATTCCTTTCTTTCTTTCCTCTACACCTTCCTCGTAACAACTGTTTACCTAGATATCGTCGACTTATTACCTCCAATCACTATGATCGTACTCATAACCTATATATGAAGATAAAGGATAATACAGGACCATAAACCCACCAGCAACTATCCTTCCATGGATCCAAAAGAGAGGAACGATATACCGGTGCTGTTGCCATGAACGGCAGAAAAGGAACTGATGCAATGGGTATGCAATACCCACCCGCACTGACGAAAACATGCCGCATTCACCGTAAATGAACACGGCATACATATAAATACACCGAAAAGGGAGAGCTATGGATAAATATAACACTACTTCTGGACCGGAGTCTTACATGAATATCAGCGGTTGACGTTGCTCCTGGAAGGAGGTACTGCGGTGGTAATACGAAGCAGCGGTTTTGGTGATGATACTAAATAAATTCAAGACACAATGTGGTTTATGCAGTGTGGATACAGCTTACTGCGACTTCTATATGGTGGTATAATTTGTTTCAACGGTTATCCGCCTGGTATAAAAGTTGATAAAGATGAAATTAGAATACATGAATTCAGCTGGTTTTGAAGCGCTATTGCAGCGGAAAAGTCTAGCCAGTATGGTCAACGACACCTATTACGGAATTTTCTGATGGAAGGTTTTATGTTTCCACGGGGTTCTGGAAAGGAGATGGAATATTCTACCACATACATTTATTACCTAGGCATATATATAGACATCGATCAGGTGTGAATATTAAAACAAGAAGATACAGCTCTCTCAATGGTCACGCTTCTGAGTTATGCGAGGCTTGATACTGGTGGATATTAAGGGCACTAAAAAACTACGATGTCCACATCGGTTCTAAGAGACTATAACCGGTGACCTTGTGGCCCGCTCTATGATCATCATACTCCCTACCGCGTCTAGATTCGAAACTTCCCACAAATGAAATTGTGGTCTCGCTTCTAAGTTGTACGGAGCATGACACTGATAGATGTTGAGGGTGCCAGGCCATAATAGAATATGATGCCCCCAACCGGGTTCTATAAGAGACCTTTCTAACGAGGTTCATGGGGTTCGCTATATAATCATTTTCCCTACCTATGAGATGAAGGGGTTCAAAGGTTAGCTCTAGAGCTCTGGAAGATATCTAGCCGTCATGTGGGATTTAACCCCATAGCTACTTGTGGATGGTCAACCAGTGCGGGAATGACCCTGGAATTTTATAAATATTACTCTTTTCGCAATATACCAACCCATACTAACCTCTCGGACGCTGATGTATGAGGAATGATGGGGTGTACTATATATATAAAGTTACCACTCCCCGCTTGATGACCGCTGGTTTGAGGACGGTTGGGGATAAGCGATCCTGGATATGAACCCTCCTCGCAATAACTATATCATCGATCGGAGCAACAAACATGGTCTAAGATCTGGGGTTTGCTATATAAAATTTGTTATATATAAATCAAGATATGGATCGGGATATGAAGACGGTCATTCGGCGGTACACATACACTGCCTATGTGCACGTTCGAACTCGCCGCAACTGAGGAGGTCATGGATCGGGGGTGGGTCTTTGCCGCCTCCTTCCATGATCTTTTCATGGTTGTGTGGGAGGTTTTACGCATTTACTATTTGAGAATATGGTTATAATCACGGATGCTGGGTTTATCCGGTGATATTCATGGTGCATACGCGCATGCGACAGGACTATGCACCTTTTTTTTGAAAACATGGTTATATCGATATGTCACAAACTTACCTAGCCATTATATACCAAACCGGCGATTTTTATTTAATTTGTATATGATCGGGACTAGACTCAGCTGGCAAAAAAAATCTGCGCTCTTCTTATCTAATACCCGGAGTTGCACCACCTAAAAAGTATTCGACAAAAGCTAATGTTTCTGCCGTTGGTCGTTGTTACTGCCATGTGAGCGTGCCCTTCTTTTCCTTCCCGACTTATCACCAATGAGTGGGATATATCGATATTAGGCATTGTATAGGCTTACATTTCCCAACCAACCTGTGATGGGGTGACGTCGTTCCTGCACCCGAATATATACTCCCAAAATCGAGACGACCGATCGACTCAAATGGGGTAACGATATTTATATTTAAGAGGGCGTGAAAGTGGTTTCAAATACTAAGATGAAAAACTTTAATATTGATTTCATGACCTCCCGACGGCGGTTTTACTATTATAATTCCTTTTCGAAGGTGGCTCATGAGGCAAATTCGTAAAAAAGATTGACGATACTGAGTGAGTGTATGGTTATATATCCCTGATCCTTCCAAGGGCGCGAACTTTCAGAAATCTCGAAGTGCTGAATGCAACTTCAACTTCCATCTCAAAGCATGTCATACCGATATATTTCCAGCCAAAGCCGGCCGAAGACTGGCCGGATATAAAGAGTGTTAAGGCAAGCAAAAAAATGGTCTTCATCATATATAACGACATAAAATTCCCAAGGCTGGTATACGTATCTACAGCGTGGTCGTGTTATTTCATTCAAGCTATGACCACCAGAAACTTGATATATACAACTCTGCGGAAAGGGAGTGCTTAGCAGCTGCGCGGCGCATCCTACTCTACCTTTGGCTACACAAGACAGCCATGTACACAGCGCTGCACCTTATCTCGTCCACAGACCGGGGAGCATTGCATATACATGTATACACAAACAAAAACCCCGCTATACGACCTGTGCGAATGAGACCAGTACCCATCCCAAAAAGCACATTGTTTCCCCGGGAGCTCTATGGTAATTATTAAAACCCCTACACCCACCGCAACCGTCCATGGATCCAGCTCAAAAGTACGATTCCGTTATATATTCCCAAAAAGTGCATCAGGGCAATCCAACCGAACCCGCGCGATGCTACGAATCCCACATCGACAGCCAGTTGGAAAATAATCCACTAAGTGTGAGATTATACCAGCTGGATATATGAATATCTCGAACTCTGCGACGATTACATGGATATTTCGTCATATACATCCCCTTCAAAGACTTGAATGGGACATTCCCGGTTGATAGATACTTCAAGCCGAAGAAATCGACGGGGAAAGATTGGATACTCACTTGATGTAGAGATCTTTATTATAGTGCCTTGCTATATTTACCGGGAAGTTCCCTACTCCGAGAGGCGGTGTGCATGTGTGCTTGATCGATAACTACCAGACAATCAAGCGAACTATGGCCTCGTACATACTGCCCAATTTATGTAATTCCCTTTCTATGGCTACACTCCTTATTCAGCACCACACCCATGAAAACTTCGTTTCCGACAGCTAATATTAATAGAACCAACGAGACCCATGAGCCCATGAGACCCATCGAAACCAGGAGCAACCTCGCAGATGCGCGATCAAAATAGGTAGTATATATATACCAAAAGCCGCCACAGATCGAATCCAAAAGCGATATATCGATATGGTATTCCTCAGCTTGGGGATCAATACCACCAAGCGCGGCTCAAGAGCGTCGAGTCTTTACATGTATTCATATAGTTAATATAAACTGCAAGTTCCACGCCGTCATGGTACCAAGATATCGATATAGCCACCAGGTTCCGCTCTCGCCGGATCGGTGAAGGTATACATGCCTGGTATTGACTGTAATAAAATACATAACACGCCTCGGCCGTTTCTGTGATTCCACAAGCTGACGATGAACGAAAAGTGGGAACATGAGACTGAGGATGAGTATGTAGATTTCTGGGTTAGAAAAATGAGGAGCGGTACCAAGTTATGTAGACCCTACATCGATATATTCGGCCCCCAAGATGATCACAAGGGCTTCTACCCATTTTTTCTGTTGGTCCCAAGATATCTAATATGCCTACCTCTGAGGGGAAGTAGGAGCCATAGAATCCCTAGATATGAATATCCTTAATATACCACAGTATTACCTCCAATAATCCATCCAACGTCGTTCCCTACATGTTTCCATATCTAACCAAGTACCTTAAATCTCAAGGCTATGATATATAAACTACTTTTCATACCTATCTCTTGGTTGTGGCGGGAAGATGACTGTCTGTTCTAAAATATCCAGGGGTGAGGTATGAGGATATAGCACAGTCCAAAAGGGAAAAGGTATGAGCATCAAGACTATGATTATAGACCGTCAGATGCGGTTATTCTCAGCCGAACTTTGGAATATTCTCTCTATGGCTGCTATATATATCGATAGACTCGATTGTCACCAACATAACCAAGCATGTGATATATATAGGTTCCAATAGAATATTTCAATAGTCAAATCGAACCGATATTATGGAAATAACCCCCAGAATAGCGAGACTGAGACGTCTAGACTTCATGACCGGGAAAGCTTTATAAACCCGCCAATCTACACGTGGTATGCTCCGACTCCCAAAATATCTAGCGTTTATACCCCCCTGAGCTAGACTGGGCCAAAATGTTCATGACCTCGAGCTCGCGGGGGTCCTAGGGATTAAGGCGTTAGGACTCCATATGATGAATATAAACATCTACCAATGTCGACCGCCGGATGAATTAACACTCCCGGGAATACGACTCCACAGTCAACCCAAATATGTTTCCAGGCTTTCTTTTGGAACTATAAAATTCATCATACTACGGTTATGCACGATTATCATCGCGTGTGAACTTTAGGTTGTTATATACAGAGGCGGCCGGCATGGGATGTATACCGAGCTAACTAGAGGACTGGGTACACATATATGTATACCGAGCTACCAAACCGCAAAAAATGCTACTACTTATCGCCAGAGCGAATACCCCAAAATAAAGATGTGGGGCGTAAACCAATATAGAAAGCAATCGTACGGGGTCACTGCGCATCATGGATACCACTCGAGATACCAAATACATATTCCTAACTCTTTGTACAGAAGATTTTTCTACAAGTACATTTATCACACCAGACCACAAAAGGCTACAAATCCGTGGATAATGGATTTCTAAATAATGAATTACCTACCCTTAATACATTTCCTGGCAGAAAACCAAAACTAGCACATATAAGCAAAATCCCGGCGCTCCGGAGCCCCAATGGGGCTGCAGACAAAGATTTCGCCAACGGAAATCTCAAAAACATGGTCAAGACTCCGAAAATGAGCTTAGGACTCAGAAAACTTAGTTCACACGTTGGAATCAAGTGGTGAGGTAGGTGACAAAGAAGACATGGGAACTCTACGACCACGGCCACCACGATATCAGTGAAATACACCAACGAGTATCGAGCCCAATTTAAATGGCTCGCTTTCACCAATGATCATATGGGCAAAGCTTGCCACCCGCATGAACAAACACCACGCATATCGGAGTCTAACGGCCCGATCACAGATGGATTTTTCAGCCCCCGAAGCGGGTATTCTTGACAGAATAAACCGCCGTGTTCTTGTATACGACCCTGACGCCTATGAAATGAACCGACGCAGACTCAAATCTCGTTAATACACTCATACGATAATGTATAAGGTGTACCCGATGGATTACTTTGTCGACGACAATTATGTCGGCGCAATCCAAGGTGCATTTATAAAAATCGACAACAACCAAAAAGACGGAGTGCTCGTACTAGAGAGAGCCCTATGTAGCCTTATGTTTATCGGGAATATTTATAACCCTCAAAGGTTGTACGAGATCAAGTATGCATCCTTTGCGTCCCGGAAAGATCCAAGTCTTGCCGCAGCTTGCTGTTTAATTATAAATACAAAGAAAAGGCTCTCGCATATGCGCATGGCTATCGAAATCAGCACTCTTTGCCTGCATAAGGGCCAAGATGATGAGGTTCGGCCAAGTTAGCCGACCTCATGAAATATACATCATACATATGAAATATAATACACTTGGTGTATACCTAGCTATAGGAACTGCTCAGCTGCAAGGTGTACGGGCAGAAACCTTAGTCTCCAAACAGACTCCACGAGCTAGGAATGAGACTACCAAATTTCCCACATCACTTAAATCAAAGTAAATACTATGGCCGCGCAGTACAGCCGGGACTAGCTCCCACGGTTGGTGGAGGATGAATACCAATGACACTCACTTAGACTATTTGTTGCGTCTCTGTGTCACCTGGGATGATACCACCTGGAGGCCAAAGCCCCGGAATGAGTATCAATATTCCCGTTTACGTGGGTTGCCAATCACTACAGTATTACAATCGGGCCAGCTTGCGATATTCTATATATAACTTTTCCTACTTTGAAATCCAATCTGCAGATTCGCCTGCTTCGCCGCTATATAATTAATACACGGATGGTATCGCGCATATGTCGGGCTAATTGAAATCAAACTTCAGGATTCACGGGACTCGCATGAGAACTCGGTCTCGTAACCAAGGCCTCTCCAAATAAATTATGCCACAACGAACCATGCGTATATGCGAAACCTATCGGTCTAGTACTATAGTACCATCCCTCTAAGATCTTAAGATATGAAAGCCTCGAAACGTTCCCGATATAACCATTGGCCAAGCAAGAACTATGATCAGCCACAGCCCCGAATGAGCATAACTTAAGGTGCACGAGCCCAGCCGAGCCCGAGACCTGCATGACAAATATATTGGTTTTACGGTTCGCCGTATACTCTAGGACCGAGATTGCATTCAGAGCAATCGAATCCAACACTCCAAAATTCGATACGGGACTAAATACCACCGATATCATGTGGCCATAGATAAATCGATTTCGGTCCCTTTTAATTTTCGAGACTTCTAGATCATCTGGTCATCCCAAGACTGAACGGCAACCTTTTCTACTAACCCAATCGACAAGACCAATACTCCAACCGAGTATGTACGAGATCGTTAATTCCTAGGGCTATGACAATACACAATTAGATAGCATACCAATCCATATACTTATTCTCCATAGATCTAGATCTAGTACTCGCAACACGGAACTCCGAAGCGGTGATGTGGTATTGTGACCGATCCACGTGACTATTTTAATCCTAAAACTTCGTCTCAGACCTGGTTCAATAAACGTAGAGATATTCCGACCGATCCTAAAATAAGCGATTTGGTAAAGAATCGATCATAGTTGCCGGCGATCATTGTGGCCTAGCTTAGAGTAGTGAGCCACTGGCGATCTCTCTTTTAAGTTGTGTTGGTGGCACAATATTTCGGCGCAGATCTTTTCTTCTCACAGGCCGATCTCCCTCAACGCCATAAATCCAAAAATCCAACAGAGGATATGCATATGTTCTTCAGAGGTATATAATTGCTCATCTTAAGATCTTGGTCGGTTTTTTATTTGATTCCCCTCCTTCCTTTCTTCTCGGACGCGCAGTCCCCAAGTACCTATAAATTCTAGAGACCGTCCGGTCGTTCAAGACATTACCACAGCTTTCGTCCTTGTATTGGACAGCAGTTCATATATATACATATTCAAATCTGCCAGCAGCACACGACCAGAGTTACCACAGGAGGGGTTCAGACCGGCCTAGATCAAAATACCTGGTGCCCTGAATTATATATATGCTAGAAACGGAAGGAATATGTCATTCTTCCGAAGGCCCACCGATGAGTCTTCGTCAGACGACGAAAGTGACGGCGTGAATACCACAAACCCCGAAGACAGTGACGAACTCTCAGAAAATGAAACGTTACAAGGTGATCTACCCTCCGACGAAGATTCGAAGCCAAATCCTATAGAAACAACGGGGGAAGAAATTTCTGATGATTTGTTTCACCTCTCTATAAACGCCATCTCAAACACCATTCGCAAATCGACACGCCTCTCGATCTCAAACCGTTTACATTCCATAAACTCCGACTCTACATTTGTTCAATCCGTTGCTTCGACCCTAGATCTCCCCATAGTAGCCAATGAACGCTGTGGAAGCTGGTATGTTCCACCTTCCCAGAAGGAAGGATCATGCTACTTCAAATCCACAGATGGCCACTTCGGTTGTTGGAGTTTTAGTCTGCGAAGACTAAACCTCGGGATCCTGGAGCTCATAGGCCAAAGAGGAGGCTGCATAATCGTGGACAGCACGAGGAGAGGGAAATCTATACCCGACGCCCTGAGTA
Organism: Arthrobotrys musiformis; assembly: GCA_036971715.1. Lineage (NCBI taxonomy): Eukaryota > Fungi > Ascomycota > Orbiliomycetes > Orbiliales > Orbiliaceae > Arthrobotrys > Arthrobotrys musiformis. The sequence continues at coordinate 745,854 of JAVHJL010000011.1, read as the reverse complement.
AGACGGTTCCAATCTGGTGCGCGGTCATGAACTCTGTGCTTTTCCCCGGTAGTTCCGAGGGGCGTGCGAAGGTTGAGCTACCAGAAAATGCTGTTTCAGGATCGGAAGGAGCACAGATCTCTAAATTAATAGATGGGTTTTCGAAGCAACTGCGGGAGCTACAGCTCGATACACAGAAGCTTGCAGCGCAGCTACGAAAGCCAATGAAACCGGTTTGGATAACCCGGGATATAGACGTTGCGGACGTGGAATACACCGGGGAAGAGTTCAACCCCGTCTATCTACTTTCAGCGTCGAGGTATCTCCGAGAAGAGTTGCAACCGAGAGACTCGGGAACACTCGGACAGAACTTTGTATACATACAGGGTGCCGGGGATGATCACGAGGGATGGGCAAGAGGGCTACTGCCAATCACGTACTGGGAAAATCGAGAGAGGTTACTCCAGACTCCTGAGGCAGAATTACCTGAGGTTATTGATGAGATTGTCAAGTCTGGGAGTAGCAACAGTAACAGCACACCCGACGTCCTCACAGGCCTATCTATTCTCGGCAAAGTTCATAGTAAAGTTGCGATATGCGATCTTGTAACATACGAAGCTTTGAAGAAAGCTCAAACACCCGTTGCTGGAGCTATAGTCTGTTATGAATCCGATTTGTTTCTGGAAGGGGCCGTAGAAGCCAACGAAAGTCGGTGCCCTGAATATCGAACGCACATTCCTCCGAATAAGATAGGAAGCAAGCAGCTTCGAACCAAATTGGGGGAAATAGTGAAATGGGCGGGGGAACACCTTACGTTGGATTCACCACGGCCGCTTATCATTGCGTGCCAGACAGGGAACAACGTGTCGGTAGGTATCACAATTGCATTAATATGTCAGCTATTTGACGACCATGGTACGTTGCACAAGATCGCTATTTTTCTTACACCCCTCTTCTGGATATTCTAGCTAATAAATCCTATCCTCTTTACCAAGGTCGTTTCATATCAACGTCTACAACCCCGAACCAGAAGGTAGACAAAAGCATAATTCGTCAACGCCTCAGTTGGATCATATCTGATCGGACACAAGCGAACCCGTCGAGAGCGACCCTTCAAGCGGTCAACCTATTCCTAATGGGATGGACCTAGTCCCCGAGTATTGGCGAAGCTAGCTTAGATATTCGTTACGATAAGTGTATCATATACAAATAATGCAACGTCATGGGCCTAGCTTCCGGCCTAAGATCCGGGTGGATTTCCTATGTAAGGATTCTTTTAGCTATCTCGAAAGCATAGCGTAATACTCTCATTGCTGCTATGTATGGAATACATCTCAAACATAAGATGTCTGAAACAAGCCTGAGTCGAGGAGAAGAACGGGTCTCTCGAGCGTCAGCATTACAAAGAGACCCTTTTTTCGCAAAGGCTAAAATCCGACAGCCTGGCCGGAAGGGTTTCCACCGAGTGGGAACTTCAAAAAGACCTCTCGATCTTAGGAACGGAGTTCCTTCACGAAAGAGGAAATGCCTCAACCGCGATTCAAACCCAAATAGGGACGGTTGAGACACGGCATTGACCTATCTTGGGTTTGTTTCAAGAACTTCTGTTGATGGCTAGGATACGAGTGGGTAGCTTTTGGTGTTTCAAGATTTTATGCTTCGCTGTCCAAGCTTTCTTCCCCCTCCCTTCAATCGAACTCTCCACAGTTCAAGGCGTAGCCTTTTCGTCCGGTTACGAATATTTCCCCGAATATCTGTATAATAGGAGTTTCCAAACGTTCCCCGCTCGTTCGTTGGCCCTGAAGGCGAGTTTCATGATAAAGTCTTTTCTGGAGTTCAAGCGAGATGTTACAGATTTATGGAAAATGACGGGCATGCCGTCAAAAAAAAGGCCTCTCCACGGTTCTTGGGATCTTGGGATTTTAGTTGCCTTGTGCCCTGGGAAACATTGTCGACTTTGTCCCGGGTTTTACCATAGCAGGTGATCAGATATTAATATTTTTGAAACTGGCAGCGCTCGCCTAAATAGATTGAAGCGTTCAAGATAAATGCAAGAAACGCGCGCTGAGGACTGATATACCGGGGCCACGAGAATATGTACTATGTAGACAATGCAATAACATATGGGGTACTTTTCGTGTCTAGGGGTACTCTCGAGTCATTGGTCCGATCAACCAGGGGGAACCCACTAGATAAAGAACCCCCGCACAGATACGCAGAAGTATTCTGCAAATATTTGAGTATTCGAGCCGACAATTCGTCGGTAAAGGATGTTTATCACTTAAGCGCTTCCTGCATGAACAAGTGGACGGGTAGTTTTTTGGTCCTGTTGCAAAGGTATAGTTACCCAATGGGCTGTCAACAATGGGCATTATCACGGCAAGAGGAATGTATAATGTCATCCTTTAGTACGAGTTTTTAATCTAATCAAAACGGCGCGCCTACGTTGTACAGACCTAGTACGCAAGCAATCACCACGAGCCGTTGGAACTTCACTAGAGAGGGGCGAGTTGACATGGGGGGCGGTTTATTGTGGCTAGAACTCGGCCGTTCTTGCCCAACATGACCAATCGTAGAAAAAAAATCCGTTAGTATTCGAACAATGCAATAAGGCGGCTTGATTCTTTTGAGATAGTTAATTGAAAGGTTTTTTGATGTTTCAAACGCCCAGCCGAAGAGACATGATACACTTGACGTTTGGGGGAAGGCAAAGTGGAGCTGGGCTGGCCGAAAAAGAAGGTTGGGCAAAGCCATGCGTTCGGTACCGAAGCTTATATGGGTAACTTCTCTCTATTCGGAGTCGCAGGTTGATTAATTCGATCATGGGAGTTCTACATGGATGATGGCTGTCAACCTCAACAAGGCAACGCAAGGAGGGGTCCCTTTTACGAACAAGGAAACTCCGGCTTGTTACCGAACGAGGAGCGCCCTCTAGCTCTGGTTTGTACTTGCGATTTTTTCCATGTAGCAAATAGTTGGCTAATAGGCCTTCAATGCTCTTTCCGCCGAGGAATCGGCATGTTTGTTCATAGTATACACGTTTCATATTTGATAGGTGTAGGCAATTGGGCGTCCAATCCAGTGATGTTAGACTGGGGGCACGTGCATGCATGGATCCAGTATCGATACGCATTGCATCGTTGATAACTTATAACAAGATAACCCCACGAGAATTCTCACAGTTGGCCAAAAAATTTTTCTGATATATGTCAGTATGTATATAACATGTTTGAATCACCATAACGATGAAAGAATTGAGAATAATACACTCGTTGTTGTTGTCTTTGACGAAAGCGTGATTCTGAAACGTATTAGTCGTCTACATGCAAGGCCGGCCCCTTGGCGCTTGTTACAGATTGCAAAACTGTCGCTCGCCCACAATGCGAACGACTCTGGTCTCTGGGGTGTGTGGTGAGAGTGGAGCTTCCCATCCCCGTGAGCTCCCCTCCAAAAACCTCACCTGGAGATATCTCGTAAACACGGGAAGGAGACAAGGTTTCTAAAGTTTTTGCGTGGGTTGGGAATTTAATTTCGGAGTTTTCGTGAACCCGTTTTGGTCGGGGAATTCTGCCTACTATGATAGTACTGACTTACTAGTACACCATGATAAACATGTTTATAGTTCAAGACAGGGAATTGGATTGCCGCTGTAAAGAAAAGGGGGCAAAAAAAAAGAACTACTCTCGTGATCTTATTGCCAAGTATCATTACATGACGCTGTAAGCTTCCATATTGCAGAGATATAATGTATGTATGTATGTGCATGTCCCCTCGTTGATCAGAGAAAGGCGGCGGAGCAAACCGAGATCGGTGACTTTTTAAAATTAAAAGGTTCAATGGTCTTCTTGGGGCGGCAGGTTGAATTCAAGTGACTAAACAGAAAAGGGTTCGAACATTCGAAAGCCTCAAGTGTTAGGCCTTTGTGCGGCTCATATAAATTCCTTCAGTCAGTGATCAAGCATTGTTTCAGCGCCCCTTTGGAGATAAAAATAGGGAAAATATAGTTCTGAATTCAGAATTGTGTATAGCAACCGGCAGGTATAACTCGGGCGACCCGAGAAGCTAGAAGGTCTAGCAAAGCGACAGGCCCGAGGTTTACGGACACAATTAATTGCAACGCTGTCAACAGCTTCGCGCGTCCACGTTAACAGGCATCAAAAACAGAGGTGAAGGCTTGAGCCATTGAAAGGTTGTCGCAATCACCGGCATACGTCGGGCTTGCATGCTTTGTTCCACTTCGAGAAAGATGATCCGAATTGTTGAGGATATTATTAAATTCTGATACCGTCGGGTGTCAAACGAGCTGCCCATCGAGATCCTTTTTGCATCTAAAGAGGATCAAATAGACCACAATCTCGCATAACTCGGCTGTCGCAGGTTTATTCTTAAGATTCTGAAGCAGTGCTGCGCAACTGGCGGAATTATCCTGATACATTCGACAACTTCCATGTTGGGAATAAGGCGTTCATCAAGGGGGAGACTACCCTCGATTCTAATCACAAACGGGAAAACTGATAGAGAAAAAAAATATGATGCGGGAGGCCAGCCGGTTTCTTAATTTAACGAACATCTATCGATAGCGGTCCAGAAGCAGGTTTCCACAACCGAAGGTTCGTAGAATAAGGAAGGCACCGCACTGACTACCAAATCGACGGCAATAGTATCACAACAATGGATCTCAGGTGGACTTTGACAAAGCTTTGTTTCAAATATGTGGATATACGACAAAATCGCGCGATCATGCTGGCATCAAGAGTTTTATGGGAAAACTCTTGAGCCTTTCGTTCCTCTGCCGTCCATGCAGGCTGCAGCGCAACTCTGATATTTAGCCGGATTCCCGTCTGTGCAGACCAAATTCTAGGGCACGTGGTCGCAAATCTCGGCCCACATTCGACTTCGGGGTTGTATATGTTTCGATGAGGGCTGAAACAATCATCACAAAAGAGGGCCTTTGTTTGAGAGGGCCCAGCTGCCAGACGGCTTGAGTTGACTAGGCATCGCAAATATAGGCGACTACAATTGTATGTGTGACACAACCGCTTCGTGGAAAAACACAATTGTCAATTACGTTTTTTTTGATAGCTGGATCCACGGAGTATAACATAACCACTGGCTATGGCGGTACATCGGTATCAAGGTATTCTGATACATTTCGCCTGCCGCAATTTTTTAATCGACGAACGATTCTAGTGCAATTAATCTACGAATTTATAAATATATTAATATCTCGTGGATCGGAAATTTTTTCTTGGGATCATATCATTTACCCTTGGTGAAACACTACTTGAGGATGAGAATCAATATTAAAAAAATACCATAGAGAATCTGCGAAAATCTCTGTCTAGCCCCGTACGTCGCCATGCTTCATCGCATATCTTATCACTTATCTCCCTTGTAATAGGATAGCTGATGGCAAAATATTAATAGGGATGTAATTCCTCCTGCCGACTCGCCGATGAGCATTACATGTGCTCTAACTCGATAAAGCCTTTTACCTATCAGCCTGAAGCCATCCCGAATGGACAGTACAAGCGAGTATACCGAATTGCCATATGACCATTAGTATTGCCTAGTTCTAGCTCCTTCCGTAGACAATGTCCCATCCAGCCCGTTGAGCTCTTCGTTTGCATGCCGTCCGAAGCTGCGTCTAAGGAAACAATCGCGCAAGGGCCATCGGATCGGTGAACTGCGTTGGGACCATATCAGCGGCCCTTAGCATTGACACAGCCAAGGCTTGGATTTCAGGTGTGTTTTATGATATTATCTGAGTTTATATTTAAACATGCGGCCTTCAAGGCATCTATATGCATACGGTGCATTGATGTCAGTCACAAGAACTCTTTTTGTGTGTTGGCCCAAACAGCCGTATGGTCCGGCTCGAAACATATTTGCTGGTCTGAAAGATTTCGGCACCATGGAACAGTGTCTAGACCTCAAAGGCCCTTCAGATCCGTTTTCTCAAGGTGGAAAAAGTAGATGCATGACATCCGCTGGCCTTTTCCTCTATTGGCGGTGGCTTCTTTCGATCATACTCCACTTTCAACTTTTGGAGGATAGGAACAGGATACCTGTAAGATGTGCTTGCCTGAGCAAGGAAGGGGAAAAAAAAAAACCACACACCAGGTGAGCAAATATTTGAGTACGGATTTCTGACTTATGTGCATATAAACCACACACCCATGATAATTTATTACGATTTCTACCAGCCGATACCGTTGGAAAACGGAGGGAAAAAATTGAGTTGAGCTGAAGGCCGGCCAACCCATTTTTTCGATGTGTGTTTCATCAAACCCTGAAACTCGAAATTTCGAAAGCGAAAGAGCTGCAAAGCGTCATCTGGCCGTCTTGTTCGACCCGCATGATCCCGCACCCAAATTAAGGCATGTGCATGGGTTAACAGGTACATCACCAAGACCTCTCAAAGTTTGCTGTCGATGACGAGGATCCAAGGAGAACGTTGTTTGCTATACTGTACAAGATTGATATTGACTGTGCATGTATGATTTAATTCGGCGGCTGGGTTCTTTATTGTCCAGCACCGATGTCCTTCGAGTTTTCACGGCCTCCCCTTTAGTCCTGACCTGCAGAAGCGATACACTAAGGACGAATATGGCTAGATAGATGTGGCTAATGAGGTCACTATGCTCCAATATGGTTAGTAGAGTGGCTTGTGTGACCAAAGAGTTGAGTAAACTGAGGCTGAGGATACGATCCTTCCCCTGTCTGCTTGTGAAAAAGGCTAGTCCACAGTCGACGGATTTGAATGGCTCAACCCGAGCGGATAGAGTCTCCAAAACGGTCTACAGAGCAATTGTTCCAGGGAAATATGGGAGGGGCAAAGTCATAGAGATATTGTCGGCCAACGCTGCAACCTTTCATCAAGGGCATGAACCAAGGCTGAAACAGGTCGTCGAGAAGAGCTTCTAGAAGAAAGACATGCAAATATATACATACAACTACATAGTACAATTGTATACCTATGTAATTTATCATGGGGCTGCAATGAGGTATGTAGACGCGGAGAGTTAGATTCTATAGCGGCTGCATATATTGTCTGCCTTTGGAGCTCTTCCCTGGGCTTGATAGGGAAAAATATTTCGACACCTTACCGCTCTTAGCACGGGGATGTCCATTTTTATCCAGAGAAATACAGGTGGCAGAGCCAAATGCTCATATTTCGTATGTAATCGGTAGATTTATAGATAGCTATCTGTTGCCATGCCCTGATTCACAATTTTGTTTCCAGGATATTTCGGTAGCTTGATCTTTTTTCACAACGTTCCCTTGATATAATTTTCTCTTCCCATTCCCTTTTGCACTAGTCGTTCGTTTAGTTCTTGTTAGTATTCAAAATCCGGATTTAAATTCAGAATAACCTACCGTACCTGGCAGCCCGCGCCCGAAGGACACTGTTCTTTCTCGCTAAGCCCGTCTACCGTCCTAACCAAGTAAATCCATAGCTAAGTAAGTGTACCTAGTACGTACCGAAGTGGTAGAACTAGCCAACCAACGGGTCTCGTCGCTCACTTGACCTTACTGTTGTTTGGTATATTTCTCCCTCCTCTTCCTCCTCCCGCCCATCCTTTTTCGGATTTCGATTTCGATTGCTCTCCTGTACCATTCAGATCACTGCACTGCACTACCATCAGAGGACTGGCCATCAAAACACCCTTCCCGCATACCTGTTACATGTTGACAAAAGACATCAAGTTAAGTTAAGTTGGAGAGCTAACTAAACTAGCAAATAAGTACACCTGCAATACACCTATAACATCCCTATAGCCTAGCTGAAGGGATCGTACACATAACCCTCGCCTACCTGCTTCTTTTTCTCCTTGTTCATTCTTACATCTTATCGCTCACCCACTCACCCACACCCCATCGGATGTTTCTGGATTTGCTGGCCATCGAAACTTCACGGGAGTAATACGAATAATATATTTTATTTCAACAGGTGAGCGGTCCTTTCCCCCGAGTTTCAATGGTACGTACAGACTAGAAGGTTGAGTTGAAACTTACATTTCACAAGAGCATTGAATACGAGCCTGCTACGCTTTCCTAGCTTGTGCGACTCTTTCTTTCTATCTGTCGTTTTCTCACGGAATAATTTTTTTACTGCGTCTTTAAATACCAGCCGCCATCGCCGAAGCGGAACTTTCCAATCATAAAGCATCGGATCAATCCTCGAGATATTAAAAGGTGAGTTTATTTTTTTATTACTATTGGATTTTCGTCGAAGGTATGGAGTACATGCACTTTCAAGATTTTTTTATATCGCAAATGTTTAGCTCCCGTCATTTTTCAACGTTCCGACTCAACTTTTGAAGGTTGAGGTGCATTTTCTGAGACGACCGCCAGATGGGTTTCGACCAGGTGTTTCTTGCTTGAGCTTTGTTTCGTTTTAGAATTTCCCTCCCACCTGGCAACTTTTTTTCACCTTCTCTTCCTTGTTTCCATTTTTTTACCCTGCTTTGCCATGGCCTGGACCGAGGGTGTGTGGGAGGGGTAAGCCTGCCTGCCTGACCAAGGCCACTGGCATGCTGTGCTCTCTGTGGCTCAACGCATCTTACCTTTGGCCGTGGCCGAGGTTTTACGCGGGCGCATAGAAGCATTTGCCAGTGCAATGCAGTGGTTTTATCTCTCAACCTCATTCGTCGGTTGATATGGTTGGACCAACGTTCTAATAATACACATACACATGAACATTCTTTCCACCATCCGGTTCTTTCTGTTGTCGTCTATCAAATCTCTTGGCTTTGCGTTTACAGTGCAATTCCAACTGGAAGCCGCGCTGGAGATTTGTCTTTTGGCCTTGCTTTGTCTTTGGCCACGATAACAGGGAAACGTATACTTGTGTATGTGTCTTCATGGCAAAGTTTTCCCTATTCCCTACAGACACACATACACACCTGGGGAAAACTTTCGAGCACAGTGGGCACGCAGGCAGCAGTCCCCCCAAAACCCAGATACTATTGATCATGGTCTCCAAAAATACACACACCCCATAATTACATACTTACTTCATACATAGCGCAGAGTATTCTTTCTGCTTGGTCATTGCTCGGGTTTTTCATTTCGCCAAAGAACGCTTGAGCTTTCTTGATTTTGGCTGGTCCATCCAGCAAGAGATGCAATGTCCACTGGAGGTTTTCCTTTTTTTCCCCACTCTCACTAGTCCCATTTCTGTTGGCGTCTTTTTTTTCTTTGCTTTTCTTGCCCTTCTGAAGCAGAGCTTGATGAAACCCCTTAAAGAAAAAAGAAAAGAAAGCAAACGCTTCGCAATGGGGACAGTCGACAGGACAGGCCTCCTCGCCTTGCACCCGTTTCCCAGCATGCTACTATGTATGAACATTCATAGCGAGTAGTGGGTTTTTCTTTCGGCGGGCCCTTCTCTGCCCAGTATTACACGTCCACCCAGACGGTGCTTGTCCTGCAGGCGACTAAAAACACGGGCTGTGGAAAGAAAGGAAGGGCGAAAAAGAGGCTAGCCAGGTTGACTCGGGGCAAAAGTGAGCAGCTCTTCTTATTTCCCAAATATTACACTGCATTATTAGCAGATTGATGCTAGTGGTAATATCAATATCAAATTAACCCATACCCACTTCCCCTCCTTTTCCGTGTTGTACCTCTGCTTTTTCCGAAAGCTACCTCTTCTTTTTCCCACGCACAATTTCCCCAATACCCCTCCTACACTTCGCTTGGATTGGATTGGATTGGCCTGCATCCCTTCCCTCGAAACGCCAGTTGACCAATTGTTTGCACCTGTTATCCTCTGGAGGCCTTGCCTGGTCGTCCACGGTCCCCAAGCTGTTGTCTGTCTCGGGCGCTCTTTTCTATTTTATTTTTCCCATTTTCTGCTAAGAGTTCGTTCCCACCCTCGCACCCAGACACCCAGACACACACACAAGGAAGCAAGCATATTTTCCTGGCGGGTCTTTGTTACTAGTGTTAGTGTCAACAACGTTAATATTGCTTTGCGGGAGTGTTCATTTGAATTGAATTGTGGAAAGTGGGACGAAGCCCCAGCGCAGGCCGCCGCCGCACTACTACCTGACTTACCTCTTACTATTACATTACATACCCACGAGAGCAATATCGCAATCTGCAAGTCCAGATCCCCTAAAAATCATCATATCCCCCCATCAACCTCTCTTCTTTTTTTCTTCTCTTCTTCTCTTCTCTTCTTTCCCCAGCGTTGTTGTGTGTTTGTCGTCGTCTGTCGTCGTCGTCTCCGTTCCTCCCTCCTCCACTCGTTTCTCTTTTTTAGTTGTTTCATTCCTTTCCGTCCTATCAAAGGCTTCGTTGCTTTCTTTCTTTCATCGTCGCAGATATCGTCACATCGCTCCTTGGTGTACAATCAGAGGCAAGGCCTTTGTGTACAAAGCTGATCGATATCATCGTCGTTCCGACCAAAAAGAATCAACATTCCTCAGAAGCCCTTTTGTTAAGGGAGCTGGCCTTCCTCACCCCCTCTTGTGTATCAATCACTGGGATTGTACTCCGTACACACATCCGCCGTCTTTTGTTGAAATAGAATAGCGCGATCGAGATATCGCCTGGGCCTCTTTCCAGTTTACCATCACCAGCTGACACCAATCTTTCTCATAAGAAGAAAGGTTCGAACCTGCGACAAAGACAGTAATCTATTTCTGGACCTATTCACCCGTTCAACATCTGCCACAAAGAGAGGGAAAAACTTATTACATAACCTCACACTCTTTTCCCCTTGACTGAAAAAAAGAAGTCATACTCTCATTCACCCAGGAACATATCTTCTTTATCTATATTTCTTACCCGTACACCGATTCTTGAAGTTTGAGAATCGCCAGCCTGCGTTTGTACATTCCCGAGATTTCGCATTCTTCGCTTCCTGCTTGCGGTCAAAGAGCATACCGACTGGTTTAACTACTCCACGAGAACATCCCGTGCCTACCTGACAATCGTCCCGCTCATATCTCGAAACTCGAATTACGAACGCTTCAATTACATACTCGCTGTCTGGATTACAGTGCGACATTTTCTAAAAATACAAAATCCCCTTGAGAGGGACAGTGAGCAAGATCTCCTTGATTGATTTGATCCAAGGCGACAGACCGGAAAGACGACAGCCTTAATTTCCTTTTAATTATTTCCTTCGACAGATAGAAGAGTCGGCCACTCGGGGTCGCACACTTTCACACACAAATATGTATTCACACAACGCTCTCTCGGCTCCTCAGAAGCCTGAGACTTTTATGCTCTCATCGGAAGCACAGCAAGCACTGCCGCATGATGCTCAGATCCAGCTACAACAAGTTGATAACTGTATGTGGGAAATCTTTTCTTCGAGGAAACGCGGTTATAGAGTCCACTAACAAGATTTGCGTGTAGTGAAATACTTTTTAATATCGGCGCCCGTTGACTGGGGCCAAGATAGCTACATCCGCAGGTTCTTGCTCCCAACCGGAGAATACGTTTCTTGCGTTCTATGGTATGTATCTTCATCCAACCCGCAAGGGGATTTCTTGAATCCTAGATAGATTTACTAATTGGGATATTATCTAGGAACAATCTTTTCCACATCTCGGGAACCGACATTGTAAGGTGTCTATCCTTCAGATTCCAGGCCTTCGGAAGACCTGTCAAGAACTCTAAGAAATTCGAAGAGGGTATCTTCTCCGACCTTCGGAATCTGAAGGCTGGCACAGATGCCTCACTGGAGGAGCCCAAGAGCCCGTTCCTGGACTTCCTATACAAGAACAACTGCATCAGAACACAGAAGAAGCAGAAGGTCTTCTACTGGTACAGTGTTCCTCATGATCGCTTGTTCCTTGATGCTCTTGAGAGAGATCTCAAGAGAGAGAAGATGGGTCAAGAAGCTACTACGGTTGCGGTTGCAGAACCTGCCCTTTCTTTCGAATACGACTCTTCGCAGTCACTTTTTGAACAGCTCACCAAGGCACAGCAAACTAATTCATCCTCTTTTAATCCTCATGCCATCCCATTCTCGGCCACCATCTCCCCCGTCGTTCGCGCCATTGACACGATGCCGCCGCCCATGATTCCCCATCAGGTCATGCCGGTTCTCCCGGAAGAGTACCACATGGGGATGCCGATGAAGAAGCACGAAGAACTTGTCACTTACGACGGACAAACCATCCAGATGAACCAGATGAATCAGATGAACCATCAAATGAATCACCAAATCAACCACCAAATGGGCCACCAAATGAACCCTCACCACATGGCCCCGCAAATGAGCACAGGCCACCGCGCAGTTATGCGAGGTAGCTCTGTTCCTCAATACCTCGAATACTCACCCGCCCCCTCCTTCGCATCGTCCGCCGTTGAAGACTACAGCGCGCGCGGTGTCTCCTACGAACCCGTTACCCCACCCCAACAACTCGTGAATGTATCGGAACCTCAATATTTGTCCGCAGAGACTGCTGCTGGTATGTACGGACCTCTCGATCCTGCCGGTCAGAACGCAATGTCTGGTATGGGTCAGTTGCCTCTTCCAACTGTTTCTGGTGTTGCCGCTGCGTTTTCTGCTACACCTCGCTATGCCAACAATGTTTTCTCGGTCATCGAGGGTTCCCCTACCTACAAGCAACGTAGGAGGCGTTCCTCCGCCACCCCTGCTGCTTTGAGTGCTTTGTCAAACGAAGTTACAAAAAAAGCTAGCCCAGAAGCCCGACCCCGTGCTGCGACCGAAACAATCACACTTGAGGCTGACGAAACGCAAGAAGACCACAGCCAGGGCGTCCCGCTGTCGATACAGCAGCCGCAACAGAGTACCCCGCAGCCGAGAGACTACTACGAACATCATTCTAGACATGCCACCCCAATGTCCATGCTTGAAGGAAGCCCAGCTCCACCCAATGCTCTTATGTACCTCCAAGAACAGCACGGAATCATGGCCATGCCCCGCGGCGTGAGCGTCGGACTCGATGCCACGAACTTTAGCCGACCTAACATTAGTGTTATGCGACGAGCCCGATCCGCTACCTACGAACCGTCGCCGTACCCGCAAAAGTCGCACTCGTGCCCAATTCCATCCTGCGGCCGTACCTTCAAGCGTTTAGAGCATCTCAAGCGACACGTTCGAACTCACACTCAGGAAAGACCATATGTCTGCCCTCACTGCAACAAGGCTTTCTCGCGATCTGACAATCTCACACAGTATGTATCCTTTCCATGCACCCATTTCTCGCAGACCTAGAACAAAACTAACTTGGATTTTAGGCATCGTCGCACCCACGAAAGATCAGAGAACGGTGGCCCAGTCGAACCCTACGACGCTCTTAGCGGCGAAGGTGAAGAAAACGAGGACGACGTCATCGGACCCCTTGATGAATCCTCTGAGCCTCTCGATCAATACTTGCACACTTCCCAATCTCTGAATCATCTTAACATGGCGCAACTGATACCCCAGATGTAAAACAAATCCAACAGGGAAAAGAAAAAGTTAAAATGGAAGAGTTTTAAAAGCAAATCACCATTTTGCACAAGTTTGTATTTACTATCACGATGTTCACGGACCTTTCCTTATCTTCATGAGTTGTTTCTCTCTTTTTTTCCTGCTCTTTTTTTTGGGAGGCGAAGGCAAGATTTATTATTCCTCGGGGTTCTTTCTCAGCTTTACACGTCTTTTTCTGGCATGGTCAAAGTATCTTTTGTCATCCCATTTTTTTCTTTTGGGTGAAGAAAAATCTTTCGGTGCATTTGTGCGGCCATTCCATTACTCTCATCGATATTATCGTCACTCTCATCATTGCCACCCCTCACACTGATACCATTTCCTTGTCCTTTTGCAGTTGCTCCATTCCCTTTTTTTTTTGGCATTTTACATTGGTTACTTCCTTTTCTTACTTTTTGACATGACAAGCACATCTTTTTATTACGAGTACTTGGGGATGCGGCTTGTGTTCTTTCTCTGTTACTATTTTTTCTCATGGAACCCTTTTTTTACTTTCTCTAGATGGATTTTTCTACTTTTCTTTACATTCGTTCTTCTCTTCTTTTTTTATACCTTTTTCTTATACTTTTTTCCTTTTATGTGATATAGGTTGTCTCTTTTCAGTTCATTTCCTTAAATAGTTCTATATAAATGGATACAGATATTCATCTACCTCGCTCTTCGCATTCCCGTAGAAACCGTAGACTTCGTGAATCTAAATACTATCAACGTTGACGGCCTCGAGACTACAATTAGAACTTGACTTTCGAGTTGCCTGTTGGATTTTGCAACTGTTCTCGAAAAACGTGTTGTGCACGTCGTCATGGCCTTTGCGCGCGTTCCTTCCGCACTTGGCCCATTCGCCCTCATCAACCTGCCCCAGCCATAGAACAAACAACCTCATCTCATACATACGGAACTACATACCTCGATTACCACCAGCCACCAAGACCGAAATACATACTCCCGGATACTCATCCTCCGGGTACTGACGGCATTGGTACCATAGCCTCGAAAGAGCGGATATATCCCCCGAAAGAACGACAGTCAATAGACCCCTGATACTCATCGCGAATCGGTGCACTTCCAAGGTCTTCCGAGCCTATATAGAGATATCACCGGCGAGCCCTACACCTCCTCCCTTCTACCTCGTACACACATAACACCCTCGCAATGAAGCCGGTTATATCAGCCGGTAACGCCTGGAGCTGGTACATGACTCCCCTCCCTCCAACCTCCCTCTTCCCTGCTGTTCGAGTTCGCCAGATCACCCACAAACCGATCCAACCGTCACACCTTTGCCCAACATCTATTTCCCATCATTTTGCATAAATTTTAGACGACGAGCTCTGTACTAACTTTTGGAAATGTGGCATATAGCACCGTTGTCTCCCTCTTCGCTATTATAATCCTCTCCGTCATCGGTGCGCTCTTCAGAGCCGAACATGAAGTAGTAGCAGGCAAGACCGAAGACCCGCCGAATCCGCAGGTTGCTGCTGTAACAATATTTAGCGCTGTTGGGGTTTATGCCGTATGTTTCTCCTCCCTTTGTCTTCTAATTATACACTTTTATCCTTTTTTTTTTTTTCTTACTGGTGTTGCGGCTATACTGACCTTTGCGCTTGGTTATTAGATCTTCTTGATTTTCTGCGGATGGCAGGCGTGGTTACATACCAAGCAGCCGGGTATAGCGCTATAGGAAGCCGGTATCGATACGGATGACGGTTGGGGACGCAGTGGGAGAAGCTTCGACCGTGGGTTTGGAGGGGTGACGGTGGATAGGGACTCCACTGCTGCCACTGCCAGCGGGACTAGTAATAGGAGGATTCGGAGTAGAAGGCGAGGCGAAGATAGTGGGAATGAAGGGAATGCATACGAATTGTGGTCCTTGAGGAGGAATAGGAGAAGGGCTAAACAAGATTAGGGGCCTTTGAGCGGGAGGGGGTGGGAAACGAGGAAGAGAGGGAACATCCGTATCGATACTGGGTAATAGTGTACCGTTGGCGACTATACTGCTGACTTTTTGGGGGTGGAGGGTATAGATTTGGATGGGCCCCGATGCTGGAGAAAGGGATAGAGAGGCAGTATCGTAGTTGTGTATCTTTCTTCGAGCATCTTTTTTTATATACATCGCCCTTGTTTATGTTAGCTTATTGGTTTTCCTTTGGGCGTGGTTTGTAACTTTTGCGGTCGGTTTTTGGTTTCAGGGCAGTAATCATAGCATGCTCGAAGGGGGTTCCTTTGATTCTGGGTAGATGGCAATGGCAGTGCTCGATTCTCTTAGACCGCATGTTGTTACTTGTGAATATACGACGCATTTCAAGATTATTCTGCGTATACGCGTAGCTACCCTCAAAACCTATCCATTTAAGATACATGAAGGGAAATACGATTCGCATTAATACTGCTTTACGTTAACGTTCCGTTCCAAGATAAAGAACTTTTAAAACTACAAGTACACCCTGTTACTGCGCCCCCAAACTAAACTATCGACCCAGTTTTACGCCTTGATAACTTTCTCAATTGATTCCAATAGGATATCGGCTACACAGCACTTATTAGTATCTCCGATTTCTAAGCGTTTTGAGGTGATGGGGTTTTATCTTACCGTGGTGCTTCTGGAATATCAACATCGGTCTTAGTCTGACAGCACTCTCTCCAGATCCACCAATATTAACGCCGACGGTCTTCATCTTCTTCAAGAATGCGTCACGTTGTGGGGAGTCCCAGGCGATGAATGTACTAATCACATATTTTAGCATATCTGGCATACGTATTATGTCTTAGATTTATGGAGATCTCTGCGCTTACCCTTGTCCCTTTCCTCTAAGGTTCTGGATTTCACCGGGGTATCTCTTGGATAGCTCTGCCAGGCCGTTGTAGAGGTATTCACCGGTTTCGGCGGTGTTCTGGACGAGATTTAGTCTTTCGACTTCCTTGATGATGGTGTTGAAGAGGAGGACGCGGGCCGGGTCTCCCATCCAGCTGTGATAGATTTTCTGTTAGTTTATTTTATGATGTGAGACGGGTAGTTTGGGACGCGTACGTGTTGAATTGTCGGTATGCCATGTTCGGCCTCAATTGGGGGTTTCCGAAGTAATAACCTGCTGTCTGAGCCTTCTTGGAGAAGGTGACGATATCTGGTGGGCTCTGGAGGTTCCAGTGGTCATGGGCCCAGAACTTGCCAGTTGCGCCGACACCTTTTGCAAGTGAATACCAGTCAGCTTTGCGCTCCCGTTGAAAGGTTGGAAATACATGGACTAACCGGTCTGAACTTCATCAACAATCAACAAAACATTATGTTTCTGGGTAACAGCCCTCAAATCCTGGAAAAACTTTGGACTGGCGTGGAAGTCTCCTCCCTCGCTCTGAATCGGCTCGATAACAACAGCAGAGACCGGGCAATGCCATGTTGTAAGGACCTCTTCGACTTCAGCGATACAAGCCGCCTCCTCAGCTTGATTCTCAGCCACGAATTCTTCCAATGGGTATTTCAACTGTGGGAACCGAGCCTGCGGCCAGTTAAAGCTTGGGATATCGATTTTATGAATTGGCTTCGAGCGGGTAGTCGACAATGAACCGAACAGACGACCGTGGAAACCCTTCTTGAACGACATGATGGCTAATTCGGGACTACCCGGTTTCTGATTATTCATGGCGGTCTTCAACTCCTCTTCGGTGAATGGAGCGCCTTCACCACGTTCTTTGCGACGGTGGTACATGAATGCGGCTTTGTAGGCACATTCGTTGGCATCGGAGCCGGACATGCCGGTGAAAACTTGGTTTAGACCCTTAGGGGCAACGGAGAGGATGCCGGATTTGAGGGTATTTGTCCAAGATGCCGGTGGGAAGTTTCCAAGGGCGGGACGGTTGATGAGGGCTGTGAGCATTTCTGGGGAAGACGCGACGGCAGAGAGGGCGGGGTTATTATAGCCGATTGGGATGGAGGCAATTTGGGCATAAACGTCCAAGAGAACATTGTGATCGTGATCAGAGACGCTATAAAGTCATGATCAGCATATAATGTTCGAGTTATATGGTATTCAGCAGGACATGATATATCAACATACTAATTGCCAACGCTATTCTCATAATCACAGATCATGTTCAAGCTACGGGTATCAAAGACCTCGTCTAGCTCAGTGATTGCAGCCTGCGACTTTGGACCGGGAATCGCGGTCTGAACACTTGGCTTTGCAGGTTCATTTGCGAAGAACGGTTCGTATGAGGAGGTCGAATCGACAGCGACTTTAGCTGTAGCGGCAGCAGCGGCATGCTTGCGGACCGTGTTGTGGATTGGACGAGCCTGTTGGATTTTAGAGGCTACTGGGATGGTAACCTTGCGAGAGAAGGCCCTGGAGGAGCCGCGGAGAGTGGATAGCATCTTTGAGGGTATCAATTGGGGAGGTTTAAGAGTGGAGATGTTTCTTCCAAGATGCCCGGGAGGAGGTAGTTTTTGAGGTTGAGGACAACAGGTCTGTTGGATTTTGCGGGGGAAGCTAAGTTATCTTATACGAAGGCCCGCCGAAAGCTTACTGGCACTAGCTGCTATCGATATCGATTCCTTAAACGACGGACACTTTTTTATAACTTCAACAGCTTAGCTTAGCTTAAAGTAAAATTGCCAACAGTTTAGACAACATTCTTTTACTTAATCTTAGTTATCGTTCCGGGGCTCGTCCGAATCGCGTACGCACAGAGAGCTAGAGATAGAGGAAAAGTAGCTAAGTGGTCCCAATTACCCAATCGATGTGCGACGACAAGCCAGTATGCATGCAAGCCGCTGATAACCAGTCACAGTGCCGGAGCTCTACCTGTGGGGAAAGCTAAGCCAAGAGAGGGCTAGACCATCGAGGGCGTGTGAAGCCTCAACGAGGCCATCGTACCACCGTCTTACGTAAAGTATCATGGGAATCGAAAGTCTATCTGTCTAGATATCGGGTTGGGTATGTTGGAGGCGAAACGAATACTTCGAGGAGGCGCTCGGGCGACCGGGCTTTTTCCGGTAGTTCGGTCGCGCGAGAGAAGGAATATTCGAATGGATACGAAGGGAAAGAGTCATGCAGGTGCATTATTCGAGGAGCCTAGATCTGGGGTTTGCCGTTGGAGTTTTATAACTTCGACATGCATTTCCTTGATACGGCTTCGCTGCGAGCATATGGGCTTCAAATTCGAGCCTAGCGTGCCTCCGACGTGCATATATTGAGGATGCCCCATACCTTATGTTCTATACACACACTCTAGATTTCTCTCTGGAAGTATCCGGGTTTGCTTTGCATATATGTCAGCTATCCTGCCCCGGAGCGGGCAGGTAGCCGCTGAAAATTTACCCCTCACCCCCTGCTCTTTGTCGGCGTACCCATGGCCATGGGTCCGGTCGGACTTGTTTTCTAACCATCACGGAATATCACGGCTGGATTGCATTACATTCTCTTGGATTCAATATCTGCAATCCAGCTGCCGCACCTCCTCCTCTTCTTCCCGTCCCATGCAATTTGCTTTATACACCACACCTCTCTCAGCCGTCTCCGATTAACAGCTGTTATGCGACAGACGGATGGATATCCTACACCTTACTAATTCCATTTGATGCAGTCCTCGAACTTGACCTTATCGCCTCCAAATATATCCAATGCGCTGCCAAATGTAAGATCGACTTTCCCCGCACTCAGCTCCTTCACCAGCGTCAGATCTGTAACATCCTTCCCGCCCCCGGCATATGTTGTTGGAATAGTACTCCATTCGCCCAAAGCCTTCACGAGTTCCTCATCAATGCCTCTGCAAAGTCCTTCCACATCTGCAGCGTGAATTAAAAACTCAGCACAGTACTCTGACAGCATGTCCAATGTATCTAGTAATAGTTTAGTAATTATTACACCATTTAACCGTATCTCTGAGTAAAAACCAGAAAAATACCTTTTGTGACCTCCGTATCAGTGATTGTCTGCCACTTATTCGTAGCCACGAACCACCTATCGCCTCTTCGACGACAGCTCACATCCACCACCAGCTTATCTTTGCCAACAGCAGATGACAGCTCTTGCAATCTTTCCAATGAGAATTTGGCATCCGGAAATAGATACGATGTGACAATCACCTATACAATTTGTGTGTCAGTTTTTTTATGTTATCGCTATATCAAAAAAAAAATGGACCGAACTCACCCTACCTTCTCCGCGCCCCAATCGAGCCATTGCTGTGCATTCTTGATGTTTATGCCTCCACCGACCTGTAGTCCTCCCGGCCAGGCATCCAAAGCCTCCCTAGCTGCGCTCTCGCAGTTAGGCCCGAGCATTATGACATGTGCTCCAGTAAGACCATTTTCTCGGTATAGACTCGAAAAATACGACGGTGGGTGCGCCGATGTGTGATTTGTTACTAACGACTCAGCAGCCGCAGCATCGGTTTTATCTGATAATGTGCCTCCCACAATCTGCTTTACCACGCCAGCGTGGATATCGATACAAGGCCGGAATTTTGTCATCGTGAAAAGTTGCTAAGAAGTTGGTGTTTTAAAGTGTGCACAAAGAAGAAGAGGAAGGGGGAGAAGAGGAAGAGCTTTGGGGTGTTTTGAATTAGCCGAAACCCAGCTTAAGCTTTCCCAACGTCATCCCTTCAACCACACACCACTTCGGACTTCCACGACCACGGTCACCAATCACTATAACCGCGTCTTTATCCCTACCGTATCGATAATATCATTCGGAATGTCTGATATACCGTTTCTAGCAGTCGAAACTGCTCTAACTGATGGCCATATACGAGAGGGCGCCACGCCGGAAACTGCAATTGCCCCATCCACCGCTGCCGATTCCAAGACGGTTTTAACCGATAGCGAATACTCCGCCGTCGAAGCCGAGGAAGACGATGAAAGGGAACTCCACGACGAACTCGACCAAGAAGAAGACGAAGAAGCTGATGAGGTAGCTTCGATATCCTCTTCGGTACTCTACTCCTCCGGCCATGAAACCCACCGGTCTCTCCGACACCATCCTTTACCCCCACTCCCCGATCTCAGGTTCGAGCAGTCGTACCTGGCGAGCATCAAACATGCTCGGGAGGAAGGAAAATATTGGCTGGTCGCGTTGATTACGGTGAAGGATCAAGTGTTGTTCCCACTGGTCCAAGGGTGTTTATGGAACTTGACGTTGGCGGGGTGGAGGTATTGGAACCGTGGGGTGAAGTTTAGCGGCGAGGGGGTGGGGGCTAAGGTTAGACGATGGTGTAAGTCGTCTTTGTTGGTTGGTCTAGAAGATTTTTTCTATGCGGTCCACGAACTGACGTCTGGCTTATAGGGTGGGGAGTTAACGGGTGGAAGGTCCCGACTAAGGAGTAAAAGGAGTTATCTCTGATATATGTAAGTTTGGACTTTTGATGGTGTCCGGGTTCTGTACCGGATACACGTGCTATCTCTAAGTTTATGCTGACTAGCCTGCTAGATGTACATATCCATCATGACGTTCTGATTTATGCCTGCAGCTGGCGTTCTTGGTGCAATCTATTAGCCAATCAATTTCCATCGGCAGGGTGGCCGTGCCAATCTTCCTTCCATAACCAAACGTATCCACCAAATCCACTGGTGCCCCATCTACCCACGATTCCGAACGGGGTCATAAAAGCCGTCCAGTTCCACATGGTGCCTGATTCACCATCCTTAAAGTATATTTTTGTGAGGTGGACTTTGCCTGTTTGTGGGTAGAATTTACCCCAGATTGCGAAGTCTCCGATGCCATCTTTGGCTATTGCTTTAACCGCAATGATTGGGACGTCTGGGGATTTCCCCCGTCTCCCCTTTCCCTTATTTGACCCTATTTCTTCTATGCCTGCTGGTTCATCTGCTTTACTCTTTTCTGAGACCTCGTGCTGACGATCTTCGTCTTCGTACTCCTCTCCGTCATCTTCGTACTCCTCTCCGTCATCTTCGTACTCCTCTCCGTCATCTTCGTACTCCTCTCCGTCATCTTCGTACTCCTCTCCGTCGTCCTCGTCCTCATCATCCTCATCATCCTCACCATCCTCATCTTCCTCATCTTCATCTTCCTCATCTTCATCTTCATCCTCGGAATCATCATCGCTGGTATCGTATGGCCCCCGCTGTGGCTCTATTTCTTTTGGGTCCACAACTTCGAAGGCGATATCAATCATAGCTGGATCAATCTCTCGCATATCGCGATAACTATAGTACCCCATCCACTTCCCTTCTTCCAAAAACTCCTTATTCATCATTCCTTCTAAATGACTCCACACGAAACCCGCACCATTCTTTCCTAATTCCGGCTCTAGCTTCATATACTTTTCAAATGGGATCTTTGACGCTACCGGTGGCCCCCACAGTTGGCGTGGGTCATACCTCCGTTTTACTTCCGCTGCTTGTTCCTCAGTCGGGTTATCCCCAAATTCCCACCGTAATATTCGAAACCTCGGTATCCGCCCATCAAGAATCAGTTTTTTGTAGTGCCACCCCATCACTCCCACTGTCTTGACACTCAGGTCTAACAGCGTAAACGCGCTATATGACTGCTTCAATGTCCCTTTTCCCGGACTGCCATAAGAATCATTGATGGCAACTCTGGTACGGGGAACTTGGCGCCCTTCGTACTGCATATCCCGGTACGGCCGAGGGGATATGTACGAATCTTCGTATAGCGCTGAGATGTTGGTGAGAACTGCCCTCCATTTAGCATCGAGATATGTTTCGGTGGTATCCAAGTAAGTTTCCTGTTCTTGCGGGGTGGAATAGCCTGTTCCTGGTCCAAAAATGGTTCCTTCGTCCTCTTCTTCCGGCTCTTCTTCCGGCTCAATATGAGGGAGGAGATTCGTATTGTCGGACAGGAGGTGGGCGGCGATACAGAAGCCCAGCGTGTAACGGGATGTAGGGATTGCGGGGCCAGGAATCCATATATTTTTCCCGCCACTGTCGGAATGGATATTCGTGTGGCCAATAAGATGGAGTAGAGGATCTACCGGTGTATACGGGCATAAACATCAGCCATGCAACTTCGCGCAAGCCAAGCCTGTATGTCTATGGCGCTCATCACTTACGTCCGTATGCGGCCAGTACGCCTCCCCATTTTGCAAAATCCCGAAGCGGCCCTGTGTCCAATTCATCCTGCGGGTATGATTCCAGCGCCTCTGGATGAATGTTAGAACCCCATAATGATACTTTTGTTGGTAAATTGTAAGCTTTATAGTCTGCATATGCGTATCTAGCCGCTGTCTCAGGCGGTGTCTTCACAGTAATCGGATTCCGAGTCCATGGCGGTAAAGTTATCTCTTGCTTTAAAATAGAGTGGGTTACCGTCTCCACACCGTCCGGGCTCTTAGGATCCGCTGTGAGCAGGTGGACTTGGTTGTCAATTACGGATTTATAAACCTGCCAGTCGTGGACCGCGGCGCGGAGTTTGTGCGACGTGAGAGCGAGGGAGTAGATTGTGGGGTACGGCATGTCCGACGCGATGCGCCGGAGGAGCTCCACTGGGAGAGACTCCATTTCTTCCCCTTCCCCCCAGTCTGGAGTTTAAATTCGCAAATACAAAATGTCCTTAGACCTGGATACGATATCTGTGGAAGGAGGAAACAATTGGGAGTTTCGTCGATGGATCCAGAGGATAATATATATCCAGATCGAAGCTGACGTCCGAGTTCAACCGGGCCCGGGGGCTGAATTGAAGCCTGCACTTCCGCGCAATTCGATATTAATATCAGACCCATATCATATTCTAACATTTTCCCATTCGTTTTGCAAACAATACGACGATGCTATCGTGGCCGGTCGCGATATTGTGCTATACATCTTGATATCAATATCAGAAAATCTGAAAAATATCATATTTACAAACCCGCATGACAAGAGCGAGGGATGGCCTGAGTTAAAGCCAATGAGCAGCGTCCACCGCACCGCGCATCACTCTCTGCGGCTGACGTCTACGGTATAGCGTATGCACTGTACACCGCTACGTACATGTATACAAAGAAAAAGCACGAATTTTTTGTTTTCCGGTTCCCCCCCGCGAGCAACTGCCAAAATACCACAAAATTGCAACTCAGAAAACATAAAACAATCGCTAGAGTGCATGACTCAGCTGTGCGTACTGCGTGTACACATGGATGCTGATTAGCTTAAATCTTTTAGGTTCGGCTTCCCGATGCATCGATGGGGCGACGCGCGACATGTGTTATCTATAAGACATCTATGTTCAAATGTAACACGTCTTAAATCGAGATATTACGGTTTATGTACTATTGAGGCTCCAGCATGCTGAATCATTTTACGTTGTTCAATTCGTTATGCATATGATTTGAAACCCCCAGATTTATTTTACGAAACACAAAAGTCCGAGGCTCCGGCTCCGGCTCCGGTTCATTGCCTAATTGCAAAGCCAGCTATCTTTCAAACTGGTTCCAATTGGATTCCTCGGGTCAACGGGAAAAACCATGGATACTTTTTGTCATAAATATCTCGCGATATCGCCGTGGGGGCTAATTTCTTCACTTTGTTGGAACGTTGTATTTTGTTGGAGACAAATATATTGCGAAGCAAGGGGCTCGATTTGGACTTATCAATAGCGATCATTGATCAATTGACTACTCTATTTGTGGGTCTAAATGGCTTGGTACGGAGAGAATAGACGGCCGAGGCTCGCTTAAATTAATTGACGTAGGCTAATGCATCTACGGGACGGGGGCGGGATATTGACTCCGATTTGGGGATCGGCTTATTTAATTTCATGTCAGAAACGATTGGTTAAATCTTCAAATCTACACTCACGGCGCCCCCCATAGGCCACCCGCTCCAGTAGATATGGTCGTAGGCAGCAACTAAGATCGGGTGTATCTTTGGTGTTTTTCGCCATTATACCGCTATATGGGTGTGGCATATGAGATGAATACCTGACGACCATTCAATAATTAATTAAATTAGTCGTTATGCCTGCATTGATTTTGATTGCTGGGCTCAGGCCTCGAGGTCCAATATACAATCCGACATGACGTAATTTAGGGCATTGAAAAGCTACCCTCTCAGCTGTCGACATCGTCATTGACGAACTGCCTATAGAGGTCTGGCCCCTCGGAAAGTATAAAATGCACTGTTAACTACGTATCTGTAGAGTCTATGAATGATAATACCATCTGCCTTGGACATTGAATTGAGCGATTTTGAGTATCGAACCGACAAGGTCTACACCTAGCATCTAGTCGGATATCGTTCTACATCACGGTATCTAAAGCCTCTCAATGTCGCCCTACTCCTTCTTTTTGTCTCTTTTCCTTCTCCTCACAGCCGTTCTCTCCCACCCTTTGAAAAACCCAGATGCTCCAATTCAAAGCAAGTCCTTCTCTGCCAGCGGCAACGCGTTATCCAACATTAAAGTACACGATTTGGCAACCTCGAACGAAAACCTCGGTTCTAGGCCACGAGACCTAGCTCGAGATGGAATCTTACCCAAATTTGTTCGTTTCGAGAGCTGGACCCAGATCTTCGACCCGAACAAGCCGCCGAAGGCGGTCCCACCTCTTGCGAATACCAATTTCGGGCAAATGATGAAGAAATTCAGTCTCAATGCCTTACAAGACGGCCCGGCGCCCACGGAAAGCCAGCCGAAGCTGAAACGGCGAAACCCGATTGTTCCCTTGACTATTGAGGAGTGGACGGAGGCCTTTGAGATCTGGCGCAAGGGACTCTTTGCACCTTCGGGTTCCCCAAGAGACGTCAATGCACCCGCAGACGGCAAATCCAAATTTTAGACTAGGCGCATCGAGACCTTCAAACTTAAACCCCAAACACGAAACCACTTTTACAGAATACAAATGTTGGATGACTTGGTTGATTACCTACTTAGATGCATTTTCACCCCCGTAGATATATGTATTCGTCCTCCGTTTGATACTAGAGGATTTTTTACTCTATAATGATCCCCTATATATGTTACCACTCTAGCTTTCAACCCTACTACTAGGTATATATACAAAAAAAAACAAATTTTTGACTAAATACAACAGGCATCGGTTTTAAAATTTTGCACTGGACTGTAGCTAATCATTATAACGTTATAAACATATATATTACCTAGAAAGCCCCTCGATATGAGGGCGATAAGTTCAGCTCTCACTATAGAGCTGGTTCCTTGGGGCTGTAAGTACATGGGCAAGTAGCTTTTGTTATTTCCGGGTTTGAATTCGAAAGATTTGGTGTTAATATGTTGGCACGGTAGTTCTATCACATTGATGAATTCAAAGTCTGATCAGCTGAAGCAAGGAGTCGCGCCAATGAAAAAAATATACCCCCTCTGTTACACAGGTATTCTCCAATCACAAACATAGAATATAAAGTATATTATTTCCCTTTCATGAATTTTGCCACCTCCTTCATTCCACCTCAGCAAGGTGCGCAAAGCACTTCACGGCAGCAATCAATCGATGCAACCAATTACCTAGTTGACTAGCCAACAGCTGAGTACTCGAGTACTGGACCATTTTTCGGTATTGCACCAGATACCAGCTGGCCAGGCCCTATATGGACCACCCTGGGTGAGGCTGGGAACGAGACCACCCTATACCATAATCAATAACATTTACACTTGGATCGACCGCGGCATAGAAGGGCAAGTATAAACTGGAAGTGTATAAGTCACCAGTGATTTCCCAGCTGTTGAACACAGAATCACCATCACTCTCGCGAGCCTTGTTGCCTCGACATCCACGAAAGAGAAAGATACTTTCTCTTGCCCACTGCAGGCTACACGGAATAATTCAGGAATATATAATATCCAACCTTCTGCCCTCAAACAAGGCTTCATAATGGTGGCCTACTCTTCAATATTCTCCCTCCATATCCTCCTCGCCTTGGCGACTTCTGCTTTCGCCGTCCCTCTTCAGGACCCGGTCCCAGTCATATCTCGCAACGATGGAAAGCAGATGCTCAAGGATACTGGCTTCGAAGTCGGCCGAAAGGACAACGGGGAGCCTACCGTAAACAGCGATACGATAGAAGGCCCCGGCACTCCTTCTCTTGGAGATTTCCAAACAGGTCCGTTTGATGTAGTCGAACTCCTTTGGGTGCAAGAAGATAGCGACCGAAAGCAGTTGTTCGAGGGCGCTGACGCCCGAAATCCGGCAAGGCACTTACCAATGGCAAACTTAAGTTGAAATCACGAGGCCAGAGCCCGGGCAATATCGCAGTCCTAAAACGAGGCGCGGAAGAAACGGATAAAATAGTCAAGCGGCTGCCTATTGACATTCCGGCCCAAATATCAGCTCAAATATCAGCTCAAGTATCAGCTAAGCTCAACTCTATCGGGGCCTCAATTATACACATTTGGCTTGGATCTTCCACGGGAGCAGATTTATCTAGAGTTCTAGATTCAAAGAGTGTAAGGGAGGTGCGCGATTCATTCCAGAGAACACTTGATAAGGAAAACATGGAAACCGGGGAGAACAAAACACTAGAGACCGTACTTCTGGAAGCATTCGACGAGTTCCTGGCCCCGAAAATAGAAAACATTCAGGAAGCGCTCACAGAATCAATCCGGAAACGTAGTCCCTACCCCCTTCTTGAGGCGATTTCGGACTTTTTGAAGGTATTCAATTATATCTTTAACGAAATACGCGGCACTCTTGTAGATATTGGTGTTCTAACTGGAGACGACAAGCTCCCAAAACCGGCTGAAGCTGAACTACGTAGATCCGTGGAAGCCTTTTTAATCGGTCTGCCACTGAGGTTACATTTATAAAAGATACCAGTAATTCCCTGTCCTGTTCCCCAAACTGCCCCCACCCTTAGGCCACCACTTATTGGTTAAATATACATTCTCGCAATATCAAATCTTGGATTACCCTCGAAAATTTCGCCAATGCATTGATGCCGCAGATACGCATCGTATCCGCTAGCGTCTCACGGCTCACTGGGCCTCCTTCCACCGGGTTAAAACCTGTGATTTATATCTACATGTACGATATATACAGCCGTGTTAACGTTTCAAACTTACCAATACTATGATAAATTTTATCAATATAAATTTCGATTTGGAAATTGAATACACATACAGTCTCGACACTATACTAGACAGCCGATGTTGTCAAACACATATATACGTATCACACATTTCTTGCGGTGTCTGGTTTGAGATAAGTATCACACGTATCTAATCCAATAGCGGGTCTCATTCGATGGCCATGGTATTGATTTATTGTTGATTTAACAACGCTTATTCGCATAAAATTTAAACTCAGACTTGAGGATTCAGATAAGTGAATTGCCAGATGATGCTGAGATGGGTCACACCATAAATCCCGATCAAAATCGTATTGTGATTCATTAGTCAATTGACCAGCCCTTGATTTCACCTCAAAATCATCGCTAGGCTTGACTTAGATTCAGAGGCCTAGAGAGTAGGCCTTGCGCCGGAGTTTGTTGATATTCTAATATGTGAATATTGTGGGTATTGGGTCGTTCAGTATTCTAACCAACTTTGCAAACTAACTAGGTAATAAGTGGATACTGTTGGAATACTTTGATAAACCTGCACCCAGACACGGTCTGGTGGTGAAAGGCGTACATATAGATATCGTGATACCTGCGAGTATAGTTAAATCTAAGAGTTTGCACACGAGCTAGACCAATACGCTCCCACGCCGGGCCGTGTTGTTGCTGTTGGAAATTTTGAACCATATCAACAGCGAATAGAAGGTATCAGAGCAGTATCCGGAAGATTAATTCATATTTCCGCAGGTAAGTAATCTAATTTACGAATTAATGCCCAATTGGTCGAAATAAGTAGAGTTTGTTGTCGACTAGTCGAGATCGCCAAGAATATTGGTTTTAATATGAGGTAACAGTCCACCCAGAACATTTTATTAATATATCGTATAGATTCGCTGGTTGTATTAGGAAGCAAGGGGTAGTATATATCTTAGATAGATGTATCGATCGCGGACTGCACCGAGAGTGTAATGAGGTTGCAATTGGAGCCAGCCAGGGATCCGTACGCCTAGTTAAAATTACAACCAGTATATATTTGGCGCAAGGTCCCTCCTAACTCTCTTTATGTATATATTTTTTACTAGCCTCGAGACGATATATTTTGTAGTTTTAAATATTTCCACTCTACCATCATGAGACGAATTCCTTATGCACATGCTCAAAATCTATATTAACTAGTTAGATCACTCATATGTTTCTGACAATAAAACTACAGCCTCTCGACTCATGGGTGGAAAATATATAAAGCATCACATCGCGCACCGTGTCTAGGTAAAGGTAATAGAATTAATCGCAGTCACATCACTATCTAAGTACTTAATTCCTCCTGAGTTCTCAAGGAATCCTCGATCGATATTCAGATCATTACAACAGAAGATATATTGAACTACCAATACCGAATTAAAATTCACTATGACGCCCTACTCTTTTTTCATTTCCCTCCTCGTCCTCACATCGGCAAGGACCACACTCGCCCTTCCCCTTCAGGATCAAAACGCTATAAGCCAGTTCGAAACCTGTGTCAAAAATGGTCCAACGGAAAATGAGATAACAAAGCTGAGCAAGGCTCTAGGGGGTACACCGGATCTCGAGGCTCAGCTCTCGGAAATGGCTGACAAGGGCACCGATCAAAGAACTATCATCTGTTATTTGGTAAATGTCCCAGAAGAGCGATTGCAAAGTTCCGTTCAAATGGTCGAAGGGCTCGAGGATGAAAGTCCCGGTGGGCCTGCGCAATTGGCTCCACCGGCGGACGCAGAGCAGGTTATCGAGGCTGCGGGGGGAGCGAAGCCCCCATCGGAGAAAATTGGACTCAATACTCTGCCCGAAAGCCCTAAGCTCAAAGCACGATTTGCGATTCCTTTTGGCGTTAGGCTCTCTGACGAGCAAATGTACGAATATTTGATGGAGCTTGCCTTTCAAGACTTTCTCTCCCAGTCGGATGAGAACGAGTAGCCCAAATCCCCCACTTTTACACCACTATCGATATGATGTCTCGTAAATCAGAGCTTGCCGAAGCTAATATCGATATACCACCATCTTGTAAAATATTTTAAATATGTCCCAATCATTCGGAAGGCAATATCCCCGTCGCAGATATTATCTTGTTTAATATACTATTGTTTTAGGAAATATGGAATCGCCATTAGTCGGTCAAATATTAGGTACTGGTTCACTGGCTACCTATTTCGCGTAAATACGTCTACGGCTTCGTAGTGAGCAAGTGATATGTCAGTCTAGTCAAAATGCCTCTGTGTGCGTTGTCATTGTTGTGATAATTCTCGCCAATCGGGTCATATCGCAGAAAACCCAACCACCCCGCAGAAACCCAACCCCACGTTCAAGAATACAAAGAAAACCCCAAATTCCAGTGCTTAATTAGTAGAAGAAAATTCTTCACCTATTCCCGACCAGGCGGAATCCCGAGTCCAGCCAGTAAAATCCCGTCCCACGGACCCAGCGATTCCACAGGCTGTTTGACGGGCGTCTAAAAAGGATCGGTGGACCAAGATTCTGGCACCAAATATAGGCATGTCAATTGGTGTATGGCGCAATAGGGGCTTTAGGCGAGCGCTTGGACGAAACAGACCCAAGTTGACTGGTGGAGCGGGAGCAGACGAGATCCTATTTTTAGGGCTGCCACAACATCAACTTACAATATTTGCCCAACTAAGCTGGGGTAACTTGTGGGATAAAGAGGATAATCAGCTGCTTAATCGCATTCTTCAGCTCAAAAAGGGAATTTCCAAGAGGTCCATTGAGGCCCTGACCTAGTATATTGATTTTAATATTTTCAAGATGCCAGGGTCGGGCGGTTGCGGGACAAAATGCTGAACTGTTGTCTTTTTTGCGGGACAACGCAGAAAATAAGCTGAGACTAGACGCTTTTCTTCCACCAAGTCAACAGCCGATTCGGTTCGACCATTACACGTGCAGTAGCTGCAGTAACTCTGACAATTACTACATTCGCTCTTCAACTAAGGCCTAAGATCTTAACTTGAAACAAATGCTAAAATCCCCAGCGCTAATACAGCTTTTGAGGAGCTCGGATCATCGTTGAGTTCACAAATTTAGATACAAGCCCTTTGAAGTTAATGTTGAGATATGTGATATTCACTGCTGCTACCGCCGTCTCGCTTACTCTACCCCGGCGCTAGGATTTGACCTAACGCAAAGGCGTCTATACTTCCTGCCTTTTTGTACTGGTTCCTTTATTCTCTCGCCCGCCTGCCTACTACGGTACTTGGCATTTTGGCACTACAGTGGGACTCCTAACGGTATCGCTGTTCCCTTCCTTCGGACTTGCTGTGCCGTGAAGCTAGGCCCCCTTCGCTGCTGTGCCGTCCGATAACTGGCAATAGGCGAGCGCTTCTCTTGTTTAGTGGCATCCTATGGATATTCCACTCGAAATCGACCCTGGGTATACCTTGGTTCTTCGGGTTTAACATCTCGAGTCGAGCTTGCCGGGGCTATGACTCTGACCTCGCACGTCCTCCTCGATTCGAGAAGTGCACAAACCCACATGCAATCCGGATCCACGGCGGTACGGTCTTATGCGAAGATTCCGTATGCTGTCTATTTCCTTGATTCTTCAGCCGTGGATCCATAGACCTAGCCTTTCGCCTAACATGTCTTTCCACTTCCTGCCGCTTTTCTTTGCCATGCACCCTAGTCACTAGTATTGATTTTGTCTAGCTCCCCGAGTTCCAGACCCCGCTCTGAGCTCCTTGACCGCTTGAAATATCTTTTTATCAGCCGTCTATAGCTTTAGCCATAGGAGACACGGCTCGGGGAGCTTGGACACATTATGCCCATTTGCCCCGCTGACGGAATATACGCCCATTCTATCCCGCTACCTTCGTATGCAGTATCTACCCCCCCTTGGCATATGCACACAGGTGAACCATGGCGTCCAATCTGTCCCGGATAGGAAAGGTAATTAAGAGTCCCTTCTACGAAGCTCCATTCTTCGTCTTCAGTATCCCGACCCGAACCCCACATCTTCCAAGAATCAGCCTATCCTCGTGACCCATGCTTCACGTTTCTCATGCAAGTTCACAATTCTCAATCACCTTTTTCCCTCTTCACACCCTGGCCTTGTCTTCGTTCAAACTTTTTCTTCTATATCCCTCCTGAAAAAGGTTTAGCTTTAGGCTATTGAGAAAAGAAACAGGAAGATGTCACTTGTAGGTTCCCTGATTTTTTCTCTTTTGTCATGCTTGCCCCCCTCGAGGCCCCCCCTCGAGCCCCTCCCTCCAGAGCACATTCCCTCCGTCCCCATCCGATTATTCAAGCCGAAGAAGTGATAATCCAACCCTCGACATGCATATCCGTCATGCCATCCTCACACTCCTGAAACTTTTTCTCACTAAAAGCCGGTCTTTGCATGTCCCCCCCATGCCTATAGACTCGCCGGTCTGCTCACACGGTGCACATTGGAGGAGGATTATCCGACAAGGCTTCTTTCGCCCCCAGCTAGTAGGAAGTAGACACATGCCAGATTTTTTGTTTGCAACCAATTCTCATCCTCTTCCCCCTTTTTTTCGTTGTCCGTAATTTTCCTAGCTGTGTGACTTATGGCTTGGTCCCATAGCAAGAGCAACGATCATGCCCCCGTGCTCCTTGCTCGATCGTCACTCCGAAGTGCCTGAAGCAAAAGTACATGCGGAACGATACCCGAATGTGCATGAAACGACGATCCCGTACCGCAAAACCCCCATTGTCCAAAAACAATGAAAACACTATCACTAGTTGGTTTTAGTTATCTCAGAATTCTCAACTTTCTATTCGGCCCAACTAACCTGCTTTCTATTATTTCACACGAGGTTCTGAAAAAAATGCCACATTTCTTTGCGTTGCTGAGGTTGAGTTTAGGATTTTAATATGGGGTTGTTCCTGAAGCTCCGATTTCAGATATATTAACTTTGAAGCTTAGCATAAGCCTATCACCAGCCTCCGAAATCACAAACTCCGCCCAACGACGTCAATAAACAAAACCTTGTAAAAATACTGTTTCCGGGTCCGCGGGATTAAAACGAGCTTATTACCATTTCTAATGTATTATCATAAGCCGAAAAATTATAACCCCTCCAGAGGGAAAATAAGTAGTGATAATCCCAAGCATTAAATCCCAAACTTCAATGCCCGATCCCTTTAATAAATCATATGTATGTAAGGATGCTATGTGCCAATGTTCGAGAGCTTCCAGCAACCGCATATTTCTCCAGAATAGAAGCTCCAGTACCATGTCCAATAATTTCGAGAAACTATAGGCTAGGCCTGACACCTTGTCAGTGAACGTAAGAATTTGGCAGGTCCCGTAATTAATATTAACAACCCCCCCGCACCAACCCCCCTCCCTTCAGGATAGGACGTAGTATACGAGTCTCCCCCCCCAAAAGGTTTCTCAAACTGAAAACTTGCTTTTTTCTCTCTCTTTCTTACGTTCTTTCGAACGCCACTACTTGTGCACGTCGAGACGAAACAACCATATCTTGCTTGTTACCGAAATCCCTCCTCTCAAACTAGGGTTTCCACTTCTTTCTTTCCCACCCCCCCTTCACTTCAGAACTTCGATACGTGTGATTTTCGTTCTTTTCAAGCTTGGTGCGAAACGTTGCATGCATGTAATAATTCATGCAAAAGATGCAAGTTCAAGGGTCTATTCCCTTCGACCTCGCAAGAACCCTCTCTCTTCTGTTGCTATTGATTGTTATTTTTCTGCTGCTTATCCTTCTCCTCCTCTCTTAGCCTTTTGCTAAAGCTCTCTGGAGGTGCTTTGCTTTTTCTGTCTCTTTCCTTTCACACATTCACTTTTAGTGATTTGTGCTTGTCTAAATCCTTTCTAATACTGCCAACTCCCTCGTATTAAAAACGAAGAAAAAGCCTAGTAGAGTAATAATACGTAAACCCTTAACCCCTCAATTGCCTAAAGAAATTCTAATCCTTTAGCTTTAGCCCTTTCCCCCCAAGTCCCTTTTTTTCCATTATGTACTAGCCTTATCGTAATCCCAGTAAATCAAGAGGAAACTAGTTTTCCTTCTTAGCCACTTATTTCACTGTCTTGCCTGCCTACTGCACAGTATGTATTTTCCGGCTCCCGCAGCGGCAGCTAGTATTAGCTCTTACTCGTCCCGAAGAGCAGTTAAAGCTAGCTATTTAGTAGTAGTAGTAATAGCTAAAGAGGTACTTTATCCAATAGATCGATGAAGTGAGGGGCGGGGCTGTGATCGATAGACAGAGCTATGGCGTGACCCTTCCTACCCTCGTGATAGCTACAAGAAACCTCGATCCTGATCAAAAGGCACGAGGTAGTATTTTTTGACTCTTTTTACATTCCGGAGATACCAGACAATTTTCTAGCCTTAGCTCTTTTCTCCCCTGTTTGCCAAATTTGGTATTTTTTCCTGTGAAGTATTCTAACTTATCGTCATCGTTATCGTCATGACTTTTTTGCGATTCTAGAGCTTGGGCCCTTTTTTTGTTTTTCCTTTGAGGGGACTACCTTTTTTCCCGTGATATAACTAGAATAATACTCCTACAGACCCATTAACATATCACCTGCCCATCAGCTCGTTTTTTTTGCCCCCTCCTTTGCTTTGAATTTCCCCCCCTCTTTTCCTATACCCCATGTTCGATATAAGCGAAGTTTTTTTTTTTTTTTTAGGAAAAGAGTCAAAGGGAACGAACATGATCTTCGTCACGAGAGATATGGAGAAAGGGAAAAGTTTAGATGAAATTTTTTTTTGGAAGCTAAGGGAAAAAAAATAGATTTCGGGGAAGTCAGAAGATCCTAGATCCATGAACATTTTTTCCCTCCTCTTAAACTAATTCGATCGATGGAGGGAAGTTTCCCCACATTTCGTTCACAAAAAAAAACACAACAATCGAGGTTCGAAAAAAAAAAAAAAAGGCGGCTAAGAAGGTGTTCGGATACCAGACGTTCTGAAACAAAGCAAGCGGCGATAAAATAAAAATAAATAAAAAATAAAAGTAAATATCGAATCACACAGAGAGCTCAAGCTCAGAGCTATAGCTTAATCACCTTTTCATCCCCCCATGTAACGCCAAACGTCAACCTGTCTTCGCCCATGTGCTCTCCTAACATATGTGATATGTGTGATAAAACACATGGATCCATGGAATAGAATACACAACATGTAGCCTGGGGGTTCGCTCATCTATGCCTTGGTGAGTAGCAAAAACATCTCAGACAGGAAGAAGAAGAAAAAATGATTCCCACCTGCTCGGCCTGTTGTGGTCGCACAAGCAGAAGCAAAATCACACACACACATTCTCAGAGTTACTGCATACCGCCTCTTCATCCATCTTCCTCTTCTCTGCTCATAATCACCTAAACCATGCGGCAAACAAAAAACAAAAAAAAACTTTGAGACAAAAGAAAAAAAGTCGCACATGGTGCCCATCACCTTGCGATGTTTGTAGAAGGAAAAAAAAACGAAAAGAGAATAAGGAAAAAAGGTTGTATGTTATGCTGTGATACGTGAATATCACATCATTGCGGTGTGCTGTTATGTACGGGTGTGGTTTCAATAGCCTTTCTGTTTAGCCACCTGCACCGCGCACACGCAAGGTCGTCTTAAGAACTTCACTTTACCGCTTGACTTAAGCTAGAACCGACTATCATTTTTTTCTTGCTTTTAAGAAAATACTTTTCTTATTCTAATATTCTCAAGAAGAAGGATTCGCAGTTACGGCTATGCTCGAGCATTGTTTTGAAAAATGCACATATGTATGTTTTATTTTCCCTTTGAAGGAGCTCTCTAATCTCCTTTGATATTCGGCATCAAAAAAACATCCAGTACTGTTTTTTTTCTTGCAAAAGAAAACAAAACCACCAATAGCTTGGATAGATCTGACTCAGGCTATTCCGTACAAACTTCGTATTATCAATTTTACAAGCAAAGGAAGAAAAAAAAGAGAAGAAAAAAAAAAAAAAAAAAAAGGAGAGGCCGAAGAAAGCGAAAGAGACCAGGCACAAACTGTGACTTAGGCCCGCCGCCACAGGGCATCATAGCAGGCAGTTAGTTTAAACTTACGATATTATATTAGCTCGGGTCAATCAATTAATTACGGCTAATAACTCTAACTGGGAACCTTTCACCAAAACTCCGTGATACGGAATACACCGTAATAGTGTTCCCACAAGCCATAACTATTAGCCACAAAAAGAATATATCACCCGCAATTACAAGCTCCACTTTCTTTTATTATTATCGGAAACTGAAAGAGAGAGAGAAAAAACAAGTTCGGAGTTTTCATGTGGGCAAAGCCGTATAATCACTCAGGATTACCTACTACGTAAGGAATAATACCCGAAAAAAAAAAAAAAAAAAAAAAAAAAAAAAGGTAGGCCTCTGAACGGAGGCGCGCCGGTAAGTCGTAACGCTGTCAAAAAAAGCTTTGGCCCGCTCAATTCTCTTTTTCTGTTCCTTAAACCCAAGTCCATGGCCTAGCTGTCAACAAGGGTTACGAATGAATCCAGAACGAACAGAAAGACAAAAAAAAAGCGGGTTGGATAAATTCATGTGCGGCAATAAAACCTCTGAATAATCGTCGTCGTAAGGAAAACATCAAAGTGTAGAGGATATAGATATTAATAGGTACTTTTTGGCAATCTATAGTCGAATTTGATAGATCTGAAGGAAACACAAGGGTGAGCGAGCGCCAGCGGAGGTTCCAAGTGCCGTCGTTGATGAGCCATATGATTTTTTTTCCTTCGCGGGCAAAAGGATGAGGTTAGACCGGCAACTGGAAACTGTCCAGTCCTGCAGGCTGGAGTGGCTTAACAAGGAATTTTTTGATTAAACCTGGTTGCAAATTGATCGATTTCCGTGTCGATTAGGTTTTTCCCTTTTCACCTATTTTGAGGATGAGATGCAATAAACGCTCGATGGATCTTAGTAGGAACGTACGAGGAGACGCTTCATATCTTTTTTTTTTTTGATATTCGATGAATTAATTATAGATATATCTCATTACTACATATTTTTTAGAATGTCTGCTATCGCGCATAGTCCGTAGGTCCCAAGAATGCGAAACCCGGAAGGCGCAAGAAAAGCAAAAGTGCCAAAAGGAGAATGAAAAAAAAAAAAAAAAAAAAAAAAATAGAAATAAAAAAAGAGCTAGTCAAAACGCATCGGATGACGAAGGGAAAATAAATTTTGTAAAAACACACTCAAGAATCGGAGTTCAAAGGAAAGAAATGGTGGACCGTGGTGGAAAAAAGTACAACGAAGGAAGTCGATAAAAAATGTTCACTTATAAACACCATTTGAAAATTCAGTACAGAGGAAATAAAGATGGCGAAAAACGAAAACATAGGAAAGTTAGAGAGAGGTATACAGGAATTATCAAACTATCGACAGGGAAGATATCAAAGGGAATAAACGATAAAAGCGGAAACCGGAGTTACTTTGTCGCTGTGGGCGTTTGAGAACGGTTTGCATTATCGGCGTCTGGACATATATGTGTAAAACGTAAGGGAAAAAAAGAAGTAAGCCTAGGACGCAGAGTCATAAGTTTTATACAACGAAGAGTGGTGTATCTGGTATTAAGTTAAAAAGGAAAGAAGAAAAAAGAAACCGAGGAGGAAAAAAAAGAGAAAACGAAGCGAGGAACAAGAAGCAACGCTTGATAACTCCATGACGGTTTGCATTTCGTGTGTCCGTGGATGATGGGTCTTTTTCGTGGCACAGGAAGTTCGAGTTGGATTTCCGTAGAAGCGGAGGCAGGGGAGTCGTATAGGAGAGGGACCTCATGAAAACTAGAAACGGCTAACAGGGAATTATTTCGTAGTCGTTGGGGAGAAGAAAAAGAGAAAGAAGTAGCTCGAAATCAAAGGACCACCGTTAAAAAAAAAAAAAAAAAAAAAAAAAAGTATCTAAGAAGCAAGAGAGAAAGGAAAAAAAACGTAGAAGGAAAAAGAAAGAGGAAAATGAAATAACGTCCGAGGTAATCGTTAGGAAAGAGAAAATTTTGAGCCGCACCATTTTGTCGGAAAAAGGAAAATAGATAAAATAAACTGAGAAAAGCTGAAAGCTGGGTGATAAAGCACCTCTGCTGCAATAATGAGAAGCTGGCTTTTGGCTCTGAACTAGGTTCGGAGGGTAGTGGATAGAATTTGCGTCACATCGCAAAATTGAGTAGAAATATTGTCCTGGGGACTAGCCTCTGTAGGGTCATCGATTGGGGCCGCGGAGGCGACCAGAGCTGTGTCCTCCCCATCGTACGGCAGAGGGCGATGTTCGGAGGGAGAATCTGAGATCGAATGCTCGCCATCACAGCGAGGAACACCAACGCTCGAGGCATCCTACGACTTAGCGGTGGTGGAACCGGCATTTGCGGCGTTGCTACTGCTGTTTTCGGCGGACGAAACAACTTTTTTCCAGGTCTCAGCTTCTCTCCAGGCTCGCTCACATTCCGCCTTGAGCTTATCGTTGACGTTGGTCAGGTCTCGCATCGCCTGGTCTGTTAACATTTTCTCGACCCCTCTGTCGTTGTTGACCTTTTTTAACTCTTCTTTCAATTCGTTTATGTACTGAACAGTTCTCTGCAGGATGGAACCTTTGTTTTTCTCACAACCAGGGACGATCTTTGCCAGCTCATTGATTCCTTCGTTGATTGTTTCTCTCCTGCGGCGTTCGACTAGCGAGAGTGGAGGATTAGGTTAGCAGGGGAACACTAACGACTTGTTTGCTATCGGTAAAAAAAAAATCCTTCATACCTTCTTTATGATTGTCCTTGCGTACTCTGTGCCACTCCTCACTGCCTACCTGCGGTTTTGTGATCGGCGCTGGGTGACTGGGGCGAGGTGGTAGAGGAGCTGGACCCGTTGGAGCTGAACTGTGGCCTTGGGCGTCTATTAGGCCAAACGAGGGATCTAGATGTTCTCCGGTCATATGTTGTTGAGAGATCCCCATTCCTGGAATCATTGCTCCCATTTGTGATAGTTGATGTTCTACCTGACTGACTCCGTTCAGTGTGCTTGTCGTCCCAGGAGGTAGTGTGTGAGGTGGAGAGCTCAGGCTCGCATAGCTCGAGCCGGTATTAACAGGCATAAAACCAGGGCCTTGAGCGGCTCCTCCTGCTCCTATGTTCGAACTGGGAGATCCACGTTGGAAAGAAGTCGAAGTTCTGCGGCTCGGTGGACCATCGTCTTCTTCTGTGTGTTTCCTCTTGCGATTTTGGGTTGAAGAAGATCCGGCTGTACTTGGAGGAGATGCATTCGAGGGTTCGACGGCGGACTGTGGAGCCACTAAGGGTTGTTTAGGAGCTGTTTCCTCGTAGTCGGAAGGTTCGGTTTGGTTTTGCATTGCGA
Source organism: Arthrobotrys musiformis (assembly GCA_036971715.1). Classification (NCBI taxonomy): domain Eukaryota; kingdom Fungi; phylum Ascomycota; class Orbiliomycetes; order Orbiliales; family Orbiliaceae; genus Arthrobotrys; species Arthrobotrys musiformis. Next base: position 707,118 of record JAVHJL010000011.1, on the reverse strand, counting down.
TCGCTTGTTGAGCAGTTGATTGGGCTACGTGAGCCATCATGATCAGTGGCTATTCGGCTGGGTGGATATCAACGTCCGTGGGACAGGAAGAAAATAGAAAGGAACAGGAAGGGAAAAAAAAGGTGGTGAGGGCGAGTATGGGTGTTTATTGGCGGCTGAGGTAAAAGGCGATATGGTGAGACAAAGGGAAGAGTGGACGAAGTGTAAAAGGAAGGCGGATGTCGTCAGATGGGGCAGCCGAGTTTATATATCACCACGTGATACCGTGGTGGACCTGCAGAAGCTCAGTAATGGGAGTCAAGCAGACCAGACCAGATGATCAAAACCATCCGGCCAAGGAACCAAAACCAGTTGGAAGGGAGAAGGGACGGGCGGGAGGATCGAAAGACGGGGATCTTGTAATAGGCGAGAGGGGAGGAGGGAGCCTTTTCGCAGCCGGGAAAGCTGTGATGTGATAGGTGGAAGATGAGGAGGATTGGGGAAGGGTGGTGATGATAGGTTGGGGAGTGTCGATAGACGGATAGATGCTAAGTAGACAGACAGACAGATGGAGGGGTGGAAATGGCGGTGGCGGGTCGGTCGTCAGGCTGGCTGGCTGCTAGGTGCCAGGTCTGTGGACGACGGGGAGCGAGATGCGTTGTCCAGCAGAAGCAAGCAGCAGGAAACCAGCAGCTGTAACGGGCGGGCCTTTACAGCAGACGACGTGGTTGGCTTTGGCTTGAGGGGCACCGAACTTGAAACTTACCTGGGTTGGTTTGTGGCCGGTTTGACCTCTCACAGCAAGCACAGCACAGCTCTTCTACGCTCTCCTCCTACACGCTCTCTCACACATATACACACCTCGGCTCGGTTGTCGAACAAGAAATTCGGAAGCTTGCTGATGTCTCGGGATTCCACGTTATCTGTCGGCTGTCGTGGAAGACGGGAAGGTCCAGTTGACAATGTCGATGGTTTCTTTTTGAGGGGATGTTAGACGGTTGGTGGTTGATGCTCGAAAGTTGATGGTTGATGGTTATTAGATGTTGATGTTGATGTTGACCATTTATAACACCAAAGAGGAAAACAAATAACTCGTCGGATCGAGTCCACCAAGAAATCTTAAACCGAAAAAAAGGTACCCGCCGAAAATGACCCAAAGACTGAGAGGCAAGAAAAAAAACAAATTACCGTAATCTGGAGATCTAGTTATAGTAAATTAATAACCCGTTCACTCGCTTCCAGAAACCACAAAGCTTAAGCTCGGGTGGGAAATTTATTCGTCCTAATGCAAATGCGAAATGCCAAACAAGAAAACGAAAAAACAAAAAAATCGCAGGGCAGAGAAGGGGGAAAAAAGGAACAGCGGATCGATATGCTGCTGGCTTAACGGGATCGGGATAAGAAATCGAAGAAGAGGGCTGATCTGTCAAAAAAAAAGAATAAGGTTGTCTGAGCGAAATGGAGAAATCAGGTGAGAGGCCTCAAAAAGGAAGAATGGTTGGAGGGTTATATCAAAGAGAGACAACCACCATCAATCGCAACTTCAAGGGCTCGCAAATATGATTGGCTGCTTTGGGGGCACTGTAAACGAGGATGTATATGCATACAAATACGTCCAGACGTTTATACATCAAGTACATACAGACATACTTCTTTAAGTACTGTAGTGGTTCAAGTACGTATGTACCAGATGTACTTGGAAGGATATGGAAACGACTTGAAAGGCGCACTCAAAATGGTCTTAGCCTTAGTCAGTCCAGTCGGATCAGGACAGGACAGGACTGGCATGCGGTTCTGCCGGAAAATAAAAAGAAAGACGCAAATATGAGCTGCAGCAAGCAACAGGAGCCAGCTAGGAGCAAAAGTGGTAGGCAAAGTCGGCCAAACCATACATCTAGCCAGCCAGACAAACGAGGAACATGAAATACCTTTTTATGGTAGTGGGATCGATGGGTGGACGAAAAAAGCGGGTGGGGAGCAATGAAGCGTGGTTGGCTAGGAGCTGGGTCTGTCAAGGCAAGTTTTAAAAGGGAGGTGTGTGTGAGAAGGTGTGGGTGGTGAGGCCTCTGGCTGGCTCGCCAGTTCTGGGAGTCCAGAAGGGCTGACGAATGAGCGAGAGGTGGGTCTATAAACACAACCTCATGGCCAAATTATAAGACTCTTTGACAAAGGGCATATACAATAGATATGCAAGGCCTCGTCCTCGTCCTTGTTTTCCCGGAGGAAGGGATATAAAATATGGTAATATGGGGGATGGGAAACGGAAATGCACAAGGGAAAAATATACCTATGTCAATAAAAGGTGGTCTTTTGTCTGTCAAAGAGAGAATGACAGAAGGAAAGAAATAAGTAACGAACCTCGCGGGAGTAAGTGAGAGCAAGTCAAGTCAAGGGGAACAAGACTGTTTTATGGCCGCCAATAGGAAATATATAAATAAGCAAAAGTGGGGGAAAGAAACCAAAGAATCGTAACGATGCTTCAAAAGAAAAGCGCAAAACGGACTAGCCAGTATAATCTCTTAATTAAGAGTCTGGTCTAAACCTCAAGATCGGATGCCGCGACCGTAGCGAGGAAAAATAAAATAAAAAATAAAATAAAAAAGGATGCCCACCGAATAAGGTTATACTGATCGAGGCCCCGATAAAAGCAGAGGGATCGATTTCTTTTTTTTTTTTTTTGTTCAAAAAAAAAAAAAGGAAATGAAGAGAAAAAGGGAAGGAAGCAGCTGACACTGCCCTGATGGACTCAAGAATGATGAATAAGATGTGGATGTATAATAACCTTAAAAGACGGAACTGGGTTTAAGGGTATAATACTGTTATTGCGATCCAAGAAGACATCCCACATGTATGCCCGTATGTAAGGGTAATCGTGATTTTTTATTAAACCAAAATCAAAACCAAAATCAAAAGGGAAAGAAAAGAACTAGGAAATCATAACAAGTACCCAAAGTAAATATCACCTTACCTTAGCTCTATAGAACCAAAAATACTTAAGCAATGTCTCGAATAGCTCCAAACAAGTTTATTGGATTTGCAGGCGAGGGCTCTTTCGCTATGCAAGGAAAATGAAGATTGACCAGGTGCTTCCGGTTATTGCTTTTTCGAGTTCTTGTCTGTAATGTATGTTATGTGTGGATGTCTGTTGATGCTGGGTGTGCGAAAGAAGTGGGTCTCCGGGGGGGTTCGTCTGTATGTATGTATGTCGTCTGGCTGAGCTAGTTGACTGAGGCTAAGGCGAATGGCAAGCGGGCGTGATGTGCGTCGACGTCGACCTGGGGGGAAGGGTGGTCTGGGTGGTAGTGGTGGTGTACCTCGGAAGCTGAATTTCCTGCAGACGGGTGATATGCGAAGGCAGGAGAATCCCAAGTGGGAGGTCTAAAACCCCAGAAAGAAGAAAAGAAAAGAAAAGAAAAGAGATGGATGTACTTAAATATGTACTTTTACAGTAATGTAAAATGAAATTCAAAGGAAAAAGGAAAGAGGCCTTTGAAATGACAGTTATGTATGTATGTATGAACGACAGCTGAACGTTCGAACTAGTGCTAACCGTCGTTGAAGTTGTCCTGCTGATATGTGTGGATGTATGTATGTATGTTTTTGAATTCCTGATGTGACTTAATGTCTCTCTTCCCCACAACGGGATCCGTAGATGTTCGCCTGGTTGAAGAGCTTAAACGAGAATTATACCTTGAGCAACCTTGACTATCAAGCCTTGCTGCTTTTTTGCCTCCGTCGGTCGTAATAGTGCGTATGTGCCGTCGTATTGCAGAAAGGGAAGAAAAAAGAGAATAGCTAAGCGCAATAAAAGTAGGAAAAAAGGAAATCGAAGAAAAAAAGATGAACAAGATAATAATATCAGCTGCGTGGCTAGAACGTCAAAAGGAAAAAGAGAAAGTCGTTTTTATGGAATAGGAACTGATCAAAAGAGGGTCGTCGCCGCAAAGGACATAAAAGGCATCGAATGAAAGGAATGTGATGAGGGGCTCAGTGGTGGCGGCCAGGAGTGGCTTGGAGGGAAAATACTCAACCACAGCTGCCCAGAATCCGGAGTTTACAAGCGGAGTGGCAGACCGTCGTAATCAAAGGCCTTGATGTCAGGGAAAATATCGACTGTTCCCGGTGGGCTGAGGGGAGAAGGGAAAAGCCCTCTGTCAATTAATTTGCAAGAGCAAGGCCAAAGAAATAGGAAGGCTGGGAACAGGAAAATGTTGTTTTGATACCGGGGTGGAAGTTCGGGAACGTTGGGCGGTGTGCTGGGATAAAATATCACAAGTCAAACCGGAAACCGAAAAACAAAACTGCCCGTTTTCTGTCCGAACTGTCCCAAACGAAATAACATACGGGAAAGAAAGGGGCGATTTGATGTATGTCGTAATAACCCAGAATCTCGGAAAAGGCAAAAGTGACGACTTGATAAGATAATTTCGAAAGATCGTTTCGAAAAGTAACTTCCTTTCCACCGACTAATATAATTGACTTTTCTTTGCTTCCGTTCGGTTTTTGTCGTCTGGGCGCTGGCTGCTTCGAAGTCTGATCCAGGGAATACTGAAACAAGGACAAGGCTACACAAACTTTTCGCTCAAAAACAACCAAGTGCGTTAGAAATAAGGAAAGCGCAATCAGACCGTTCTCGAAGTGCGTGAAAACAAATCGTGGCAGAAAGAAGGTAGGAATAAGTGTTTGGGCGCGTGATAGTTCAATTGAATTTGACAATCGTTAAAAGAAGGGCTGTATTAATATTCCAAAGGAATATAAACGTGCTAAAGCAATTGTGATATAACGGACGGACTTCGCGTTCCTCGTGGCCCTAGGCCTGGATTAAACCGATTTACAGACTTGCAATTTAGGATTTTGGCGATTTTACAACTACAAGCCCGTATCTCTGTATTATCCTTAGACCTATCCAATAGTTTTCCAATCTTCGAAATCCAACCAATACAAAAAAAGGGTGTCGTGAAATATAACAATTGGGGTTTACAGTGAAGAAACTCGTTGTCGAATAGAAAGAAACAGCAGCGAGTGTCGGAAAGGAAAACCAAGTATTAGGGAAAGGCACGAACGAGAGTCGACAAAGGAGGGGAGGGAGGGGCACGCAGCGCGAACTGAAAGAGGGATGACGAAGAAAAGAGGAAGAAAGTCAGTCAGAAAAAGCGTGACGGCTTGAGACTTTTAAATTCTTCCCTCCTCCAGAAGACCCGGATCGCAATCGAATAAAGCCTTAAATGACGGTTCTAATAATAATCAATTTTACGATTTGCGCGTGTGTCTTAATCGATACGATTCTTCCACATCCGCGGCTCCTTCCCCCCTTTAATGTGCGTGGGAAAGGGCAATATAGCGAAACGGCTGTACTATAATACGGCCGGTGACGGGGTGAAGTTGTTTGGGTAGTTGACATCAACTAGGCTCTAACTACTACGATCATGATGCCTGTTCCCCCATAATAACCTAACTTGTAAATTGAAAGGTCAAGGCTACGCCCACGGACAGGTGCCGGCGCCCTGGCACGTCAGTTACAGAAGTACGGGACATGGGATCGATCCCTCTGAGAGGAAGGGGTGACCCAGGATTCGAGACACGCCTCGAAAAGTGGAGAACTTTTCGACCGCCATTGAACTCTTCGAGACATTCCGAAGTACATCCCAACGGGATTTACCAAAGCGATTGAGTGTTTAGAAACAAACGGCAAAGGGTCCCAAAAGCCGTCAGTCAATGAGAGCTCGTGCCGGTTGCAGTTGTTTCTTCACAAAAACTCTCCTTCCAATTGTATGCAACAGAAATATCAATATTGTAAGGCTCTGCCAACCATTATGCCGACACGGCACTCTGTACCTGCAGAAGCTTAAAACTGGGTACGCGGTTCCTGGCGCACGGGATTACCAATTGTAAGTTGTTGGGGAAAAGAAAGGCCGGGCCAATTAATTTCGATATGAGGTTTATGCTTAATTACATGCGCGGTATGTGTACACTGTGCGTATGTCTGTGTGCATATTATATCTGCATACTAACCTTCTGGGAAATGCAACGAATTCTCAACTCGAATTGCTTTCTACTCAAGGGGGAATAACTGGGGAGAAACGCCGTTCGATATCGCTGTATAAAGGAAGATTAAGAAATTTAAAATTTAAAAGTAGAGATGCCCGAACGAGCTCAGTACATACGATATATTAGTGTGCATGCGGAGTAATAAATAGCAACAAGGCTAATGTAGGTCTCATCGGCTTTCTCATTAAAAACTTGAGATAGATCTCATCCAACATGCATACAGAGATGAACGTTAAGGCATGCATATGGCGATGGGAGATTATCGATATCCAACTACGACGAACAGTGCATATCGTTGGCATCTCCCTCCCTTCGGGTGCCTCTCTTAATTCCAGCTGCCTGTTGGCCTTTTCGTCCGCTGAAGCCTAATGAACATGAAACAGGGTGCCATGTCGTCAACAGGTGCTGAGCCTCTTTGCTCCTCCCTGACGCCGTTCACCAGAGATCCATGCAACACCTGATTCGCACGGTCAGGGACAGTCAGGTACCGTTTCCTCTTCTGGAACTTTTGGACCCACTTCCATTAACAGCGTCCTGGCCGCGACTTAACTTCATCACAGACCCACTTGCACTTCATGCCTCAGCTTCCGAATCCGCAAGCTCAGAAGAGTTATGGCTAAATTCTACGGCCGGGCAAACTAGTTGGAGTCGAAGCTCAGGAATTACTCACAGTTTCGTCTACAATCCCTAATTGTTCATTCAATTAATTACGATTGACCGGCAAGTAAATGTAATAGGCTTTATTCCATTACTTACGAACGGGAAAACCCCCCAAAGATCTGATATCCTTTCGGATATGAAATTCGGAAGCTGTGGCGCAGAGTTTATCAAATATAATCTGTCGACGGCAATTATGCACGTCTACACGGAGCGCATTGTAATTCTACACTTTACCTCCCGCCCAATCCACTGCATTGTAATTACACTTATGTATGTCTCGCTATCATAAAAGCCGACCCATATTCCTTTGCGTTCGATTTCAGGTAAATCATACGATCAATGATCAAAGTTAACTCCACCCATTTTTCTTGAGGATAGCGAGCGAGTAAGAAAATCCGAGCTCTCCGTGATATCCGAACTCCTCCATATGATATCCCGTTTAAAAAGAAAAATAAAAGGGAAGGAAAAAATCAAAAATGAAAAATACGTATCAATCGCCAGCTTTGAATTCCGCCCCTTCGCCACCGTTCTCAAACACTTCAACAATTACCCCCAGCTTACCAGACCGCCAATGCCAAAAAACAGGTGATGCTAACTTCGCAGGAGTGCGAACGACCGAATGTTGTACGAGACGGAATACTCTGTACCTTTTAAAATTTAGGATCACCAATTCAAAAACCAAGTTATTCGCCGGCCGGCAAGCTTCTTGAAACCGGCCCACATCCAAAAAAAATCTCATTGGAATATCTTACAACAGCACACGTGTACCCCCAATTGGGACTCATGGGTAATCGATACCTCCACGGCAAATCTGGTTACACGGCTTCAAAGACCCGCGCCGTTAGTTTGGGTTTTCTTCCCAAAGGTTTAAAGTCTGTTAACCTTTATTATCTTTGTGTTCCGTGTTCCCCCAACAAACCCCTGGAGACTTTCAAACATGAACCTCTTTCTCCCTTGTGATAGTGACAAGTCCTTCCCATAAAAGTCCAAAAACTCGAGCTTTTTTGTTTAGAGCCCGAGCCGTCTTTTCTCTCAAAGGTAGCAAAGTGACATGACTAAGTCCTGACATGACAATTGCCGCTTGCACTGCCCGCTGGTGTATGCGCTGGGAGATATCTTGGGGTTTTGAATTTCTTAAAAATTCAAAAAAAAAAAAAAAAAAAAAAAAAAAAAAAAAAAGGAGAGAAGTTTTTTACAAAGCAAAAACCTCTGGAAGAACCTGTCGCTAAAACACGGCAGATTTTCTAGGGATCAAGCTTGCGCTTGAATTCTAACGGTTGAAAATAAAAAACCCATTAAAGTGAACCCCGAACGATTCGTCAATTGAGTTTTATTTTGGTTTAAAGGGAAATAAATACCAAGAACATCACCCCTTGAGTCTGCATGACGGTTCTCTTTCAAGACGTTGCCCTTTTTTCGCGCGCATGTGTAAATTAATTTACACGATCTTTTGCCCCGTCGCAAGGACCAGGAGTCACGTTCTTTTTTTCCTTCTATGCAGCCTTTCGAAGAAAAAGTGGAGCCCCCAGCTTACCCTTCGTAACGGGGGCGAGCAAGCACTGCGTGATCACCCCTGGGGGGAAGTGCTTCGATCACAAACAGAACCCCTAGCCCGTGCTCGATTTGCTAGCTTCCTTGGGTATGGAACCGGAGCAAAAACCCAACTGACTGTATTTGGACTCGAACACCTTCGATAAATTGGAAGTGGAAGCGCATGCAGCATCACAGTGGGAATAACATGGGGGCCAGAGATCGAATAGGTAACGGTCCAAGAAAGGAACTACTGGAGTGATCCGACAGGTCGACGGGTCGCCCGTTTCTAGCCAATCGGGTCATATGCACGAAGCTGTCGACGTAGCTTACTAGAACGGAAAGCTTGGGCTTCTTTCCCTCTTCCTGAACACCGAGCAATCACCATGCAGCCTTTGTCGACACAAAACGAGTTATCATACTTTTCTCCAAGGAACAAATAAATAAGTACTTTGATCGGGGAATTTCGTTTTTTTTACTAAAAGTTCAGCTTCCCACAATTTGATCACATGAAAAGATGAGTCTATTCCCCGCCCACGAGGGGGAAACAAAAAAAAGGAAAGAATTTAACGCTCAGGTGACCGCCTAATCCCTGGTCGACAATCGTAATCAAGTTTTTCTTGGTATTTCGAATTCCTGCGCCTTATCGATATAGTTAGTTGTGGTTGGTGGAGCACGAAGCACAGCTCGTGTTTTCACGCATCAATGTCTTAAAAAGAGAACCGTTTTTGTCTCTCGTACAGAAGTCGGGGTCACGAGGTCCATAGGACATATGCTTGATATTAGGATTATAGTAAAATCGATGGCCAGACACCTACATGTGGTGTAGAAGCCCAGCCGCATCCGGTAACCCACAGCGGGTCGGTAGACGCTTTTAATTCGTTCGAAGGAGGCTTTTTTAGTTGACTCGGCTAATGGCTAATAGGAAGGGTGCGAAGGTTTCCCACAGGAATGGGTAGACGATGGGTGCTACCGCGCTGTTGCAGCTTGCAGAGACGGCCCCGGACTCTGCATATACGTACATGAATTACAAAGCAGATTAAGATTTTCTGCTTTGTCACGAAGGCTGTTCTGCTGACCCTGAGTTGAGTAAGAATGGAAGATCTAGAAGAACACGCGAAGGGGAAATGTCCGTTTTTGGCGAAACTCGAGTCTTTAATTGATCCAAAGGATCGATTGCATGAACGTGAGATTTGATAAATGGATCTCGAAAAATGGTATCGTTGTCTGTAAGATAATCACGCACACACGCATGCTCAAGGCCTCCATGTGGATTAATCCGTCATGCACGTAATACTATTGCATGCAATTGCATTCGGCTTTGATATTGCTCCCACCTTTAAGTGTCCTCCCATCCATCGTCATTTGCATTTAACCCTAGTCAATCCTCTTGGTTACTCTCTAGAACTCAACCATGACCGTATGCAGAACGCTGCAGCTTCGCTTTATTGTTAATCTCACGTCTTCCCTCCAACCGTCGAAGCTGAGCTATCTAGACGTCTGTATGTGGGGGGTGGAACAACCCCGAGCAAGTTTTCCGCCCATCTGGAAAGATTTTATTCCCTCATGGTATGCACATGCAAGTTGCAAGTTGCAAGTTAACTAGTTTCGCGTTTCGCCGTTTTTCATGGCTTCACCCTTCACGCTTCGAGCCCATGAGGAAATGCTCGATAAGAGTGATTTTAATATTAAACACCTGCGTGCCTCGATATACGTAGTTAGCTATGGTTTTCGTATGCCCGTATCTCGTGCGGTACCGCCAACTGCCAATCTAACAGTACCTAGGGCGGGGGGATTTGTCATGAGGGGAAACTTACACGTATACACGTGCGCGCACCTCATCGTGATACGCCAATACCTACACACGTAATATTAAGGTCGTAATATCATATTGTATGTATGTACGTATAATCAAATTGCTCGTCACGGCAAATGGAGCATAGTGGTTCAGCTATTAGATCTGGTATAATTAAAGTCAATAAGTCAATTTATAGTGCATACGCCAGTAATACGTACCTGCTGAAGCATGAAGCCTGGATGGTAGCTCTCTGAGCTGGTCGGGTCAAGCCATGATTGCGGGGCAGAAAAGATGGCTGTGTCGATAAGATGGCTTATCGAAGTGTGGCTGAACACGTAATCCGTGGTGGAATGGGAAGGCTGCTCCAACAAACTCAACCTGCGTAGTACGTTCCTGATCCTCACAGCTTCAGCTCACGAACCCATCAACATCAATCAATCCAGTGACCTCACATACTCATCATCTCCATCGCACAGGAGCTTCCTCATCCCGGACCTTGCCCTTTTCCAAATCAAACCAGTTGCTACCGACTCACCTCATCTCTCTTCCTTTCTCCTCCTTTCTTCAACCTCGTCCACCTAGCCGACATATCGGGGTTTTTGAGCCCTGCTCTTGCCAATTTCGAAACACACACCTCGCCGGCCTTCGCCGTCCATCTGTCCATTTACGGTACGATATGGCCGGTTCAGTTCCTCCCGAACTCATAGCGAAAGCTGTGGAGTTTGGAATTCCTCAGCCGGACGCCGAGGAGTGCCTCAAAGTAAGCTATATCCAAGTTCCTGAAGCTCCGTTTGCCCCATCGAAAGGCTAAGCTAACACAATTGCTTGCGGGGTTTCCCCACGCTCGCTGCTATCACACCGTAGAGAAACAACAATGATATTGAGCAAGCGATAAATTATTATTTCAACGGCGGTCTAGATAAGGTACACTCTATCGTCTCGATAGCATTCTCGCATAGTTGTCCTTTTTTCTCAGACACCCGTGGAAATTATAGGACCGAAGTCAGGACAGATGGGACGAGAGCGCCTGGAACACGGACCGTTACGGACCACCCGAACAACATACTCAGGGTGTAGATGGTATGATCCACTGACGCCATCACTGCATCCCTTTGATAGACGTGTCCTACTTTTACCCAGCAAACATTGAGCTGTGAAGTCTGATATGTGAATGCTCTAGCCCTGGAATACTTGGCCGTCGCAGCTGATTCGGTCCTGAGAGACCCAATCGGTGCGAAATCGCGACCTCCATCTCCATCGACTACTTTTCAAATCCATCATTCTACCGACGGCGAGGGTGTGTGTGCTAAGACCGATTTTCTTGTGTTTGGATGTCCAATGTGGGGTATTGTTACGGAACGGCTAATCTAGGACCGTGTGGTTAGATGCCGACCTCCAACAAGCCATTAAGGCATCTATGGAAGACTCCCAACAAAATTACACATCATTCACCGGACCTCAGACGACTGGAACGGTTGGATACACACCTGGAACAAATTTCAAACGCGCGGATAATGACACACAATACGACTCAGGATCGTGGGCCCTCGCGGTTAGAGGGCAGGGAGAAACCAGTGCAATCGAAATATTTCTAGACCCACCACCAAACGAGAGAAAAAGGGTTCCCGGGCAGCCGGCTTTCTTAAGGCCTTCAACTGGCTCGGGGAGTCTAGGTCCCTTGCTAACAATTCTACACTCTATTCCTGTTGCCAGGGATGTCCTATTGCAGAAGGACCATATTCTAGATGATTACGGGCAACAAGACAACTGGTGGGCAGGACATATCATCCAACTTCCAAGAGTAGTGAATGAAGATGAATTAGATCCTATTCCACCAGAGAACCTAGAGGTGGTGCGTGAATCACAGCGCTTGATGGCGTTCCTTTCGGGGACCGAACGGGCATACGGTACTGCTGAGAGCCTGGGCTCAATACACAACATCTTTGATGCAGACCCTGGATGTAAGTGCCATAAGACAAGCCCACAGTACCACGATTGCCCCTACATTTGGATACAGGTGTCTAAATTTTTGTTATTTCATAGCGATCGTAACCAATTACTTTTGCGCCTTGCGGGATGCTGTCAGGCTCCTCAACGGCAACTTGGAAATGCGAACCCCGCTCCAGTCTCGAGCAGTTAAGGTCTCACCTAATGGAGAGGAGGGCTCGCAAATTTTCGAAGTTTTTGATCTCATGATCAGGAACCACGTGCTCGACCAAGGGGGTACACTATACGATGCTCTCGACACACTCTTTTGGGACGAACCGGAGGAGTCAGTCTATGCCGAATATTTCGGCGATGTATGCACCATCCAGGCCAGAGTCGAGGATCCCAATAGGCGGCCCTGTGGCATAGATATTCCCGCAGAGATGTACTTCGATCGATATACAAAGGGATTCAGGGAACATGTCGCAGAAATGAAAAAGGCCAAGATAGGGATCCAAGAGCAGATCGATGCTTTGAGCGCCAAAGAAAGGAAAATTAGACTTTACTCGCCGATGTTTCAGCCCAATAGCGTTCTTGACATGATGAAGGTCATTGGGGCGACGAAAAAATACTTCGAACTGTCATCAGACCCCGAATCAGTGCTTCCAACTGGTGGGGTCGTACCGGAAGAACATGCAAAGAAGTGCAGCGAAACCGCAAGGCAGTTAGCTGAAATTGAAGAGAGGATACAGAAGAAGCTCACCAGTAAGACGCCCATCCCTCAAAAGTTGACTCCTGAATGCAAAGCTTAACCCAATTGCGCGGCAGACCTTAAGCAGCAACGTGACGCCCTTCGGGACAAACTTGAGAAACTAAAATCGATCTTTACATCTGCTGAAAATACGATCGAGGGAGCGCCACCCCTCCAAAAGTATTTGCTTCGTGGTGTTTCTACAGATCGTGGGGTAACATACATTCGGAGGGAAAAATTCATTCCACATATCAATCTCGAGGAAGATGGAGCCCCAACTGAAATGAAAACAGACTATGAATGGTGGGCTATCAAGTACCAGACTACGCAACTGGCTTATAGCGAAGAGTCCTATGGCAGTTACGAGGTAAAGGCGGTCTCGGAAGAGGAAGTATTAAGAGCCGCGAGGTTCGAGGGCAACGGAATAGTTTTGCTAGCGTATGCTAAGGAGGAGCCCGCCGATGCGAAGCAAATACTTGGGATGGATCTTCCGGAAGCACTACAGGTAATGCAACCGTTATAATTTTACCAATACACAATACTGACTCCGCCTATAGCAATTTGTCGCCCGGGATAACCAAAACTTTGCCAAAGAAGTTGCCGATGCGGCTGCAAGGCCTCAAGTATACAACAAAAAGCGACCCCGTGATCAGGATTGGAATACCGACAAGCCGTTTTCAAACCGGGATTACCAGAGACAATGGGAACCCCACTACCAAGGGGGCACGGCTAATAGTAGCCGCAACGCCACCCCTGGCTCTAGCAGGCGAAATTCCTTTGATATGGCCGACCTGAACGATGTTAACGACGATAATCTTAAGATCGCACCGAAGCCACCTAGCCCACCCGCTGCACCAAACGTTAATTTCGCTCCTTCAGCGCCCACAGTACACTTCGCAGATCAGCCAGAGGGATTCCAAGGGGCTTACGGAAGTAAACATGAGCTTATGGCTATCGAGCAGGAAGGGAAAACGAGGCAGAAGCCAGCTATGCCCGACAACGATCACGAGATGACACAGGGAAGCCAACATTTTGAGTTTGCGGAAGATGGGACGCTGAGGGAGGCCATAATGCCAATTCCACCCCCACCTCCAAATATTAAGGGAAAACCACGATTTGATCTAGACTAATGAGCAATATCTTTTGGAACGCCCTGACATTTTGTTCGTTGCGTTCATGTTATGCTACCCTAGTTCATTGTTGGAAGTGAGAGCAGCGTTTTCGAACTCTAGACATGAATCGATTTGGATTTACCCAGTTTTTCGATTAGATCCACCGCCCTTTTTTTACTTTTACTTCCTTACACCCTTCTGGGGAGAAGAAACAGGCTATTAGAATTCTTTATCCCGTTTCATTACTATCCATATCTCTCCTCCAACCTGTCATTTCTTTCTTTCTTCTCCTCCATCCAGGTTTTGGTTTTTTGGTTTATCTTCGTGATTGTCCTTCCAAAGCATTCCATTGGATTTTGTTTTCCGTGTTTCCATCTCTGGCGATATAAGGTTGGCTTTTTGAACGTATTTCCCGGCGAGGCATAGGCATTAGATAAAGATTAAAGAGGCGAAGAGCGGTGAGGTGAAGAAAAATAAAAGCATTTTGCATTTTTCTTTTACAGGATGTATGAATATCGTGCTATATATACGTTAGTGCAGTCTCGTTTCTAATACTAGTATAAAAAAGGACTATATAGGCATGTATAGCCGTATATTATTGGGGTTTCGAATCGCAAGGTTCATGGTATATAGTACAAGTGGCCCAGTCCTTTGAACGAGGCCAGTGCTATGACATCGCAGACGGGCCAAATATTCTTGTCCCCCGTCTACAACGACCCCACAAAGTAACAGGCAAATACATGCCGTCTGTGGGAAGTTTCGAGAATAGAACTAACGGGTTTCGTTGAAACGCCAGCGGAAACGGGCTTCGACGCTAACGGAAATCAAAAATACAACAAATTGGAAGCTAGGGATGCGCTGACACAAAGTTGCAAAACTGTTCGGGGAAAGACCGTAGAGGCTATGATTAATTCCATTTTGTTGTGAGATTGATCGTAAAGCTCATACCCGGTATTTAAGGTGCACGTGCACTTACTAACCTGGATTATAGGCCGGTAGAAAGCCATCAAGCTTGCAATGTCCCGCCGCACCAGGCTCGTATCTATCGTATCATCTATCTTATCATCTTCAACTGGTCAAATATCAAATATCAACTTCAACGATCATCAACCCCTCCTCCCCCATCCCCATGGCCTGACATCTCTTCAAACTCCCACCCGAGTCTGCCGTCTTCTTCTTAATATTCATAATAGCGCTACTCCCCACGAACAGCGTCCCATTTTCCCTGCCCATCCGATTGCAAGTCACAACCACAACGTTGCCCCGTTCCTTATTAGAAACAACCTCCCACTCCTCCCTATCCGCGTCTTCTGGCTTCTCACTCGTCCCAATCAACTCCTCCTCATCTTCAGAATCTGGCTCCTCTCCACTACCAAATAGAGGTTCCAACCTCATAGCCCAGTAACCAACCGTGCTACGATGCATAGCCTTCTCGTGCGCCTTTAGCGCTTCAGGGCTATACGCCTCCCTTGTCTCCCATGCCATCGGAACGATCACTAATTGGGCACTAGAGGATAAGACGTGATTTGCAAATTCGTAGGCAGTAAAAAGTGCTTCGAACTTGTAAGGGTTCAAATCCATACAGATTCCTAAAGCGACAGTGATATTCTTCTGATTTTGGGAAGTTGGAGCAACAGCAGTCGCGGCGGCGGCGTCACCACCGCTAGCGTCTGATGGGTTATTGGTAGGGAAGGTGAAAGTTGTGGTGCCGAAGTTGGAACCTTCGGATGCCCAGATCTGTTATTTTCGGGCTCCCCGGGAGGAAAGACATTTGGGGGTGTTTGTTAGTAAAAATTCGATGTCATCGATATAAAATCATATTATGAAATTCAGCAGAACGGTTCTTGTGAAAACCGTATTAGAAAAATATGGTTGGGGAAATGAGGGTATGTGCGAAAAGGCATCTCCGAATCGAACGCGAGGAATGGGAGCGCATGTACGGTGAAAAATCCCCAACGGTGTGTCCACAATATGCAGTATCCACACCGTTAACACAATCCGTCTGGTGATATTTGCCGAACTTTCGATACCTTGGATCTCGATACACTCGGGATCAAGAGTACCCGACTGGTCCCACTCCCCAGCTGGCGGCTATCTTCGATCCTGATGCAGGATGTAAGAGTATGTATGCGTGTATGTCTGTGGGTGTGTGGATGGGAGAAAAAAAATTTTATATAGTAGATAACACGATGGCCACAAATATACTTACCTCGTCTGTAGAATATAAAAATGTCTTACGATAATTCGTCACCACCTCTCCATCAGGCGATGTAACTACACATGCATTGTAGCAGTGGTCCTGAATTTTATCGTCTTCGTCATCATCGGAGACGTCGATGGGAGTCTCAGAGAACGGATCAGAGGCTCTCGGATGTCGGCTAGGTGGCTTGTATTCATTCGCTAGCTCGGGATACCCGACGACGGTGTAGCATCGAAGTCTCCGAGAAGTCTGCTTGGCCCATTGGGTGCTAATCCCTGATGTCGTGTGCTCCAGGTATGGTCTGATAGATGCTTTCGACTTGAAGACATACCCTGGCAAATGTGTATGGAAGTTAAAAGGTGGTTAATTCCGATATATCCTTGTCAACTGCGAGAATTTGGTAATATGAAGGAGAAGAAGGTAGGCTGGTAGGGAGGTAGGGGAGGGGAGAAGAAATGCGAGCGCATGAGAAGAGGAAGCAGATGCAAGTTTTCAAGAACGGCTTCTGTGAGACAGTAGAGGTTGCCAGCGTATGCAGCCAACTTCCTTGTCTGCAGTAGAAAAAAACACGGATTTGAACGTCAAAACACGGTTACACAACATCGTTCGTGTAAATGCACACGGCAGGAATTCTCTGAGAAATGCACAAAAAAGAGGAGGACGGTGGCATACCTGTGAAGGCTAACTCAGGCTAGTTGGATAAAGAAAAAAAAAAAAAAAAAAAAAAAAAGATTTTGGGAGGTAAAGGTTAGTCAACAAGGTCTCACATCGCAGTCGAATAGTCAAGCCATCAAGCCACGGAAGTGCGAAATGCATCTCATGAGGAAATAGATCTCAGAAGGTGTGCATCGATCCATGCCGCATCCCAGGGTGGTTCGGGGTTTGGAGGGTCGGTTGAACTTACTAGGACCAATACATCGACTTTGTTTTCGACGTCATCCGTCCCCAGAGCGCTCCCAAGGGTCTCGTCCGCCTTGTGTATATTGTCTTGAACCTTCCCTATCTGAGTGTCGAACTGCAGACATGCAATCTTCATTCTGTAGGAGATGCCTGTGCGGGTCCCAGCTTCCCAAAAGCAACAAACTTAGGTGTGGGTTTTTTGTCCGTGGAGAAAACGGATGTTGTCACGGAGGTAAGTACCAGGTACTTGTTCTCTTCCCTGAGCACAGAGAGACGTACCAACTAGGACGAATGGCTCGTGGGTGATTGGGTTATTGCAGCGACAATTTTATGAAATACAGCGCACCGAACGGTCCAGAACGACCTAAAGGGTGTCGTATGCGAGTCGCTTTTTCGAGAAAGCTCACTGGGTGGAATTGGTTACCTGTTCGTTTCGGCCCGAACGCCCCAGTATGCAGGCCAAGAACCTTCCCCACTGACTGAGCGTTTTCCGTTGGCGAATCGCCCGGGTAGCCTGTTGAAAAAAGCTGGTGGAGTTCTCCAGAATTTAACGGCGATATATCTTGTGCAGAGACATCAAAGCCTTGCTGTCGACGTAGCGCACGAGGTTTTCGAGTCGGTCTGTGTTGGAGATATCCCCACAGTTAAATTGTACGGATACGAGCTGCTTTTGGATTCACCGGAGAACCTCGGATGAAGAGACCCACGGCTCCGTAAATAGATAAAAAAAAAATGTGCTCCTCTCCGACGGGTTAAGGGTGAACTCGTTTGCTTCGCTGGACGTGTGGCTTGAGGGATATCTCGAGAGACTCCTAGCTAGCTAGTTGGCCATGCATGCAAGAGCGTCCGAGTGGAAGTGTTTGTTGCTAATGTTGGAATATTTGACAACAGCAAACAAAAATCAAGTCTATGAACTGCCGACTAGACGCAAGTTAGAATAGTTTCAGCCGACTACGCGATAATCGGACGATCTCCTTTATCAGGGTGAATATATCCTGCGAGTCTTATGAAGGGGCTTCGATTGGGCAACAGTTAACTTTTCGCTGGGGTTTGCGATCCAACAATCCACTCCGAGTACGTTGGGGTCGTCTATCGGGAATCAGGTCCAATGCAACAACGGCAAGGATGAAATCGAGGAGTTCTGCGTGGGATCCGGGAGGAGATGCCTGCTTGGTATCAAATATGAGACAAATTCAACCGGTGTGGGTAGATGGTGCAGCTCCCGCAGCTGCTGGTATCCCGCCGATAGCGAATGGCTTGCAAGGTGCACTGGGGCAGATGGCCAAGCCATGCTCATGCTAGTTAGCTATCAAATAGCGGGACGGACCGTGGCTAGGATGAAGCAGTGGCCAGCAAATACATGCTTTATCCTGCCACACCTGTTTGATTTCCTATTGGTGGCGTGTACGCATTCTGCAGTTTGAGCTGTGTTTTCAACGAGGGAGTTTCGAACGCTCAGGCATTGATAGATCAATAACGTCATGATTTATTGGTACAAGTGAGCTACTCGCCCGCGAGACGGGGGAGAAAGACAGCACGCTTTGATGCATACGATACAACATGTAGACACTTCATCTTTGTTTTCCGCCATACGACCAGAACTCCTGCAGCAGCCTTTAAGTGAATCAATGATAAAATGTTCCAAAAAGCACGCTTTGTTAGCAAACAAACCGAATCGACGATCAACCGCATTTTCATGCAGAACGAACATCCCAAATTTCGCATTTGAAGCCCGAAACTGGAACAAAAGTGGGGATTAGGCAAATCTCGCCTTGCTCCTATGCTTGGCCTTTCCGTCCCCAATTTGCTTTGGTCGTTTGCCTAAAGGATCGTTCATGCGGGATGTTCCATTTCGGTGCCTCCCGAGCAAGGCCCGCCCTGCTTGGGTGCGAAACGGAAGTGTGGCAAGAGTTTCAACAACTTTGATCGGGACGCTTATAATTTTGATCATTAAGCCAAATGGGATCGAGATTGACCACGCGATCCAAGCCGTAAGAATCTGTCCTAGCGAATTGTTTCGATTGTCCTGCGCGGATGACGCTGCAGCGGCTGCAAGGGTAAATGCATCATTAAGGCGACGATCGAGATACGCGAGCCGCTCTTCCGTTTGTGCAGACTGCAAGGCTTCTTTGCGTTCATATCGTCTGACAGCGCCTGCTCCGTGTGTTTAATGTTAGCAATCACGGCAAGCGCTTCGTACAATAGGCATCATTTGATAATGCAGGCTGATGTTAGAGCAAACTTACGATTCAAAGCATCCAGGTCAGGCTGGATACCCTTCTTCACGTTTGCTAGCATTTCATTTTCTGTATTGACGGCAGCCATGAGGGTTTGCATCTGCAACGAGAGCTCTTCGATTTTCAACGTCATCTCTTCCAGTTTGGAAGGAGGAGGCTGATATTTAGCGCTCTGTAGCTCTCTAGTTCGGCTTCGGATCATCTTGATGACATGGGCCGAAGGCCGTATTTCCGCCCCCAATACAAACACAGTAATGTTGAATGTTGATAGGAGGGACTCCCCGGGCCGCGAAAGTTGGGATCGGATGGCATGAAGTATCCATGCCCCAAGTAGTGGCCCCAGAAAGCAGCATAGCAAAGCGAGTTTGCGATTTCTCTCGAGTTCCAGAGTTGCGTCATAGGAAACATTGTTAACTTTTTTCTTGCGAGTAACCCTCAAAGTAGCATCAGAGTCATCGCTCTTTTCCACCCTCTCATCCTCTTCTGAAAGGATGGCATGAGTTTGATCAAAGTCCAATGCGATTGTTTGCGATTCATGATACCAATCCCTATGGGGGGCGTATATGTCAGCTCTAGCGCTTCAAATAATTCAACAATACATATATATTCATAAAATGTGTGTATACGTACCACGGAAACTTTATTAGCCAATGCAAAAACGTTGCAGCAAGAAATAATAGGATAACATCTGCAACAAAGTGCGAACCATTTGTGAAGAATAAACCGGATACGGCCGGGAGAATGGCCATGGCCAACGGTATATTGTTCCAGTTGACATTCTCTTTCGCAGCGGGCGCTAGGATCTCGCTCTGAACGTCCTGGATCGTTTCATACACCGAGCTCCTCCTCCGGATTCCCGTAGAAATAGGCGGCGACTCCAGGTCTGGAGATGGACGTGCCGGCAGTCCCGTTGACGGCGAGATTGCCGGGCGCCCCTTCCGTGCCATCATAGGCTCCATAGCAGTGTTATTTTATGTATTTTATTTTATTTTGTTCCGTACAGGTTGCTTGATGCTGAAGAAATGGGAAGCTGCAGGTCTGCTATCAATATTGATCAATCCAGAGGACAGAGAACCCCAGAAATCCTGCAGTCCAACGTCGTCTATTAGTAATTTTAACGTCCGACGGATCTCGTGGTCTTATGCATGAGCAGAGTGTAACATGGACTCACTTACTTTAGTTACATGGTTCAGAACGTTAACGACAGGAAGAATGGTTTCTCGATCCCCAGTAGACGAATTCGGAGAATACTGTGCAGGAACGCGATCAAGAATTCGAAAAATGCGACTCGAAGAGGGGAAGTCTTGTGGACCTGCGATCGATTCAAATTTCCCGAGTGGCTCTCCCTCCCATCAATGACGTTTGGCTTGCCGAGGAGATGGGACGGTGGCAACCAACGAAATCCGGGGTTAATCTGGATTTCTGGGCAACACATTTGGACGCAATTCTCCTGCTTGCGAACATGTGGGCCTTGGCCTGGACGGCTAATTCGAGATGCAATATCAATGCGGCTAGGCATTGAGGTTGTGATGGAATGGATCCGAAGATGCGCCTGGAATTGCTTCCTACCAGGTATGTGGTCAGTCTTGGGATCTTAAACGGATGTTTTTAATTGTATTGATGAACTAACACAATGGTTGTGTGAGGCGTTTTAGGGCGGTGCATCTGGGCCTGATTCGATTCATGATTCGAATTCAAAGCTGGTTGGGGCCGGTCATGATTGTGGCGAGTGCACTATGGATTTGCATGGAAGGCTAGTGCTGATGCCATGGCCATGACATGACATGATATACGGTCTTGCCATTGATTCGGCTTCGACCAAG
This sequence comes from Arthrobotrys musiformis, assembly GCA_036971715.1. Lineage (NCBI taxonomy): Eukaryota > Fungi > Ascomycota > Orbiliomycetes > Orbiliales > Orbiliaceae > Arthrobotrys > Arthrobotrys musiformis. Next base: position 686,154 of record JAVHJL010000011.1, on the reverse strand, counting down.
ACCAGGGTATCGGACTTCACCACCTCTGGATGCCTTCGGATCGGGCGTCTCCTGTGGAACTTAAATCAAGCAGTAACTGCCGAGACCATGATATCCCGACCCTCCAGTCGATCGGAAATGAAAATAGTAGCTGCATTCGTCAGCCCTTCAGCAGGGCCTTGAGTTTCGATACACTGGACACGGCATCAAGTACAGGTACTTACTTCCTTTCCTCCAGATCGCGAAGTATCGCATCGTATCTATAGTGCAGCACGCTAGACTACCTTGAGGTCGCGTATGATCTTGTTCCAAGCAAGCCATAGGTGAGCGACCCCAGACTATATTCCGAGAGACGTAGCAATGGGAAGCCCCGGAAAATCCGTCTTAGTACACTTTAACCTTCTCATCGGCTGAAAGCATTGATAATTAAATTTAGTGGAGATCGGTTACGCCAGCTCTTCCGTCCTGGTTTAGCCTCGAGGGACGGCCCTGTTCGTTGGCCGTGAAGCTAAGAAGCTAGTGAAAACTAGCAAGGAAATATCTCATTGCCTAACGAGCCTGAGAGGGGTGTTCTCGGACGAGAAGTCAAAGAGAGCATATGACGATAAACACCAGATCTCCATTCCGTGGATTCAAACCAACCTCTCCTAATATAAGGGTATACGTATAATGCAATGTCGGATTGCCTTACACTCAAAAGTTTGGTTCGATCCTAAAGCCCGATGGGGTTCAAACCTGCATGTGGATCCAAGTCTAATACATTCCTTTACAAGATCGCCGAGGTATTGATATCGAATCTCCCTGGATCTGGCTGACTGACTCTGTGTAACTCGGCTAGTGCTGTTAAAGCTAGCCGGGTCAATCCTCGTTTCATGAACCCAAGCTAAAGGCTTAGCCCAAGATCGCCATATCACGATATATCGACATCACGCTATCGCCCCAGCTATCGAGGCCCGAATGCGAATTGATCCAGGAGGGAACACAATATGTCGCTTGTTCTCGGTTACAGCTGGCTAAAAGGCACTGTTCTACCACTTTCAAGCAAATGTAATGCAAGCCAGACCCATATTCGCATTTATTTTGCATGGTGCATCTACAAGAGCCCCAAACGACGAACGGTTTTGAAGAGGGTGTGGTCATGCTTCTAGGATAAGCCATGCCGAGAAATTGAGGGATTACTGTGGTCGATTCACTGTTTGCCAGAGCTCGCTGCAGGCAAGCCACCAGGTATTCTCGATGGAACCGTAAACGAATTGACGTCCCCACAAGTCCTCGCACTCGCTTGAAATAACGTTTACTCGAAGCTAGAGAACCACCCGAAGGGGTATGTCTTATGATCAACAAGGACGATTACCATGGCTATGTCCCCTCATCTGATAGTAAGCACAAGCAAGTGCAAGCGATACGAGCGTCGCCCTCTAATCCCTGGCGAGACGCCGGACTGTGCGCAGGAGTTCGATCTTGAACAGGAGGGTTTACCGCCAAAAACGCCCCGTGGGTTCTTGGCGTTAGTTGGCGAAACTTCACGGATCAGCGAAGTGTGCCGTTCGGTCGTACAAAGTCCTGTCGAAGAATGGAAACGAAAAACGCCATTTTGTGCTGGGGTTGGTTGCATTCGAACGGATGGATGGGGCTACTAGTCTCTATTTCCACACCACTTTTGCCTCGCCTTAGATTGGAATATTCGTGTGTGTGAGATATATCTCCATATTGCCGACCAGGGTGCTAGATATATGTCTATGCAGGAGCTTTCCTTGGGCTTTCCAGGCCACTGCATTCCCAGAATTCGAGCATGCCTTCCCCAAGTCCGACCGGTCGAGAACTCTTCGCTTTTGGCAGTTCATCCGGCTATCACACTCTCAAAGCTGAGATTAACAGGCGAAACTTCGATTTGTTTGAAGATGTAGGTTCGACGTCCATATGTGTGAACGCACTGACACCCTTTCAACTGAAAGCCACCAACATCAGAATACGAGGAACCAACCACCACTTCCTCGGAACCACCCGCTAAAGCTGAATTACTGTCGTAGCTTCGAAACCAAACCAATACCGACACGACACGGGATGAAAATAGCTACAGAATTAAGCTCGAACAAGCCCGTCAGAATAGCAGCCTTCCGCCTTCAAAAAATCCTCCTAGTTCACTAGCACCAACGAACTAATCAACTAGTGAAAGGAGAAGCTTCGCCTAATTACTCCTCTAGTTCCGCTACCCGGGCAATGCCAAGCCCCTGATAATCCCCACTGTTAAAGCTTAGCCAAGATAAATGAAAATCTGGGGAAGAGTTAACTTCTTTGGTGACAGACAGGCAAATTGGGATAGGCTAGCTCTTCTCCAAATTTTCTTTTTCCTTCCCTTCCTCTATGGTTTCACATGCGATTTCTCTTGCGCAGCCTCTGCCACTAATTGACTAGTAACTACTGCCTATAGATGGCCATAATTGATTGGCCTGAGCTCATGAAAACGAAATGCAATTCAGGTTCGCTGACGCTTACTTAGTTCACTATATGCGCCTGCGGAAAGATTATTATCAAAAAAAATATCGAAAGCGAAAAAAAAAGATCACAAATTGTCGTTGCATGGATATATGCAACAAAGCAGGATGGACAGGTACGTATGAATTTTGTGGATGCGGGCTCTTTCCAAACTTCGCACATACATACATGAGAAAGGAAAAAAAGTAAAGAAAGAGGATCGAAGAGAAAGGAGGGACATCAATGAACTTCAGGGATAGAGCCCATTCTTCTGCTTTATCCCTCAACCTCCACCATGTAGTAGTACTAACAGATAGTTCCCTTTTCGTATTGTAACCCCCAAGAATTTCGAAAGCGGGCTGCGAAATGTACCGGAGAGAACACAGCTGCGTGCAAGAGGGTGGGAAGAAAGCTGGGGTACGTTTGCTTGGCCGTGCACGCATGCATAGTATGTATGCACCCAAATAAGTACCAATGTACCGTCGCGGTACTGTACCAGAGCAGCCAATTACGAAGCCTTGTAGGAGAGTTAGTGAAGAGGCAGATTTGAGATAAGCTAGCAAAAAAAAAGTTGTGCAGGAATCGGCTCGAAAGACGTCAATCAGACCCTTCCCCTCAATGTCGTAAAGACGCTAGATGGCCGGCCAGCTCCAGAGCCCCTTTGAAAAAAATCCTCTTCGAAAAATGCGAAGTTTTTTGCCAACTCTTTCCTGAGATGGCTCGCTTTTCTTTCTTTCTTTCTTTCTTTTTTCGTCGAATGGTAATGTCACACAAAAAGTTAATACTTGCTAGCATCAGGGATCTTGTGCAATCTATCGAAAATCAAGACTGGAATTTGGATTAGCTTTTAGGTTATTTGCTGCATTAATATCAACATCAGCAAAAACATTAGAAAACAACTAACAACATAAAAGAAAGGACTATCGAATTAGCGTAATGCAACGGAGCGAAAGGGCTGAAAAAAAAAAAGAAGAAAGAAAGAAATTTCGAGAGAAAGTAAAGGAAGCGAAAGTAAGAAGGGGAGGAAGAAGAAGGGAAGGAAGAAGAAAAGAAGAAAAAGAAGAAGAAAAAGAAGAATGAAGAAGAGAATTTGCCGCCAAAAGATAGCTAGCCGCCTCCCAAAGTCTTTTTTTTGTCTTCCACAAGCAAGCCTGGGCAAAAATAGTCTCCCTCGTGTGAAGTTAACCATATAATTTACAAATTGTATAGAAATAAGTAACCACTACCCCCGTTCCAAAGCCCAGCCCCAAACACCCTAAAAATCGCTGCAAGAGACTCCGTGAAATAAAGAAACAGGTAAAGAAAAGCAAACAGGAATTTAAGCTTTGAATATACGCCAGCACTCAAGTAGTACTAGGTAGATATAGAAAAAAAAACCCCCCGATGGCAAATTTGCAAAAAGGAATTCATGGCAGAGAAGAAAGTCAGCTGGCAGTGCAGAAACCGTGCAAGCTTCGAAGTGCAGATTCGACCCAATATCCCAATAAAAAAAAAAAACATAAGATTATTTTTCAAGCGCAAAGCAGTCACCCAGCATGGTCTCGTTAAGGATAAGTCATAAAAAAGATAAGGAAAGGTTGAAAGTAAAAGAATACTTGGAAAAACCGGAAATTGTAGCGAAAACTGCTGAAAATCGTCAAGGCTAAAAGTACTGACTGGAGCGCTCGAAAAAGAATTAAGCTTGGTGGTAGTAAGAAAGCGCAACCACAAAGTAACCTCTCCATAATGGTACATATGAAATATATCATAGGTTGGGGGGGGAAGAGTATTAAATGCTATAGGCGTTGGTACCGTCCGTCATGGTGATGTCTCGCATTCCATGGTCTGGGTAGAACTGGGATGGCGGAGGGGGTGGATAATTCTGAATTGATTGAGTATCGTCTAAGGCAAAACCAGAGTATGCGTCCCCGCTGAAAGTGGGCTGAAAGATATTGGTAGATACAACCGGGCTAGGGTTATAAAGCTCTTCCATTGTGATGTCACCCGGGGAAGGAATTCTGTATGCGATTTGATGATCGAAAACGCTGTTGTATGGATACAGGCTAGGTGGTGGGTCGGCGTGCGTCGTAGTTAGAAGACCAACGGCATGCCCGGGGGATTGATTGGTCCCATAAGGAGACAAAGACGTTGGACTGGGTGTAAAATCAAAGACGTGGGTCTGTACCTCAGTCATGCTTGGGCTCGAGTGGACGCTTTGGTTAATAAATTGAGTACCGGGCGAATTGACAGTTCCTAGACGATCTCTACCGAAATGGCCCGAAGTATGTTGCGGGTACGGAACACTATTGGATCGATTCTGAGAGCCAATAATCGGGGGGTCGCTCGGGTTGGGCACACCAATGACCCCGGTAGATTGTCGTCGCGAGTAAGAGTCCTGGGGTCCATGGGCCTGAGAAACGCTGCGCCCTGGGTACGCCGAGCCATCTGTTGCCAAGTCTGGTCGTTGGACCAGTATCCCATCCGCGGTCTCCTGATCATCTTCCTTTTTGAAAACACCCGACAGTGTCGACTCGGATTCCATTATGGAACCGAATACTGGATCTCCGATCTCTGTTTTCACAGACTCTCGTCTTTGCTTGTCTTTTAGGGGTAGAGAAGCTCTCGGTTGCGTGGTTTTTGGAGCCCTCTTCTTTCTTCTTTTGTTGCCTTTGATAAATGGCTTAACAAAGCGGATATGATCACGGTCTTCAATTTGGAGCTGTCAGCACACTAAACCGTAGACGATACGACAGTATAACAAACCTAAATTCCCCTCTTTAAGCCTCAGTTCTAGATCCACCACATCGTACATCTCAGCGAGAATCTCCTTCTTGGTAGCACGTAGTGGAGCATCATCAGTTGAAGCTCTCAGTTGGCAAATCGGCGCTATCCCGTTCCTGACTATATTAAGTAAAACATCCAGGCGGTCTGCCACAAGGAAAGGACGTTAGATTCTATTACACTTTTGGCGATACGATGTCCTAAGAAGAGAATACATACCTTCTTTAAGAAGGTGGTCTGGCTCCTTATGCGGGGCGCCTTCCGGCCACCACCATGGCTTCGTGGAATCACCTCCATTATATGGGCTATGGGCCTGTTTCTTCGGCTCAATAACCTTGATCCAGCATTTGGCAATGGTCTTGCAGTCCAGCTGCTGGATTTGCAGGAACTTGTTGTAGATGTATTTGTTGACAGCATCTTCATCTCCTATACGAAGAGGCTCGAGTTGCAACTCATCCTCTTCGCTGTCCTCTTCATCCTCATTGTTTTCGTTGGGATCTCCTTCGCCATCCTGGGCCATGTTCATATCAATGGTCGTCCAATCGGATTCTGTTTGGAGGCCCTCGGGCGTTTCGGATTCCTTTTTGATTTTGGTCTGGACCGACTTTACCCCTGCAGTGCTGTTCTTCCTTCGTGGTTTCCTCGAAGCTAATAATGTGGTATCTATGGAGGGCTCATGTGAAGGTGCTGATGATCTTCGCTTTTTCCTCGGCCTGATTGTTGATAGAGAGGATGGAGACTCCCCTTCCTCGGTTGGTATCGATACGCCGGGCACTTCCTCTTCATCTAAGGGCGCTGGCGGGGGGATTATTTGACTAGTTGTACTGGCTATACTCGCTGCCGCTGCCGCTGCTGCGACGGCAGCGGCCTTTTTAGAGCTGACCTTGCTGGTAACCGGCAGGGATATAGATATATGTGACCGCTTCCTAGCAGGCAATGTTTCTACGGCGGCACGGGCATCTTTGTGGACGTCCTCGTCGTACCATTTGTCGGTGTACGGTTTGAGGATGTCCGACGCGTGGATACTTATTTTTCCGTCGGGCGTGACAGCAAGGATAGAAAATGACGTTCCAGCAGGGAAATTATTCCGCAGGATCGAGAGAACCTAATTAGAGGGAACCATCAACCATTTAGTTCTTGTGATAGCGCCACGGTATCGCGCACGCTTTCAAACGAGGCTACCAATAGGGAAGAAACGGGTGATTGCATGGTATCCATTTCAAGCGATGAAAAGGCGGGGTCCATTGGAAAGAAAGAGAGAGAAAAGAAATTCTGTGTATATACCTGTGGAGTATTATCTCGAGTGACCATTGTATCGAAAGGAGGTTGGAAGTCTATAGCTAGATGTTCGATACAAGAGGGAATAGTGTGAGCGAAAGGCTGGTAAGGACTGATGGCTAGCGGTATGAGGTCGATTATAAGAGATGGAGCGGCCGGCCGTTGAGCAATCAAATATGCATGAAGATGTGATTGGAGAGCTATATTTATCCTACAGAATCATTTCGTGATGCTGATTCGTGGATCTACGCGGGGTGCCTCTACGAGGGTCTTTGATGTGGGAAAGAACGAAAAGAGAAAGAACGAACGACTTTGCAAATTTCAAACTTGAGCTGGTGTGATTGCCCTGAAGTCAAATGGGACAATCTATTTGCTTTTCCGAGTTTGCCGTATCATCCAGCCATGCTGTGGACGGGCTATTGCATTTATTGCTTGCCTGAATGTTTCGTCGGTAGCTATCCGCCTGAGGACAAACTGAGGTCTTCGAGTCGGTAACTGAATCTCAGGACAAGAACGATGATGCAAAGATGTTTGAATGGGGAAACCAAAAGAATGGATGTGGGTTTTGCAAACACAATCAGGCGAGCAAGCGGGTGATAGATAAATGTTCGAAAAGCACTCCACTTTTTTTTTTTCTTTTGGGTGGCTGTTACTATGCCTATGTGTTCTCCATCTTGAATTAAGCAAGGGTGGTGGCCACCGACTGAAGGGGCCTGTCCGGCTCAACTGTACGGCGGAGTGGTACTTGTACTTGTACTCGATACCTGTACGGTCGACTTCGACGTGCGGTGTGGGTCCTCGATCTCATGCAGCGTCAGCCCGTGAATAGTTCCCTTGCGGTGCGTATTTGCTTCTCTTTGAAAAAGAAAAATGCCTGCCCTGCCCGAACGACAACGAAGAGGCCTCCACAAAGCACAGGATGGGTGCACCACTACTCCGTAAAGAAAGTGCAATATCAGCATCCCAAGTTTGCAGGAGGGAAAAACATCCTGGGCCAAGGACTCTCTCATTGCAAAAATTCTCCCAGCTCCCGATCAAAGGATTCAAGGCTGGCTGAACTGGTTCTCTCGTTTGTATTGTGTTGAAGACCTTTAGTCTTCGGAAACTAGCCACTGAAACAGCTAGCTCGCGGGAGGGGAATTCGGGCTCGGGTCGCCGCCTATCAACTGAATCCCTGGCCTCTGTTGGAACGAGATGTCAACTCAACATCCGTCTTGGCTGTACGTGCACGAAGATATCGATGTATGTGCCGCGGTTTGCAATTGGAGGTTTCCCAACTATCGCTGTATCCTCTGGGGTCGTTGGTGCTTCATCTTGCGATTGGATGAGCTTTCTTTCGATGTTCCAATATACAGCAGTGAGTTCTTGCACTCAAAATTTCATACCAACATCGTTTGTGGATATTGGGAAATTGCCAGTTGGCCTAGCCCAACCTTCAGCCGGGGCTCGGCCCACCCCGGCTGGTTGGTTGGAATCAGGGGAAGCCATGCAGGACCCCTTGGTCAACATCCGGGGCCATTGCACTATCAAGACGTCTATTCCTAACTCAAGGCCGAATCTAAATGAAGATTCGTGCAATAACGTTAGGTTTTCATCTCGATGGACGCTGGTTTGTAAAGTTAAGCTTCGTTTGCTACGGATATCCGGATTGAAGTCGTTCTTCGGCAAGCGATACTTGTCTTGCAAACCCGATGCTTAGCTTCCTTGTTGCACCCGATGGCAGTTTCGACCTTCGGCCAGCTCTGGTTTACGAGACAAGTTTCGACACTATATTTTCTCGAGGGTTAGTACTTAATCTAAGAAATGCGTCATCTTGTGCAGTTTGCGGAGCAATTGTTGAATTGTGCCGTGAATCGAATCGAAGTAATAGCCTCTCTCTTATGGTTACACAGACCAGCTCGCTTGGCGATGCATGGCCATATGGAAAGTGATAGGCTTGACCACCAGCATGCTGCATGGTGTTTTCACGATGCATCGAAATCTTCCACACACACACACACATTATGCAGTTTGTTTTGGCTGAAACCTCTTCCGTGAGTTTGGCATCTCACTGTGGTTTTTCAAGGGACAGACAGACGGATATCAAATTACCAGTCGCCTCGCGTCTCAGACAGCCTCCCGCCGGCCGAAAACTAGTTAGTGAACTAACCGATAGCGTCGTAGAAAGGACTCCCAAGCGAAATTTAACCTTCGTCGATGGTAGCGAAGTGAAACGCTATCCAGAAACGGATATCACGTCCCCTCAGCCCTCTGAGAGGGATTTCCTTCAAGCTCTGGCTCCATCTTGGGCCGTGCTGGAGCTGGAGACATGGATTTCTGCATAAGGTACGAGAGTTCACACACCATCGACAGGCAACTTGGATCCTGGACCGATGCCTGAGCTTGAGACATCCAGCGAGCACTTTGAACCGATATTAGGCCAGGGAGATGGATGTATGTGACATTCCAGTACCGATGGTGTCCGGACCTCTGAATAGGGTAGCGATGAGCAAGGGCAGCAATTGCAAACCAGGATTACGGAAATCATGGCTCTCAGAGTTGGCATACTATGTATGCATTTGGTGCTGTCCTCCATCCACCATCTCCGGAGCATTGGGAACCTTGTGCCGACTCATCTGCAAGCCATTGCGCCATGAAGGCTTTTTCTTCATCGAGAAGGACGGCAAGCCTGACCCCTCAAAAATTTGGAACTGCGAGCTCAGCCAACTCGATAATATTCCCCATGCGAGAGCTATGGCACAGACTCTTCCTGGACAGGCTTCCCGGCCGGGCTTGCCAGGAAAAACAAACTGCTCCGCGGACCCGTTGGTGCAGAGATCGGTTTATATGTATTTCAACAATGCAAATGCCTCTTACCCCAGATTTTGGGCTTGGTGCCGTCAAGTGACTAAGGATAAATCTGGAGCAATAAGAGCCGGTACTATAATCCGCTGATTAGTGAGAACCCATACATAGTACAGGCGTACCGCCGGCTAGGATTTCACGCATACATTTGGTGGACCACCCCCTGCCCAGAGCAGAGCATGCTAGCAGCTGGGAGGGATAACACAAACATACCAAGCAAGCAAGTGGGAGGTGTGCAGGTACCTTTGATTGTGCACGAAAGAATTTTTCGTTTTTATTTTTGGGAGGGTTGGTTTTACATGTAGTTTCTTATTGTGTCCAAAGCTAAGGCAACGTGCGCAACGTCACTGCGAGGCCAGCTAATACTAAGGCCGTGGTCTCATATCTCGTACTCAACACTTTCCTTGTAATTGACCTTGCTATAACAATCAGCATTGCACGTACTCAGCACAGGACAATATGTACAGCCTTCACAATCATTCCATGCAAGGTGACCTTTATTAATAGCCTCCAGACAAAATTTTTAGGCCTCAAAGACGGCAAGATCCATGAGCACTGACCCCTAGAACTTATTAGTCCATGTAGCTATTGCATATATTGCATCTACTGCGAAGCGCGTGTACGAATCAGCACCTGCTACGTAACTTGCGTAGTACTGGGCCCTACTGCGGAAGTGACAGCGAACATCTGGGACATAGACTCTCCAGATACGGTTTCCAAATCGGAGCCTTCCTGGGCCTCTTAAAGACTCACACAGCTGCAAGGAACAATCGAAATCGGTAGGTTCGAGTACCTACTTGAAAGACTCTGCTGCATATGTGGTGCGCGGTCTGTGTACCACCAATGTAACACCTTTGGGGACCACCCTCCTTTTGAAAGATTGGGGGGAGTCTGTATTATATCTCGAGATGCACCTCATGACACTACATGCTTAGGCTAGAAGGCTGACGGCGTCTGCTAAGAAATCCGGTTACACACGGATCTACACAGTTCGGATATACTATTGGCAATATCACCGGTGCAGAATCCTGGAAGGTGACAGATCAGGAGCGCCATGAGGAAACTTCCCATCAGGTTGAAGAAGCCCGGAAAAAGTCCTGGAAAGAAGCTTGGAGGGAATAGGTGGGCACACACTCCTTGCAGTTGCAATATCTTCACCGATATCTTGCATACGTATACTAAAAGCCCGTTTTAGTCCTCCTAAAACCCTCCACCTTTTCCAGAAGGCAGCCAATGAATCTTGTACTTGTTTCATGTAGTATTTGTCCGCTTGACCCATGCTGTCGGTGTCTATCGTGGCACCTGATATCGCAAATCAGCTCCCCACTCAGATGTTTCCCCATTCATTTCGCCATTCTCATCAAGTGCTTTTTGACTCCTTGACATGTGAAACTAATATACTCGCATGTATTCATGCAATAGAGCTTGTTAGTCTCTTGTGTGGATCAAGCGTCCACTATAATTTTTTTCGAATCCGACAAGGTGTACACGTGGATCTAAGGCTCTATCGAAGACCCCCAGGCACAGGTACCCCCATTACACAGTAACGTGTAGCGTCTGTGCGACACATTCTAGTATTGGGTGGGAATAACTTGCTACACTCAGTCTCGTAACCAGTGCTACTCTTCCCATATACACTCAAAAAGGCGGCAACAAAAGTTCGGGCTGAGAAGCACTGGTGGAGGAAGCCGGTTCCAACGGCCAGTACGCACCAGCTCCTAACCCCGAGATCTCGGCCGAACACATGGTACTTGATATTAAGGTGATATAGGTATGTAGGTTCTAACAATCTTGCATTTCATAGATATTGCTCCATCCCGCTTGGAAATCGCACTCGATTGTGCCGTGGGTCTCATATCGTATTCATATACTTGTTTAAGCCGATCTAGCTATGTGACTAAGACCATAGTAATGCATGAACTTTGTAGTCTTACTCACTGTTGCCTTCCTTTTTCATGCTTATTGTCCTCGTTTTATCACCTGAGGTCGCACTCGGGCTCTTCGGAGTAAAACATGATGGTGTGCTAATAATTTTATTGTCTGGAACCCTTCGAAAGTGCAATTGGCACAATCGCCGCTGGCATGCGAATGAATGCAGCCTATAGTACTGGTCGCTATCGTGCTGGGAAGGTCCTTGCAAACGGGCTGTAGCATTTTGACAATTGGTGATTCTCTTCTCTTTCCCTTGATACTTGCGCCACCGCGAAACAAACTATACTTTGTCAACAAATATTGTCTTCGTGCCTAGCTGACAAATGAGACCGAGTATAAGTGAGATCTCCAAAACGCAAATCAGAACGGTGAGCTCAATTAATTCCCTCCGAATGGTGACATTATCTCTCACCACGCAGTACTTGTAACTTAACTTGCGATTGTACATTTACGTTGAATATCACCATATTATATTATGTGGATGCTAAAGCCTGAATATGTTAACATCGCTACCAACGGGGATCCCTGTTTGTCTCGTTTTATCCGTGTCCCACGTTCAGCCCGTTATCACTTGGAAGCTGTGAGGTTGTGCTGATTGATAGCTGACAATATCAACCAGTTAAGTTAGGAGAACCTCGCAAAATAAAGGAACCCGCACCTAGAAAGCCGTAATGGCTCACTCCATGGCTTGCCCTATAGGCCCATGCAATGAAATCGCCGCATTGGTTTCGGCAGATAGTCGGCAACTTTGGCAATTTTTGCAGTGCACTCTATACAGGCCCTTGTCTATGAGCGCTTACACAATCCATGCAAGTCAGCTAACCGGCGCGGTAGTTCTAGAATTCTACCTTCACTGTAGCTTGCCTCGCCGGATTTCTTGCCCAAATTATGAATATCGCCATGATCATGACAATACTATACGGACCTCGACGACGACTGACTCGTGAGTGCATAGACTAGATACGTTCCAGCTCATTCCGTGAACGCAGGAGGTCCGTACGTCTAGATCTGTACTCTCAAACCTGTCTCCGAAGCAATGTCCTGAGGCCACGGCTTTGCATATGCGTGGCGTTTCAAAAAAAATTCCCATGCAGTGTCGATCACCCGCTAGTGCTATCAATGACCCTTGAAGTTCGTAATGGGGAAGTTACCATCGACGGCACGTCCGGCCGGCAAATCTTTAGCCTGGGGCTTCGACAAGTAGCATATACGCGTACATGTACATCATGTGCGGCGTTGAGTATGTACGTGAGTACATACCTTCGTCGACCCTTCGAATACCCGTCTCAGTTTTGCAGCGTTAGATGCTAACTTCTCTGCTAACTGAAGAGTATTGAACGTGGTTGCAAAGTCTGCGGTTTAATTTCTCGATCTTGCCTTGAAACATTTAGTCACCAGCCTCGAGCCTTCAGGGACTAAAAAACTGGCCCGTTCACAAAATTTCCACCCCGGAAAATAGATCATGTCTATGGACGGAACCGTCCCGTCCCAATGAAGACCGTGGGTGACGTTGCCAAGATTGCGTGCCAAGCTTACGTGGTCCCTTTTTGCAGGTTTCGATGGACATATTGAACGGAAAAAGCCTCATGCAAGCTCCGAATAGTTGATGGTATTTGCGATAAAGTCGAAGAGGCCTCCACTTCGACTTCCATTTAACCCGGTATCTTTAGGATCATTTCAAACTGATTAATTTTCTCTCCCCTTTGCCCCTTCTCCCGACCTAATAGCTCTGTCTCTCACCCACCAGTATTAAGTCCCCTTGCCTCCGGAGCGGAGTCCCTAGATTTCGGTTACCGGGTGTCGACGCCACTTGGCCCCGTCCTGAGCAAAGCTGTTTCCCGCTTCACCGACAATAAGGTGTCGAACCATACCTATTACTGCTAGTCTTCGGCCGGGGAAGCTGGGTAGAATTGCTAGCTTCTTACTAGAGTTTCCTTGTGGGCCTCGATCGTCTGATATCCATTCGACACGCACATTGGTCGAAAGCCCCAGGCCAAGCTTTATGCTATGGATATCATGGACGACCGTCTACACGTTCGCTGTCCAATCCTCCAAAACTGCAAAGTAATCCGCCGCCATCTGGATTGTGCGTTATGACATACTCGATCCCCACACGGCATGCCTGATTCTAGGATCCTTATAATTAGATTAGATTATGAAAGCTCCTCTCGGTTAATAAATCAAAGTCAGGGCCCCATGCACCTTTTCGAGGGCCCAATTGAAGAATACTAATCGTCTGATTCAGCTGCAGCATGTTTAACTCCTTTAGCCCCAAAACCAAATTCAAAGCTCGTATTTCCAGATTGACGGAGAAGCATTTGAACCAAACTTAGAGCCTCACTATAAGTTCTTGATATGTATATGCCTCCATTACCTAACATAGCTACCCTCATCATTACTATGCAGCCCCCCAAGGCGGCTATATCTTGGACCCAACGTACCAACCAATGTCACACCGTTAACTGATGCAAAAACGCCACGGACTAGGGAGGGCTAAGCTAACTTACATGCATCGTGATACGAGAGCCAGTGTCGTTATCTGGCTGACAAACCCATAATTTGAATAATAATGGCAATAATAAAACGGGGCATCTTTTTTTCTTTTCAAGAGACGGGATGAACCCGAAAAGCTTTGGTCATGATCAAATATTAATCTAGAATCCATCGTATACAATACCCAGTAATTTTGAACCGTGCCCCCCAAAAGTTACAATCTTACGACACCGAAACGGCTAGGCCTAATCGATGGCGCACGGCATAGACTGCAACTACGAGACGTCAACAGAAACAATTGCGGCACAGCTAGGAAGCTCTTGACTTTTTACATGAGTTTAGCGTATTCTCCGATGCTGCAATATATACCGATATATGTCCAAGATTCGCAATTTTTTGAATCTCAAGCTAGGCTTCTATAACTCGAAAAACGGATAATCGCCGGGCCCCGCCCCTCAGCCACCACAAAGCACGAATATCCCAATAAGCACTACTGCGAGATATCAAAAACGTCAAGCTCAAGCGCCCCGTGGCCTCCGAATCCAGCCATTTGATTGTTCATCTTTGCTCGAATACTGACTGCCTCCCAATTATTCCCGGAGTTATATACGAAGTCCGTACTAGATTCAGCAAACCGACCCTTGAGGAATCCGGGGTACTCTAAACTCCAAACCCCGAATGGACTTGGACGTATCCAATCATACAATCCCAGGATATCATGATCCAACCTAGCATCTCCAGCTCGCAATATTCTTCAAATGCAACGTTTATCCGGTCGTACATATAGAATTACATACTGAGATACAACATCGAGAACGCCCCCTACCCCTTCCTTCCTCTCTCATCATTCTCCTTCCCTTGAAGGCGCAGAAATGTATCTGGTACTTCCTTCCTTAACATCGAGATACATATCTCTCCTCTTCCCGTCCCGTCTATAGCTCTACTAAGCATCAACCACACGTATCCACACATATTGCATATAGCACGCATTTCCAAAAGATCCCCCCCAAGCCAGCTTATCTAACGCCCCCCCAAGCACATCAAAAAGGAAAAAAAGCCTAGAAAAGAAAGAAAGAACCAAGAAAAAAAGAAATAAAAAAGAGAGATCCGAAACAGATACTCACAGAGCATAAGACGAAACCCGCCCTCGAATCCGTATTCGCTTCGTGTCCTATTGCATATTTCTTCCCTTCCCTTCCTTCCCTTCCCACCCAATGCAACAGAAACCCCGTTCGCGAGCTCTTTTCGATCATACACATACACGCACATACACACACACACCTACTTACATGATGAAAGACATCATGCAATAACACGTACGCCGACATTACATACACACATAAACAAGGCCGAGACGAATATCAAGGCCAAACTAAAGAAAGACCGGATTTTTTTTTCCTTCGGGGCCTACACCCTCCCATCGATCCTATGTCATATGCCTAGCCCTTCACCCTCGTGTTGTTCCTGCCGTTGCTGACATGCAATAGTAATATCAACGCGCAGCTTATATTCTGGGGCAATTAATCTAAACCTAGCCAGAATGCCCCCAGCACAGAATTATACCGACATACAGACCTAGAATACACATAGAACCCACCCAGAAAAAGAGGGACTGTCTTGGAGGGCTAACGGTCCCGGTGCGCTGGGCCTCTGCTATGTATGGATCCTAACTTATAGCCTATCTATCTTAACAAAAAGGAAAAAAGGGAAGAACCTGGGATATATGTCTATACAAATATGCCTATATGTCTATCACATCGATGCGCCCAATTGCAAGACTTCAGGAAACAGGAAGGATAAACAAGCCTTGTCGGTGAACTCGACTCCGACCCTCCCTTCCCTCTCCTCCATTGTTCACAAAATAAATAAAATAAAAATAAAATAAAAATAAAGGAAAATAATTCGAGCGCAGGGTCCCACCTTTATCAAAAAACTGATAGAAATGGAATGTATCTACATACAGTACATACATATATGTATGTTCCATACACACATACATACATACCTCACTTACTTACATACATACTACCATCATACATACATAAGTACGTTCTGCGCTATGCCATGCAATCTGGATATTTGGGTATAGGTAAGGAAACATGTATCTAAGAATAAGATACCAAGTGAGGCTTTGTTTTACGAGGACAATGCAATGGCATCAGAGGTTTCTGGGTTTAACACGAATATCATGTCGGGACAGTGCATACGTCAAACCACAGTTTCATGGGTCCCCGATTGATTGTTCCCATTTCTACCCGTTCCTTGCCTTGTAGACTCGATTTCGTAAAAACGCCTTCTCTTGGATTATATGCCGATTGAAAATGCCGCAGAGCTCTCTTTTCCAATACGACTGGCTTTTTCTCTCCCTTTATCAGAATCATTATACCTACTTTACATTTACTTATCGCCACCGGTTTCTGCTATAGCTACTTAACTACTAATAGTTTCATGTCCGAAAATGTGTTCACAACGTGAAAAGAAAGTTACAAATCTTGGATTTTTAATATAATAAGCTTTCGTGTCTTTTTTCTTTTGCAAAATGTCAAATTATCATCCAATGCCTATATCAATACATGCCTTCTTCATAATAAAAGTACATACCATCACATATGCACACACACATCAACCTACTTATGCAATATCGTAGCAAATGTCACACCATCATCACCTCAAATTCCTTCCCCTTTATGCCCTTTTTCGCTATATGCCAAAAAAAATGCTTTTCCCTATCTCTCCCATCGCCTCCCCCCTCCAATAACTCTCCGAAATATAGGCACACGCACAAACCCCAGAAGCTCGGCTAGAGTGAGCCAAGAGTGCCCCAGATCTCGCAGCAACATAACCCATGTGCGTGGCTTTCACCTCCTACCCTCCTCAATCCTTCGAGGCATTAGCTGTCGAATTGCCTTCTGCACCTGCCGTCGTTGCCGGTGTTCCAGTTGCACCGACGGCATTTGCAGCTGCAATGTTTTCTTCCAGCAATCCAGCTTCCTTTACGAGTCCATGGAAAAGACTGTCTGTTCCCTTAGCCAACAGCGCCGCTGGGGTATCAAACTCAGCGACTCGGCCGGCGTCGAGGACGATGATGCGGTCGCTGTCTAGGATAGTATCTATATTTTTTGGTAACAGATGATCGTTAGTTAGTCCTCTGCGTAGAAACACAGTGATTACCAATACCACACAAATTTGTTAGGCAGCAAGGATGTAATATTATGGAAGGATCGTGGCACACGTCATGAGGAGTCCAACCTCCACAAATCGTTCAACAAGGGGGGGGGATAAACGGCAGGACTTACTTATCCGATGCGCAATTGTAATCATTGTCTTATCACGGAACTCCTCTCGAATGGTTTTTTGAAGGACCTATAAAATTGCAAAGGAAAAGAAAGGTCGAGACGTCAGCGCGAATGAAACCTTTCACATGCGACAGATGCCGAGAGATGGAAGTGACAGGGAAACAGCAGACGGCGATGTGTCTTTCTGGGTTTCATGGGAATGTTAACTTACTGCATCAGTCTCCACATCAACGGCAGCGGTGGCTAATATCGGGAAATTAAAAAGTGGATGTTAGCAAATCTTGATGCTGACAATTCAGAGCAAGCTTCCTCCCCCCTGTAAATCGCAACTTAAAGCTCCCAACACTATATCCTTGACAGCTTCCAGAAGTGGGGACAACCATGGTCGAGTGCGAAACAACAATCCTGGTTTCGATTCTCTCGACGTCGGACTTGTTCGGAGCAAAGTAACCAATTCAGGTTTTTTTTTGTGTCTTCACACTTCAATCATACGACATCGGTCCGAATACCGATCCACTTTCGCGCAAAAGGAGCAAAGGCAAACAAGGAATATCCTCACCTTCATCCAACACCAATATATTCGACGGTGTCAACAGCGCTCGAGCAAGACACATCAACTGTCTCTGACCTGCGCTCAAATTCGTACCTCCCTCGTGGATCTTCGCATCCAACTTGCCTTCCATCTTGCTGACGTGCTCCTTCAAATGCGATAGCTCCAACACTCCCCAGAGCTCCGTATCGTCTCTGACCCCAGCTGGATCCAAGTTTTCACGCACACTCATATCGAACAACGCTGCATCCTGCGGAATAATTGCTAACCGTTTCCTCAAATCCAGGAGCCCAATGAGAGAGGTGTTTACATCATCAATTTCAATGTGTCCATCAACCGCCTCAATAATTCTGAATAGTGCGAGAGTAAGCGATGACTTTCCAGCACCTGTTCGTCCAACTACCCCAATCTTCTCCTTTGGCTTGATATCAAGATTGATATCCTTAAGCACCAAATCAAGGCCCTCTCTATACTTTGTCGAGAAGTTCTTGAATTGCACACCACCTCTGGACGGCCATGCCACAGAAGGTCGATTCTGCTTGACAATCTCCTCAGCTTCGGGCTTCAGTTTCGCATATTCGAGAATTCTCTCCACGCTGACAATGTTCGTCTCAACCTCCACGGTCTGTCGAACAACCCAGTTCAAGCTTTGCGTAATTTGCAGAGCGTAACTCATCGACAGACCAACCATACCCGCACTCAACGGAGATCCGCCAGCGACGGCAACGACTGCGAGCATCGCGGCTCCGAGAATGATGATAGATCCAATGAACTCTAATCTCACCGCCAACCAACGGTTCGCGCTAATAGAGGGGAAATAAGCTCTCAGGTTGCCATCAACGAGAAGTTCGTTCTCATGCCAGAACCTATCTTGTTGCTGGTAAGCTCTAATAGTCGCGAGACCTCCAAGAGACTCTTGGAAGTGTGCGAAGATTGGGCTCCTGGAAACGGAATCTAATCGCTTCAACTCCCGTGAGGTGCTGAGATAGTATCGTTGGATGTAGAAGTAAAGCATCAAAAGCGGGACGATAAGTGCGATGAAGGCTGGAGTGCCCCAAGCAATGATAATAAATGTAAATGCACAACGCGCCGCGTTCGAGAACAGCTGGTTGAATGTACGAGCAAGTAGTTCATCGACTTTGTAAACATCACCCGAGAATCGGTTAAGGATCCGTCCTGTAGGCGTAGTTTCAAAGAAGGACATTGGGCTGCGGAAGATGGCTGTTGCCATGCGCTGATGAAGTTTCCGAGCAGCCTACAGTATATGATTAGCATCGTAATTCCTGAGCTGTACCCCAATTAGGTCCGCGAAACTTACTTCGATGGAACAGAATATCCATAATATCAATGTTTGGATGGCCACCAAAGCAGATGCTCCAAAGCCAATTGCGAAGTAGAATCCAACCCACATTCCGACGTGCTTATTTTCGTGATGCTTGTCATTATATTCCGACCATTTCTTCAACCAGATACTGCTTCCCAACTGCCCTGCTAGCGCGCCAATCAACGCGATAACGTATACGGAGAAAGCAAACCAATTGGATGCTCGTGCGTATTCTTTGTAAACTTCCCAGCTGACTTTACCTTGTTCTTGGTGTTCTTGATTCACCTGGGAATTCTTGTTGTCTTCGTCGACGGGGCCTCGGATTCGTTTCTTGTGGCTGGCGACACTGGCGCGGCGGAGAGTTCCAGAGCTGAAAGTACGAGCCTTCTTTTTCTGAATACTGCTAGATCCAGTAGTGAGAAGTCCACCGACCTTGTCGAGCTGTTCCTCTTCGTCCGAAACGTTTGCTGAACTATCGGTGTTCACAGGCGTGGCTTCTTCACTATTAGAGTTTTCGTCGGCATTTTCTCGAATCGTCTTGAGGAGGTTGTAAATATCCTTTTTAGCAGCCATAACGTCCCGGTACGTTCCATGCTCATCGACTTCACCATCTTTCAACATGGTGATGTAGTCGGCAACCATGAGGATTGGGATTTGATTTGTTGCCATGATACGTGTTTTAGTGCGGAGTAGACCGTTAGGGCCAAGTACTTGATTGATGAGATGGCGTCCGACATGTTGATCGACGGCCGACAGACAGTCATCGAGGAGGTAAACATCTGCTCGGGCATACACTGCTCGAGCGAGCGTCAATCGTGCCTTTTGACCACCGGATAGAGAAATACCCTTTTCTCCGACTTCGGTCGAATCACCGTGGGGAAGAGCGGCAAGATCGTCGACAAGAGCGCAGGCCTTAATAACTTCATTATAGAAATCCTCATCTAGCCTATGGCCGAATAGAATATTGTCCTTGATGGAACCGTTGACAACCCAGGATTGCTGTGCAACATAAGCCACGTCGCCCTTGACCAAAACAGATCCGTTTTTCTTCCAAAGGTCACCGAGAATAGCCGAAAGAAGTGAGGATTTGCCTTGTCCAACTCGTCCGACGATACAAGAGAGCTCGCCCTTCCTCGCGACGAATTCGATGTTTTTGAGGGCGTCCTTGTCATCTGTCCAATTTCTGTTCCAAGTGAATCGTCCGTTTACAACCTTGACAGTGACATCTCCTTGATGTTTTGCCGCTGGTTCCCTTGTTACGGCATCTGGCTGTACCTCCTCGGCCCTGAGGAAGGATGACAAACGATCAACTGCAACAGTAGCCTCGACAATCATCGAAATAACCATCGGCAACATCGCCAATGGGAAAGTCAACAAGTTGAATAGTGTCAACGCCGGGAATACGATTTCAGTAGTCAAAGGCTTGCTATTGGTCAATGCGAAGGTTGTAAAAGTCACGCATGAAACCAAGAAAGGGGAGGTATTCC
This sequence comes from Arthrobotrys musiformis, assembly GCA_036971715.1. Lineage (NCBI taxonomy): Eukaryota > Fungi > Ascomycota > Orbiliomycetes > Orbiliales > Orbiliaceae > Arthrobotrys > Arthrobotrys musiformis. The sequence continues at coordinate 665,736 of JAVHJL010000011.1, read as the reverse complement.
ACGTAAAGTTTGCGAAGGCTTGAGTAACACCCATCTTTCGAAGGGTCTTGAGCTCTTTGTTCCGGATATCCGTAAGCCGCGTCATGAAAGCGACTCCCCAAGCGTATAGTTTGATACTCTTCATATTGTTGACAATTTCGGCAACAAGGCGAGTTCTTGAGTCTTTGTTCTTCATCTGTGTGACCTGGAATTGCTTCATAAGCCGTGCAATCAGCCAGTTCACAGGTACCATCACAACCATGACTGCAATACCGGCGAACATGCTGTAGCCAACAAGATCATAGAGGGAGATCATGCAGATTATGATCTGGAAAGGAGATGACCAAATGTTCTGTCCATATTGGGCCAAAAACTCGAGACGAGAAGTATCCACGGCCATGAGATTGACAATCTCACCAGTGGTACGTGCTGCACGGCCTTCGTTCGAAAGGCGCAGAGATTTCTGGTAAATTTGAGAGGAAAGGCCTGCACGAACACGCATACCAATTTCAAAGGTACGCTGGAAGTATTGATGGAGGGCCGTGGTCTGTAGGACTGAAGATAGGAACATGGCGCATCCGATCAGGACACCACGAGTCACACGATGAGGATCCTCGGTTTCGTAGGATTGAATGAAGCTTATGAGAAGACGCAAAAGTTGGGGCTGCACGAAGGCAAGGATATCGTGGACGATTTTGAAAATACCGGCAAACCCAAAGGGAAGCCCATATCCACGAGCCATTGCGAGCCAAAGAGAAGGTTTCTTTTTCAGGAGTTCCCTTTCCCAGGAATCCACAAGAATGCTTCCATTGATTTTAGCAGAGTCCTCGTCTCGCATGTCCCAGAGATCTTTCGCCGTGAGGAAATTCTTGTACCCTTTCTGCATCAAAGGGGTCATCCACCCGAAAGTGAGGATTGAGAATATGTTGGACTCCTGAATCGGGCAGTTGTCATCCTCTATAGCTGAGTACGGCGACTTGGGCGTCGGTCCCACCCATTCAAGTGTGAATATTATAACGATCAAGCCGAAGGAGATCCCGAAGGCAATAAACAAAGGTAGATGGGTGTCATATTCGTGGGTTTCGATGTAGTTTTGCATTCGTACGCCATAAAGGAGGATGTAAAACAGCCAGAAAAAGAGTAGGATTCCGCTTGACACTGGCTTCCTGAAATGCTCGAAATGGTGGATCGCAAAAGCGATGGCGATCGCGGCCAAACTAAGTATTGTTGTGTAGAAACTGATGTCTACCGCCCATCCTTCGAGGTATTCGATTGTAAGAGCAGCTTGGGTCAGGGTCGAGAGAAACAGAAGACCAACAAGGATCTAGATATCCTAGTTAGTATCACCACCACCCATGACGAGAATTTTAGGAAAAGAGAAACAAAGGAGGGAGAGGGAGAGGGAGGTGATATCATACCAACTTGAACCAATAATTCCAATTCCTCTTCACAGGCAAAGAACTCATCTTTGACATAGAGTATAACTCATAAAGCCCGAGAACGATCATTCCAACATTAACTCCGTCTATCACCGATTCGATGAAACAGGTCGTAAGGTAACTCCCGAAAGGGCCCAAAGGACCCCAGCCGTCGGGATCCGAACACCAGAATCCTCCATCCTTCCCCATCGTCGCCGAAGGCAGACGCGATTCCGCCGGTGGTGTTGGTGATAAGTGCACCGGCAAGAGTGAGATATATCCGAGATTTCGATGAGCGATTACAGAGATATAAGAAGTGTGAAAGAAGAAATCTCGTAAAAGCTCGCCTTGGATCGTCGCCCGGAGACCTTGGAAGACGAGCGAGGCAGTAGTGGATTCGACGAATAGCGGCGAAGGCAAGGGACAGATGGGAAGGAGAAGCAGTGTCGTCAGCGCGAGAATTTATGGAGCTCAAGTCAAGCCTTTGTGTTTTGGGTCGTAGTGCATTGTGCCGGATAGCGTAGCCTGCTGCAGGGTGGAATCTTGATTATTAAGACGGCTTACACTGGATCGGGGCAATTTGGGAACCGATGCCCCTGCCTCGAACCAATTGCCGGGCACCATCACTCTGCTTGCGGCAAACGGCAGCCAGGAACATGCGTTAGATTGCTGGTAACGTTAGGTTGTTATATAAGTATCTATGAGTCGTACATGCACGAGGGCCATTTCGGTTGTGAGTTTGATGAAGCTGATTATCAATCGTATGATCGTGAGATGAAGCTTGAGGGTCTCGAGACGACGTTGTCGTTGTCATTATCGTCGATAGACAGGAAATCTTAAATCTTATAAATTATAAATTTCTGTTGTCAACACATTCGCGCGTTGATGCACGCCAAGCCGGATCCTGGTAGTATCACAGCAGTCGGTTGTAGCCAATCTGTCTTAGGACTTCGCCAACCTGAACAGCGACCTCTCCAGACATCAAACATCGTACATCGACACCACCCGCCTCACCGGACGTGTTTTTCCATTGGGTCGTCCCGGAACAATCATCGAAGCACTATCAGCACCACAGAGCCGACGTCCATTCGGTCGATTAGGCATCATGTCATCCGCGAACCCTGATTACAAGTGGCGGCCAGTTCCAACCAACCATTTTCGTTACTTGAGAGCTTGCATGGTCTGCGCCGTCGTTCTCACTCTCGACGTATGTCCTCGGATATCTTCCATGCCTCGTGTTCTACATTCCTTAGAGACTAATACATCTTTTGGCTTGTGTAGGAGTTCACAAGAAAGGGCTGTCCTAACTGCCACCCTGTTCTCGACTATACTACTGGCTCTGACCTCGCTCAGATGTGCACATCCCCGATATACGAAGGCTGCATCAGTATTGACAAGCCTACCGAGAGCTGGATTGCAAAGTGGCTGAGGTTGGATAAATATGTTCCGGGCGTCTACGCGACGAAAGTTGTCGGCGATGTACGACATTTTCCCCATTGGAGAGGTCTCTTTGGCTAGAAAAAGACAAAGCTAACTTGAGTTTATAGCTCCCGGAAGATGCTCTGGATTATCTAAACGCCGAAAATATCGAATACATTCCCCGTGATGGTAGCGAGAACAATCTGGAGTAGAGCACCAGCTTGGATAACCCCGAGACCACCACTGCTTGAAGTATTTTGCGGCCCCTCAAAATAGAACCCAGAGTGGCAATAAAACCGAGCCAATGGATGCAGGTGGGGACTTAAAATGGAAAGCTAGATCTCCCTCTGCAGTAGAGAGAAAGAAGACGGAAAGGAGCAGTGAAAAGTAATATTCTCACTACTATTCCCACTCAGGTGACGACGCGATTGAAGAAACAGGCCCTCGCGGGAGGGAGAATTGAGATCTACTCAATAGCAGTGCTACTAGCCCTATTTAAACAGCATGGGCTTTTGATTTGTTATTTCATCAACATACCCGCTGGGAGGCATCGATTGGGAGGCAGATGTGGGCACGGAAGTTACTCTACTCCATATCCATTGCTTCTCCATCATGCACAATAACTTGGCTATTTTTTCCCATGGCATCTAAAAGAAAGGCGTTTAGTGTATATTTGTCATTGTCACTCTTAGCGTTCCTATAAAATAGAGGCTTTCTAGCACTTTTTACTTTGAGAAAACACTCTGGGCTAGCCAATGTTGCTCCTATTATAATATAGCCCTAGATGCAAGACTATCTAATTAGAGCCTCTTATCCATGTTGCTCTCGAGACTAGCCTTTCGGAACTAAAGGCCATTACCGGTCTCGTAAACCAGACACAGCACAGGTCCTCAGTCACTACCCAGCATGAGTGGCAGGCCGAGACTATGGCAGGCGTATGTGTGGACGGAGAATGTGTTGGTTGGCGTTTTGTGTTGTCTTCGGGTGTTTGCTCCTGGCTTTCTATTAAAGCCACACGCCAAGACATTCAATGTCACACCACGTGTGGCTTGAATAGAAATTACAACACAGCAACACAAATCGACGAGGCGTTGTTGTGGCTTGAATAGATCCCACAACACCAAAACCCCCCTCAGCTTCACCAAACATCCAAATTCTTTACTCATGTACAAGTGGGATTCCTTCTACAAAATCCTACCAGCTTCACATAAAACTCCTTCCTGGCCATTTGTGGTAGTTTGGATCGCTTTGATATGCCCCGACTTCTTGTCTTCACTCTTCCACGTCTTCTCGACACCATCTGCGAATTACTCGAATCCCATCTATTCCACATATCCATCATCGTCCTCACCACCATCATCGAAGTTCTCCTCGCTCTTAGAAGCTCACGTAACCACAAAGTATCACCTTTAGCAACATCAGATCAACCATCTGAACAATTCTCCTTTACCAACCCACTCACGTTACCTTACTACACAATCGACCCCGACGAAAGGATGTCTGCTGAATACGGCTTCTTCGTCTTCTGCTCCATCACGGCCATCATGGGCCTGGTGGTTCCCTTGATCTGGCAGATCCGTCGTGAAAACGTTGCTGCTGCCCTGCTGTGTTTCTGGCTCCAAACTGACCTCCTCTTCTGCCTAATCGATGCCATCATCTGGCCATCATGGAATTCCGTCGTAACCGGCTGGCAAGGTCGCGGTTATTGCGACTTCGTTATCAAATGGAAGCTAGCAGCCGAATTCGGTGCGATCAACGCGGCTGTTATGTGCATCATGCTCACAATATGCAGGTTATTCTGGGGTCTCTCGATGTACCGGGAGACCAAAAAGATGAAACGACAAAGAAGGATCTACGAATGGGGCCTCGTTGGACTGTTTCCTATACTACTCGCTGGATTACACTATGTAGTTCAGCCGAGTCGGTACTATCTCACTCCGGTTTTCGGGTGTCACCCCCCGATTGATAACTCATGGGTTTCTTTAATCATCCTCGGCTGGCCGCTTCTTCTTTCGACGGCGGCCTTAGGATTTACCGGTCTGTATCCCTATCTTTTAAGCATATCCTCCTATCATGCTAACTAAGTATAAACTACAGTCGTCGCCTTCTACAAGATCAACAAACACCTTGCGGAACGTACCGTCATCGATATATTCCGATCCGATTCTTCCCTCGACACCTCCTTTCAGCGTCTCTACCTCATCGGTGCCCTCTTCACTCTAATCTACTACCCGACAAACCTCTACGGCTTCATTCAATTCTGTCTCTCCCCGATGTTACCCTACGACTGGAAAGCAGTCCACGACAGCTGGTGGGATACAATCTACAAATTCCCAGACGGCCCGCATTTCCAATACCAAAGATGGATCAAAGTCGTAGCCAGCTGGATCCTCGGCATTGTCTTCGGCTTCGGCGCCGAGGCAGAGAAGATCTACTGGGATCTATGCTGTCTGTTCCACATCCAAGGCGAAGTTCAAAAGGCGGTCTGGGCGTACAAACGGTTCAAGCAGAATGCAAACATGATATGGATCCCGAAGATTACCCCGAAGTGGTATGCAGATTGGCGGGAAAGACGACGGAAGAGCAGGGAAAGCAAGCAGTTCGAAGCTAGTCAACTTGCACTCGGCGGGCATGCCAGCAGGCCTGTGAAGCGCGGTCTCGTTGCCACATGGCTAAGATGGTGCCATGACAAAATATTTGGAAAAAAGAGACGGGGTGCAATCCGGCTGGATAATGAAAGTAACCCCAATACTCAAGAAAGGTCCACGAAAATCGGCACTCCCTGGACGGGGAACAAAACACACGGTATGAGTGAGAAAACTCTCATTCAGTCACCCCCACTTAAACACCGCATCCGGAACTTCGTAAACCTGGTTAGATACCCAAGGATTTCCATTAGCTGGATGCGTGGCCCGTAAGTCATACCCCCTTCTCACAATGTATCTGATATATTTCGGCTCTAACGAAAAATACAGTGCTACCCGCTACAACAAACCACACCCGGATATGTTCCGCATACCAACACTGCAACCCTGTGGTAACTTCTTCGAAACTTTCGACGCCACCAGCCTCGAAGGAATAGCACAACAAGCCGCCCTTCAAGCAGCTGCTGACATCAAGCTCCAAGACCGAAGATACAGCACATCGGAAGGTTCAACCATTATAGCTCCAGGCGCAATATGCTGCGGCTGCTGTGGTGGAAAGCATAAAACAAGAAGCACAGATGGAGGTAGTAGCCACGATATACCGATGGAACGGACCAAACTCAAACCTTATGTTGTCGTACCGCCCGAGAGGCCGCTAAAAGATGTTATCAAAGACGCAAAGGACAAGAGGCAAGCAATAGATGACGAACTACTCAGGAAACTCAGAGAAGACCCCCTAGGAGAAAAAGCGGAGGAAGAAGAAAGATTGAGGAAATTGAGGGAGGACCCGACAGGTGAGAAAGCAGAAGAAGAGGCGAGGCTACGAAGGGAGAGGGAGGGCCCGCCAAAGGAAGAGGAAGAACCCGCGAACCCCCCTAGGAGGAAGAAATGGTGGGAGAGGTAAAATCCAATCCTACCAAAACATGAATCGGAGTAGGGAGGGTGGGATGGGAAGGACGGGGGGGTGGGAGGGAGGAAGTTTTCATCTGTCAATGGTCTCTTTGTATTTCTTGTTCATCGCCTTGTTTTCCCAAGTTTTTATCGGTGTACTTTTTGCTACTTATGAGACGAAGTACCCGACCTAACGTTACCCCTGTTTATTAAGTAGAATCTTTGCATGATGATGTACATATGAACAATAGAAGTCGTCCTCAGTCTAGAATACTAACACTCGTGTTCGTCGTTTCCTTCGTGTCCCACAGCCTAATGCTTTTCGATCATTTAATATCTTGTCATTTAGTAACCAATCGAATGTCCGCAAAAGAAAAAGAAAAATCGACACACATGGTAAAACCATACTTCGAAGCTTTCCCCGGCCGAAAACTCTAAGCTATACCAGTACCTCAAAAATTCGAGCTGAGAAAGTCAGCCTCGAATATCTGCCCGAGCACAACTGCATGCGCCGTGGCTTGGCTCCCATCCCGAAATCGCGTAAGCAAAAATGTAATTCGTCCAGGTTGCGGAGTCGCAATCGGGTTAAAAGTTTAAAAGTGGAGATAATGATCTATAGGGCTGAGGAAACTACTATCTGCATTGGTGTCGATATAGCTATCATCACCACAGGCTATATCCTACTTTCACTAGTTCCAATGCATATGTGATCAAGAGAGTAGAGTTCATCGGTTGATTGTTCAGCCGTAAGCTTAAGCTCCTATAGCCGAAGGACACCCAAAGCAAACTCGAGGGCCACTCCATAGGCTCAACAAGAGATATATACAAATGAACGCAATTTCTCCCAGGAATTGCAATATTGATACGAGCAAGTATATTTACGATTAATACTCCCGTCACTCAAGATACAGCAAGACAATACATTACATACAATCAATTGACTAATTGTCAGCAAATTCACAAGCGCTGCAAGCTTAAGGCTGTTGCTGATATAGACTCCGTACTAGCTTGCTCCTCCAATCGAATACTCTGCGTTCCTAATTCGAGAGCTTGAAAAAATATATAAATTTAAACCCGACTGAAATAGGTCCGAATCCAGTATCTGGCACAAAAATGGCTAAATATCAGCTCCAGCTCGTCAACCAATCCGGCGCCGCGCAACGTTTCTACTTCCTTACTGCCCCGCCAACATTCCACCCGGAGGAAGTGTACTCCACTCCCTGGCTTTCTATCTTAGTGCAAGATGGTTTTACTACCAATGTTTCAATAAATATGGACTTTTATGCCTGTATGTGGAGGTGATTCCCAGGTTATTAAAGGTTTAGTCTCTAACGATCTATGCTCATATATTTCTTCGGCATAGTTTTCTCTCAGAAGGAAGTGGTCGATGGCAAATCTAAGATTTCTTCCGGTAACCCTCGTCCAGAACCTGCAAAGCTTGGTGTAGGGGATACAAAAGGAAGTAAGTAGTCCGCAGCGACTAGCAAATAGATACTCACCAGATGTCTCTATCCCTTGACTAATTACCGTTCATTCTAGGCTCTTACAAAATCTATTGGGATAGGAGTAAAGAAAACTTTCGTTGGGACGATACGCCGCACGAAAATAATGCGTACCCTAAATGCTTCTCCATCTTCACCAGGCCCGGTTTCAGTCAGGACGATAATTTGATGATTGGCGTGGCCATGCTGAAGGATGGTAGTGAATACGCATCCCCTGTTGCAGTCGTACGTATCCGATATTCTTCTTGTCCCTTATCATTTAAGAGTTTACAGAGGACTAGTCTAACTTACCTATCCCTTTTGGGGAGGGAATAGTTGGATGCTCGACCGGCCTTAACATATAATATAGCTCCCGTGCCCACGTTTTACGTTAGCGCCGGCGACAAAAGAGAGGGCGACTTATTCGACTTCTCTCCTGACAAAATCAAGAGCGGGGTGTACGATTTCTCGGCCAATAGCCGTGGTCAAGGATATACCGCTGGGACTCTTACGTATACCGGCGATAGTCTATGGACCCAAGCTGAATACATTTATCCGACCACTGGGTTATCGGCGCCGACATGTAGTCATAATTGTTAGTTAATCGTCCAAACCTAAAATGTCTTTATAAGAAGTAGGTAATATAAGTTTCCTCGATTCAGGAAATTGTGCAATCGCGCGGCCCAGTAGGATAGTACCCAGATCTAGACTTCACAAACTTGTGGATATAATTCTTCAGCCTTGATCCTAATATAAATTAACAAGCTCTTTGAATTTACCAATCGACTTCTCGGTACACTAGCCCTCGCCACAGACTCTCGGAGCAAAATTGGCCGCCTTCCCTTGTCAGTACATGTGTGCCGTATACCCGCGACTCACTTTCCCAGAAAATCCAACAAAATGTGCAACTTGTGCGTGTTGAGCGATAGTTATTTGCAATATTTGTCGACGGAAGGATGTTCGAGCTCATGTTCAGGGTTCTCAAATTTAAACCAGGATACCTCTTGACCCAAAGTTTGAAACTTGAGATTTCGGATTGATCCCAACAATGAGGCTCAAAAAAACATGATTACGAGTCACAGCATCGGCGAATACCAAACCATAACGGATAATGCGGGATAGCGGTTGCTATTCCAATCGGTCGCATACGTCGCCCAGCCTCTTTCTTACAGGGCCCATCCATCGAGTCTCGCTTCTCCAACGAATCAAAGACGCTAGATTCCGTCCCTCAGATGCGTTGTTCGTCGTTACACACTGCGAAAAGGGCTCAGCCGCACGGACTCGCAAGGTCTGGTTTCCCCTCATGATACAGATCTTGCAGGAAGGGATTTTGGATGCTTGATCCCGCAGAATGACCTTGGTTTTGGGTGTAGTAGAAAAGGCTGGAAGATTCCAATTGCAAAGTTATGTAAGACCGTTTCGCACAAATCGGAAGTATCTTTCCTAAATTTCTTAAGCTATCTTTGAACATCAGACTCCTTGGTGGTGGGATTATCGAGCGCCCAAGTATCTCGAATTCAGCTACTAGCTCAGGTTGCAGACGACGTCCTTGCTTTAATTTACTTTGTCGGGTTTGAAGTACTTTGGTCAAACCAAAAGTTTGGATTCGAGGCTACCAAAAGCTTTTAGATGAGGAGTGCTCAGTCGCATGCCTATTCACAATTAATACGCTAGGCAGGCCATTCCTTATCACTTCAAACGTAACGAGCTAGAATGGCTCCTCCTCCAGTTTCCACAGATTTCCGACACATACTAGCACCTCGCGATTTTACAGATGGATACTTCTTCTGGTTAAAGTGTCTCTTCCTCGGCCTCTTCGGCTTTGTATTCCTCGTTATTATCATTCGTCTTGTATATTGGTATAACGCATACGATCGACAGCAACGGGAACAGGCCAGCTGGTGGCACTGGAATAATCGTCAGCGGGAAGAGCGAATGCGACAACATGCACTTGCACAGCAGCAACAACAGCACGACGCACGGCTTCGACAGCACCAAAGGAATCTACGGCGGGTAGCGCAGGAACGGCAACAGCACAGACATACCCGGCCGAATATGAGAACCGTGCCGGTAGCGCCCCCTCAACCTGCTGTGTTAAGGATGCATATTGTAACCCCTCCGCCCCCGCAGCCACCCCCGCCTCCACCAGTGAATTTGATGTTTGTAATGGTTAATGTACCGGATACGGATAACGATGATGGAGTTCAGAGGGGAGAGACTCGGAATGCACGAACGCCGAGTTCCCCAGTATCCACAAATCCATACCGGCGGGAGGGTATTACAAGGGTGAATGAGGGAGGACATCAACGAACACCGTCGAGAGCCTCGTCGAGAAACCAAACACGAACAGATACATCAAGGAGTAATCGGGAGCATCAGAGAGCGCCGTCGAGGACTGAATCAAGAAACCAATCGCGGACAGAAACAAATAGGCTAGCGATCGATGAAGCCCCACCTGCTTATCAACCTTAAGGGCTCTCGGTGCAGAATCCTTCATTTTGTATATTTCCTTCACATAATGTTACATGATACCACTGATTCTACGTCACATATTATACAACTACGTTTTGTTTCAATTTTTCACAATCGGCACTATCTCACTAGGCCGAGTTTCTTTCATTAAGCACGATACCTGCGAGTAGCTCTGTTTAGGTACATAAACCTTACAATTCCCTTCTTTCTTTTCTCTCCAGTTGATCAAAAAATAAAAAGAGGTGGAAGTCCGAACAACGGAACCCCCTGCCAAAACCAAAACGCCGAAAATACTATGCACCCTACAACCTTCATCCTCGACTACACCCTCAAACCCTACCTTCCATCCCAACCAACTCAAGAAGTGGGCGCGGGTGCAGCAGCCGCAGTAGATATTGGCAATTCCTGCACATGGCGATTATACGCAACGCTGAATTCCACCGGGTAATTCAAATAATCATAATCTCCATTCGGATTCCCACTGGGATTATCATATCTCCTCACATCACGTCCCGCCCAAACGCTCCCAGCATCTACCGTATTATTGTTGTTATAAATATGTGCAACGGAGAGCCAGTACCCCGGGAATGGAGGTTTATATTCGAACCCAAAGGCGACGCTTGTGTCGTTACAATACGTTGGGAACTGGGTCGTGACGATGGAGGGTTGAATTGAAAGGATTGCACGGCAGCTCGCTGCAAGGTTTTTGGAGCGATCAACTAGTTCGAAAGAGACTGTAGCGGAGATGGAATGAGGGCTACCAGAGTTGCGGAACTGGGTGATTTCGAAACAACCAGCAGTGGAGCGTGATTCTAGGATTGCTTTCTCCGGTGAAGCGATTGGAGTCGCAGTCAGGGTTGACGCGAGGGAAAGGAGTGGAAGTATACTAGATTTCAATTGCATCTTTGGCAAAGAAGTTAAAGAAAAATCGTCCCTTTGGTTTGGTTCTGGTTTGATCTGGTATATTTGCCCGTATAATATCGATTGTGTATCAAGTTCCGGAATTAATTGAACTTGTGAATAAAAAGAGGCTCAAACCTCGGAAATGATATCCATTTTATATCAAAACTTGCCACTATAACCCTAAGGATTGCATAGCCCTTGGTTCGCTCCCCTGTGCCGAGTTTTGACAAGACAATGATAAGCTCATTGACTATCAGATCATAAGCTTAACTACAGGGGTCCTTCTCACCCCCAATTACGCACGAGACCCTTCCCACCCCTTCCGACTGGACAAAGCCGACGTAAAACTCCGGAAGATCCCTCACCTGTATCACCGAACTCCGAAGATCTATTCCATACCAATACACGCCAAAGATCCATTGCAACCTCAGAACTCCAACCTCCCACTCGGATATCGGAATCGCCTTTTAAATGTTAGCATGGAAAATGGAAAAGGATAGTTTTAGTGTGATTTGTGTAACTATATATAGAACGCAACGGTGGCATGCCGTCCAAGTTAGACGAAACATGCGAAGATCTATTGTTCGGATGGAGATATGATGTGCATGGCTGTGTGCTTTGTGGTATTTTCGGCCGTCTAACGTTATTTTGCGTTGTCATACTGACGGTGCTGACGTAGCTGTGTAGGACAGGGTTTCGCGGGAAGCTCGTCGAGTAGAATTTTAACAATGAAGTCTCGGGGTTGAAATATAATACATTCCTAGACCTAGTTCCATATGGGCCTATCATATTGTCGAAGCTAGCATAAGCCTGTCTTTCGTACAGTCCCGCTTTTATAACGTTCACTTTGAGGGGTGCAGGATGTGCGAAAATTAAAGCTCGAAAACTTGAAGATACCGCCATAAATTTGAATCCAACCAAGTCGAAAACAGAGCTTGGCCACTATACGGCTAAATAGCAATCCTTCACAATGGACCGTAGTAGGAGTTTAGTTATGGCGAGGTATTTGCTACGCTCGAAGACGTGATCAAATATGTGATTGGATTCGGATGGAGATATTTAATCCAAAATACCTTGGGCCAGGTATGTATATATGTACAGTTGCCCCATAGCCAACGGAATTATCCTTCCAGAGGTACAATTCTCAATAATAACAAACGAAAAAAACACGACAGTATACGGCTCCTGGCGCACCGGAATACATACAGTTCTATCGAAACATGACCCGTAACCAAGAGGAGAAATGAGATAATTCCGATATTATCAAGGTGAAAGGGCCAATCATGCTAGGGAAAGCATTGGAGGCTGTTTATTAGGGCGCTGAAGAGAAGGGTTCTAACCACCGTTACACGGTGTTACACTGTCCCGATCATACCCCTCGAGATCGTATTACCGAGGCTCCGGAAGGGTGGTAGAAAAGTAAGTGTAAAAACCGATGGTAGGCGCGTCGACAACGAAAGCAGTGGTCAAGCTAAATTCACGCGCTATGTGCACCTTCGCCTTCGCTGGTTTGTGGTCTACTCAAGATGCTAACCGAGCCTATATATCTCCCCGAAAATCCTGTTAGCTATTATTCTCCCCGTCATACTAGACGTATGCTTCCCTCAACCACCAAAGAACGGGGTTCGACGTACGTTGCTTGACAGTGACATTGGTATGCTTCTTGCCATCCTCGCCCTCATACACACTCAATTGAAGGTCGCCCTCAAGGAAGACTCTGGCACCCTTTGTGAGCCTTTCCGGGTTTGGGTATCCAAAAGCGATGACCCTATGCCATTGAGTCGACGCCTTTTCACCATATCCGATCGTGCTAGCGACCGCGTACTTGATCACGGAGCTACCATTCGAAGCCTGCGACACCTCGGGCTCAGTACCGATACGGCCGATAACCTGGACACGGGAGACGTCCAGACGAGACGGTGTTGTAGAGAATTGGCGAAGGGCCGATGCGGGGTGGCGGGGCAGACGGTTGAGGGTTCGGAGAAGAGACATCTTGATTGGGTTCGTTTGATGGGGAGAACGTACGCGACGAGGTTTGAAATGGTATTAGGGATCGAGATGTAGCTATGCAATAGCCGGCGGGGTCGAAAGGTTGGGATGATGTTGGATGATGTCGAAGGCGTTCCAGAAGAGAAAAGTTTTGGCTTTTTGGTTGGCCCTTGCAAACGCCCAAAGCGGAAATCGCCATTCCCAACACATAAATTCCAACACTCTCTCCGAGGTTTGGGCACCTACTTGCCTACGACCAGCTGGCCAGGCTAGCTAGCGCTAGCATTCATCTCGTGTCAAGCCATGTATGAGGAACTCGCTGGAAATTACAATTCCAAAGCTATGAATGTAGTTGGGGGCCAAAAGAGGCCAAATATCAAATGCTCATTACTAAAAGGTATAATGCTAATACGTGACATATACATTAATGTACATAATTAATTGAAATCAAAAATTCGCCCCTCCACATGTCTTTTCGTTCCTAGGCTAAAACCAAATTTAGAACAACATGAAAGCTCCTCCAAGAATCATCCCGGCAGCGGCGGCAACCAAACTTCGGCCGCTAATTGATCTGCTCGCAGACGAGGGGTGGTCAACTGGAGCCATATCGGTCTGGACGGCAGGCGATGTTCTAGTCGAACGGGCAACTGTTGTCGAGCTTCCCCTTGTGGTCTCAGCAGTCTCTGTAGCACGAGAGGTGGCAGTTTCAGTCTTGCTCTCACTCGAGACTTCGCTAGTTGTAGCAGACTCGGTTGACTCAGCCGTCGTGGAAGCAGACTCGGACTCGGTTGTGGCAGCAGTAGTTTCAGACTCAGTCTTCGAAGCGGAGCTAGCACTCTCCGTCTTGGTACTAGCGGGGGCAGTGGAAGTCTCAGCGCCCGAGCTGACAGCAGCAGATGATACGACACTCTCATTTTCGAAAGTGAAACGATCCGAGTAATTGTAGTCCGCAGGGTTATTGTTGTAGGTTATCCGAATAGCGTATGTCGAGGAAGCAGGGAGATCATCTGGGACACTCCATGTGTAGACGCCAGTATTAGAGACACCGTTTGCAATTTCTGTCACTGGTACCACTCTATTGGCTGGTCCATCAATCAATGTGATAGTAACCAGGTTCCCCTTGATATTGGTCCATTTGATCGAGTATGGTTGGCCAGCAGTGATGACGTCCCCTGCGACGGGTGCAGTGATGGCATTGTTGTTTAGGTCGGCGGCCAGAGTCAGTGGCAAGGCCGAAAGGAGAAGGGTAAAGAAACCTTTGAGCTGCATTTTTAACGAGAGTATATTGTTGATAACCGAATGAGTGAGGTATCAGACAGGCAAGAACGGAAAAAAAGGGACACGAAGATTGTGAAAGTGTTTAGAAACAAAAAAAGTGCGTGGGTGGATGCCCCTAGGATCTTATATAAAATCTTGAGAGCCCGCGTGACTGTGTGAATTCCTTGTACATTAATTGTGACAGAAACAATCAGAACGGCTGATCGAGACTCCAGGTAATCTCGTGAATGCCAGGTGTTTGGTTGCACAGCCCAGGGCTCGACCCCCCCTCTTGAGTGCATGAATGTTTTTGGCATTTGCGCATTCAAGGATTGCGGCAAGGAAGCTGGCATTCCGACCCAATGGGGCATTCCCAGGGGGGAAGGTTTAATTAGCATCAAAATGCAACACGACAAAATTTAGGAAGGAATATTGAAGCAAAAAAAAATTTCAGATGACGTGGTCTATGAACTTTGTGAATAGGAGAAATGGAGCTAAGAATGAAGATTGCGGATCAAAGGGAACATCGGGGTTTGCCGTTGTTGAGATCGATGGAGAAGCCATTTGTCGTGTGGAGGAGATCAGTTTGCAAATTTGGTTACGAGACTGAGGAGAAGCCCGTGCAACAATCGATCTAGACTTGGGACTCTCCAAGGGAACTGCCTTTCTGCGACCTGGGTGGGTCGGTCGGCTTGTCACCCCAGAGCGATATAACACTCAGGGCCGCCGACGAATTGGTTGAGAGTCTTTGCAAATTCGGCTCTGATATTGCAGCTTCCTTTCTCCGTTCTCGCAACAGGACTCGCAGGCCCACGAAGACAAGAGTTGCCGAGACAAGGACTAGAACGCCACCAACAACAGCGGGTATTAGGACCCCGTACTTTGATGTTACAATGCCGGGTATTGATGAATTTGTGGGAGTTGTCTCGGATATCGAAGCCGTTGTTGGGCTGGTCAGGCGAGCCGTCAGGTCTGAAGCCATGGTTGGCAGGTGTTTAAGTTAGAAAAATGCGCTAACCCTCGCGTCCTTGGATTGCTGGAAACGTTGACGTCGACGATAGAGGCTCCTTCGATTCGTTAGCGGCAATATTTTATCTTCTTGAAGGGATGGGGCGTTATAAATAGTAGTTGGCCGTTAAGTTTCAAATCGACGATCGACCGATCGAAGCCAGGAGGTGGACAAGAAAATTATACTTGGCCGATCATCATATCGCAAATTCAAGAAAGCATTGCCAAAGATTCAAAGTGGACTTCATACATACCTGGGTACTTAACTACCCCTCGAGGGCTCGAATCGAAATTTACGAGGCATCCATAATTCCCCCGAGTTCGACTCGACCCCCCACAGGCCAGGTACTCGGCAATCAGCAGGTAAACGTGTACGTGTAAATCTTACCTTTGTCATGCAGGGCGTGCCCCACTTAGTATTATCGTGCCTAATTCGACGTCTATTAGTAAACTCCGTTCGAAAACATTAGTTTCGGGTCTCTGTGGGTTCTCAGCCTTACGATCTAGTCGAAAATAGCCAAGCCTTCATTAGCCAATGCTAAGCTTTTTAGGCCTGCTAGCCTGTGTTTGCTACGGCTGAGGCATTTCTCGAAACCTATCGTTCATGGCTAGCCGATTTCGTGGGAAATAACTCCATATTATTTGACTATTGCATCAATCAAAACCTTGATAAATTGGCCAAGACGAGAATAAATGTTTGTGGCTTCATTCAAAGGACCGCCCCATTCTAGATTTTCAGAAGACGCCGGAATTTCTCAGATATTTTTTATCTTTCCTAGTTTTAAACTCTATCACCACGCGCACCAGCCCCAAGTTCTCGAGTTCATAACTAGATATTTGGATACCTAGATATATATAGAGGTGACATTAAGCGGTGACTAGAATGTTTGACCTGAGTCGCTTTGAAGGCACTACAACGCGAGCTAAAATGTTGATAGCCGTTAACTTTGTGATAGTTCCACAAATTCTAGGCGCTCTGGTGATACAAGACTCTTCCCGAACGCATGAAAATATAATTTTGGGACATTACATGTAGCTTCGTGAAATTAGCTATTCGGGTAGAACCACTTGAACCGTCGCTACCCTGCATATAGACATTCTTTACCTGTCGGAACACAATGCATGTCCTGCGCTGCGACATTTGTTTTCCAATCCTCTTCTCACTTTACAATGTTGGGTGCCAGACTATCATTGCATATTAGGGGTATTATTGGATGGAGTTTCTAGATTTGGCTTCCTCTAGGAGTCCCTTACATTCCTAGTAGGCCCGGAAGAAAAGGGAATGGCAATAAACTGGATATATGAGGCATATAAACTGCCATGTGGGCTTTTAATAGATCGAGACAGTTCCGGATTCCGGGTTGAGATGTCAACGCCTTGAATTGATCGTCGCACTTAACTGGAACAAATCAATACATACTACAAATGTATTTATCCCTCGCTAAAATCACAATTAATGATACCGTAGACCATACAGCTGAACGTAAACCACAACGCTTCAACATTAAAACGCGTACAACCGAACTCCCATTGCCCCTTTACAAATCTAGATCTTTTACCAAATCGTATAATCCCAAAAACTCCACCGCATTTCCCCATAAAATTGCTTCTCTCTTCTCCTCGGGCAAGAAGTCTCTTACTCGCTCATCCGTCGACACTAATTTGCCCGGGAGCGGTACTTCCCCTAACGGAAATGGGTAATCGCTCCCCATGATTACTCGTTCTGGTCCAATTTTCTTACAGATATACTCCAATAAATCCGGATCGTGTACCAAGCTATCTATCCATATGTTCCTCTGCGTAGTGCAGATTTGTTGTGTCGGCGATATACCTTCGGATTTATGAGCCACGAGGTCCGGCCGACAATCATAACCGTGCTGAATACGACCAAGCAAGGGGAGGTATGCGCCTCCAGCGTGTGCAAAACAGAAGCGTAACTTGGGGTGGCGAACTAGCATAGCTGACGATACGATTGCGTGAAGAGCAAGGGCAGTCTCGCTTGGCCTGTATAAATTTGTTAACGCCGTGCAAATACACAATGTTGAAGATAAATCACTGTGGGGTTTGTCGGAAGTGATATGCAAAAGTGGGTCGAGACTTACATTCCTATTAACCAAGCGGACCAATACTTCTCCCATCTTTTGTTCTCTTTCGCTAGTTCATACCCTAGCGGATGCACAAAAACGGGCATATCGAGGTCCTCGCAAGCTTTCCAAAACGGCGCCAGTTCTGGGTCATCCAGTTCGCGACCATTAATCTCCGTCCCAATCTCGACGCCCCTGAGACCCAGACCCTTCGCACGCTCCAACTCATCGACTGAAGCTGGGACATCTTGTAACGGCACCGTAGCTAGTCCCACGAATCTAGTGGGATACCGTCTACACAGTGATGCAATATGATCATTCAATAGCCGTGCCAGTAGTGTCGCAGGCTTACTTGGCTTATCGTAGGAAAATAAGACCGGGATCGTGCTGAGAACTTGCATAGTGACCCCGCTAGCGTCCATTTCCTTGATACGGGTTTCAGGATCGAAACAGTTTGTCTCTACGGTTCGGAAAAACCGATCTCCAACATACATATCCACTTGTCCTGAACCCTGGGGCCGCAAGTTGATCCACTCGCTCGAGTTAGGCGAATCATCAAACTTTGACATGTCGGGTAATGAAGATGGCATAATATGCGTGTGCATGTCGATTCTGAACGGCTTTGGAGGTAGGTTTGGACGTTCAGTGTAGGAAATCTTTTCGGACGGGTTGCTGGCATAGACGGACATACAATCGCATGTGTTGAATGTTGGAATTGTCGTGAGCCGTTCGTGGAAACACATGCTAGGCATGGGAAGGCAGGCATTGGAAATAGGACGGGTCGCTGTCAAACTCATTTTGACGATATATGATTTTGAAGTTCGATATAATAGGACGTTCGGCAAGAAATAACATACGTTTCACCCGATATCATTGATGTTCTTATGGGTCATTTAAATATTTCTTGCTTGTAGTTAATTCTCCGCCGGGCTCTTAAACTCTTGCGCTTGCCAGGCCTGCTCGCTTCACAATCGAAATCGATCTGTTATCCAACCTAAACTAGCCGTACCAGGTGGCCAGTTAAGCTATATGTGATTGAACAGTAGGACCTGCATGCAATTGCATCGAATTCGTGTAGTTTTACATCGTAGCCTCGAATCCACCCTTGCACCAGCATGCAACATCTAGCTATAGCACCAGCCTTTTCCCATCGGGATTCATCAACCCGCCGTTAACCGCATAGTGAACCAGCCCCAGTCCCAACTCTACTTAGTGTTTGCGGCTGGCCTGCATCACGAGTTGGGTATTCAAGAGGAAAATTCCGACCAGACCTTTCAACACAGGCTTTTGACTGATACTAATTGGCTAGGTGCTAGGAAGCTCAGCTCGGGTAGCTTGGGATTACGTAAATTATAGTCTCCTCTTGCCATCTCGGGCTTGAATATATGAATATCAGTCAAAATGTCAACTGCTTTGTTTGGGGTGTAGGCTTTCACGTCACAAAATTCTCAAAGTTATGAGAAGCTATTGCATGGGCCACCAACAGCTGTAAAGAAAGGCCCAATCGATTCAATTACATAGAAATACGGATCGCGGATATGTGGGTACGAGACTATACGGAGGCTCGAGAGCTAGTGTGTAGAGCAGGTGACCCTATTCGAAAGATAAAACCCAGCTGACCTAACCGTTAGGGAGCTGCGCATGGACTTGAAACTGGATTCGCATCGACAGTGTGCTTCTAAGTCCTAGCCGGGCCTCGGAGCAGCTAGCAGTCGTGGAGCGGGCCCACTAGTAGCGTGCGGAACGAACCGTTTACTTTATACGAAGCTTCGAAGGTCACTCTATTATTTGTCTTTTGACAGAAAACAAAATTTAAAAACCCGTTACCCGAATCCCGAGCTAGCTCTCGCGTTCGCCAAGGACCTTAGAATACCGTGCTATAGTACTAGCAAATAAAGTTTTAGTTATAATTGCGCTATAGACTATAGTAGTATATGACTTCGCCTTGCAGCTCGACGATATACAAACGCTGATCCACGGAAGCTAGGAACGGGGCGACAGATTCAGCTAGTCGGTTATATAGCTCGTGTCAGAGTTCCTTCAATGCTTCGAGCTGGGTCACTATCGCCTCTAAATCTCAATAAAACCGATCAAAACACAGATTGAAGCACCATTTTGACACTATAAAAACCACGAAACAGGATAACTGCCACAGGATCCTAGGAACTAACAACTTGAAAACCTCGCAATGCAATATCAATGCACAGCCAACCACGCACCCCGATCCCCAACGGCACCACCCCCCAAATGGTTTAGGTAAGTCGAGCTACTCAGAAACCAACATCTAGAGCTGCAGGCCTAGCTCTCTCATCGATATACATAGTATCCAGCCGGGCGGCGCTGCTCAGGAGCGAGCTCCACAGCATCCCGAGGTTGAGATTCTTGGTTTTCAATCCTCCACTTCTTCTCCCTTCTGTAACGAATCCAAAGCCAGGATATAATCGCTAGTGAGACTGTAACCATCACTACTCCGGCTATGATGACTGGGTCGGGTCTCGATGGTTGTAGTCCGCTTACATCTCGTGGGCGTATCGCCAGGTATCCTAGCGCAAGGATAGTCATTCCGAACAAAATGCACTGTATTATAGTGTCGACTCCCAACGCTGACGTAGGACCTAGCCTCGAGGCTAACGTAGGACCTAGTCTTGCTTTCTCCGACGAGTATGTACGAATCGATAGGACAGGGTGGCTATAGCTTCTACAAAAGTTAGTGAACGTATTCTAAAAATTATACTTAAAATTCTGATATATACCCTAAGACCGGTGCGCCTAAGCCTAACCAATTAACGCGAGTTCTTGCCTTCTTTTGTTCAATTAATATTATTTGAACCTCTCGGTAAGAAATAGGGCTCGTATTTTACCGCTAACCGGCTGTAGGATCAGAACTAATTCGAAGATTTACTCCCCAGACTAAAGATTTACAATGTATATAATATTTTGTACGGGGTGTCTTAATCAAGAGAATTGAGAAGGTTAAATAAGAAATATCACATTCAAGTCCCAGGGCCGAGTATATACAAGAAAATATTTTTGTCTAAAAAGTGGCAGCGTTTTTTTCAAATATCAAGCATCCGCAAAAGTCCACAGCGATACCGTAAGTCTAACTGGGACACCCTCGAGCACAAGATTAACTTGAGCCAGATAGGATCATGCTCTCGGTCCAGTAGTCTGGTGGTCCGGTTCACAAACGTGATGCACGTTGCCTAAGTGTGGGCCAGGCACCTCGCTAGCGCTTCCTTACCTCGCTTTCAGACCTGTGTTACAAGACTGCATCTGTGTAACATCACCTAAAATTACCACAACAACACTTGTCAGGGTTCAAATTCAAATTCAGGGTCGGAATTTCTCATGCAGGACCGCATCTTCAAAACCGCTATTGTCCAAGTAAGGATAATTACATTACAATTTCCTAGATTGAGGTACCACAGAACTGACACTATGCGATGCTATGGATACTAGAACATACAGAGACAAGGATATATGGCATACAAATTTTAAAAAACAAAAAACAAAAAAACACCAAAACCTATCGCAATGCCTTGGGGTAGGCTGCGCAGGAGACAATCGTAATATTGCGTTAGAGAAACGAAAGACAAAAGATCCAGTAAATGTATCCGGCTCCCCCAAACCCTCAAATCCGCCAGATCACCCATGGCTCACTCCTTCAAACTAATTACTTCAACATACTTCCCCCCCTCCTCTGCTCATTTACCTAACTCCTGTACTTTTTCTTATAAATATACCATCCGACGACCGCAAGGATGATTATAAATGATCCGGGTACGAATACAGCGAAATATAATCCGATACCATCCAAACCGCGAGGTTGCAGAGTGTGCGGGGCTCTCTCTACAAGTCTGGAACCTGCCGAATTCATAGGTGGTTGACCGGGGCATTGGGTTTGTGACGTCTTTACCAACGTTGAAAAGGACGTTGGGCTTGACTCTAGTGCCGACTGCGTGGTGTCGCCGACAGTCTTCGTGTTGAGGGCCCCGTGGGTAGTTTCCCCGACATCAGAAAGTGGTGATGCGTTTTGGCGACGATAGCGACGGGTGGTCAGGGGGACAGGAGAAGAATCTTCATGGCCCGTGACCGAAGTGCCGGTAACTTTTGCCATGATGGCAACGAGGTCTTCAGAATTGGTCGGGGTCCCGATCACGGCTGTGCTATTGGATTCGGCGGTGCGTGACTCAGAGCGTTTCTCATGCACCTCAGTGCTAGCGCTTCGGCCAGCTGGGATTCGTGCGATCATGGTGAAGTACCCGGGGGCTTTTGATGGACGAGTGCTCGAAGGTTGTACGGATTAAATTGGGGGGTTTGATATAAGTTATACGAATGAGGGTTAACCGGGTCCCAGCAGGTTTAATTTAGATAAGAGGCTAGCAAGGGTTCTGATATATATCTTGGAGCTTGTGGTTTGCAAAATTTAAAGCTTGTTACTGTTGTGGAACCCAAGAGGGATGCTTGGTGCTTGCGAGAGTGAGACTAGAGACAGAGAAAAATATTGTCCTTATATAGATCATTTGGTCGTAATATCAGTTGGAGCAGATAACTCATACACTCCAATTTGGCCCAAGAAAATGAAATCGATCTGGAGTATCAGGACCCATTAATTTGATTCTACCCACGGAACCTCAAAACGAGAGCAAACACAATCTCACAGCTAAAAACTTTTTAACAAACACTATATAAGCTTCTAAAATCTAAATTTGAATCGGAAGTTTGTAGTTGGGTATCAGATCTACTCTCGTTTGGCCGCGGGATGATCCACGACATGGGTATACGTATCTACAATCGATCACCAGCAGGGTGGTAAGTTAGCGCCCGGCCCGGCGAATTTTGCGAGCCAAGTCTGTCGTCTAGATTCAATGCAAAACGACTCTTGCGATGTTAGTCATGATACAAGCAATCTTAGTAGTCGGGCCTAGCCTCGGCCTTGAATAGCTTGTTCACGTCGATCTATCGCGGCGTATGTGGCACCAAAGTTTCAAACCCATTGTAGCCATTGGCCACGGATTACACAAGCACTTTGTTCCTGGTAGGGCAGGCCCTCAGGCCGTTCCTTGGCTTGGATTGTTCCCGCAGGTTGTCGAGGGAAAGTTAACCTAGAGCTTTGTTGGTCTGGGAGTCACTTACCTGCATACAACAAAGCCTTGTCCAATGCACGATCAACTATTTGTGGCTGACCGACTATCTCGTCAAACTAACAAATTACAATCGGATATATCAAATTTCATGGTGCTCAAAAATGATATATTTTTAAATTGAAGCGTGTCAAAAATTTCGGGATATGATTGTATCGACAAAAAATGCATTCCAAAGAAGGCTTCGCGACAGGCATCAGCAGATACAAATAGCGGCGTTATTGACACCATACAAAGGCAAACAAGGGGTCTCAGACTGGTTGGCTTTGCGCCGCAAGGTCTAAATCATATAGATCTCAGTCCAGCCGAGATGTTGCTAGCTAAAAGGATCATCCCTTTCTCCTTCCTTCTCACCTCGAATTCCAACGGCCTTCCTCAAACCCCCCTCCCATCCTGCAAACAAATGCAGCTACCCCAAGCGCACAAAGAAGCGTCAACCCGCAGATGAATACATTCGCGATCCCAACAACCCTTCTCACAACCTCGAGTTTGTCTGATCCACCCGTACCACATTCCCACCAACAAACTCCGGATCCAAGGATACAGGACCTCCTGCTATAGTCACAGGCTGCGATTCCGGTTTCAGGGCTTTCGCTTTCCGTCGTCGTATGAGGAGTAATATTACCAAAATGGCAATGATTACGACTAAAGCAATCCCTATCGCTAACACAACGATGAATGATGCGGAAACGCTTCTGGATTGTAAAAATGTATCTGGGGTGCTCCAGCTAGACTTGTCCTCTGAGGAGGTGAATTTAGGAGGTATTTCCGTCCTAGGTGTGGCAAGAGGGTCCGTGCCAGAGATTTCAATCGTGGCCGTGTCGGTCGTCAATGAGGATTGAACAACAGTGTTTTCAGGTGGCGTCGGGGTAGCCATAGTTATAGTGGTTGCAAAGATATAACCATCTATCGTGACGCTTTTAGTAGAGACCGAAGGAGTTGGCTGTCTATTCCCGTTTATTTAAAGTTAGCTCTTAATCTAGGATTGCGGGTTTCTTATTGCGGGGGTCTAACGTTATAGAGCGAGCGACTGTATCAATAATAGTTCGAGGTGGGCTAAAAACGTCTGCTTGACGCCTCCGAAGCGCATGAATATTATGGAGATTGCGCATTTTTTCTAGTTTTGGGTGGCCCATGAGTATCTCGAAAGATATCAAAAGATTAAATGATAGTTCGAACGAGTGTATTTGGGATTCCAGAATTGAAGCTTCAACCGAATAGTGCAAGGGCGCACTTGGGATCGCCCGATATATATATCGAGATAACCGGTTGTATCTTCTAGGCTCCTAGAATGCAATACAGCAGATTGTATACTAAGTGAAGACGAATGGACAAAGGTCCAAAGTTCGTCAAATAGCTATCGATATATCTGCAAGTGAAGTATATTCGGGAGGCCGATGCAGGGTATATATGCAAGGGCCGAAGAGCGAGAAGTTGCAATTTTTCTGCCCCCCTTCCTCATAGATTCCATCCATAGCTCCGGCCTCAATCTAGCTTTGATAGGTCCCCCCCGCTATACTAACGTGGCTAACTTGAACGGTACACATACCATGCACTGCACATATCGTGCCATAGATCGTTTATCCTAATAGTGTAGGTACATGTATTGTGAATGCCATGGTTACCCTTCATTCGTTCATGCAAGAAAGTCCTAGCTATCGGGACTTCCCACATCGCCCTATTGGCGTGCATGCACACCCTCCCTGGTTCGAAACCACATGACATGATTGCCCAGATATTATCAACCTTCGAGGCTCAAATATGCAAAGACCCCTTGATACATGTCGAAAAAAACCCCTTCCCAGGGAACAATAAGTACAAACGGCGCCACAAAGACTTGGCCAGCCCGTCCGGGTCCACTCGAAGATACAGGGTTACCGCCCATGGATTGCATTGTATGGATGTATTTTGCAACCTGCCCGCCATTTCTACAACATGTTGTGATGTTCTAAAAAGGGTATCACAAACATATTTGCTGCAGGGGTTCCCTTTCCCCTCCAAGGTTAAATCTCATTGGTGGGGTTGGGCGACTCAAACACTAGATCGCATTGATCTTAATTGTGTAACCTAATTAAACCCGGATGCAGACAGGCACCGAAAAGCGGCCTGAAGGCCTTGCAGCTGAGGACGTTGTCTTCACCCTCCTGGTAGGTTTTCGAAAATCCGAGAGAGATAATAGGTGGAGCAACGTTGACGAAGACTCACGAGGCCAAGGAAGCAGGGGGAGAGTGTCACAGGTTTTATCGATTCGGAGAATTTGGTGAACCTCAACCCTAGTTGACGTTGGTTAGCTCTGTGCTACGGGTTCGAGTGCCAACCCTCGCAGCCTTGAAGCTCAGCATGAAGAGGCGTTTTTGATGTCACAAATAGTAACTATCGGCTCCCAAAGTTGATATTATATCAGATGAAATAAGATACATGGATGCAGGATTCGAGATTGGAATGCCCTTGCGAGCGCGAGCGACATTTCGCAAAAGGTGTATCGACCGTTATCTTAAACATTTGCGGAACTCGATTGGGCCCCATTGGCCGTCTTCCTGCTCCGATCCTCTAGCTCGATAGTAGATATAGCATCTTTCATGGCCCCGATGTCTCTGGTCCCATACGTAGAGTTTTGGTCCGAGTCCATATGCATAATCGGGGCGTTATCATTGAGACTTTCATGTGCATCGGTTCCACCAATGCTATCCGTCCCAAGACCACCTTCTTCTAAGCCTGGTGTTTCGCGCTCCCTTCTTCCCTGCCTTTTACGCATTATCCATTGTCGAAATCGTATGCCGTTTCGTATAGCTAAATCGTCTAGTTTTTGTTGTACGCCGGTAGCGTAGAGGAGTGCTTGAATGATGAACCAGATGATCAAAAGCCTGACTACCTCTCCAGATAGCAGTCCTGACTTTGGCGGACTATCCCCTTCAGCGCCTTTATATACTGCCAACAAGCAATCAGTATAACTTCTATTAGAAGCTGGGACTAAAACCCCCTAACAATTTGTTCTAGTTAAAATGGGTTTATACCAGTATTATCCGTCTTAGGAACGATCATTTTCGTAGGTAGGCAGATGTATTGGAGAAGTGGGATATGTGAGTTCTTGCGGGGCTACAGAAAAGGCCGACCGATATGCTGGTGGTCATTTTTTATATGGTCGATGCCATGACTTCAGGCTATATCAAGATCTATATAAGATGTCACTCCACTTCTTTGTTTGCTTGCTGCCTTGCCTTAACGTTGTCATGCATAAGCTTCGGTCGGTCGACATTCTTCGGATTCATGTCGAATCGAAAGCCAAGCGAACCAAGACCTCGTAATGAAAGCCTTCCGGGCTCCGTTCTCGTCCCTCCGAAGAATAGCACCCTTAAATATTGAATACGGAAATCCATCACAAACGGGCCGAGAATACTTCAAACATTCAAGAAAGAGCATGTGTGTACAGACGTATACACACGAGAGAATTAATGAATGTTGGAGCTAGGCCAAGAGGGCATGACATCAGACGGCGGCCACGTTCGTCCCATGTGTTAATTAATCCCATATCGATGCCCATATCGATAAAGAATGTTCCCACGCGGCGAGGCGAGGAAGCGACGATACCCGAGACCCCGATTCAAGCATGACACCTTGAGGAGGTAGATTGCGACAAATTGAATTGCGACGGGCTGAGGTGCCACCACCAGCAACCAAACGATACCGCGATAAGTTAAGTTCATGGGACTGCAACCAAAGAAAGGGTCAGCCCAATGCCACCCCACTCTTGCGTCGGGCCTCAGGAAAGTGGTTCGTGGTGCTCATGTTTGAATGCCGGCCTCTCATTCGCCAATATGCAGTGCCATCCCGGTCCAAGATGTCGTATCTCTCTTTTTTCTCTATGCAGAGTACATTTTCCGCTCTGTCGCCCGTATTATTTCCTCTGTCGTCGTCGGCGGTCGGCTGCTGTCGTCTGGTGTTTCTCATGCAGGCGAATTCAACCAGACAGAGAGGGGAAGTTGAGGTCGAGAAAATAGCTCCCCCACAGCTAAGTCCTGCCTGCAGCAGCGCCGCCATAAAAGGGCAAAGCAAAGGCAAGGCAAGTCAAGGCATACGACACCCTGCTGGCTCGTGACACTCTGGCGGAGCGGACAAAGTACCTAAATCGCTGATAGAAGACACTTAATATAATTAGAAAAAAAAAAAAGATATCCCGCCATCGCCGAATGTAATGTTATACAAACACCGTCCTCCACTGGAAATAGGAAGTTTTGAATCGAAAAAGGATGAGAGCCAACTTACTTGTGCTCGCCTGCTTTGCTGCTAACGCCAGTTCGCTTTCAACCAGCTAATTAACTAGCCGACGCGGCATCTCCTAACAAAACGCCATTCTGCAGAGCCCAGAATTAAAACAGAAACAGAAACACCGTCCGACAAACATCGGAGCAAGAACACCCCTTCAACCTCCTCCTCTTCCCCCCCTTCGCTCGACTAACCATCGGTCCGGACCGTACCCGTCGCCACTGACGACGAACACGACCACAGGACAAGTCGATGGCCGGCGTCATGGATAGCTTCACAGGCTTCCCGCCTGAATCCGGTGCCGGTTCCTTGCTTGCTTTCGCTGACGATGACCCGGATGGCGGAACACACCCTCCACGATGGTCCTCCTTTATCGGCATCGTCATTTCGATCATTGGAAACATTGTCATCTCGTTCGCCCTCAACATCCAGAAATACGCACATATCAGGCTTGCACGGGCTAAGTCGTTACGGCTACAAGAAAGAAAAAAGTACAAACGTCGAAGAAGGAGACGGAGAAAGCTGCTAGCTGCCAACAAGGGTGCTGCCAATGGGAGGAATGGAGCTAGCACCGAGACTGATGGATTGCTGCACCCTCCTGAAGGCAACGGACATCCAAATGGAGTCGAGAACGGTGAAGAGGAAGATCTAGAGGGCAGCTGGATTTCCACCGATACCTACGATAGTCCCGAAGGTGAAGATAGTGGACGGGGTAGAGCTCTGGTAGAGGAAGACGAAGACCAATATCTTCTCGAATCGCCAGAACGCTCGCCAAACAAGAATGGCGGAATAGGAGCCGCACCGCCTTATCTAAGATCGAAGTGGTGGTGGACTGGGATTATCCTGATGACCATTGGAGAGTGTGGGAATTTTTTGGCCTATGGTTTTGCGCCAGCTTCGATTGTGTCTCCACTTGGAGTTGTGGCTTTGATCTCCAATTGCTTGATCGCACCCCTGATGCTTAAGGAGCCTTTCAGGAGGAGAGATCTACTAGGAGTCGTCATCGCCATCTTCGGTGTCGCAGTCGTGGTTTCCAGCTCTCAACCGAAGGAAGAAAAACTCACACCCGGCCAGATATGGTGGGAGATTACTCAGACCCCATTCGAGGTCTACTTCTTCGTCACCTGCACTTTGATAGTGGTTCTGCTCTATCTCAGTGGCAAGCACGGCTCCAGGTTTATTCTCATTGACCTGGGGCTCGTCGGATTATTCGGTAAGTCACTTACGGCTCTCCCATATCATGGAATATATGTACAGATGCTAACGATTTTCACAAGGTGGTTATACGGCTTTGGCGACGAAGGGTGTCTCGTCTCTTTTGTCGAGCTCTCTTTACAAAATCGTCACCTATCCACTTTTCTATCTTCTCGTCTTTATCCTCGTCCTCACTGCTGTTTTACAAATCAAATATCTGAGCAGGTCTCTTCAACGGTTCGACTCGACCCAAGTTATACCTACTCAATTGTACGTCTACATGCCCCCACTAAAATTGTTTGACGCAATCATTAGCTAATTTGTTCCCTAGCGTTCTTTTCAACATCTTCACCGTCACCGGGTCAGCAATTCTCTATCGCGACTTCGAGAAGGCAGATGCCCCAAGGTTCATTAGGTTCCTGATCGGCTGCTTCCTCAACTTCGCAGGTGTTTACTTGATCTCAAGTAAACGTGAGCGTAACTACGAATCCGACTACGATTCTACAATTTCCGAGACCGAAGATGAACACCACTTCGACTCCGACCACCCGATCATGCGGGTATCTTCTATCGACAATGCCCCATACTCAGACCATCCACGTACGTCCCTTCAACCCGGGGCGCCGTCCACCCGACGGGACTCATCAATCCGCTCCACAAACTCTTTCCGTCGCACCCAAATCCCAGCCCAACTCCACTCTCCCCCAAACGAGACATCTCCTCTCTTACCACCTGTCAAAGCTTCCCTTGATGACATCCATAGCCCTCTAACCCCAACCGTATCGCGTAGCCCTTCCCGCCGTCGCCCCGCGCCAATCTCCACAACACCGGTCGCTACGCCACCCTCGGCCAGCAACCCGAACCGTTCTTCCTTCTCGCTCCTAACACCCGGCCCGCTATTTGTGGGCTACCAACTCCAAGCCGTCGTTGCAGATACTCTGAAACGGGGCGTCGATCACATACTCGAAGAAGACCCCCTCTCGCCTCATGAGATCGCCACAGCCGCAGCCCAATCAGGTTCTCTTCGCGATAAAAAGGTTAGAAAAGTCAAAAGTGTCGGGGCAAGCCTTGGGGGTTGGTTACGCGGTGAATCGCCAAACATTTTGCCCACTACTTCAACATCTAAGAATCGTAGAAAACGAGCAGGGACGATGGACTCATCTTCTGATCTTAACACGAGGCAGTCGATACGAAGTCGACTTACTCGGTCTGGGAGTGGAGCTTCAGCGAGTGTGAGCGGGCCCAGCAGTAGTTCAAATAACGGAGTTCATCGATACAGTCAATATTCAGATGACTCCGTGGTGGCGGATCCGGCGAGGAGGAGAACGATTGCCGTTGGGGAAGGGGCAGCAGATGAGGAGAGGAGGGTAGATCCAAGGAGGCTCAGTGGTGGGGTCGTTGAAACGGTGCTGGAAGGTGGAGATGCGCCATTACCGGACCCAAGGACTACATCAAGGGCAGACGAGAGGTGATGGGGCCTCGGGGAGCCTATTGCTGCTCTTTCCTTCTTCTTTTTTTTTTATCTAATCAACGAGAATTCGCTATCTATTTTGGGTACTAGGTTGGGGTTCATTTTTGACTTGAGTTTAGCATGTTTATCTACCATTTCCTTGCTTGCATTCTTTTCTTTTTTTTTCCCCTTTAAGCATCTTTTAGAGACGGGTACGCAATTTTTTTGTAATATTACTTTCATTCTGCATTTGATCTTTCTCTTTTAGCTGGCATAGTTGTTTCTTGTCGGGATTTCATATATCATATGCCATACTACCCAGCATTCCTTAGCTTACCTTGCCTTGAAGCCATACCCATTTTTATGTTCCATCGAAATCAGGATTATCGTATGAGGAAAATATTGTTAGTTGACTTTTGCGGGTCGGGTGGAGATGGTATTTCAATTTCCATGTGAAAACCCACATATTCTAGCCTCTTCGTACATCAATCTATAGCGAAATGGGTAGCTCCTATGCTAACTTAGAGGTAGTCCAGTTCGAAGACTCAGAGGTATTGGTATGTGAATAACCCCACCGTGCTATAACATTAAACGGTGGTGTAGTTCTATTCCATATGATTCTGTAGCTTGGTTGATACCATCGTCCACAACGGCTTGGTGCTCAAGGCTCGGTCAAGAGTACGTGTTGGTATGTGGTATTTTGTCAGCTCCAGACGTTTTCCTGGCGCTTAGTTAATTAAGCATTCGTTATCAGTGCATGATGTTAGTCTTAGGGCTGGCCAATTGGTGGACATTGGTATTGCGTATTGCTAACTAGTCACCCGCGGAGACATGGAGTCGGATATTCGCGAGAGAGACTTGTAGCGGTTCCGGCAAGCGGTGGCGCCTTACGTTTACGTTGAATTATACCAAGTTGGAAATTTGATAATATCAATTAGCCTTCTCCTGCGAACTCGATAGCCTTGAATCGAGTTCATGCACGGAATCGTAGGGATACTAGGGGAAAATTAGATAAGTTTGAAAATTCGAAAATGCCATGCATAAACTTTGAAATCACAAGCCTCGGGTTATAGATCCAACTTGACCTCGACAGCGAGCTTAACCGAGTTAGATATCTAGAATAATCATTGGTGTGACCTCCAGACTAATTGATACCTGTCCCGGATTATTGACATCTTGGACTATTGATATCTTAGAAGATGTTATCGATCTTTAAATCCATTACTAATTCAGCACTTACGTCGTACTCGCAGTAGTCGACCTGCCGTTTCTAATCTCGCAATTGTGATTTGCAATTCGAATTTGAATTGCGAAAAGGAATATATCAAGTCCACCAAGGCTATAGGTATGGATTGTTGATCGTGAACCATATATACCAAAGCTTTCGCTCTATATATGGCGGACTGGTATACAGGACTAATTTAACAGAATTCAAGACATCGCGGGCCGTTCGACCAAAGGAGGCCGGTTTACCAATATCCATTCAGTCTCCCGCCAAATCACAGAGTGAGGTTGCGAGCATAGCCACACGAACGTATCACGGATTCTAAATACTGTGTGTGCGTGTCGATGCCTCAGGGGTAAATGGAGATATCGAACTCGGAATCGATTCGTGTGACTCCAAACCCAATCAACGTTATATATACAGTCGTACAGATTCCCCGTTTACCGGTCCGTGAAGTACATAGGTAGTTTTCCTTGTCGCGCTGGTCTTTAAATCTTGGTGACATTCAATCAACAAAAGATGACCTTCAGAAAGAAAAAAGTCATGATCACATAATTTACTTCCTACCTTCCAGAATTGCACTCTCCAAGGTTGATCCTCGCCAAAACCCTCGTTTCTAAGATGTTTATATAGATGCGCAATTAGGGCCTAGATCTAACCTACCCCCTTACACCACGTGAAAAAACGGTGATAAAGGATGTCGTGCATATAATAGCCACAGAAGCAGGTACACTGCACTGTAAGTAATGCGTCCAAACCGGCATTGACCATGTTCCTCCCAATTTTTCTGAAAACGAAAAAAAAAAAGATAGGGCCAAAATGTAAACAAAAAGACGTCAAGAGGTAATCCACAGGAATAAGGTGCTTACGGGCGTCGGGAAATGAAACGGAAGCGAGCATGGGGGGGAGGGGGGATGTTTCGTTCCTGCGTCATGTCAAAGCTCCTGGAGCTTCAACCTGCATACAATATCTGTACCGTGGACACTATTTTGCATTCGATCGGTGGTAGAGATGATCTTCCTGTGGGGACTGTGGGCTCATCGACGCATTATCAAATGTAATCATTACATGCTCCTGATATAATATTGACGGCATCGTCGTCAATGCCGTCTCGATTTAAATTCAGTCACAGATACAAAGCTCAGTGACCTCAACACATTTCCCCGCAACAAACCGTCGTCGCAACTTTCCCGTTACATCGAGAAATTACCCAATTAGGAAATCTACAACGTAAACAACAACGCGCTGCAGGATCCCTGCTCGAGGCCAAGAAAAAAAACGCGTACCGAATTTTTTAATCCCTGCAATTTGTGATGGTGGTGTGGAGTCTCATCTATAATGGAAACGGTAAACCCTTAACATGAGCGAACAATCAGTTTTGGCATGTGCCAATCTTATCAGGCTTTTTTTTAGAGGGGAAGCAGAGAGTGGGAAAGAGAGAGGTTTGGGGTTGAGAGATTGAAGATTGATGGTCTGGATCTTGAGAGCAAAAGTGGGTATGTCATCGTGAAGTCAACCTGTTGTCAGGCTTTTTTACGAGATCTTCGAATTTCCACTCCTTTTTCCCTTCCGGGGCGCGGACGCGAAGGGTGGGAAAAAAGTATTCTGCAAGTCTTCAGAATGAGGGGAGAAAGGGTGTGGGAAATGAAACATTATGTCATGAGGGCAATTGCAGTGCGATCTGTGCAGTCGACGCGTCTTTTTTTGGCCTCTGTGGCCGATGGAGGGCCTGGTGACCCATATTTTAGGGTTTCTGAGGCTTTTGGGAGACGGGACACAATTCCGTCTTTTCGGTCTGGAATACCCTTCGCCGACCCGTGTTTATGGTCAGGATGGGAGAGGCTTTTTGGAAAAAAGTATATTGACAGATATGCCATAACTATATCTGTTAGCTAGAATATGTTGGTTATCTGTGCTTAAGCATGTAGTTGGACTGTTGGGGGTTTGGAAACGAAAGTTTCAGAAGCATCATTGGACTTTTTCGCGAATCGAGGCTTCTTGAGAAATTTCTTCGATTGGCTCGGTCTGTTGCGTATTTCCTGCATGCACCATCGCAGACGGGGGTAGAGGATATCATGAGTGTGCATGCACATACCTCATCGGGATCAAGAGGCTTCGGGTGGAGACTGTGGGAGTTAAGGCAGTAATCTCGAGCTGAGGTTGTGCTGCAAGTCATACATCGAGGAGCTCGGGGGGAGACTGTCTTTCCGATGCATCCTTCACAAATATAGAAGAGACAGTCAGAGGAACATGCAGGATTTCTTGACTGATATCAAGATAATTGTGCCTGTTCCAAGGAAGAAAAAAAATGTGATACCTCGAGTCGAGCGTCGCATTGCATTGATGCAGGTTGTTTTTTTCGTCCCCTTCCCTGCTTGTCGAAGGAAATTTTTGGCTTTCTGGTATCGTATGATATCAACAATACACACCCTAGCAAGGACCCTTTCCGAGGGTTTCTCAAAACTAGGGATCAAGGCTTCACCCTGAAGCTAGAAGTCCTCAATGTTGACATTGCCGTTTCCGCGTTCCTGTGCCCTCTGGCTTCTCCCTCCCGTTAGTTAATTAGTAGATGTTGGCCGTATTCCGTAAATATCTCTGTAATAAGAAGTGTCGCTATAGACGTGGGCCAGGGAGAAGAGGCTATGCCTCGATGGACAAAACCTCCCCTCCACAGAGTGCCATAACCAAGCGTACTGTGCAGTAGTGGCCAATTGACAGGTGCAGGCACCAGGGTGGAAGCCTCCAAGGGTTCTGGAGTTTTCTCTCAGTGATTTCCCCTCATTGCACCCTTGGTCATGGGGTAGGAAGTCTTCAAATTTGCGCACACGCAGAACGAGAATAGAGGACCGCCCTTGCCCTTGGAAGGGAAAACAGGCCAGGTTGGTGGGGAATTCGAGCGATTCGTTCATGAAGCGCATGCCGCCGACAGGAAAAGAAAAGAAAGGGCTAAATTTCCTTTTTTTTTTTTCTTCTTCCCCCAGCAGACGGGCGATAGAACAGAGTGGTAGCCGTTCGAAGGGAGGGTACGAGTGAAGGGCCCTCGTCCACTGCAATTGGCGGTGCCTGCGAGTAACAGTACGTAGGCTTCCCGCACACTCATTAACAGGATATTCCCCTCATCTTGGACTTTATTCCCTAAACATATCCCCTTTAGTCCCTCCAGTTAGCCAGACCGAAGTGAACCGACCTGGCAAGATATCTCCGACTTCCCTCTCTGCGATAGCGAATTTGGATAATTAATTAGTGGAGGCCGCTTGGACCTGCTGCTTTGGCTGTGATTTGGCAGGAAAGAAGACAATACGTGTTAGGACGCCGTGATTGGAAAGGCTTGTTGACATTTGTGGGGACTTCCAACGCACAGCACAAATCACTTCCTGTCAACTCCATCAACCTCAACCTCATCACCAAACCATCAACCATCAACCATCAACCTCCTCTTCATCTTCACATCAACTTCAACTTCATCACCTCCCGACTCCTGAACTGCCTGTGGTAATATATACTCCCATCCGACTCTAAGAAAGGACTTCCTGGCTATAGTTCTGCCAGCGACAAGAATTCGATACCAGCGCCACTTGTTCTCCGCCTAAATTCGCGTACTTCTGTCTCCCTCAACCAGACCGCGCCAGAAGAATTCTTTGGACCAACTGCCGTTTTGTCGCCAATACAGGTCCCAATGTTGCTCCCGTCTGTTCTCCCTTGCGAGAACGCCTTTCGTGCCAGTCGTTCTCGGACGGCTGCTCGATCGCAGACTCAGCGACATGCGACTTCGTTAATACCGTGCCACGCCAACATTGGATTGGGACTTTCGATCGCAAATGGCGGCGCGGGATCCCTCACTCCCCGCAGCGAAAGAGTCGCAAACACCACTGCAGCCCTAAATCACCTTCTTTCTCTTGATAAGACGCCATCGGTTTATTCGACGGGTGCAATCACCAAAACGCGATACGGCAAATCTGCCCTTGCGACACCGACACCTTCTAGGACACCCAGCCCGCAAACGCCCTCCAAACGGATCATACATACGCGATGGACGACCCCTGCAGACGATAGCGAGACCGATGTCCCGACTCCCCGCGCTGCGACATCTGGAAATACCTACACATACACGATTGTCACGCGCAATAACAAGCGAAAACGAAATTCCTCGGCTGATGAATGCTCCACGCCACGTCAAGCCCATCCGTTCATGACTCCGATCCAACTCGGCACGCCGGCAGTCTGTCCTCCAGCGCCAAAGATAGAGTCTTCGCTTTTCCACGGTGATTCTGACGATGAGATGTTGGACGACCCATTCGTTACACCAAAAAGGACCCGTATCCGTGGTCCCACTTCCAAACGTATCTCGACTACCCGACGAAACCTAGGTCCCTGGAGCGAAGAGGAAGACAAACAACTCGTCGGAATGGTCCTGGCAAAGATGCGACTATCGGAGCGTGATTGGGTCGAGTGTGCCAACACGATCGGACGAGACGGTTTGAGTGTCGGCCAGCGATGGAAGGACCTCGTTGAAGCCGGCAGTGTCGGACTGATCAACGAAAAACGAAAAGAGGAGAAGATTAAGCGCGCTAGAATGCAAGGCAACGGAAGAGGCCGACTCGAGCCGTTGACGCTAAGACGTAGTGGCAGAGTCACCAGGGGTATCCAGCGACGGTAAACGATAAAATCCACGTGTGCCGACGGCAGCAAATTAATAACTTGTTGCATATGGATATTTCTTGCACTCATATGGCTTTTTTTTTCCGATTCATGCATGCATATATATATTTCCGCTTTCATCTACCAACGGAGTTATAGGGCGGAGTACGTGGGGGAGTTCTCTTTTTTTTCGGGTCGGCCTACATCGCATCATCATACAGTTTACTTTTTTCCCCCTTCTATCTTACCATCTCCTATCAACCCTTCACCTTCTATCCATCTACTTCTCACGGCACAAGGTTTTGAAAACCCGCCGCCATCGCTACCAGTTCGACGCCTTTGTTTTTGTTCTTTTTAATTGGTCCGCTCGATTTCCTTACCTATTCTGTAACAATATTGCTTCCCGTCTCTGCATCGTCGCTTTTTTGCTTTCATTGCTCCAGGAAACCTGTAAACCTATTGATACCCATATCCCTTTCCCGCGCCTTTTGTTTGTTTTTTGTTCCCTTCCACTGTAACGCTTAGCTGCTCACAACATCTGGAGTAGGCTATTCTTTATTCTCCTGTGCTGGTTTTTTTTCTCTTTTGCTCGCCTAAAACGGGTTTCTTTCTAAGTTGAGTACGGTTGTCGTTTTTGATGTCGATTCGTTCTGTCGTTCTGTCTCTCGCTGCCGCTGCCGATTGCCCTGCGCCTGGATTCCGGATGTCTTCTGAGGATTACATCCCGACATTCCACTCTCTACAAATTTCCTTATGTCTTTGTCATCATGGAGAGGACCTCATACAATTGGCCTCTACTCCACGTTCACTATATTTCCTTTGTTCAAGTTCTGCTTTTTACTATCCGCGCAACAGAAGGCACCTATGGCAAGCATGCGAGCAGAACAGTCGGACCTGACGTCTTTGAAATCACCCCTACTCATCGAGATTCGAAAACCTGGATTTGGCTATTGACAAGAAGAAGAATACCCAAGCGCAGATATATCTTGTTTCTTTCTATTCTCTATATATCCGCGCGCGTATCAACACCTGTCTGCTTTTTTTCCCTCCTTCTTTTCTTGTCATTCATTCCCTTATTTTCCTTATTACTACTAGTTAATTACTCCCTTCGCCGCTTTAAATCCTTGTCTAAAGGCGTTTTTACCCATGTGCGCTTCTTTCTGTTTTTGGTTGTTTAGAAGAGGGCGACGTTTATACTTCTCTTCACTTCCGCTTTTGCCTCGTTTCCAGATTTCCTTTTTTTTTTTTTTTTTATTTTCCTTTTTCTCTAACCTTTTCTACCTTTTCCGTTTTACGCTGTTCGTATTTGTATGGAATTCCCCACGATAGATGGGTATATTCTCCATGCATACTAGGAGGAAGGAAGGAATCGTTTTTTCACGACCGTGGAGGGTGGAAATGCGAATCGAGACGCAGGAATACCTTGTGAATAGAACAACCAGAAAGAACTAACTAAATAAATAAATAAATTAAATAAACTGCCTAAGATTTACCGAGTTTTTTATATCCGCCGTGCTAATGCCATGCTTACTTACCTATACTAAGCCACATCCCTCGTGAGGATTTGCAAGGTTGATTGCGAATTCGCCATTTGTTTATAGTCAGCCCGCTGCGTAAATCCCCACGTGCAAAGTAACGACAGACGAACGCATCGATCAACATCTCTAAAACATCACCAACAGTCACAAAGTCTCCTCTCCTTTTATCTCTTCTCGAATGTGATAGCATGCACTGGCGACTACGACAATACCGCGGGACGAGAACATAAACATAAGAATTGACACCTTTTGTAGATACACTGGTACGCAAGTAAGAGGATACAGAAACACCATTAAAGTCACCTACATGTACGGGGGAGAGAGGAGAAGCAGGGGAGACGCATGGTTTCAACAATTCAATTCCGGTTCGTAAGTTTTTGTGTGCGCGTATGAGTATGGTCGAGGAGAGTCAACAGGGCAAAAAGGTAAAGGTGCCGTGGCTTCGGATTTCGGAGAGGAGGGTGGGCGGATATAAAATGTAGGACCGACGAGTAATCAAGCAAAAAGGAAACAACCTCACAAAGGAAAGAAACCCCATGGTTAAAGAAACTAATAAGAAAAAACAAAAAAACATAAAGAAATCCCTTCCCTTTCCTCATTAATTTGT
Source organism: Arthrobotrys musiformis (assembly GCA_036971715.1). Classification (NCBI taxonomy): domain Eukaryota; kingdom Fungi; phylum Ascomycota; class Orbiliomycetes; order Orbiliales; family Orbiliaceae; genus Arthrobotrys; species Arthrobotrys musiformis. The sequence continues at coordinate 628,131 of JAVHJL010000011.1, read as the reverse complement.
TGGATCGGATCGAATACAATATATCATTTCACGGTGCGTGTAACGAGACAAAGGAGAAAGCGAAAGGATTTTCCATCATATGAAGCGCTAGAAACGAAAGCATCTGGACGAACGAAAAGAAAGAGCATACGGGAGAATGCTATAGACACCTAGGGCTCCGGGTCCTGGGGGTTTTCGAACAGGAAATTTGCGGCCATTTCTTCATTCTTATCACATGCAAAGTAGGCTTGGATGACAACATCGCGCTCGAAACCGAGTTGGCAAAGCTAGAAGGCGTTAGCATTCGTGTATCATTGGTATTTTTATAAGAGGCTTCAACCTACCCTCTCGATTGCGTCTCTTTCCTCCTCAGTAACGTGAATGGCCAAACCGCCACCCCCAGCGGCGCCAGCAAGTTCCTCCTCGTCGACTCCTTCACTCAAAAGTCTCAAGAAGCCTTCAGGGTTTGTTGCGATCAATTGAGCAAGTTGAGGGTTGGCTGCGCCGACCTGTTGAAGAATCGGTTCGAGCATCTGTGGGTGTTCCTGAATAACTTGTCTTAGTTGCTGGAACTGTGGGTTATTGCGAAGGAAGTCGAGATTGGCACCACCACCGCCTGCGAGGGCAGCCAATGGATTAGCTGCGGAGCCTCCACGCCCGCCAGCTGGGGTACCACGGCTTCCTTGTCTCTGGGCAGCAGCGGCCTCAAAAAGGTTGACAGGTTCGTCAGCATCAGCAGCTGGCTGGGCCTCGGTTGTGGCGGCGGCTGGAGCAGTTGGGCCAGCGGCTGGTTGCGTAGGTGGGGCCCGTGAAGAAGACTGAGCGGGAGTTGCCTCTCTCTGAAGGTGCTCCGGGATGCCCTTTATGATTTTTAACATTAGCTATGCATTTTTGGAAATAGCATATAGAATTCCAAACTCACAGTCATAAGATATTCGACAGCTCTATCAGGGTTGTTGAAAGCGGCACGCATCGCAGCTTCAACGCTAGGCCTTGGGAAACCCATCTCCATCATCTGTTGAATAGCACTCTCACGGGCAGTACCCATGGCCAGCGAGGACGGGTCATTAAAGGCGGCTGTTGTTGGTTGCGATGTGGCAGCAACTTGTGGAGCAGGTGTTGGTGTTTCTGGAACTACAGCTGGAACGGTAGACGAAGAAGCAGCATTTGCAATTGGAGCCGAAGGTGTTTGCACCGGCGTGGGAGCTTTGACCGGTGTTGATGGAGCAGCAGCGCTACTCGACGACGAAGCCTTAGGAGCGGCCTTTGCCTGTGTGTTCGCGATATATAGTTAGCAATAGTTCGTTATAGCCTCGAAACTTGCTCACCAGAGCGCTAAAGCTAAGCCACGTAAGCAAATATGAAATTCAAGAGTGTTTATTACCTTGGAAACCATGCAAACGATGAAGCCCTTCTCGTCGATGTTGTATGATCCGACGGTTTGTGCGTCTTGTAAGATTTTACCTTTGTAGGGCAAGATCCGAGTTAGCTAGTCCGAGCTTTATATCGGGCAAACAGGTCACGGGTGAAGGCTTACCGGAGTAGATGAGCTTCACAGCAGATGGCTCCCATCCTTTCTCTTCTTGGATTTTGGCCTTGACTGTCGAGATCTATCGTCGGAAGATGCGTATTAGACGTGTACGTGTTCAGTCGGACGACAGATACCGAAGATATCCTAGATGGCGTATATCGGCAGCGTGTCGGAGGTCACTTACGGTATCAGCAGTGCCAGCCTCGATGGTAAACCGGTCATTCTTGAGATCCTAGATTTGTAGCGAAAGATAAGCAAAGGCCCCGAACATCTATAGAAGCTGACGCGGCCGAAAAGAGAGGGAGCTTGAAGGAAGCTGGAGGGGTTTTTCGTGCGGGACAGCGGGGCAAAGCTGGATGGAAGTTACCTTGAACGTGAGCTTGACTATGTCCGACATGCTGGGCAAACTCCTTTGCTCCTGGTGAAACTGGTTATAATGAAGATAGCGATGATTTGAATGCGATGTTGATGGCGAAGGGGTGGTGGAGTGGTAGCGATGAGTTTGAGGGGAGGTTGGTGGAGATAGAAGGTTGGTTGAGACAGGCGAAGAAGGGGAGGAAAGGTGACGAGACAAAAAGGCGAGCGAGGTTTGGATGGAAGCCTCGCTGCAACCACCAGTTGTTACTGCTCAAACCAACGGATTCGAACAAACCAAGAACTTCAAAAACGCCGCCGCCAGCTGGAAAGAGCACCGACAAGTGGCCTCGAAAATGAGCAGGAATGTTCGGCTTCCTTCGAAATTCAATAGCCAACAGGACGAAAGTGTCCACGGTGGTTCAAACGTTGTTCAGGGTTCGATATCTGGAGGGAGATGGTCGACTATCCTCGAGCAGTCTCGGTCGAATCCTTCAGCTAGCTGAGCTTCATTCTTTTCTCCAACTTGGAAATGGAAATCGAAGCCCAAAGAAAGTGTACTATGGACTCAGACACTGGCCCACTGGCCCTAGCGCTGTTCTTGGGCCTGGTTGCGGTTTTGCCATCTTCCCGGTCACCCACAAATCAGAGGTCTTCAAGAGGCTGTTCTAGCTTGTGGACGAACAGGAGGTATGACTACCTCCTCTCGCCTGCGAACGGCTAGTCAGCAGCATGCATGTGTCTGTGGGACATGTACCTCTACCACATTCCTACAGATAGAGAGACATCCTTAACGGTAAGGATATACATTGGGGACCTGTGCCTGTTGGAATGGGTCAGCACCTTTTGCTGCAAGGCGGATGGGTGCAGTGTGTTCGGTTCAGGCTTAGGACCACCCGAGTCATTGCGGAGTCCAAAGGATCGGATGGTGCTTATAAAGCCACAGTTGGGCTCTTTGCCCCACCCACCACCAGACCATTCTCGGTTCTATCAACACAGCATGCAGCTCTTCTCGGTGTGTGTCGTGTTCCATACATAGGCTGGAGAACAGGGCCGGATCACGCTACTGCAAGTGTTCGACAAACGCGAGTGCGAGTTGCATCTGATCTATACCGCCATCTACGATAACGTTTGTTCTGGCAGCTGCCTCAACTGTCAGGGACGGTATGCATTGGGAACTAGCTGCAGGTGCTTCTTCAGTCCATCTCATATCCGGACCTTCAGCTCTCAAGGATAATACTTCTGTGTTCCGTCGAACAAAACTCCTACACCATGACCAACCAACCCCACCTCCCATGACAGCCATATAAGGAAAATTGTTCTCATGGTCATGGCTAATAGATGATATAAACATCCCCTTTCACCACGCATATTGTGAGGCTGCCCGCATCCATCTTGGAGCGAATTAACTGTCTCTCCGAGATTATGCGTGCACAGCCAAGTATGCAAATGTCAATAACCATCTGCAGAGACAATGGCGGAGGGCACACCACATCACACCGGCTCCGAGTAGCACCGTACTATTTTTCGAGATTGTTATATTACACGAACTCGCATTGCACGGTGTGTAGTGGGCCTGGCCAGTACCTGACGGCTACTTTTTGTGCCTACGATCCGTAGCCGAACTTGCAGCGGGTGAGGCCGGGCGTTTATAGTATCTTCTTGGTACTGCCACCTGCCGAACCGGCAGGGGTGAGGAAATTGCATGGGCCACGAAGTTCCTCGCCCCTGTACAAGCGCATACTATAAAATTGCAGTTTGCAACGTCAGAGGTATCGGTTTAAGTAGTTTAGCTGACCGAATTCGTTATGCGGATAGTATTACCAGCGATGCAAGAGGCTAAGTGTCGAAAATTAACGGAAATTACCACTTTAGAGGCGTTATCGATAGACTAAACTAATAACATGATTGGGTGATGCCTCTACTCTAACGCGAAAACTTCGCCAGGTACCGGGACCAGGGGAATTAATCCGTCGAAAGAAAACAACCAGGTCGATTGGACCAAGTGTGTGGTCTATTTTTGCAGCTCGGAAAATAAGACATGACCTCTCTCCAGATTCTTCTTGTCCGCCCTTCTTCAATCCCGCCAGATCTCGTGAGCAATTGGACTACGGTCATACTCCGTACAACCGTTCAATCGACAACTTTCTTGGGTTCTTTTCGAGGCAGACGACTCAAAGGCCTGCCAGGGACACCAGTCGGTTCGACATTCAATCCTCCAACGGTTTCACAATTCGGTCAGCCGTGGGTGCTTAAGACCTGGCATTATACGATTGCTTGGCTGAATTAACTCGACACAAACCTCACATCCCTCAGGAACGAGGAAGCACTTCGACTGAAGAAAAATCCTGAGAAACGGCCCCCTCGATAGTCTGCACCCCTACATGTGCACTGACCAGATCCAGAGACCTATCAATTTGATATCATTCGAGCAACCGTGGTAAGGTTGAGATCGGGCTCGCCAATTGGCTCTCGCCTGCGGTCAGGTAGAAACAAGCATTGCCACACCGACCAGGCATCACGAACGGGCTGATGGCAGCGGGCAGGCGGAAGAGTCTTTAACCTTCTTTCTACACTCCTTTTCTGCTGTTTCCAACTAGTTGTCACTCATTATTCTCCTTCTTGCTCTTTTTCCACCAAGAATTTTCCGTTGAGACCGGAAAGACTTCGAAACCTTCGAAACCTCGGATTTGAAACATCACAGGTCCTTAGTTGCCCAATACGTTCGTTATATACCATTACAGCTAGTGCGACCACTTCCAACTTCGCCCCAGACTTCCACCTTCGCCCTTGACCACGCCCTACGAATTTTTTTTCCGCTTTGGCTTCTAGATTTCTTCTATCGAATTGTTTTCTACTTCGCCGTTATACCTTACCCTTCAAGGATACTAGAATCAAGAAAGGAAATTGCCAATTGTCCAGCATATATCCTCTTGTCTCGGGCTCCTGCATACGAATCATTTCTTGGGTCTGATCCCGACTGTGGCTCCAGGTAAGCACCTAACTTTCTATACTCCTTCCATGAACCGCGAGCCCCTCCCGGAGAAGAAATCCCATTGCCTTTTTTTTTTCTGCTAGGTAGCGTACTTATCAAAAATTTGTCATATGTGCAGTCTTACAAAAGCGATAATTATACCAGAACCAAGGCGTTTACCAACAATCCATCTTATCCTACCACCCCTTTCCTCCTCTTATACCTTCTCGCCTCGGCCGCTACACAGCCTTTCTTGATCTAGAGGGTGATCTAATTAGTCTAGTTCCTTTTATAATTTTTTCTCCCCCAATCACACACACGAAGTTGAGGGTGGGTTACCTTGTTCGTGATGCCATCTCGAGGTAACACGAAACAAAAATCCTTTTCAGTTCGTGCACACACCGATCTAAAATTTGGCTTGAAGGAATAATCTCGAATATCCGCTGTCTATTCCGGAGGAACGAAATTTGAAATTGGATTTATTCTCCGACCCGGTACACACTCATCACGCCGCCCAGTCCAACCCCTCCCTCCACCTTTCCATTTCTTCTCACCTATACACTCGTTTTTAAGGAAAGGGAAAAAAAAAAAGACGATCTTTTTTGGAGCGAGTGGGGGGATCTTTGAAGGCTGAAAGGTAGAACTATCCTTTAAAACGTGGCAAGGAGATTAAAGGCATTTAATATCTGGTTATTCTTTTTTTTTTTTTTTTTCTGCTTTCATTCTTCCAATCGACGGTTCTGGACTCTTTCTTATACCAGGTGGCGGCGTTGGCCAAATTTTAACGACTACTCAAGGCCCAAATGGTGATCCCTAACGATGCACCGTTTGCAGTTCGATATATTCGAGTTTTCTCGGCAATTGCTCTACTGCTGTCAGTAGCAAGCACCGTACTGCTGTCTATGATAGCAGTATATGCATGGATAGGTGACTCTCAGTTACGAGTACCGTTTGTGATTGCAGGGGTTTTCAATATCTTATCGACGACACTGATATTGATTTTCTCGCTATGGCAATTTTCGGTCCTGTTTACGGTTCTATCGGGTGGATTTCCATGTTTTATAGTGGCTGTAGCGACAGGAGCACTGTGGAGCGTTAGCGTGCTGCAATTTAAATGGCTGCCCGATGTAGTTGTGGTTCGAGATACCCGGTGGGTTTTGATGGCAGCGATTGCAGTCTGGGTTCTGAAACTGGCAATGGAGGTTATATTTTGGACATTGTTGATTGCTTTACGGTACCGACGTTCTACAGTACAGAAGGAGGAGGATATCTTGGATAGGCATATCGACGACCTTGAGATCATGGAGACGAATGACACTCGCCCAGGTTCTTCCCCCTCGCTAATGAAGCCTGGAGAGCCTCGAGTGCCCCGACAGACGATCCTCATTGCCCATGCGCAGAAGAATTGGTCGAGGCCGTTCACTAGGTCCGCAAGGGCATCTAGTTTCCCTCGACATAGCCCGACCCCACCGGAACGACCTCCTCGCTCACCTCCTCGTTCATATCCACATAACTTGGAACCATCACCATTCGCCCACTCTTCGGCAAGTCTTCCAGGAACTACCTCACCGTTCCTCAGCCTTATCAATCGACCAAAGTCGAGGGCCCAAGGTTCTCCAGCACCAATGGCTTCTCCGCTCTCAATTGCTGAACGGGAAGCCTCGAAAATGGCAGGTTTCGACGAATGGGATACTTCTGGGTTACCGGTGCAGGACAGGATAGCCTATTCTATTGCAGCCGCGGAAGCAACAAGTCCAGACCCTGGGGCACCACCTCATGCCCGTCGCTCCTCAGTAGCTGCTACGACCCGCAGCCACAGAAGCTCTTCTATGCCTACACCACCTCGCACACCGCCTCCACCACGTCCTCGAACAAACAGCATGGGGAGCAACAGAGGAGGTGTTCCAGCAGCAGCTCAACGCCAAACCCCAACTATCCATTCGCCAACTCCAACATCTCCACCGCTTGCTTCGACCCCGACAGTCAGCTTAAGACCGTTCCCAATCTCAATACCTTCACAAATCAAGGGAATGGGTATCAACATCCCACTATGCGAATCTCCAGATCGCGAGCATAGCGTCCGCCTAGCTGCCAGCCCACTACAGAAAGCGCACTCCCTCCGCGAAGTTGAAACTCATAGCCGCAACAATAGCTCAAGCACACATGGCTCTGGTACTCCGTCCCGCAAAAGCAGTATGGAGAATAACGCTCCTACCGAAGAATCTGACGAGACAACAACTGCCTGGCAGGCACGCTGGGCTGCAACATTAGAACGCAAAGTCACTCCCCCGATACCTGGATTTGAGATCAGCCCGGTTGAAAGCATGAGGCGGATGCGTATAGAGCGGGAAGCACAGCGGAGCCGACGACAGCGGCACGCTAAAACGACAAACCAAGCTCACCCTTCCCCGAATCCGAACCTATTAAGCGGTGCGGGTTGGGTCGCAGAGGCGACTAGCACGAATGGCAGTGAAGCTGGTGGTGAATCTGGAATGAGGTCGCGAAGGTCATATGTTGCCCCTACAACGCCGAATACTGCAGAGTTCCCAAGGAATGTCATTGCCGAGATGATTGACGAGATTCAAGACGGGTTGATAAACAGGCGATCATGAAGTGTAGGCGCCCGAGTGAAAGGATGACATCTTCTTTTTTTTTCTTCTTTTCTTTTTTTTTTGCCTCGATTATATCTAATTCCACATGGATGAATGCTGGCGACTTCTTTTTTTTTTTTTTAACGACGACGCTTGATACGGGATACAAGTATCTACGAACTCACACGCAATAAACGCCGGGAACGTCTCCTTTCAGGACTTTTCTTGACGATTTCCTTTCTTCCTCTCTTTATCTCATATACAATCGTTGAATTTCACCTTTCCTTTTCTATTTCCTTTCATCAAAAACTCGGAGTCATTTTTACCATCTGTCTCGTCTTTTCCTTTTGTACGATAATATCAGGGACTTTTTCGTTTTTATATGGAGCAAAAACCCGGGGCGATATTCTTTTCTTATTTTTTTGGATATCCAGTTAATGTTTTACTACTACTAACCTACTAACCTACTAACACAAATAGCTTTTTCCTTTTGCAATATTTATATCTTCTAGACTTTCCCTACCTCTCCTTATTTGACAAACTTACGCCATTTCCTTGATTTCCTTTTTTTTCCTTGACTCTCTTTCTTTTCCGCAAAACTCTTACGATTCCTTTGCTCACTGAGTGGTTCTTCAGGCTCTTTCACCCTCTCCCTCTTATTTCACTTCATGTATTATATTATTTTTTTCCTCACTATTTTATATTTTGGAGGGCTTATGCGGGGATACCCTGAAGAATATATGCAGCTTCTTTCTTTCCTTTCCACTTCCTTCTTCTTCCTTCTGTTGGTTGCTCATCAAGTGCGCATGTGTGTATACTCCGCTTGTACATACGTATGTACCATGATCGCTTGGAAGATGTAAAATCAAACAAGAGGAAAGAAGAAGAAATGGTTATGAAATTATATCTTATATCAAATACTCTAAGTACGGTATTATTAAAATAGTGACTTAACTAATATAGCCGGATGGGAGCGTTTAGGGCCCGGGGGCTTGGGGGAGCGTTATGACTTAATTGGTGATCATGACGTCGGCTGCAGTCCGGATATCAATAAAGTGGGATATCTGCGGCTTCCACAACGAAAAAAAAAAAGGAAAAAGGAAAAGCGTCCTTATTATAACGCTCTAGGACATAAAATGGACAAAACGGTAAGACCCGCTAATAACCAGAGGTCCCCTGAGATATGCATACATACGTAGTTGGTTCTGGTTATACAAAGAAGATATATAATCCTGAGCGGAGGGGGGGGCTTTTGTGCTGACGATGTTTTTTTTTTTTTTCCTTTTTTTTTTTTCCTTTTTTTTTTTTGTTTGGCTGCTGCTTCCCTGAATACAAACAATATCGGCGTGCTAAATTTTTCTCTTTTTTTTTTTTTTCCAGACCAGAATTCATGATCTTATTGGTCAGACGGGGTGGTTTGTACCAGGCAGCGATTGCCCATGGTTGGTTCAATTTCCAAATTGAAAAAACGAAAAAAAAAAAAAAAAAAAAAAAAAAAAAAAAAAAAAAAAAATCTTAGAAAAGAGAAGGGAAAAAAAAAGAAAAGGAAAGAAAAGAAGAAAAAAGGGAAAGGAAAAAAGCGGAAAATTACAGAAAAGTATTACCATTTTTCATTCTATTTTTTTCCCTTTTCTTCCTCTTTTTCTTCCACACCCCACGAAGAGCATGAAGGAAAGGATAAAAAAAAAAAAAAAAAAAACTGCTGTGATTGACTAGTGGGAACATGATATAAGCTCCTGATGGCCCCCCCTTTGAACTAAGATCTTGCTGGAACTCGAAATCGAGTTCTAGTTATCTCTTCTTGTTCTCTTCTTCGTATTTTCGTCTATCTTGCCTGGAGCTCTTTCTCTGGATATTCTTCCTGGGGTCAGCAGCAGCTTTCATTGTTCGATTCTCTCGATGTTACACTTTGAGCAAACAGGCTTCCTACTGTAGTGCTACTAGCCACCACTAGCGTCTTGCATATATATAATTTCCCCCCTCCTGCTTTACTTATTTTATTTTATTTTATTTATTCCTTGGGCTATGGAGCTTCGAACGCAGCTATAACAACCGAATCTAAAAAAAAGAGACATTGATCAAGATCCCCCAGAACTCCTGGCGTGGTCTGTTCTGTCTATATCGATCAACCATCCCGCCACGATTTTCGCTCGCTGCGTTCGAACCCCGGCGTCTTGTGTCACCAAAAAAACCACGCGGTCAACGCAATCCAACCTCACTCCCAACACAATCCTCCCTCCGACATCCAATCCAGTAATACGCAATGGAGATCCACCATCCCCTCCCCCCACATCATCTCCCTTCAATCTCAACCCTCTCCTCTCCGCGATTCACACCGATAGCAATAGCTCCCAAACCCCAAACCACACCCACACATACACTCCCACTCTCATCGAGGCCAACGGCTACAACAATGCCACAAACCCCTTCGCGGGAACTCTGGACCGAACCTGAAAAATACGACCTGCTATGGTCCATAATCCTCTCCACGGGATTGACAGCGTCTACAATACCATGGCACAAAGTAGGCCCGCTGCCAGGAACCCACACTCTCGCATCAGCACAGGTGGTAGTTCAGGATATCGCATTGGGGAAACATCACATCACACACCCGACCTTCACACCGTCGAATCGGGCCGGGGTTGTTATGCTCGCCAGTCGGGATTTAGGTAATAGAAAGATTGAACCCGTGGCGAGGGGGAGCAGTAAGAAGAGAAAATTAGACGACAGCGATCACAAGCGTGATATCGAAATGATCGTTGAAAAGGAGGAAAAACACGAAGCTAAAACCATCACCGTCGCCTCAAGAGAAATCGAAGACACTCGCCATCATAACCATACATACTCATCACCATCATCATCACTATCTCCTCCAAACTCTTCAATATCATCCCCCAGCTCTCCAACATCACCCCCAGACCACCACCAGCCCCCAACAACCACAACCACAACCACAACCACAGCACCCGCCACAAAACCAAAACCCCGCCGAAGACGTCGATCCACTTCCCCACCCATAAACCTCGACCTCTCAAACCCCAGAATAACATCCTACCTAAAATCCTCCGGCTACATGAACGAAGACGGCACCCCTGTCAAAAAACGTCGCGGACGCCCCACTAAGGACCCATTCGGCCTAAGCGTCACCCTCAAAAAACAACTAATGAGAATGGATCCCAACGCTCCGCCCATGAAAAAGAGAGGTAGGCCACGAAAGCGGTTTTTGGATATAGACGGTTATCGCAGTGGGAATGGCATCGGTGGTGAGGATGGGAGTATTTCCCCCGGATTGAGGCTAGCAATTGAGAAGATTGGTGAGGAGATGGTTGAGGAGTTGTTGATTGAAGGGAGGAATATGAGGGACTCCGACGATGACGAGGATGACGAGAGTGAAGATTACGATGGGGAAGTAACGGAGGGCGACGATACCGACAACGAAGATGACGGTACTACAGCAGAGAAAGGGGTAGACAATAAGAGGCTGGAGAATCTGGTTCTTGACGAGAAACATAAAGGCTTATCAACAGCACGAAAGGAGGAGAGCTTACACACCCGACATGCGGAGAAGATGGCGGTCGACAATCTAGTCTCTTAGATTCGTCCACCTGCCCATACATCCCCGGCACAAACTGGGATATATATATATTCTTTTGTTTTTTTCCCATCTTGCATTTTCAGGATACTTCACAGCTCTAGAATAGGCATTTCAAAAAAGGAGGGAGTTTCTACGGCGTTTCTGGACATAATGAATCAAGTTTACTTCACTTTATCCAATTAACAAAAGCATTTCTCAAAATTATATAAATATTTTAACCTATTACCAGGCCCAGGGCCTTCTAGCCTTCTAGCCTTCTACCGTTGCCTCGTAAACCAGAGCTGGCTGAAGTTCTACCGTATACAAATCAAATGTCATATCTATATTACAAAACCAACCTCCATATCCCCTCTAAACTACAACCTTAACCCCACCAAAACTCCTAAAGAACCCCAAATATATACCGCCCAAAGCATCTTAAAACAAAGCCAGGTATATACCGTAGATATGTATACGATCCATTCACTAACTAACATACTTTTATATGTATATACGCAACCACTTTTAAACAAAATACCAAGGGAAAAAACGCTTTTAAACTTCTCAAAAGCTTAATCGAAAGGGCTTTTTAAAACAAAAAAAGAGTAGAAGATATATCCAAGAAAGAAAAGGGGTAATGCGTGGCCAATCTGTTTCGTCCGTCTTTTTATCTATTACCCGACCTTTAAGCTTGCTCTGCTCTGTTCTTTCAATCTCTCTGGTGTTTAACGAGAACGTTCATAAAAGAATATAAAAGGAGAAGGGATAAGAGAATAAAAGCATCGGAGAAATAATAAAAAGATAAGTCAAAAATCTTATAAAAGAAGATAAATATAAGAAGAAGAAGAAAAAGTTTAAAATAAAATAAACTTCCCTCCACAATTCTTCCCGCTTTCCACATAAAAGCCCACCAAAGTAACCCACCAATCCATCCACAAGGAGAAAAGTAATAGAATTAGAAATACACCATTCCCGGTATGAATCCGATCTGTACATATGTTCAATATCAAGTGCTTGAAACTCAACCCTCATAAGAAAACCGCTATGAAGAAAAGGAAAGAGAAATGGGGATCTATATGCAAAACATCGCGCCTTTGATAAGAGGAAAAAAAGACCAATACAATCTGGAACGGAAAAGACCCCCACTGGAGCAAAAAGTAGCCCAATCATATACCCACCGGAAAAGAGAAATAAAAAAAGCACAGAAAGTTTTGAACATACAGATAGATAAGGATATTGACAAGAAAGGTAAGGTGAATAAAAAGGAAGGGATGAGGGAGATGGAAGAAGAAGAATAGAGAATATAAATTAAGAAACAAGGGCCATAAAGATCCACCACAGGATAGAAAGATAGAAGAGCGGTGAATAGTTGAGTAGGAGTAGTACCGGCTTGAACCGGCCATTGTTCATCTGAGTCGAGAGAGGCGCAAATAGTCGAGTATAGGTTATGAGTAGAGATGGAACTCCCCCAAAACTGCACTCCGATTTCTCGAAGATACATAGTTGGGAGAAAGAGAGAGGGAAAATCCTTGATTTCTCAGGTTACAGATTTATCCCTCGTAAGTGGTCGGATGCGGAATTGAAGTTTTCCTTCCTTTCTTGTTCGCTATCGTATGTTTTTTTTTTGATAAGTTTTTTGTGCTTCTTGGGTTTCCCGGTGAGGAATTGAGCGGAGATGATTGAGCGTGCATGGGCTCGCAGTAGACTTTCAGGTAAGATAGGAGTAGAGTAGTATAACCCTCGTCGAAGTCGGTTTCACCGCTCCTCGAGGTCTTTTCGTTCCGTAATGGTAAAAGTTGTATTAATTTCTTTTCGTGGTTGTGCCTCTTGCGGCAGCGAATATCGTTCGACCCATCATTGCGAATCAATGAGTAGAGAGAATCTCGACCGTGTGAAAAAAGGGCGGTTGACTTTGTATGCGTGCGTGTGCCATGTTGCATTTTTTGTCGGGTTTTCGTTCATATAATCTCATCGAACACCGCCAAAAAAATGATGCCAGAAAGAACGCCAGTATAAAACAACAGAAGAAGGAGCCATCACCCCCCGAGATCCCATAGTATAACAAAAAGCCCTTCCCACCCGTAACCAATCTATTAAAGTATGCAAAGAGACCCCCTTCCCAGTAAACGCAAGCAGAGAAACGAAGCAAAGAAAAGGCACACACGCAAAAAGAAGTTCAAAAGGGTTTTCACAGAAGTGGTCGTCTTCACTCTCATCAATTGGTCCCCTCATTCATCACCCAATATCACTCAGGTTCTTCATGTTCGGTCTCAAAAGAATCATCAAGCACACAGTCAGCAGCGGTATGTCAGATCACCCACACAGAGAGATGAGTAGAGAGCAGCAGAAACAGTCAGCAAAGTCAGGTCAGGTCAAAAAAGTCAAGCCAAATCACACAAGACGCATGCACCAAATCAATCAATCAGCAGTGTCAATCTTGGGTCAAAAAGGTCACAAAAAAAACGCCATGTTCCCAAAAAGAAGAATCAGTCAATAGGAAAAAAAAGTCGAGATTCCAGGATTTCCAAAGAGTCACCCGCAAATTCAGGAGAGAGGCACAGAGAATTGTCAAGAAATGAAGTCGCGGCCTCGATCCCTGTCTTCTTGGGGACCTTGAGTAAGTCTTGTCTCTTATACATTTCGTTTGGTTCTGGTTATTCCTTATTTATACATGATGTTTCCTGGGATTGAAACTCCCCTCCGAATCGGAGAGGAACGCAAAAAGAGCCACCAAAGAGTGACTCATTTCAAACCCAAGGATACAGAAGAGAAGTGTAATGTAAAAAAAAAGAAATATAAAAAGTTCTTAAAAGAAGTTTGCCGGCCAAAGGAAAAAAAAAAGAACAGAAAGAAGCTGCTAAAAAAAAGCATCTATTTTTTTCCGCCCGAAGAGTAGGAAAAAGTAGGAAATAAGTTTTGTTTTGAAAAGAAAATAAAGGAGATGTGGGGAATTGGAAAACAAGGGACTGTGGATAATAGAGTAAGGAAATAGTAGATTTGAGTAAAGAATGTGAGCTTAACCCTTGGTTATTCGAAAACAAGAAAGACTCCCGTTGGAAGCGTACAGAAAAGAAGGCCGCAATGAGATTCGTTTGTTTCCAAGTGAATGTCATAACGGTGAAGTGCGAGGTAAGGAAATACTCGCGATTGTTTTTTTCTTCTTTTTCTGTACATCTGCCAGTCATCGGTGAGTTTTTCCCTCTTCAAATCAACCAAATAAGTTTGATCCAAAAAAGTTGTTAGCTTTTTCAAGTTTTTTTTTTTGTACATATACCCAATCGACTCCAACTTCAACCCTTATTCAGAGGATGAAGATAGGCGAAGGATATTTCCCGCCGACCTGGTATTCAGCCATTGGATCGGGGGCGTTTGTGGGTTTCAGTGTTAACAAAACGCAAAGCAAAAAAAGATAACCCCCAAGAGAAAAGGAAAAGGGAAAAAGAGAATCCGTTAACACCGAACCACCCAAGAGAGGAAAGCATGATACAAAAAGGAAAAGAGGAGCGTGGTTGTGTTTGTTGTTAATATATATCGCTAAAAAATTGACCCGTGATAAAGAAAGAGAAAAGTAGTAGAGAGAAAAAAGTGTGGTGAGTTAAAAGTTGTAGATGGTAGTTTGTACGTTCGCTGCTGAGGGTATCCGCTGAAGTAGTAGGCCGAAGAGTATAGAGAAACAAGAGTAGTGTGTGTGTGTATCGTCATAATTAAGCAGAAGGGGTGTATGTATAACTCGATAGAAGTTCCACTTCGTCGGTCCGGAGAAAGCGTCAATAAAAATCCAAAAGTGTCCAAGGGTATCTCCAAGCCGGTTTGGTTTTCAGGATGGGAAGGAACTTCCATTGCCCCTATCTGAAACACTAGACAGTTGTTTCTATAGAAGCAAGTTATATGTGGAAGTCATCCCATCCACCAGTGACCCACTCGGAATCATCGTCGACCTCCTGCTCAACCTCGATACCGAAGACATCATCATCGATGAACTTGTCCTTGATGAAGGTCTTGGTAGTGGTGGCCTTCTTGTCGGCACTCCAGGTACGGGCATTGTTTTCCTTGAGACGTTGCATGGCAAGTTGTTCCTCTTCCTCATCCTCGTCAAAGATATCGCTCCAGCTCATAGAGACACCGGAGTCGGCTTTGCTAGAGTAGGTGACGGGCTTCTTGGAAACGTTGATAGGAACACTTGGGATGGTAGCGTTGGAAACAAAGGTAGGAGTGACAGGGGAGAGAGTAGGTTGAGCCTTCACGCTGGTGTCAACACTAGCAAGCTTGAAGGGCTTTGGAGGGATGATTTCGATGCGGGAGTTAGAGAAGTAAGAGACAGCCTTGAATGGGCTGGACTTCTTGGGCAAGGAAGAAGGAATGGACATGCCAAGGCCAGAGTCGTAGGACTCTGGGAGGTGGATTTGCTTCTCGGCTGATGGGACAGCAACATACGGTTCATCGTAAATCGTGGAGAGCTGTCGTTGGTGGGTGCTGTTGAGGGCTTGAGCCCATGGGAAGCCACCACCAGCAACTGGTTGAGGAGCCGTGAGAGATGGAGTTCGGAGTGGCTCACGGGTGCTGGCGGTAACCTGAGCGTCACGATCTTCGATGCAGTAGTCATCGTACATCTCGTCGTCGGTAGACCAAGCAGTAACATTCATAATCGCACGGCGAACCATCTCCAGAGAGCGCTTGGATGGATCGAGTTGGAGGCAGTGGTCGAGGACCTCGTAGGTCTGCTCAGACATTGTCGGGAAGATATCGAACAAGGTTTCGCGGTCATAGGCGAAGTCACGGAACAATGGATCCTCACGGGTTGGGATGGTAAATGGGTTGCGAGCGAAGAGAACGTTCAACAAGCAAATACCAATAGCCCAGATGTCAGCCTTTGCGGGTTCGTAAGGGCCGGTGGAGGGATCGTATTGTTCTGGTGCCATATATCTGTCGCTTCCGACGCAGACGTCGTCGGAGAGCTTGTCCGTAGTGGCCAAACCAAAGTCACCGAGCTTGATATCACCTTCGTGAGTAAGGAAGATGTTTTCTGGCTTGATGTCTCGGTGGTAGACACCCTTGGAGTGCATGTGTTCAACGGCTGAGAGGAGTTGCAACATGAAGTCGCGAACGTGCTCAGTCTCCAAGGGTCCTTTGTCAAGGCGGATGGCCTCGTACAAGTCACCCATTGAGCAATACTCGAGGACGATGAAGAGGTGCGAGCTTGTCTCAAAGGAGTGGCGGACATTGACAATATGGGGGTGCGTCCCGAGCAACGAATGGTAGTAAAGCTCTTGGGCATCGCCGTCGTACTCAACGTTGCCCTCGTTGGCTTGCTTTACGAGGCACTTGATAGCTACCAAATCGTTCTCCTGGACGTCACGGGCAAGAGAGACCATACCAAAGGAGCCATGGTTAAGTGGAGAGATCACTTCATAACGGCTATATATATTGTTAGCTAAGCCCATACTAACTGATGAAGCTTGAGGAACATACTTGTCAAGGAAGGATCCAACTCTGAGTTGATCTTTGATAGACTCCATTGGTAATGATGAAAAGTTGATGACCTTTTTTTGTTCGTTTCTTGTTATTGTTTTAAAGATTAAAAAATAAATGTCGACAATGTCGGTATCTGTCTAAATGGGTGCTCAGGATCGATCGTGATCAAACGCTTCAGACCAAGAGGCACGCAAGAAGTTTCAACCACTGAATGACCTTTCAAAGGATATCCTCAAACCGGATCCAAGCCGAAGCGACTTTGCTGGAGGGTTTAAACTAGAAATCCCTGAATAGTGGATATATTTGCTGATATGCGATTGTTAAAGAAGGGATAGAATGTTAAAGGCTCGGGAGTGTAGATATTTGACGAGGAACTACCCAAGGTGGTTAAAGTCGTGATAAACCAGCTCCTGCCTGGGAGAAGAGAAAAGTCGTTAAGGTGGTATGGTGGCGGAAGGACGCTAAAGCAAAAACCGAGAAACTCCTTGCTGCTGTTATCGTGTGCATATGATGTTGATTGTGTGAGGTCGAGGGAATAGACCGTCGGTTATAAAGATGTTGTGATTGATTATTGAGACATGAAGATAGATGGTTTGGGGGTATTGATAATGGTTGTTGGTATGGTAATCTGAACTAAATAAAAAAGACGCCTGGCTGCACGAAAAAAAAAGAGAAAAGACTAAAAAGAACTCCTGTTGATATCCAAAAAAGCTGAGAGAGAGGTATAGAACGGTGTAAAGAAACGGTCGTTAAAGAAGGATCTTGACTTTGGGAGATATGGTTGTCTTTTGGGTCAGGATCCGATGTCGGCGAGCGGGGGCCGAGACGAAAGAGTGATGGGAGAGGGAAGGGAAAGAAGTTGAGAGGCGTTGATTGAAGCTATAATGATCGGTGGATGGATGGGTAATAGCTCATATATATCGATGAAGAGGATTAGATGATTGACTCCGTACGGAGAGAGCCACGAGAACTGTTTCAAGCTTCTCTTATCATCCAATAATCGATATAGCCTCAGCAACTCCGGACCTTGTGAACCACACGCCCCACGTTGCTTTTCTTCTCTAACGATGCTTTGTGTCCTCTATTTGAATTGTCGGTAGGTAAGTGGGAGGTTGAAGGCGGTCGAGGTTGGCGTTTTGGGAATGTCGACGTTGTGGATTTATACTTTGTGTCTCAGGTGTGGATATTGGATCAGGGCTGGAAAAAGAATGTGAATGGATTGTTATTCGGCCGCCGAAGCGAAAAGGGACACAGGCGAATTATGGAATAGTCGATTCCTTTCTTTTTTTTGGCTGTCTTTTTTTTATTTTATTTTTTTTTATTGTATTTTTTGGTATATTTTTGGTGGTGGTGGCAGTGGAAGAATGTTTTGGGATGCTATGGAGCTGAGTGCCAGGCAAAGGAATGTTGACGCTGCTTGCCGATGGACTGTGACTAAATTGGGTGTTGGCTGATCTGTGTTTCTCCTTCGGCTGCTAACTTCTCGAGGGCTGTTAGAATGAAGCCGGGTGATTGGTCTTGGATGATTGTCGATGATGATGGTATTGATGGTGATAATGATGTTGATGATGATGATACTATTGTTGATGGATGATGTTTAGTTCAAGGAAAGGCTGTGGTCGAGGCAAGAAAAAGAGAATGTAATGTGAGCGAGGAGGTCGGAAGGATATGGAGATGGAGACGGAGACGATGTGTTGTGTGGTGAGTGGGAAGCGGGCGGAGAGTGAGAGATTAAAGCGATAAAAGTGGAAGAAAAACAGAAGCAGACGAGCAGAAGCAGCAGGAAAAAGGGAAGAGAACAAGGAAGAAAGGTCAGAACGAGCAGGAGAAAAAGGGTCAAGTGCGTGTATTTGTTTGGTTTCTGGCCCGCAGGGTTAAGGATGGGACGTGCAGGGGGCCGGCGTAGTTCTGGGTCCGGCAGAGGATGATGTGGAAGGCTGCCAGGCTGTGGACCCCCCTCTGCTCCAATAAATTGGGCTAATCTCAGGTCCCCACCCTGTCCGTTCTGCACCTCTTCTCACTAGCTGTATGGGGGGGTGTGGGCTAATATGCGGGTGTGTTTTCTTTTTTTCCTCAGATACCAGCTATGCTATGTATCGATGTATCATGCTTCACAGGTAGACATGTAGTATGCTGTGTGCGTGTATGTACAGCGTATGCACCTACAGATAGCACGTAGGTAGGATGTATAGCTAGGTGTATGTATAGACATGTGTATGTACGCACGACATCCTTGTAGCGGACATGTACCTCGCACACACGATACAGCGTATCTCTCTGTATGAGGGGAATGAGCGAGAAAAAAGGTACAGGTACTCACCAGTTACAAGCTGTTCGTTGTCGGTCACTTTCCCTCGTCGAGAGAGGTGGTTGTGCCGCCCTTTAATTGCTTCTTCTCGAAGGGGGTTGCCGTTGGAAAAGAAACCCAAGAAGAAAAAAAGCTAGATGATGGCTGTGTGCTTGCTTCGGTTTGAATCGAGTCCCTATCTGTACACCCAGCGTCTGTTCTGTATGCAGAGTTGTAAGAAGGAAACGCTAAAACCTCTAGGTTTGATGTAGGGGAAGGCAAGGAAACTAAAAATGTCTAGACTTTTTTCGAGCCGAAAGTCTGGGGAAATAGAAATCAAGATGGATGCTGTCGTGTGTGTGCACGCTATAGTACAGTGCTACTAATTATCTGAAGAAGTGGTGATGGAATCGGAGTGGCGATGGTTTAGCTGATATAGCAGGATCGAGGTAGTTTACACAGTATCAACATCTCCCCTCTCTCTCCCTAATACATCCCACTCTAACTTAACTGCTGCCCCCGGAGGAGGACTGACTCCGGGTTCCACGTCCAGTCAGCTGCCACCGCCCTCACGTCAGTCACTTGTCCTCTGATCCAAGCTTCTACCCCAACAAAAATCAAACGTTCGATACCTTTCCACGGGCTTATTCGCTATGGATTGGGCCAATAGCCCACCCCTAATGGTAGGTATTAGGCCGAACCCAATATCAAAATTGAACACTGAACACGAATGTCCATACATAGCACGGAGAGTTACTATTAATTACTTACTTTAGGTAGTAGTACGTAGTACTTTCCCTTACAATCGATCACTGGCAGAAGTTACAGCGTAGCATTCGAAACTCCCTCGCTGTTACCAATCGGGGGGCCAGTCGAGACGAAGGGGTACCGAGAATCCGATCTTGCGCTCGTTATTACGTTGATTTTGTGGCCATAGCTTTTTTTGACACCGGCTACGGTTAGGTTAGTAGCAAGCTAATGGGGGGGCTACTCTGTCCAACAGCTGCTTGAGTTACAGATTCGACAGTTGGTTGGTTGATATATCACTCTTCGCCTTTCAATAATGCGTTTGAGTAGGCTGTTATTTCGCCATCCTTCATCAATTACCGAACACTTCCTCTAGTCTTCACCCTCTTTCCTTTTCAGATGCTTGTCGACAAAAGGAAAGGGAAAGTCAAAAGGAAAATGGGGTGGAGCGCTGCAATGCATCGTTCTTCTCTTTTTGCCCATCATTTCCACCCTCCAAAAGCATACCTTCTGAATTGAAAGGGAACAGAGGAAAAAAGCAAAAAGCAACCCTCCATCCATTTCGCACCACCGACCTATTTTTGCATGGAACCGGGGCCTGGTTGGCTGGAACGGGGTTTTTTTCTTCTTGGGGCGAGGGGGGTGCTGGTTGGCTGGCTGTGGTCGAATGATGCTTTCTTGTCTCTGATGGAGGGCGGCACCGCGTCATCATTGGTCCGCAGAACGATGGGCCGCTGGACCTTTCTTCGTGTGTCGTCTTGCAGAATCCGCTAAAGAAAGATGGTCATTTTTCCTGCTGGCTCTGGCTCTTTCGATGAGGTTCTGTTTGACCTCCCCCACTAACCCCGGCCTGCCACCTGCATGTCGTTCGTTCGTACGTAGGAGACGTTGGAATTTGACTCGAAAGAAACTGGGTTATTGGGAAAGCCCACAGCGACATGCACAAAATACAACAGCTTAGTTGCTCGCGCGATCTCTCTTCTCTCTCGTTCAAGGGAAAACCTTAGCTCGGATTTGTTTGAAACCCATGTGACATCGTCGCCGGAAGCAGGGCGTGTATTTCGTAGACGGGCGGTTTCAAAGTCTATACACATAATATTAATACCTCTAAGTTTATAATGAAATCCAAGGGCAAGATTATGCGATTCTCTTCAATCCTCATTTTAGATGAGTACACGCTACTAAAAAAAAAACCAAGAACCGTTTATCCAAAAACCCGTTTTTGTTTGATGCTTGGTTTCTGGATAATGATTGGGGTGAGGAAAGGGTCTCGGCCAGTCTCCAGGTACTCGTAGCCCCGCTGCCGAACTCCTCGCACCGCGCACCACTGTGGTACTCCGTACGCACTTTGTATCTCAGCGTACGGTGTACGGTTGGTACCTACCTTCTATGTCGGTCAGGCACCCCATCCAACAGAACCAGCGCCAGCAAAAGAGAGCAAAAGCTGCTGCATCCGGAGAATGATCGATGCAGAAAAAGGTAACAAGGCCCCATGATCATCAGACCATGGACTGGACCCTTTTTTCATTGCGACAGGCCTGACCTTTTTTTTCTGCATTACTTCCCCAACAAATAGTATAGTATCAGTTCAGTTCAGTTCAGTTTGTTCGATATCATAGGTCGTGTCCGCGTTCTCGGAGGACCGAAATATGCCGCGGACCAAAAAACTGATCACCAGATTCATACCATCATCATACTTCACCAACCAAAAACAAAAAAAAGTCAATTGACTCAAGAGCTCGAGCTGTAAAGAAATTATCTAAAACGATTGAAGCTCTAGCTAGAGCTCCCTTCAACCCAGGGAAAAAAGAATCCTGAGTTTCGTAATCATACCACAATCACATTCCATCATAACCAAAAACCCTCTAAAATCGATTTTTCCAACTCAGAAAGCATCACCGTTCCCCTATTTGTTACGTCTATCGTCATAGCACACCACCGTCGCATCCCCCATCCATTCCCACATGCATGCATACACATAACATGCATTTTAACAAATTTATCCACAATCCCTACCCCCGAGACCAAAGCAAAGATGAAATCCCTATCCGATAATCTTAATATCCTTCGGCAAGGCCCAAAAAGATAAGAAAGAGTGTGTAAGAAATAATCGCCCGCCCACTAAGATCTTGCCACAATCCCGTCATATCACTTCCTGATTCCACGATAACGGGCTGAACTGGGGGTGGGTTTCCTTGAAGATCAAAGCGGGATAAATCGATAATGAACCAAATCCCTGAACTAAAATATGCCACTGTTATGTTACTGAATGACATGAACCACACCCGTTCATTCCCAAAACACTTCTTGTTAGATATTCCGCTTGGAGGTATTCGCTTTTGGGAAATCTTCTGCGGCATCATTTTTTTCTTGTTATTGTTATGTTTTGGAATTGGAGATGGAGAAGCCATTATCAGATCATCTTTGTTAGCACCTTCGCGATAGGATTTTGAATTTTGATTCAGAGATGCTTCGGATTTGCATTTTTGAAGTTATAGAATTACCCTATACTAAACCCCCCCTTCCCATAATTCACCATTCAGAATTCAGGTCCAACGGCACGAAGTATTTTGTCTGATGATAGTATACAAATAACCCCACTTCCAATTCCGCGTGTGAAAACAAAATGCCAAAATATGTGAAATTTGACTTCCTCCCTTATCTCATGAGGGAAAAGGGCATCTCCACTTATCATACTTTGATACCGACGAAAACGGCGAGTTTTGTTTTTCTTTTCCCTGCCTTGTTTAACGAAATGAACCGTCTACACGCACGGGAAGGAGGGGAGTGTTGGATATATTAAATCTAACCCAGGTCAGGCCGGGATAAAAGGGCGCCATTCCAGACGATCGATTGTGTGCCGTTCCTTCTTTCTTTTTTTAGTTTTCATAGGGAAAAGAGGGAGAAAAGAGTTTAGATAAGCACGCCATTTAAGCCGTCTCGTCTATCTTTTGATTAAATCATGCATTAGGCCTTCGAAGATCAAAATGGTTATAGTTTTAAGAGTCGACAGTTGGAGGTTCTATGTGTATAACAATCAGGCGGCGGGTTTTTGGTTCTGTTGTGGTTCCTGATTCAGGAGAAGCGAAAGGTTTCCCCGCATTCGGTCACGTCGAGAGTTAATTGGATATTCTAGACTTCCACCGATAATCCGAGTATCTTGAACCTTCGTTCGTATAACTTTCGTACATCTCTCGCTAGTCTTTTTCGAAAAAGTTATTTCTAGCGATAAGAGAATTACACCTGACGTGACATTCATTTCTGAGACTTCTTTTGTTGGGTGAACTAGACGTCGACGTAGCGGATATACGTACTCCGAAGCGTCACATTACGAAAGTGTTATTGACCGAGGCGTCGGCCAGGAATCGCTCGGATGCCGTAGCCCCCTAACATCGGAGAATAAAAAACCAAACTGCCAGGATTAAAATTTGATGATGATTTGACAATTCGATGATTCTGGAAGTTCAGACAGTTAGGGACAATAGCGTACAAGCGGCAATTGGTCATGCTGCGGAGGACGGCGGCCGGTTTTCGGCCGTTAGGTCTCACGATGACTCGACTTCGGCTTCGTTGTGTATTTGTCGCCGGGGTCGCAATTAACTGCAATGACAACGTTCTAGCCGCAACTGCGACTGCAATTGAAGCTCGAACCGGGGTGGAAGTCGCCATCGGATGCTGCAGGAACGCCAGACGGACATATGTGCATACAGTACCAAGACTACATACAGACACAGTTACACAGCTGTACAGTGTATACGTATACACAAACGAAAGACCTCGAACATGCCATGAACAAGCTGGAGCATAAAACGCATGACCAAGCGAATTGCTTAGTGAGCTATAGCATGAAATCCACTGCAAACATTCCAGCCAGCTCATTACGAGTGCGAGCTATCATGCGAAAAGAACGTAGCCCTGGCTAGTTCCGATTCCTTTGCTGTGCCTTGCATTCTCCGCATTTGAATACCGAGCCACACGGTAGGATATCATATCGTCTGTCCGTGGCAATTCTGCAATTCTCGTGTGTTTTTAGGGATATCGCATCGCATCTAGCCTCCATTCCCGCCGGCGTAGTATCAATCGCAATTGTCCTAGACTAGACCACAGCCTGTGTCTATCTGTATGCATGCTGGGTCAAGCAATGGACAACTCAGCTCAGCCCCGCCAAAACGGCTAAAAAAAAAAACATGTCCCTGAACATTCGAGCGAGAACGAGTGAGGACGAGCGAATCAATTGCGGTCGTTTGGATGGAAATGCCATCATCGCCATCGACATGCCACAAACAAAAGAGTTTCGACTTTCAGCCATACTTCCCAACACATCTTCACCCCACTAAACCATCCATTGAACTCCATTCCAATCCATCAACTTCCGACACGTATGACGCCCACCACCACCCCTTCGACCAGCATCTTGAAACCAAGCATCTAGCATCTAAGCATTGGGAGTAACCGTTTAACTCGCGTGAGCAAGGGCTCGTTTAGTTAGCTTGAAGCTGTAACGGCCGTCGGCCAGCACATAACCACTCCACACCGCCACGCCTCAAAGTCCGGCTTCGAAAGGTGGCTTCTCGAAGCTCTGAACGGTAACATGGCAGCGGTTAAGGCCGTCCTATTGGATATAGGTATGTTTCACAGGATTTTGTTTCCTTCTTTGCATATGAGTTAGTTATCATTATGCGCTGCAAGGAATTACTGTTTTATCACCGTTTTGATTAGATGCCATTGGATATCGATTATTTTTTATTTTTTATTTTTTGTTTTGAGGGTTTTTTTATTTGCTTTGCATTGGTGCCGCTGGAAAATTCTGCGACCTGTATGAGGCTGCTGCGGCCGGCTTGTCGGTCCGACTCGGCCTGGAACAATATCCGCCCTAGCTCAGGGTCGTACAGCACAGGGGACCCCAAAAAATGCAACACGTCGGTCGGTTTAGGATCGTGTGTCCTGTGTCGCTGTCGCTCAGCTTACAAAATCGGAGATGCTATACCACATAGTACTTCGCGTCCCCCACCAAAAATACGTGGCACAAAGTTGCGCGCTGGATGATTAGAGCTTACTATGCTCTTCCATCATGTTCGTGTCTCAGCTTCAACATACTACAATTCTTCCGATTGGAAATTCGTATCCTTTGCCACGTTTTTCCCTTGATTCCCAATTAATCCCTCCGGGATTCCTTCCCCATGTGATTTTTGCTTTCTATTTGCGAAGACAAGTGGAATTGGAATTTGCTAACTTTTACCTTTCCGATTCGTTGGGTATTACGCGTAGAGGGGACAGTATCATCGATATCATTTGTTAGGGATGTACTGGTAAGTGAGCGTGTCTACGTGGAGCTTTAACTTCATTTCATTCCTTTCGAGTTCTTCCGGGTTCGCTGGTCGTATATGGTGTTTTTGCTGCAGGTTCAGTTGCTTTCCTTCCTGTTCGACGTATCGTGGCGAGCATGCATTGCATCCGACTTGAATAAAAGAGAAAAAAAAGCTCCACTTTCTATTCCTTCGCAAATTCCTATTCGCGATCCCCGCGATGTTGGAATCCTGGGAGTTTTGCAATTTCATTCAGCTTTTCTGCGAGCTTCTGCTAGCTGCATACCAGTCGCATAAACGACGGTGGCTGGCAAGCTCATCGATCGAGGTCTTTTTGATATTGAAGTGGAGCTTTGGAGCTTGGAAGATGCTGTCAACAGCCCTCACCTGCCTTTCCGCGGTCCATGCACCCACTTAGCGGGTTTCCTTTTGGGAAAGCCATCATGAGATCCTTCTCACGATCTCTAAAATCTCAAAAACACCAGATCCTTGTATCGGCTTTTTTTTTTTGCAAGATCCACATTCCTTTGAAAAAATTTTCATCCCATCTTTTTTCGTATCTACAAGCTTCCTACCTCCTTTTTTGCGAAGTTTTTTTCTCTGTTATTATTAATTTGCTAAAAAGGCTATATGCAACGTTGGTGAGGTGGCGGCTTACCCACATTATCATCAATGCAATGCGTTGGTGGGTTGTTCGATGTTTTCCCAACCCACCTACCCCGTTTGCTCGCCTTGACATCATCAAAGCTGGCATGGACTTTCCAGAATTGGACCGGATTTCCTGTTTGGAAGGTTGAAGAAACGCCCGGGATTCGCAGTTTGCAACTTGGGTGTTGGAGTTTTATCCGGCCCGGCGGTCTTGGGTTATCGTCGATTTCGATTCGATGATTTGCTACTCCGAATACCACTCGCCTGCCTGCCGGAAGGGAATCCAAAAAAGTTAAACAAGCTGATTATCCCATCTGCACGTTAACTGACGAGAGTTCAAACGTGGACAAACGAGGTGTTGGACGAGGATATGCATCATGATCCCATGACATATTCCTTAATCCTTTTTCTTTTATCTTTGAAAAAAAAAGAGGAAGATTCCATTTCAGGCGGAAGATATCACCTGGAGCCATTCAGAAGCTGCGCTCAGAGCTCGCAGCTCTTCCAATCAGAGAATTTTGACGAGCGCAGTGTCGAATGTCTCTGATAGGCGATTTAATTTAACCTAATTCTTACTTCTTTTTATTTGTTTTTTGCCTCTTGCGGGTTGTGCTCGTTGGAGCTTGGACAATTCATTAGGAAAAACAGACCTGTGGGCTGTTTTTGCCTTTGATTTGCTTTGTTTGCCTCGGGTTTTCCTGTTGTCTCTCGTCTGGGCATGATCCATGATGCTTGATGATGTGGAGACGAAAAACAGCATTTTGCTGGGGTGGGATGGCCTATCAGTGGAGTTTGAACTTACTCGTACCGTCGAAACTGTTGTCTTTTTGCGACTTTCCAGTTCGATGTTTACGTATCTTCATGCAAGTTCTACATTGTATCCCAAAGTACTATCGCCAATTGTTTACTGCAGCACCACCCACGCTTACCCCATCCAATAGACCGACGTCGACGTAACTTGACTGCCGGTTACAACGTCCCCAAAACTTACCATGAGAAAATTAGAGCAAAATAAAGGTTAACTGGAGAGGGAAACCCCTTGTTCAACAAATAGTTCCCATACACCCTTCATGCGCTTCCGCAAGTTCTAGATGAAAAATGGGATACTCCAGAATTTGCGCCGTATCGCAACGAGTTTCCTGCTGAGTTCAGAGATGAGCGAGAGAAGCTCGAGGCACATGTGAGGGATTTGACGGCTAGAGATGTGAAGATTGCGTATCTCAAAGGGTTGCAGGGTGAGTTTTCTTTTTTTTTTTCTGTTTATATGCTTTTTTACAAGGTCGTTTTATGTATTCGATGTTGCTTTGAACGCCTTGGTGGGATGATTATGCCTTATCGTCCAATGGGCCAATACGCCCCGATCTTAGTTTTATAACTTATCGAGAATTATACTTCTTTACTAAATGATTAACTAACTCGGGGTACAACAGGATACCTCTGGCTCACCGCCTATCGCTCAGGCAATATCAAAGCACCGCTCTATGCAGACGTAATCCGCGCGCTCCCGCTGTGGACTTCCAAGGGACTTAAAGTATACATCTACTCCTCTGGAAGTGTTCTCGCTCAGAAGTTGTTCTTCGAGTATACGGATAACGAGGCGCAGCCGGATCAACGGGGTTACCTGAGCGGGTACTTCGATACCGTGAATGCGGGGGTTAAATGGGAGAAAAGCAGCTATGAAAAGATCTGTGAAGAGACGGGGGTACAACCTCACGAATGGGTGTTTTTGACGGATAATGTTAAAGGTATGTGAAGTGCATTTTCTTTTTTCTTCTAATGTTTGTGCTCCCTTAATTTTACTTTTTGATATCATCCGCATATTCTTTTTTTATTTTGTTGGAGATCTTGAGTATGTTTTTTTTTGGCTGTTTGAGTTGCGATTTTGGGGTTCGGGTATTTCGGTTACGACGCTTGGTACCTTTCGGTTGGTAGAGGGCGGGTACCGCTGCACTGAGGTTACCTTTTAATTTCCAGGTGGTCTATTTTTGAACAACCGAACGAGAACTACTACTACAGGACCGTATACCTACCGACGGCGCAGACCGATTTATTCTGTTGGGAATAGGTAGCCAAAATATTTGCGAAAGGAACGGTATCCACATTTTTTTCTTACACAAGACCCTCATTTTAGAAGGTCTGCACCGTCGATGGTCGCAAATTCAAGGTCTGGCGCTCACTTCATCCCCCCTTCCAAAAAGCTAGACTAGTTTGCGGAAAAGGCAGCCAGCCCTTTGTGAAATCTGGGGTTGGACAGACACATTTTCGGATTCTTAGCGTTATCGGCTAAGTACTAGCAAGGATGGAATGCAGTCGCGAAGGAAAAACCAAAAAGCAAAAGAGGGAACAAGCCGAGGGCTGGCGTGCTAAAGAAAGGACGATTTTCGAACGAATTTGTGTTAGCGATGGGTAGTGGATGGCACTACTTTTCTGCATGCTGCAGGGTTTGTTTGTTCCCTTCTCGCTTTCATTCTTTCGTCGATGGGCGGACGTGGTGCCACCAACATTTTGGGTTCGCGTGATCCACCTTTTTTTGGGGCTTCCCTTTTCTTTTTGGATCTTTTTTTTTTTTTTTTTCAGACTCGCTTCCTTTCCTTGATTTTAATATTTTTGGGGAGAGAAGCTGAAGAGCGTTATCTATTTTGACGTATCACGGTGTTCTAAAGTTTGAGTGTGGATGGGTGTCTTTGATTCTCGAAGATACAAACATATGACAGCTGATATAGTTCCCGGGGTTTGCGCAATACGATGGGCTATGGTTGGTCGAGACAGGCGTACTAGTCAAGGCGCTTGGGAAACCAGTATGGAGAAGGGGGTGCCGTGATCGGACCTTTACCCACATACACTCACATACCGTCTACAGGACCTTTCAATCAGGTCTACCTAGACGGATTCCGGCCTGAGTGGCAAAAAGTCTTGGGACTGGGCGCCTGGACGGTGGGCTTTTCTCCACACAACCTCCTTTGGGAAGGATGTCCAGACATTCCTGCAGGTCGTTATTTCGTTCGTTGTCGCCATAGCAAAAACATGCGGAGAAAGCGTGATGCTAAGCTCGATGGAATAACTCCGGACTATTAGCGAGGGAGCTAATCCGAAATGCCTTTGGAGATCGCCGTCGAATTTGGGGAAGGGGAGTTGTACGAGCTCGACGGGTTAACCTTTGGGTTTGGAACTCGTTCGATCGTGATCTTTTTGAGATCGGAGTTCTCCCTTTTTCCGGGGACCTCGCATTCGCCTTCCTAGGCACTTCCTGCATTTTTACTGTTTTATCCCAAGTACTTGGGTTCAACTGTGTCTTCTACCGTCTGACAGGTGACTCTGTTGGATAACCATTCCGAACGTTGGCCCTTCCTTTTTGTTTGTGTGGCGTGGACGTTGGATTGTGGCATGGATAGCTTGAAGCTCGGAAGCTCGTAGCTTGAGCTCTGGAGCTCTAAAGCTGTCGATGTTCAGCCTTGTGAAAGCAAACAAAGTTTAAGATTTGATTAAGCTTAAATTTGGTATCATGATGGCGAAACCAAACCAACATTGTTGGTCGTTCACGTTGGCTCCATGCTCCTGCTAGCTACTAGCTCCGTTGCAATCATTGTCTTTGAATACTCGATTGTTGGATGCCTTTTGGCTTGCTTTGCTGTGCCCCCCAAATCACCTATCACCACCTAAACACCTTTGCAAAAAATCCCCACCATTGCATTATCCACCATTTCCCATAAGGCGGCGGGCGGCGATAATCCCGATTACAACGAATCGGGAGAGGTATTTCGCTGGATTCTGCTTATGAACGGGGGAAAAATGATGATGTGGTGATTTTGTGATGGAAACATAGCGCAGTGCATTATGCGGTGTGATTGATTTATGTGCTGAGTTTAATTAAAAATATTGTGATCACAAGGGAAACTCATGCGCAGATGGTTTGTTTGATGTCGATTGGGTGGATTTGTGTTATGTTTCAGAGTATTATGTTTTTGAATTGAGAATGGTCGGTCATGAGGGGTGGTGGTGGAGAGTGCCGGAGGGACTCGGTGGTGGAGATGGTGGAGGGTTGAGGGTCTTGGAGTAGGCTCTCCTTGGGACTTTCTTCTAATCCCCTCTCCGGGTCCTTGAGGCTTCCTCGAGATCCGTCAACCTCCCTCATGGTTATCGAGAGCTTTCCTTTTACTCTTGTCGCTCCCATAACCGGGTTGTGCTATACCGCCCTCCTCCTGCTATCATTCCTCCCTCTACCCTCTTTCTCATCCCTATTCTTTAGTCTCGTATACTACGCCATACCCATCACATAAGACCTATACTAACTAAACCTCCAGAAGTCGAAGCCGCCACCGCCGCAGGTCTACACGCCAGGATCGTGTCAAG
Organism: Arthrobotrys musiformis; assembly: GCA_036971715.1. Classification (NCBI taxonomy): domain Eukaryota; kingdom Fungi; phylum Ascomycota; class Orbiliomycetes; order Orbiliales; family Orbiliaceae; genus Arthrobotrys; species Arthrobotrys musiformis. The sequence goes on along the minus strand of JAVHJL010000011.1, from coordinate 598,318 downwards.
ATCCGGCAACGCCCCCGTTTCCGACGATGACATCCAGAGGTTCGGATCCTTGGTTACGGATTTCGTCGAGGATGAGGGGTTGAAGGGGGTGTTGGGGGTTTAGACCGTTTACCGGATGGCTAGTGTGTGTCAACGGGGTTTTTTGGAAAGCTTCAACAGCTTTTTGGAGGTTGTGGGGTGGTGTTACTGTATTCGATTGGGGAGGACGTCTGGATCCTGTTGGTGGGATGGATAGATGGATACCATTGCAGAGTGAGGTGTGGTATTTTTTAACATTAGTATGATACTATTAGTGATACCATTATACTCAATTTCAACGTTGAGATTTTATCGAATATTGAACAAAAGTCTTAGACCCCATACCATTCCATACTTTCCAAACTTCAACCGTGAGTAGAAAATTATTGTATTCAAACCAGAAAGTACCAGCGATCGCAGTCAAGTCTGATTGAAAACGCAAATATGCATACGCTGCGTACAGCCAGTTGGCTCCGTATTGATATTATATATATACATTGACATCTCCGTTGTCTCTTGTTTGGAATGCGATATATATCGCGATGGGTGGATGAACATTTAGTATGCGCTTCGTAGGTTCGATCGGTGTATATCCTCAAAGTTACATATGGCTCCGTATCCAGCCGTCCCTAGAGACAATACGGGCTGCAGTTATAATACGTGCCCCTACGGCACTCCTGACATGCGATTCGACTGTCGGATATATCAATATCAACATCTCAATGTTGCATTTTGCTCATACCTTGGTGGTCTGGGTACGAGACAAGATTGTGATATATATACACAATACACGTAGTCATTCCAAACTATGTAGATGTATAGATGTATAGATCGATCTAGACGTCTAGATTTAGTATTTCGGATGTCAGTTTACGGCGTTAATAACTTTTATATACGTACTCCTGAAACCATCATTCTAATAGGCGTCTAGACCGACTTAGGCCTGCTGTCGTCGCGGAATCCTGAGTCCGAAGGTGAGGAGCTCGACCGAGGGCTCGTGTGTGTGGGTAGGGTATATCCAGATAGTATTCCCAGTCATCTGTGAACTTGAATTCGAATCCATAGAATTTATTATCCTAAATATTTAAATTGCGTCTAGCTGCTTAGCTTAGCATCTAGTTAAACTTAGACTCAAATCGAGACACCGACGGACGTGGGCTGGGCACAACAAGAACAAATAGATGGGATCAAATCTATATACTTGCAACCTCTGACCTATGGATCACAGTGTACCTCTTAGTAAATTTAATAAATCGATTATTAAATTATTCGAGATAACGTAGCGTCAATAATCCACCTGGGTTGAACGAGGTGGTTAAATTGGAATAGAGTCAATTATAGACGTCTGTATATCGATGATTGTACGTCCCACGCATTCAGACTTCTGTGTATTATCGATATATCCGCCTAGACGGGTGGATCTCCATTCTGTAGTAAATGTAACATGGGCGTGGAAATATCGGGGTGGGTATATAGGGCCTCCAAGGTCTGGGTACGAGACGAATGTCGGGCTAAAACTGAATATAGGTAAAGTTGTATGCATCCACCTAGGTATATTTGGATGGTGTATTCTATATCTCGGTCTAGTCTAGATACAAGACGGGTGCTGAGCGATCTCGGTCTATCAAAACTATCAGAGGTTGATAAGGTATCAATACGGTATTGTGACCATAATGCGTATTATAACGGTATTGAGAGCGAGAAGCGCTATATAGCTCGGATTATAACGGTATTCAAAAAAACCCTTCTTCTGGCACAGCAGGTAGTGGTGTCTGGTACTGGTCAGGGTACTTAGACCGATAGGTCAGTGCTAAGGGGGCGATGGTAGTTGTGGTATATCTGATAGTTAAAGATTTGTCGTCTAATATATGATCAATTTTGAATCGCACTGGGAGTAGACGCTCGAGATATTGATATACAGTGTTGCATGTACTTTGATATACTAATTTCGCACGGCATACACATCCCTCGAAGGATTAAGCTAGGTAACCCAGGAAGCGCGAGTATCTAATAAATTCCCCAGAACGGAAAACGGGACTTCGCGGGAAAGGAAAAGAAACCCAGAAGGTGCAGTTGATTCGTCTAAAAGTATTAAGTGTCGTCGGGGACTTCATAAAAAGTTCTATCATACATTTCTGCCTCCTCCCTTCTACGATCCCATACCCCCCTCTACCTAGGTCGATACGACGTCACATCGCAAGCGGGGTCTCACACCCACAGAGCAAAGGTGGCATGTCATATCCGACCACGCTACGTCTCCGTCCACCCTCACGGATTATTCTTTTTTTTCCGGTAATTTTTCTAATTATTTTGTTTTGGCGTGGGGCGAGACGTTTAGTAGAAGCTTTCTACCAAGCTGTCCTTCAGCGTGGAGTTTACGTTCGATGGGGCCTGTCCTTCGCCTAGTCTGAATACTGATTCGATGACCGACAGTTCTGTGGCGGTTGTGTCGAGACCTATATCCCGTTGTTAGCAACCAATACAATTTCTTCTCCGACGGTTTGAAGGGAGGGGGATAATACTAACCAGTAACAGCCATCCAATCGTTAACAACCATACCGGCACCAACAACCGCACTACCGCGGTTGACGCTACCAGCGACCAATGGCACCTGCAACAAACTACTCAACTCGTCTTGATCCTTTATACTCGTCTGAGGATGGACTATTCCACCCTGATTACTCAGGGCGCAGTAGCTCCCTGTCAAGACATTCTCCGCGATGGTCTGACGGAAAACCTCGACGCCCAAAACGTCGGCGACGAGTTCTTCGGTTTCACGCTCGATGTCAGGATGGACGAGGGCGACGTGGTCGTTGCAACAGATCACGTTCCCCAGAGCGGAGAGACGTTCTTCGATTCGTTGGATTTTTACCGAATCTGGGAGGGAGTTACGGAGATGTTGGAGTTCCTGGTCGGTGGTGGAGGTTGGGAGGAGGAGACCTTTGCGGTTCCTGGGGGAGTTTGTTAGTGGGTTTGGGAGGTCTATGGGTGGGTGGTTTTGGGATTGCTTACCCTGCTGTTAGACGGCCGATGATTCTTGTGCCGGCGATGGTGGTGTGGACGACTGGGATGACATCTGCAAGTTCGGCTTCAAAGACACTGTTGGTGGAGGGGTAGAGTTAGTTTCCATCCTGTGGTTTCTGGCATACGACGTCGGCTGTGTCGGGAGATGCCTGTTTCTAGTTGGAATATTTCTTACCTGTAGAAGTTCTCTGAGCCACCGATAGCTACGAGAGCATATGAGTTTGTTAATGTGGCGAAGACGCCGACTCTGTGGATTTGAACGGTGCTGTTAGCCGTCTATTCGGTCTTCAACTAGCGGGATTGGGGTGGAGATGAGGATGAGGAGGGGGCGGGGTTGGTGGGGCGTACTCGTTGGAGTTTTCGAACTATTGGAGAGGCTGATGTTAGTACGAGGACATGAGAACGGTAGCGAAGACGGGGCGATTGTGCTTACTTGAGCGCGGACAGCCATTGCGATATGTGAGGTAGACGAGGCTGAGGTAGTGGTGATGGTGGTGATGGAGTGAGATTGGCGGGGTATTGAGGTTTTGTGGAGGTTCGTGGCTGTGAAACCCTAAATGTATGCTGCGCTGAAGATTGAAAACGTGAAGTTCGACGACTTCTGACCACCAAAGGAATATAAAAAAAAGCACGAATTGAAGATTCGAAGATATAGACAGTCTCTAAGGACCTGGCGCTGCACAGAATCTTATATAATTCGCTACTTTGATCTTTTTTTGCGAGGGGGTCAGATTAAGGTTGCCTGCTTAGCAAGAAAAGAAATTTCTTTTTTGGGTTCCACTGGTGTGGTTGGCTGCTTCGGCTTAGCGCAGAAAAAAAAAAAAACAACCACGACGGCATAGCGGGCACCCACACTATCGAACGGATTGAGTCACCGCCCAGAATGGGACTGTCGCACAGCAGCTCTTGCCTGCCTGCGAACCAGACCCCTCTTGCATGCTGTGTCATGGATGAATGACTCGAATCGGCGGGTGGGTTTGAGGAGATGCGTAACCCCGTCAATATTTTTTGCGTGCGTCTGCATTTTGCAGTGTCAAAGGCGGGTTGAAACGGGAGAGGTTGCTGGGGGTGAAATCGGGTATAGACGCTCGCTTGAAGGAGGTGTCTAGGAACTCCCCAGTTGGGAAACTGGTATGCTGTTTTGAGAGTGGTGTGTCGTTCCGGCCCGTCGGTCTGACCAAGCCCCGAACTATGGGATGAATAATAATGAGTTCATCGGTGATGCTAAAAGTCGAATTTGCCGTTCAGACTTCGTGGGCGTGTGTAATTAGCTGACGATGGGTTTGGCCTGAGTATCATTTCCACTGCGGGGTTAACTTGGAATCATTGGATTGATGAAGGATTGAATTCGGATTTTTTGTACTGTCAGTGCAATCTTATACAATGGATGATGCTATATCGTGTATTTGTGAGTGCATGCATTTTTGAACATGGCTGCAATTGTGGCCAAGAGCTCCACATTCCTAGACGAGGAGTCCTAGATAATCGGATCTCAGCCTTTCGTGAACGTGCTTCGGCTAGCAAGGCCCCACGGTTTCGCGTGCAACAACATGTATGTATCCTGTAGGATCAGATTGCTAGCTTCTCGAGGCTGCTGTCTTTTGGCCTTTGGCGGGGATCAGAAAATCCATCTATAATTAGGATGCCTTCCGAAGTGACGGTATGTATCCAAACCACTCGTGAATGTACAGGCGTTATTTTGAGCTTGCAAGATTGGTCTGCCGTATGATGGTGCATTGGGTGCTTTGTCTTGCTCGGTGGATTAATTTCGATTTTGAGCATCGATACATCATCGGTAGGGGTACAGTGTTTGGCCGTAAGCGGTAAAACCCTGTCACACGACATGCCAAGGGAAGGTTGTCCCTTCTTTCCATCGACGTGAATTTCGCACGGCTTTCGGGGAGTGGGCGATGGCATCAATTGCAACCGAGTCCAAAGAAAATTATCCCGGAGGCCCTGCCTGCTGTATATAATTGCATTGGAGTATGCTCGAGGCCAGTAACATTGTGCTAATTTCATTGTTAGCATTTTGATTGCAATCTGGCATGGGATCTGAGGTGTACCGAGGGGCTCAGACGTCACTTACAAATCGGTTATGGAAAATTCCATAAGAAGTTGAGTACCTGACCGCGGTTGACAGGTGAAGGTTCCATATGCTGCTGCTGCAAGTGAGACTGTGCTCGAGCGTGCCCTGTGTCCTCGAAAGAGAATCCGCGTAATTAAGAATGGTCCCTCTCAATTGTGCATTTTCGAGGTGTCGGACCGCACGACTTCCACTGTATGTTCCCCATTCTGCCCTAAGTATCTGTCGCTTTCTTGCGATCTCGCGAGAGTGCAGGCCGAGTCGGGAATGAGGACGATCGACCTGGCCTGATATGTATGCACCTATTAGTTGAAGGCCTCAGATCAGGGCCTTCCGCCAAAGGACCCAAGACACCCAATTAAGGAAATGGGAATTAGTGGTCCCGAGATATCCGAGAAGCGCCAAATCGCCGGTATCTTATTTTATTTTAGGAGTAACCGGAACCGAGTCTGCATTTTCCCTTGGTGGGTTTCTTTTGCCCAGATCCATGGGGTGCTGACGTATATCGTCGTTTGATGTCGAGAATGCAGTGTCTTATCAGAATAGAACACGATGCATATGAATTTCTCTCATGATCATTGCATTCCGAGTGTCTTTGTCATCCCGTGCAAAGAACTGATGTATCCGTGAGACCAACTATGATCAAGGAGAGTCCCTTCAGGGTTTATATCGTCGACTGGATATAAACACCTCAGACAAGCTAGCTAGGAGGACGTCGACCTAGGAGAGCGAGCCGAAAGCGGTAGGATACTTGCGAGCTCCACCACCGGGAGATATTTCCGTAGACGGCGACGGATATCTGGAGGGAGGCATCTCACATCGAGAGGAGAACCGTCTACGGCGAGAGACTTGGTGGTTCTGAATCCGTTCGAGCAGGTGTTTCAAATTCCTTTCAAGTGGTTGAATTCAGTTGAAATTTGCGATGCTGCCAAAGCAGAGCAAAGCAAAGCAAAGCGGGCCCTGTTCTTGTTCTTGTTCTTCTTGTTCTTCTTGTTCTTCTTGTTCTTGTTTCTGTTTCTGTTCTTGTTCTTGTTCTTGTTCTTCTTGATGTTCCACCACCACACATCTTTTCTTCTTCTTCTTCCCTTCCTCTTTCCACCATTCACCACCAACCACTCTTCCTCTCTCATCTAACGTATCATCACCTCACCGTCCCCCACGACTATCGTCGCTGTCATCTCACAGACGGTTTCCAACTATTATTATTGAAGTCACCGGCTCCGGTAAGTGTGGATTTTAATTATTCTGCCGTTGTTCTTGTTCTGCCATTTTTGGTTTCTCCTAGCTGTTTTAGCTGCTCTGTTCCGTTTGGTGGTGCTGGCTGCCAGTTTTTTTTGGTGTTGCCATCTACTGGCCTCTGCAACTCTGCAACGGTTTTCTTGACCTCAAATATTCACAACCTCCTTCCCATCAACCAAACCTCAGCATCAACAACAACATCAACATCAACCTCTCATCTACCTCATCACCTCCCTTCTCACTCCCATTCTTGCCTTCTTCACTATCATCTGGATAGTTCCAAAACCTTAATACTCCCCTCGATTCTCCATAGAATTTTGCTTTGCATTGTTCTTGGCTGTCGAGTACTTGGTAATAATCCCTTATATCACCTGTCTACGGCGGTTAGCCTTATTTTCCTCATCTGTTTTTTTTCCCTTTCCTCATCAAGAGTTTCCTGCATCGATACGTGATATCACCGGATTGTCCTTGCACTCTGCCTTCTACTCCGGAGGCATCTTTCTCTGGGACTCTCTCGGAATCCGTATTCTTGCATTTGCTCTTCTTTCCTGTTGTCAAATTCGAATCTGGCTCTTTTTCCGTTTTGAATTCGCCCTTGTCATCAATCTCATCACCAACCACACACTCTCATCTCCCCCAACTATCATCACCAACTTAACACCTTCCATCCGCCTCTGATTTCCCTCGTCGTCTCTTTGCCAGAAATATTTTAATATATCTTCTCGGGTTTTACATTGCTTCTCGCAAGGTTCTCGTGAGTAATCACGCTGCTATCTACGGTAGCTTTTAAATTCCTCGTTGCAAAACTTCTCGTCCTATTGCAGACAATTCTCCCTGAACCCTTCATCATCACCCTTTACCCCCACCTTCACCTTTTTATATCCCAAGTATATCATTTCCTCTGTGCAATCGGAATACACGAGCCTCCCCATTTCTTCGAATTTCTACCGTTGCTGTTATTCCTCTTTGGATCTCACTGTTCCTTTTGCACGAGTTTATTCTCTCTCGGGTATCTCGATGCTAACCACTGCATTCCCCTCGCAGGAAAACACTTACTTTTTTGTTATTTTTTTTCGAGAAAAAAAGTAACGACCAGAAGTAAGTACCATTTTCCTTCATTTTCCTTGCATTTTTCTCTCTCAATCTTCACGTTTGGCTTCTCCCGGATCGTCGACATAGACGATACTCCACGCACAGGCTGGCCGTTTGGCTTTCGCCAGCATCTGACGACTCCAGCCAATAGGATGCATGGCTTTCCGGCTGGGTTGATCAGCCGTGGTTTGCACGAAAAGTTCTTCTTTCCGTTTTCACGCCTCCCCTGCAAATTTGCCCAGCTGGCCCTTCCTTTTCTGGCTCGTCCCGTTAGGAACTGGCATTTTATGCGCCACAAAGGAAACTATGCAAGGTTCAAAACAACGAAGCATCAAATTTCACTTCTACCCCCAAATATCTACTGTTGAATATCGACGAGATTTTTTTCACGTCTACGCGCTTTCGCTTCCGGCTCCGTTTTCTCCATTGTCGCCTTCCCAAGGTGGCTCTACCAACGAAGAGATTTCTTGAAAAAATTTTCTTCTGGTGGAAATACGAGATCGGACCGTCCGTGGCGGTAGTACGTAGTACGTACCCTTTTTGATTCACGATTTATTCATATCAAATGGAATGCAATCATGTTGGGCCTTCTCAGTCATCCTGCCCTGGTAATATTCTACTTCTTATTCTCTTATTCTTGCATATCGAGTATCGTCAAATGTTCCATCGTTTCGCATGGAATTAGGGGATATCTCTTCTCCTTTCCTGTTTTCTGCTTGACACTCACACGCCCTTTTCGGCTTGCATTTGGAACAATATTTTCTATCCATTGTATGACATTTCCAGGCCAAATGCTAACGCGGACTATAAACTTTAGGTCATGGCGCGTACCAAGAAGGATACGGCCATGCAGGGCGCTCCACCCTCAGGAGATCCCGAGCCTACCGAGGGTCATGCTGGCGAGCACAGGAGGGCCAGCGCGCGGGCACCGACGGTGCCATTTCAAATGGTGACCCGGAGGGGGGCCCAGAAGCGGACGAGCGGCGGTTCCGAGGAGCACGCTGTTGCTTCCAATGATCTGGCTTCGGCCGGGGAGGAAGTCTACCACGAGGCTGCCGCGCCAGGGGACAACGAACCCGAGCCGCAAGGTGAGGGTTCGGGGGCCGGGACGACTGCGGATGACGCCGGGGATACTCCTCGGCGTTCATCCCGCGTCGTTCCAAAGAGGGCCCTGCCCCTGCAGAGGAGCCACATCATCATCCTCCGACTTAGCCCTGCTAAGTTGGAACTTGCTACTCCGCTGGCTGAAAGGCTGTTACCAAGGGGCGCCTCCACCAACCCAAGCTCTCCCCCCCAACTTCCCGTCGACCTTGCGGCGGAAGAGCCCGTCCCTCTATCGATTGAGGGTCCGGCCCCAGCGCCTCGCAACAAGAGGCCAAGGAACAAGAAGGCCGTGTCTCCGAACTTCGAGGAGGCTAATGCTGAGGAGGAGGAGCGTCCTCCGAAGAAGAGACGCAAGACCAAGAAAACGGCAGAGACGGCGGCCGGGGAGGAGCCTATCCTCCCAGAGAATGCTGAACTGGCGGCTATCCAACAGCCGGAGCCTTCTCTCCCCGAGATGGCACCACCATCCTTGCCTCCTGCCCCAACGATGCCGATGCCGGATGCGCCAGTGCCCGCGGCTGAGGTTCCCAAGGCGGAGCCCCCATTTGATCCCAATCAAATGGAGGTCTCGCAGCCGGAGGAACCGCTGCAAAAGAGGCGGGGGAGGCCTCCAAAATCAGAGCTTCTCAAGAGACAGCGCCAGCCACGACAGCCGGCTGCCGCCCCAGCCGCCCCAGTCGGTCACCCAGTCGGGTCTTTGGCCCATTATTTCCGCGAGCAAATGCCAGAGGGCATGAACATGGTCGACGTTATTGCGCTGGCTCAGCACATGCGAGCCGGGGACCTTCAGGCAAAGAAGGCACCGATGAAGAGGATCATCAAGAGGGGGTATAGGGTGGAGCACAGGGTCACCCGTGAGTGGTGTACCCAGCGGGGCCAAAAACTAATTGCCCAACAGCGAAAGATCAGGCGACATGTCCACCGTGCCAATGTGGCACTGGTCGACCAAGCGATTAGGTTGGCACAGCATGACCCAACCTATTTCACGGAGACCGGACTAGGCGCCCCATTTTACCTTGCGGGCTTGAAACAGGCGGCAGAACAACGAGACAAGACTCGTGGGATCGGTGACTTGAGGAGGGACCTCGAGGTGCAAGCGATGGAGAATAAGATTGAGCACAGTTCAGTGAGGTGGAGACGACAGATCAATAATGAAGTTGTTGATGGCTTGGAGAAGATCGCCATCGAGAGGAATCTTCTTTCGAACATCATTCGAAAATATGCTACTGAACATCCTGACAGATTGGACGAGATTATTGAAGAATGTGAGGAGACTGGCGAGGACCTAAGCACGGCTATTCTCAACGCTGCGTGTGACGCACACCCAAACGACGTCGAAGAGGAAGTTTATAACAAAACTTGGCGATCTCGTGGCCACGGACTTGGCAAATGGTTCAAGATATTGGATGATCAACCTATGGATTTGGATTTGGATGACGACGAAGAGAAAGAGGAGGAACCGCAGGCAGTCTCGGAACATGACGGGAGTCCGGAGCCGCAGGAGGCCCCTGTTTCGCACGAAAGTCAACAACCACCAATGTCATTTGAGAGAGGAGGATCCCCAGGATTCGATGAGAGGGGAGAACCGCCAATTTCAAATCTCAGGGACGAGCCCCCGACCCTAGTGGAAAACGAGGAGCCGGCGTTACCGATGGATACTGAGGAGTCCGAGTCATCTGATGAGCATGGCGAACCTCGTGCTGACCGCGAGACCAATGCTGACCTAATTACGAGACTGCGTGGCCTTTCAGAGTTGTTGGAGGCTGCCGCCAACGAGTTCCGATCCGACAGCAAACCCGCCCCCGAAAGCCCGAGGCCTGACCCTGAAGAATTATTGAGTGTCCTTGCATCAGCCGCCGCAGAGAGAGATCACATCCCAGGCACTCCCGAAATTCTGCTTCCGCTTTCCCCTGGACCATCTTTGCCGAAGGAGCCATCTCCGACTTTCCACGAAAGACCTTCCCCAGGGTTTTCAGAAGACGAGCTTCTCATTGCAGCTTCCGCCTCGCCACCTCCCTCATTCGGAGGAGATGGTAGTATTGATGAGAGAGCTAGTAACTTTAGCAATAGGTTAGTAGAGCCTTCGGCTGAACCCGGGTTTGCGCTTAGTGGGCCCGCACCACCACCGGAAGTTTTAAAACCTTCATCTCTACACCCGGAAGCAGACCATGGTAGCAGATTCACAGCAGAAACGAGACGTTGGAGCGATCATAGGATGTTCCCAATTGAAAGAAATCCTGCCTACTCTCCTATTGCAACCCACCACCACTTCCTCCCTGGGCCTAGCCCCCCTCCGCTCCAAAGCCGTGGGTCAAGTGTTCATTCCCTGCCACCACCCACCGCGCTATCTAGTCCCGGTCGCTTGCTTCCGTCGCCCGTCCCATCTACTCGTTTTCCCGCTGCATACCAAGCACTCCCTCAACGCAGTCCGAGCCCAGGCTTCTTTAACCCCCTCCCTCATGATCCTCGATATCGTGGGGATCAGAGCCGTTAAAAAAAATAAGCGTATGGCCGAACATTGTGTATCTCGGTGCATGGTGGAATCGTGGACACGAAATCCTTTTCCTTCTTATCCTTGGTTGATGGTTGGCTTCCTATTTCTACAGAAGGGGTTCAGTGGCGACGACATGAGCATCTATCAAATTTCAGTGCGAGAGAAACTGACAGGCCCAGAACGGGTACGCAAGTACGCCTAGTAACCGCCTAATCGTCAGTGCCTTTCCCGACCCGACATACAGTACCAAACCCTTTTCTTCCAAATACCGAGTCCCTCAACCTGCCGTCGTCACACCGTGGGCCACGGTCGCGTTCCACTTGTTTACTCTACCTCCGGCCGCCATCACTACATCCTCTTCCCGAATTCACCTGAATGGCACCATTTTTTTCGCCACCCGAGCTATCCAATGTTCGTGACGCTTCACATAGACTATTAAGGAAGTTTCGCATTTTACGAAGTCACAGACAAAGCCTGCATTTTGTTTACGGTGTTATTGGGCGCATAGACCGGGTTTTTTACTCTTTCTCTTTTCTTTTTCCTTTCACGGGTATTTTATCATTAAAACTGGGAAGCATGGTCTTTGTTTTATGTTGCCCTGGTTCGAATCATCCACCGTCTTTACTACTTCGGTGTACTTCTATTTTTATTACACAGCCTGTCGGTCGTCCATTTCTTCGACTCCGTGTGGCTCCCGTTTACTTTTTTTAATACGCTTTTCTGGCATGATGAACCTGTCGTGGAAGGCCTTTTTCTTCTCTTGTTATTATTTTACCTTACTTACTTTCTCGAGTGTATCATACTATATGACCCTTGTTTTATTCTGGTTGCTGCAAGTTAACTAAGGCAGAGAGGGGTTGTTAGAGGAGGCCGTCTTTGTTCTATTCTTCTTCGTTTTAGCTGATAAGGGTGATATACAGGGGGTGTTTTTATTAAAATGGAACAGGCTGTTTTTCTTTAGATAATGAACTGTGCCGACTTAAATAAAGTACCTGTGATGTAGGTCTGGATGTGGTAGCATGGTATTAGTACCTGAGTATGTAACGCAACAGCTTTCGAGAGAGTATGTCTTTCGCCATAGTATGCCTGGTATGTGGTACTAGTTCAATGCCTCCCGGGGTCAATAGGACGGGGTTGGAACCAACTAGTCCTCTATTCAGATCGTGATTACATAGTATATTCATTGGAGCGTAGTACACATGTAGCTGGAGAAGGCTGAATGTCCTCCGTGAGTCTACCTTGAGTTTCACTCTAGGCGAGGCTAAAGCTACCTTGCAAATTCAAAGGATAGAAGCTAGGAGTGCTAGAAGTGTCTCCGAGACGCGCAACAGATCCCCGAAAGCTCCGCTATGTTATTACTTATGGTAGCCGTTCGCATTTGCAGGGTTGCGTATACATGTTGTTCCTACATTATACCCGTGTCGTCGCGATCGCGTCGTTGCATTGTCGCAGGTTCGAGTCCCAAGGGTGTTCCCCGTGGCTGACGACTGTTCCCGCGGCCTTGAAACCAACAAAATCCCGATCGCACGTGCGTCTTCAGCCTGCAACAAAACATGCCTTCTGTTCAAAGAAAAAGGGCAAAGGGGTAAAAAAAAACTCGTCACAGGCGTCAGCCTGGTGATGCAAGGCTGCACCTTTGGCATTCACAAATTCACGAAAGGCAATCAAAGAGTTCGCGGCGGCAAGGCGCCTAAAAGACTGATAGGATCTCACGTACGTCCCTCGCTGGACTGATGTGCTCTGCCTGACTCACCGAGGGATGTGTGGGTTGGCATGTTCGCTCGGATCCAGGCTCCATGTTGAATAAAACGGATTGGTTAAGCTTAAAATGGAACTTTGATCGAGCTTGGCTTGATAATATAACCCCGCTAACGACAAACAAAAGGAAGTAACTGCCAGCCAGGCCATGGCACAGACAGTGAGCAATACCTTGGGGCAGCCTTGTCTCTCTTTGTCCCTTTTTTTTACCTTGAAGGAAAACTGGAGAATCTGATCGATTGCGAATCGGATTGACTTTTTTTCCCTTTTCCGCATTTCAGCTAATTGGTGTAAACCGCTGGAAGATTTTCTGGTGCACATTGTAAACATGCCCGAATTTGGAGCATTAAGTGTGCGTCTTTGGACGGGACTGGCCAGGGACGAATCCTTGAAGTTGGGTTTTAACAAAAATGAAGAATGCAAGTATGTACCGAGCATGTAACTAGCAGCCTGCACATAGCCTATAGCCTTTGAGGCGTGGAGCAATGACTGCGTAAGTGGACATCATGGTTTTGACGGGTATTTCAGATGTGGACTTTGTGTATGTACGCTACATGCGTGGAAGGCGGTGGAACCGCTGCCCGCCATGCTGCGGGAACAAAGAAGCGGCGGGATTCATTCATTCACATCGATTTGGGAGATTTACGAGCGGTGACAGCTCTGCCACATTTGCATGGGTGTCTGTCTGTTAGTCAATGGACAATAATTGTTTCACGGGCATGCATTGGAGTCACTTACTTCTGGTATGGGGGTTAGGAGTGGTGGTTAGTCAGTGTGGTTGTGGTGGTGGTGTTTGTGCTGTGGTAATTTTGGTGTGGTGGTTTTGCTATTTTAGGAGGAAGGATCCCACCTACTTCAGCTTCTCCTCTTCCTCGCTCACTCACTCCACCTTCTTCATCAAACATCAACCATCATCAACCACCAAACCTTCCGAACAGCCGACATCATCAGCCGGAATCTTCAACTTCATCATCTCCACAGGGAAAACCAGCTTCTAGCAGCTTGTAGTCGCCTTTCACGCGTATTATAAAGCTCTTCGGCCTGTCTAGTCAGCTTCTCGATACCCCATCACTCTACAACTACCTCGTCTTTCCGTCACAAATCTACCCACATCTACACTTCCACAAAGATGTCGCAGATTACTCTACTCTCTTCCGACAATGTCGAGTTGAAAGTCGGTAAGTTATAATATGCCTTAGAACGTCCTGATGCCTCGTCTTGGGAGCTTAGCAGCTTCGCTTCCTCTCTCCCGAAGAGGAGCTGCTCGAGCTCTCCAGTTAGGTGGCGGTAGCAGCTTCATAGCGGGGTCGACCTCTTTTCTTCCCTGACTTCCGAACACACTACTTTTTGGCCTCTTCATCACGTCAGGTAACGGTTTACTAATGAGATGTGATATCTATCAGACAAGGAGGTCGCTGAGCGATCCATCTTGATCAAGAACATGCTGGAGGACGTCGGCGAAACACCGGATCAGGCTATCCCCATCCCCAACGTGAGTCTCACACACCACCGTTTTCTCCTCAAGCATCCCTCACATTCTATCCATCCGGTTTTCGTCGTGTTTTGTGGGGTCATCTGAATTACCTAGCCTTTTATGAGCCTGTTTGGTGATCTCACACGATGGACGATCCGAATATCCCTCCGACTTGCTAAAAATAACTCCGATTTAACGCATCCACGTTTTATTTGTTTATCTTCGGCCATTTTAACTAACTGAACCATATTATAGGTTAACGAAGGCGTCCTTCGCAAGGTTATTGAGTGGTGCGAGCATCACCGAAATGATCCCCCACCACCAGCCGATGAGGACAGCGATTCTCGCAAGAAGTCGACAGATATCGAAGAATGGGACCAGAAGTTCATGCAAGTTGACCAGGAGATGTTGTTCGAGATCATCTTGGTAGGTCATTTTCTTTCCACACGGTCAATTTTAGTAATTGGTCACGTTGCTAATAAAGTCACGTGAAACACAGGCTGCCAACTATCTCGATATCAAGCCCCTTCTCGATGTCGGCTGCAAGACCGTTGCCAACATGATCAAGGGAAAGTCTCCTGAGGAGATCAGGAAGACCTTCAACATCCAGAACGACTTCACTCCCGAGGAGGAAGACCAGATCCGACGTGAGAACGAGTGGGCCGAGGAGTAAGTTTGCGGATCTGCTTGGTTTTTTTCTTCGAGAGGATACCCTGAGCTAACTTGCTTTTTTTCCCTTCTAGTCGTTAAATATCACGAAGCCCGGTTTGTTTTTTGGAACACGCATTTTTTCTCACTCGATTCTGCTTTTTTCCTCAATGTCTACATATGTCTCTCTATTCTTCCTTTTTCTCGGTGAAGCGGGATTTGGGACTTTCTCATGATGGCTACACGGTGTTTGTTTCCTTTTTTGAACCTCTTCTTTTTTGCTCCCTGGGATTCTATTCTATGTCTTTTAGAGGATTCACATAACGCATGACTCTTCCGGATCAAAAAATTATTTCCTGCTTCTGGTGTTTACGCTACTTATTCTTCCGTGCCGTCCTCTTGCGCGCACGAACAACCTATCATTTCCAGACTAGACTTTTATAGGACTCTACTTTTGAAGGTTCTATTGCTGTCGTTCTTTGAATGGAAATGCCTATTTATCTTTTTTTGTTTCGTTTCCCTTTCTGCTTGCGAGCGAGATAAGAGAAATATTTTCAGTAGTTATTAGGGGAAAAATTGAACTGCGCTGTGATGAAAACCTTGTTCTTGAGAGATTTGGAAATTGTGAGATTTTGTAGATTGGGATTGAGGGGGTTTAAGGGTTTATTACGGGGATTGAGAAGATCGCGGATGCGATGTTGTGGGGGTGTGGGATTGGGTTTATGGAGTTGGTGTAAAGTTGAAGAGGTGGACGGGAGGAGATGGTATCTTTGGGTAGGGGATTGGGGTTCCAGACGGAGGCGGTGATGTACCTGGCATATGTGGGATTGCGTGGCGGTTATGGCTATCGCGAGGATTTGAGAGCCGTGGGGTATAGCCATATGGGGTGGGAGGGCTTGGGGGTGTTGGTGGAGGTCATGGGGTAAAAAAAGACACACGCACAACTCATGGGATAGACGAATAGGCTTGCAAAACCACGCTCCAAGATTCCGTGGTAGTTAGGTTTTCATATTATGCCTTTGATGCGTACGTAGAGAATGGCCAAACCGGCGGAATAAGTATAAGCGGGCTATTCTAATATAATGCTTTGCTATCATATATTTGTACGAAAGAAGGTGGTCTTGTACCGGGACGTTACAATGGAGAGCCGAAAGTAAAGAACAATCTGCAGATCCGGTAGCTTAACATCGTTTCTGTGGATAGTATGAGTTCGAAACTTAAGCATTACTCCTTAACACTCCTTCGAGCCCACAATTTTAGTATCATTTGAATGTAGAGTCACTTCTGAAAGCTCCCTCCGCAAATCTAGAGAAGATTTACTGGAGCCCGGGAGCGCTGAGCGATGTACTCTTGCACGCCGTAAGAATGCATTTTTGAGGGCTATTCCTGTTAAACCGAAATATGAATGGTTAGATTCTTGTCCCCGATGTAAGTTTGTAAGCCAGGATGGGCCTTACCGTTCGGCACATTCAACAATATTGGACAAGGAAATCCGCTGATCGGAAACTCCGAGGAACTGTCAAGGCGTAGAGATATCTCTAGAACGGTATCCCGACTAGGAACGTCAAACTCGATCTCTGGTAGTTCGAATTTACTGCTTTTCATATCCGTCATCTGCTGGATAGCTGTTTCGGTTATGTATATTGGCCCCACTGGCAGATTACCGGCGTATGGTGATATTTCTCGGATGGTGAAATAGGGTTTCCATGACGGATTCAAATTCCTCATAGTGTTGAGACTTTGGAATAGTTTACCCAATTTGCAAATATCAGGGGTGTGCGGGCCCAGGCGGCAGTTAATACTACCTAGAAATCCGGGATTCGATAATAAGTATATGTATATATAAACACTCTCGAACGGTTCAGACTAAGGAGCTTTAGAAACACTCGCAACAAACCTTTAACATGGATACTTTTGACGTGGCCATTTGTGTCACGGGACTCTGTTGTCTCGTGGAGCTCAAAGTAGAAGGTCGAACATATCAAGTGATCTGCAATAGATTTTATATGTATATCAAATTCTTGAACTTGCTTGTATGTTTCGGATTCGATCCTTTGTAGAGAGTCCAGGTCGTCGAGGTGCGGCGGGTCATTGAGCCCGTCAAACCTCGCACACCACCGTATATACCGGTTCTCAGCCCGCTTGGTGGAATCCGGGCCTGTTATTGGACCTACATCTAGACTGTTGTATTTGAGCCAAGTTTCCCACGTTTCTTCTGAGCCCATGCTGCTTTCAATGGGGTCAGTTGCTAGCCAATGTAATTTCTCTAATGTTCGTGCATGGGCTCCCCGGGTTCGAAATTTTCTTTCTTTCCTAGACTCCCTAATCGTCGCAGCATTTGGATTGAATCCAGATCCGAGCGAGAGAACGATATCTGGGGGTAAATGGTCGACCTCTGGCCATATTAGTTTGCGTTCTGATTCTGCAACAAAGATGGGATTGTTGTGGTGGATTCCGCCGTCCAAATAAACATCCTTCGATGCGACGTGAGAGAATTCTTTCAGGTATCCAGGAGTTGCACCTGTAGCCCGGGCGCTATATTGGCTCCATTAGATGGCTCATATTCGATTTCCTTCAAGTGAAGGGCATGCTTACGCTTCCCAAATTTTGAATTCGTTCTCCGGTATCTCGGATCGTGGGAAATCGTACGATGCTGAGGAACCTTAGTTGTAGTTCTAAGGCGTGGGCCGCACTAGTATAAAACTCGGTGGAAGGAGGACTCACCCTCTCCATGGTTGACATGGTTATAGTTCCCCAAAACAATCGCTTTACCAGCCGATGAAGCTGTAGTTACTGCGACTTTGGGAACCGGTTTGGAGGCTTTCTTGATACCACCGAACAGGTAATCGTTGGTATGAAATACCTCCATGAGAGCACGCTGCAAATAATGCGTCCTGTATTTGTAACCGTTCCCGCCGATAAGATGCTGAAGCCCCGGCAGGCTGCCCCATCGTCGCACGGCAAACGCCTTCTTGCATAGTTTTTTAAAGTTTTGAATGCACTCTGGGATAGTCCAGTCCCTACCGACGAGGCCGAGGGCCGTGTACCCTCCAGTACTATATTACGATGACGTTAATGCAATTTTCAACCGCGCATGCATTTATATATGGGCTTTGCTGAAGTCTTGAGTGATTAGTCATGAGAGATGCATCGCCTACCTTGTGCCGACGATGAGATCGAAGAAACTTGTCAACTGGAGTTCGAAGCCGAGAGCGTTTTCAAGGGATTGGAGGAATATCAGCTGACTGAGGCCGCGTACTCCTCCCCTATGAACAGACCATATTAGATCCACTTTTCCCTACATATATAGATAAATTATTTCTTCGGCTACTTACCCGTCGAGAGATAAGACTCGGACCCCCGCAGATGGCGGTTTAACCGCAAACATTTGGGATGGCCAGAACTTTTGGTCTTTAGGATGCATTGGGCAAGAAGCTATCGAGACAATGCCACCCTGTGGAATCCCGTATGTTTGAAGACATGGGGTGCAGATAATGTGTCCACATTTCAAGTGGTGTTCCGGACTGTGAAAAAGACAGATAAGGCAGGCTGTATGACTGACAAAATCACCTGAGCCGCCAAAACTCTCATAAAATGGCACCATGTATTTATCGCGGTGGGCTATTGCTACGGATGGGAGTTCTTCCTTAATATCTACCTCGGATCCTATGGCACCCTTTTCTTCTCCGCGCTCCATCGACTTGAGCGATGACAATATCAAATTTCGAAAATTATTAATGTATTCCGGTTTCACGGTGGCGACATAGTCGCCAGTAGCGATAATTTTCCCGTTTTTGTCTTGGTGACCTTTGGTTTTATGGCCGACCCGGTAATTGACACAGCGCACGCTAGGGTTCTACGAGGGTACAAACCTGCATTCTAAATGTTTATCGAGAAAGTCGTTGAAGGCATCATTACAGGAGAGACTGTATTGAGGGAATATTGCTGCAGCGGTGCCTATAATTCAAAGGTTATATATTAGAACCTAAGGGTCAAACTGATTGAATATCATGCAGTGTTAGATCACTTACCGGGAATTTGTTGGCGAGTAGCATCGAGTAAAATACATGAGGCAATCACGGGGGCTACACTTTGCAGGATGAATTTCCCATCCCTGTCTTTTTTGGTATGGTTTTTTACGCTGAGGATAAGCTTCAGGATACTTCCTCCAAAGTCTGAAGGAATAGGATTGTGGGCAAAAGTCGACTTCACGAAATCAAATGCAGTACCGAGGCTCTCTGCGAAGTGATCGTAAGCTGATTGTAGTTGCACTTGTAGATTTGAGGCGCTCATGAGCATTCTTCTTTCACGCTTTAACTTGTAAGAATGCTTGATGCCAACGTTTATCTCCTTATATAGCTGGGAGACTTGTTGCTTGATCAAGTTGCTTCGGCCCTTTCGAGGAATGCGCACGACTTTGAGATGGTCGTAGTAGCAGCTCAATAAATCCGAGGCACTCCTCACGTTTACTCCGAGGCCCTGCCAATGTTTTATGTAAGGTATAAATGTGGGGTTTTGAAAGAAACCGTCGTCAATTTCATCCATGACAGTTTTTGTTGTCGCGTCGATGTCCCAGAAAGATTCAGGTGTGTCATTTGGGAGCGAATTCATGACGATTATTGCATATGGAAGAACCGGTTGGTTGGAAGCCTTCTCCAAAGCTGCTGTTGCCCATATAATCAATCTTTCAATGACGCTCTCTAATTTGCTTTGGGATGGTTAGCTACGTCATGTATATAAAATTCGGGGAAGAGACATTGATACGAAATACATTTCGTAAGGCCTAAGCCTATAGGGCCTCGTGGGAAATCATATCACTCACTTTACTTCTCGTAACACAAATACTACAACATCAGAAAATGTGTAGAGAATTCTAGGATAGAGCTCTGATACAACGAATTCGCGTTTTTTGGTTTTTTCGTCCTTCGCCCACTTGAGTTCGCGCTCTGAGCTTTGTTGTGTTATTCTATTTGGCCGGGAAAACGAAGAGCTCGTATCCTGGCGTTGAGACTGGTTCGGATCTTCTTTGAGTCCGGGTATGATTGGTGTTAGGACCTCTCGAAGCTTCTCTCGTTTGAGAGTCCTCGAACCAAGAGGTGTTCGTTCTCCGCCCTCTAAGCCTTCACAGTCGGCATAGAGTATGGGGCGGGTGGCATTTGGCTGGCACGTATGCGGGTCGCAAAATAGGTGGACGTCCCCAGATGTTGGGAGTGTGCTGAAGCAGAGTGCAGACTTGACAACGGGGGTTTCATTCAAATTATCCGAGTAGTCGAGTTCCATTAACATTCTAATCACCGTACTTTTACCGGATCCTATATATGTATTATGGCTTGTCAACTTTGTACGCTTGACCGTGTGTGAGTGGGCCTCTGGTTGGTGAGTATAGTCCCCAAAAGGTACTTACCTGTAGGTCCTACGAAGGATACAAGCGACGGGTAAGCTTTTTTGTGGAACCCCGAAACGACGTTGCCGTAACGCCCAAGGTCCTGAAAAATCAGGTCTGCCCATTCGTCCTTGAAAACAGCGAACCATGCTGTATATTCATCCTTGGAGAGTAGTTCTTGTTGTTCTTTTTCTTCAATATGGGGATCAAGAATTCTTTCAAGCTTTTCTTCCACAACAGGATCTATTTTTTCGTGTATTTGTGCCCTCACCCCCTTTAGGCCTTTCCTTCCTGGCTTGTGTGCCGGGAACTTTGGCCAACAGGGTTCGCAAAACACTACCTGGCAAAGGTTGCATGTCTTGCAGTCTGGGCCGGGCTTCTCGCAGAGCTCACATTTAAGAGGTTCATGATTTGGGGTACTTGGTAATGTGAGATCCGTCGTAGAACCTTCCGCGTCTGTTCCCTGCCAAAGTTCTTTTTCTGATGAGATTATCTCAATATTTTCTATTGTAGTAGATTCTCTCAGTGCGGAACTATTCTCCAATGGGCTAGAGATTTCAATAAGGGATGTTGTAACCGTGGTCTCGATAGCTTTACTCTTGATAGATTGTGTGAGCCTCGTGTACTCTACGGCACCGTTCTCGATTGTCCGCGGCGAGGCTGGTGGCGTCTGTAGCGCCGCGTTTGTAGTATCGATTCGCGGAGGATATCTCGCTGCGGCGGCGGGGCTATATTGCACGGTCCCCGGTTTGGGAAATAGTCAGGGCCATACAATTGATTTAAAAATCAAACTAAATATGCATCTGCCAAAGGTATCCAAGGAGGTGAGTAAACCAAAAAGGACGTACCCAAAATCATATTTAGGAGAAGGACAGGGGTCGTCTTCTCCCAGAGGGTCGTTGCCATAGCTAGGGTTCGTAAAGTTAATCTCTGACATTTGGAAAGGAACCAATATTATGGTCTGCGAAGTTGGGATAAGGAATCAGGATCCGTGTTCAATTGATCTGGGGGGCTCAAAGTTGATGGCCTGACGAAGGTCAATAGCAAGGACGTGTTCTAGGGGATTTCGCTTTATATATAGATCTTTTTTTTTCGGCCTCGGGGCTAGATATTTTCAAGCTGAGGTCAGATCACAAGATCTTCCAGAACTATCAAACTTGTATCGGTGATATCTAACCAATAGGCTAGGGATTTGTTATGGGCTCGGAGTGCCTCCTCAAAAGTTTCCGTCCCCGCTTTTCACGCCTGGAGTATAATCCGTGGGATAGATATGTATGCAAGTTGCCATCCACATATTATTTTAATTGGTTGGATATCGCCCATATAACTTCTACAAACCTTGATAACTATAATATGCGTAATTCAATCTGGTTTCCCAGCTCCTGCACTGTACTGCAAGGAAAACTCAACATGCATACAGCATATCTGCGTTTGATATTCTTGCCTGATTGGGCGGCATCGACAACCGTGCATGCTGAGGGATAATTGTTAGCCCCGAGTTTTAAGTTCAACGAGGCTGCGAGGACTCTGATAGAAAAGGTAGATTCTTTCGTTTTTTGTGTGCCTGCTGAATTATATTAACTGCCCATATCGTCGGCTGAGGTTTTGTTGCAGATGTTGTATTTTTTTCTGGCAACAAGTGGGTTCCTTGCCAAGACTGGTTGTACGGGCTAGTGTCGAGGTCGGGATTAGATTGATCAGCATGCATACCAGATATTTTGTCTCAGACTAGTACTAGACGCAAAGAAATATATATATATATACTACGAAACGTGAATTCGCTAAAGCGAAATGTTCTTATCTACTATTGCAGATCTACTACACAGATTTGAAACTCGGTTGTGCGGATGTGCAGTTCTAATTCTATTTTTAATCGAGTTACCGTTAACAGTACTTTCTGATCCAGGTCCATAGACGGTTGTGGATAGTTACTTCAGTTCATATCAAAGACGGAATCGAATCTAAAACAACCTGAATCTGATACACACGAAAAGGTGGTTGCATACATACAGATGTCGCCGGATACGTAAGTACCCGCCCTTGGCCGGGATTTCTATCACGTACTGGATGGAGTTTACAAACCGGGTAGCCGATGGCATGCTTGCCGAAACAAAATGTGTGGGAGGAAAAGGGTTGGGCTGGTAAAAATGGGTATGCTTAGGAATGCCATAGGGTATAAAAGGCCGCCGATTTTACTCTTGGTGATACTAGCTAATTTAGTGTTATTTGTGGAGTCTACTACCCTAGCCTTTCAGAAAACTTACTCCGAGAAACTAGTTTAAATTAATACGTCATCGAACCCTTCAAAATACTATAATCGAGCCGGCCGAGAGGCACTGTGTTCTCTTAGAATACTATATACTATATCGACCGCTGCACTCTTACTATATAGAGGTGTACACAATGCCCAGTGGATACGTCCAAACCAATACCCGCAAAGGGGCCAGCGAAAAGACGGACCATAATACGAGCCTGACTACATGTTCGACATCGACTCCTGTTACTATAAGACTTGGGTGTCTTACGACCATTACTATCGAGCCAAGGAATCGTCTCCCCTACTCCCCTCTAGGGCACCGCCGAGTTTTTGGACGCTAGAAGGCGCGAAGAGAAGACGCATGATATATAGAGGACTTGGTATTCGGCGTACGGCTCAAAAGTGGCTGGTCTTCGGGCTTGTCGGTTTATGGGATGGTCATACATAGAAAGGGCTATAGCACTAGCAACTACATGGGTTTCCTTTTTCTTTAGTCTATATTAGAGTTTCGTTTTTTATTTTTATTTTATTTTTTCCAAGATGTATCTTTTAGGATTCGAAAAAAGAATAGCACGAGAGGGTGACGTTTCCGTTTCGTACTAGTTTAGTGGGGTTGGAGATTATCATGAGAAGGATGAAAATCATAGCCATATAAAGTTATCCATCGGAATCGCTTGGTGTAGCAAGGCACCCACGCTTAGCTTAAAGTACTGTACTATAGCACTAAAGGCTTATTAACCCGAGCTCGTGGCTTCAAAAGGTTCCAGACCCTTTTCGATAGACGCCGAAATGGCGTAGTAATATAACGATATACTCCCTTGTCTATATACCCAAGTCAGGAAGTAAATGGAGATTCTCTTACAGCATCATAAGGGAGCTAGAGTTCTTGAAACTCTTTTTTTGTTAAACTATCGCATTTAGCCATCGATCCTATAATTGTGATAAGATATAGCCTTTCCACTTTTTTGACCGGGGTGGTACGCCATGCCTCCGTCTTCTGGCGGGGCAGAATTGTCAAAATGCAACATTTTCCGGGTTTTTAGCTTTAAAGCCTCGTTTTCGTTCAATTCTCGCGACTGATTTCGACGGCTATCCTTTTTCTTCCTTTTCGAAAATTTAATTTTAATCAATTTTTTTTGATCAATCGCCGGTCCGCAAGTTGTTTTGAAATATGCATGCATATGTACATGTCTACATATGGAGTGATGCGGGTGACATGGGGTCCATGGGTTGAGGGAAGTCTGTGCATGGGTGGGTCGATTTAGCGGTAAATCCGAGTAGCCTAGCTGCAGCTGGAGAGGAAAAAACCTAGCCTTTTGAAATAGCTCTCCGAGGTTATACAGCATCTGTTACATGTACGTACATACGTCCTGCAGCTTTGGCTGATCGTTTTGTTTCTATTTAAACTCAAAGCTTCTTAGCCCGTCTACTCGGCGAGTTTGGCACCGTCTCTGGGTATTGAAATTATGATATGGGTTTCTTGTAGATACTGTACACTGTGCTGTAAATTATATATATGTATCGCAAGTACCATAGCTAGAAGTTCGGTTGGCGGATCCGACTAAGATATCATATCGATATCGGTGTTATTATTATCACGACTATAACTCCAGGTGCTATAATAATGCAACGGCACTAATGGTAATTTAAAATTTAAAAAAAAAAAAAAACAGACGAAAAAAAAGAAGTCTTAAACGACCGATTGCCGGATACCCTTGAACTTGAATTAGAAAATGGCGTTCGCATTGCATAACAATCGACGCACATGCAGGTCTTTGACGAGACCACCAGAATAGACTGTGTATGTATGTATGGTGATTGATGCTAATTTCCCACGACGCCCCCATACATATACTCACATAGCATGATCGGTACCATGGATTCAATTGCAAAGTGAAGGGAAAAATAAGCTTCTCCCCGGCTACTATTTCCATCCGAGCAGCGTGCATTTTCTCAAGAGACATTCCGCAACGGACGAAGCCTATCGATACAGAAATGTCAAAATGTGGCTGAGCCAATAGGAGCCTGTTGTGGCTTATGCGCCCTGCCAAATTTGGAAATCGGCCATGTTTGGCTGGCCGCGTACAGTTGCCATTTTTGGACGGCGGCTCCGCGTGCCAAAGGAGCAGTCCCACTAACAAAGCACTTCCTCCTCAACCTCTCAACATCAACCACTCACACGCACGGCATCTTGCTTTTTCGGCCCTTGTTGCCCTTGCCCCTTTCGTTCGCGCAGGCCCTGGCCGCTGCTGCATGCTCACCAACATTGTGTACATGGTACATGGTACTTGCACCTACATGTAGCCTCCACAGTATACATGCACGATGTGTACGTCCATATGTAAGTAGGTTGGTCGACGGCTGTGAGGCGATGTGCCTCGATCGGGAATGCTCGAGTTCTCGCCTTGCAGCTGCGTTATATGAAGGGGGGGTTATATATTGGGGTGTGTATTTCCAGGCAAACCTCCTGGAGTACTTGAACTAATCGATAGACCGACTGCCTGACCGACTGAGTCCCTCTTGCTAACGTAGTTCCATACGATAGGACCGTTAGGCGGAGGACATATCTACATATACAGCACATACTGTAGTATAATCCATGGGTGAGTACGTGACTGACTGACTCTTGACACCTCATAACCTCCGTTCTTTGGGGTATTCTTGGTGGCTTAAAGGGGGCATCTTGGCTGACTGACTGGCGTTTTGTTTACTTGGCTGCCCGCCATTAGTTAAACCCCTTCCCTCTCTCGGTTGTTCCGATCTCGTTCCTTCATTTCCATTACATACTTCTTTCACGTTTGCACAACATCTCGCTCGCATCGCTGGCTTCGAACCGTCACAATGCCGTACATAGCGTCTACCCCGGAGGCCCTTTCTGCCCGTCTTGGGCGAACCGACAGCCTAGATCCGGCGACCACCTGTCGTGGCATCAGCATTAGTAGTGGGAAGCCATGTCGACGGAATATCACCGCTAAGGCGCCGGCGGGCAAGAAATCTACGGCCAGTAGTGGCAGCGGCAGCGGCAATGGTGGCCAACCTAACCCGGCCGAAGCGTTCTTTTGCTGGCAGCACAAGGACCAAGCAGCCGACACTGTGGTTTTACATAGAACGGATAGCCAGAAGAAGAGGCGGCTGCAAGGGCGTACCAGCTTTGATTCGCTCGTCGAGGTTATATTGGGACCGGAGGCTGCTAATAGCGAGGCTGGGCCTGGAAAGACCCAGCTTCTTATTAGAAGAGAGACGCGGCTGAACAACGATGAAGTCATGGTGGTCAGCCAGAGTACGATGGTGAAGAAGGATTCAAAGATGGTCAAAAATGCCAAAAAGCCTGGTGAGAGCCAGGGTGCGATCTGGGATGCCCTGCACAACCAGCAGAATGGGGCCGCGCAGGGTAGTAATGGCCAGGTGCCTTATGGCGCTGATGCGAATGGCCATGTTCAATATCCTCAGGGACCGCAGGCGAACGGCCAGTATCAGCAGTATCAGCATCCGGGGACACACGGGGTATCACAGGTGCAACAGCAATACGCACCACACCGCCCTCCGGCGCCTGCAATGGGACGGATAGACGAGGCTCCAGGAGATACATACCCTCCGAATAATGAGCTCAAACCACCCCCGCCGCGGCCTCAGAGCCATAGGCCAAAACGGCATTCGTTGCTGGCGCAGTTGTTTTGCTGTCTGTCACTTCAAGATAACAATGACACTCCGCCGCCGAGGCCATATGTTCCGGCACAACAGCAGCAGCAGCAGCAGCAGCAGCATCACGTACCACCCCAGATGCAATCTGTTAGACCTCCTCATCAACCTCCTCCTCCAATCAATACAACTCCGTACCAGAGTAACTACCAGGCAGTGCCACAGCAACAGGTCCAACAAACCCCATCAGGCCCTTCTGGCCACCATCCTCCACATCTAAAGTTCGACGCCCCAATTCGTCCCGAATACCCACCCAACATTCACGTCCACAACGGCTGGGACAAAACGCCCTACCCACCCAACCTAGACGACAATGACGACGATGAACTCTCATCCTCCTCCGCAGACGAAGACTCCGATGGCGACGATGCTGAAAGCATCGCTCTCCCCGATGAAGCCGTCAATTCCATATCACCCACCCTCCCTCTCCACCTCTCTGCAAAAACCCGCACCAAAATCACCTCCGAAATGCGAAAACCCATTTCACAGAAGGATATGCCGGGGTACATCTACATATTCTGGCTGAAAGACGACACAAGCGCACCATTGCCTGTCCCCGCATCCGCGCCGCCAACCGTCAGCAGTTTCAACATTCCCCCTTTGCCAAACAGCAATAGCAACGGATTCCTCAAGCCCCGTAAAAACAGCTACATCAAAGACCCCGGCTCAGCAGCCCTCTTCCGTGTAGTCGAAGACCCCTACGATGACGACGACGACGACGAAAGTGGCGCTATAAGCCCCACTTCCAACCGACGTAGCCGAGGAGCTAGCATCAGCGCCGCGCCATCCTCACCGGGGGGCAACAAACCCGGTGAAAAAAGAGTTTTACTAAAAATTGGACGAGCGCAGAATGTTCAGCGTAGATTACACCAGTGGAGCCAACAATGCGGTTATAACCTCCAATTACTCCGTTACTACCCATACGTTTCACTTCAAGACGCTCCATCCAGCGTGTCGCTAAAGGGGGGTAGTCCACCACCCGGAACGCCGGGTTTGAGCGTTAGCATACCTAAAACCCCATTAAGCGGGAAACAACCCTCCAGCCCTCCCGCCAGTCTAGGAGCTAAGAAGGTCCCATTCTCGCACAGAGTCGAGCGGTTGATTCATCTCGAATTAAGAGATGATTACTACAATAAGCCACACGTATGTGAAACTTGTCAAACGGTTCATAAAGAGTGGTTTGCGGTACCCGGAACGAGGGATGGTGTTAAGCGTGTAGACGAAGTTATCAAACGGTGGTGTAAATGGGCAGAAAGCCTTGAAGGTGCGGTGAATAATCGGGAGCAAGGGGGTGTTAGTGTTGGATTGGGACATCGAAGAGGCGATAGTAACGCTAGCGCCTCTATGAGTGCCCAGAAGTTCAAGGATGAGAGAACAGTCACCGGGGGGGTCAGAGGGGTTGAGAGTATGCAGTGGACGGAAGGGTATGAAAGTCCTGACGGTCATGATGCAGATAGTGCCGAGGAGCGGGCGAAGAGGCAGACTAGAGTCGATCGCATGGGGACGTTTGGGTTTTTGTAAAGGGTAGGTAGACGGCGTGGGTGGCTATGTTTTAGGCGGTTCTTTCGTTTTCGGTTTTCGGGTTTTCGTTTTTCATCTCCATCTTGATCATTTGGCCATATCATCTGCATATATTAGGCGAGCGAGATACTAACATATCTTTTTATTCATTCTTTCTTAACTCGCATCTCATTGGAGAACCTCCTCCATTTGGAGCGCCAGCGTTACGAATGAACAATTCATTCTTTTTGGTAGCAAGGCATTTTTGTATACTATATTATCACTTTTGGGAATATCGATTGTAGTCAAAAAAAAGAAATTGGATTTGAGAATACGGCATATGCACAAAATCTTCAATAAATTTATAAACCAAGCATCTAGCTACGATTATGCCTAACTACTTAAGTAAAGGTAAAGTATGGTACACAAAAAGAACTCTACGAAACGGGGAGCGAGCCTACATATACAACTCCTTTTCAAGATTGACGACAACTGTAGGAGCAGCAGTAGGAGGGGGTACAGTATCGACCGTCCTCACCATCTGTCTTGCATCATTGGTCGTAGTCGTTTCCGTGTACGGGAAAAATTGTGAGAAGGTAGTACACGACGCCACCGGCTTACTAAGGAACTCCGCCAGCCCCGTCGACGAATACACAAACACATAGTGCGGTGTCGAGTCCGTACATATCCAGAATGTATCCCGCACATCACCATCAGCCAGCCCGATTTTGGGAATCGAAGATTTATCGATTGCTATTCCGCCTTGCTCGGTCCACATTACGGGGAGGCGGACGGAATAGGTGTCGTACTGGGTCATTAGTACGTACGTCTGGTAGTAGATGAAGTTATCCGGGTCATTCATGTAGTCGGTCCCATAGATCCCTATCGGGAGATACGTATCACTGCCCCCCTCCCCTACCGGAGCTACCTGGAACATTCCAACATAACCATCGCTAGCACCTAAGTCGGTGTCTAAGTCAAATGTATAATACCCAGCATCAAGGTCAGATGTGACCAAATTGTATCCTAGATCATTCCCAAAAATATTCAAGTAAAGGTGGCCAGTATATCCAGGTATATCAGCAGCGTAGCTTCCAAAAGCGCCGACTGTCGAAGTAAGAGTCGAGCTAACTTCCGATATCGATGTTTCGGTGAAAGAGCTGGTGGCAGAGGGTGAGGTGACAGCAGAGGAGCAACCGGTGGATATCTCGTCGGCATTGTACGCAGAAAGTTCTGTGGGTGTCGGAAGAGCTAGTGCGCGTGCTCTCACGGCCGCTCGTGAAACATCTTCAGTAATTGTGATGACTGATGTAGCCGTTATACCACTGTAGGTCGTTGTGAGCCATGACGTTGTTGTAGTAGTAGTTGTAGTACTCCCTTGGTAATCGAAAAGCTCAGAGCAGAAGGGTTGAAGACTATAAGATGTAATTATATCGTATGCGGGTGGTAATGACGACGAAGAGGAGGAAGATGAAGATGAGGAGGAATCGGAGGATGATGACGAGTCAGAGGAAGACGAAGAAGAAGGTGAAGAATCAGAGGACGACGACGACGAATCAGAGGATGACGAAGATGATGATGAATCTGAGGACGACGACGAATCAGAGGATGACGAAGATGATGATGAATCTGAGGACGACGACGAAGAGTCTGAAGAAGAAGAGGAGGATGAAGAGTTTGAAGAAGAGGATGATGATGAGGATGATGATGAGGATGATGAAGAATCTGAAGAAGACGGGGAAGACGAAGAAGATGAAGAAGAAGATGAAGAAGAAGATGAAGAAGAAGATGAAGAAGAAGATGAAGAAGAAGATGAAGAAGACGACGAAGATGAGTAAGAAGACGAAGATGAGGAAGACGACAATGAGCTCGAGGATAAAGTGCTTGAAGGCGATGAGTTTGAAGAGGAGATGGTCGGAGACGAGAGGTCCGAGTTAGACTGGCTTGAGAAATCCGACACTGACGAGGAAGGGGTAGTGGCGGCGCTAGCGCTCGAAGGAACGCTGGCCCCGGATGAATTCCGGTCTGCTGTAGATATTGAATTCGAGCTGAAACTTGTAATCAGACTCGAGGTCACAGAAGCCGACGATGGCGATGTCGTCGTGGACGAGGCGTTCTGCGAGCGTGGTATTGGTGCTACTAGGGCTGGCAACCAGCCATCCGGAATAGCTCCCGGGTACACGGCCATTTTCAAATAGTAGCCCCCATCACTTCTCTCTACACGATATAGCCTGTAAATTTTGCCATTGTAGTCTAAGCACAATCCCACCTCGTTGAAAAACAGCCGCGACAATATATCCGTATTTGTGATGTCCCCAGACTCAAGAAGTTCGTGGAGAAGTTCCCCAATATCGTCAAGCGAAACATCGTCCTGACGCTTTTGAACGGAGGCTCTTCTAAGTAATATGGCCTCTACCGGCTCCTCCGCCGTCAGAAGCCGACCGTTTTGTAGTATGAACCTCGGCGCGGAGGCGGCATCTATCTCGACTAAGGCGATACGCCCATCCGATAGAAGCTGGAAATAGGATCCAGGCAAGTCGCTATCATATGATTGTAGAACGAACGAACTCGGCGTACTTGTCGGAGCAGAAACAGAGCTCCATGACGGAACTACTACACTCCCCGTGTAAATACTAGCTGTCGTGCTAGTTAAATAGGTCGACGTCCCTCGGGACGCCGTGGAAATACTAGGTCTCCTAGATGACGATAGCGCCGAACTGGGACTCGCAGCCCCACTACTTGTAGGAGAAAGCAATGGGCTCCAAACTATATCTTCGCATCGTTGTAGCTGTAGCTGGGAACAGGTTCTTGTTTCTGTCCGCCTTGTCGTCAAAAAGATTGTGGTTATCGTAGTCGAGTTCTGTGCAAGCACATGACCAGATACGATGGCCCATAGAATATGGATAGCAATGACCGGCACCCTCATACTAGTATATGATATATACGATCCCACTGAATACTCGTAAAGTGGATATGGACGCAATCCTAACCATCGGCGTAATGTTCAGTGGCCCAAGTTCCATGTTTTTCGGTCGGGTGCAGGTACTCACATTCATTATCGTCAGAAAATCCGAGGGCATGATTCTAGTAGGATTATGTATTGTATTGTATTGTACCAATTGATAATGCCACTAATTGATAGCGAGGCCTCGAGGCTCAAGGATGGTGTCCGTGGCCTGGGTAAATTTAATTATGAAGGTGCCGGCTGGGGTGAAATGATAGTGATTAAAAGACAGATGGACCACTTGTAGCCGGGAGATTATATTAAACTGGCGCAAGCGTATGTAGCTACGTAGTGCGGAGGGGATATTGGAGATCGGTTGGTGATCTATGTCTACATGTAGACGCCTCTACGTACCTATACAGATCTCTCTCCACGAGGCCAGAGCACGAAAAATACAACAAGCATCAACGCAAGCCGATATGCAAATGAGACTAACATTCCGATTATACCCAATGCACTAATTTGATGGTTAAGCTGTTTCAGGGTCACGGAAAATCGTTTCGTCAAAATCAAATTGTTCCACCAAAGATATTCCGCATGATGGCTAAGCCTCGTATGCGTCTTTACTGTCTAAAACTGTGGAGACGAGAACGAGGATCACACATCAGTAAAAAGTCTTGGGAAAGTTCTTGGGAGTCCATTCACGCATAGAATTTCGACCAAGGCGGGGAACGCCAAGGTAGACGTCCCCCGAATACTCGAATATTCTTCTTCAAGCTTTTCGTAGATCATATATACTTTTGGGAAAGAAGCTTCAATGCGGTGTTGAGACTTTAGCCGGAATTTAGCCTGACTCGCTTCCTTGACCCGCAACGGCCATATCCATGGTATGAGCCTCTGGCTAAATTGCCTTAGTCTGGGGAACGGAGAAATCGAAAAGATATTTTGCGGGGAGTGGTCCATTCTCAGGTCATTTGCACCCTATTAATTTCACCCGTTCTTGCTAAAGGGGCGTAGTTCGGTTCTTTGAAGGTGTGAAGGTTAACGGTTCCACATTAGTGACGTCAATACTTGACTTGTTCTCGAAATGTAACTTGAATTTGGGCCACGGAATATCTAGATCGACAGTAAATATGTTGCATTTGGGTAGTAAGGCATTCGATTCGAACGTATAGATGTCTTGGCCCCGGTGGTGGACGATGAAGGAGAGTTACTCCGTCTTGGAAGCTGGCAGTCTATGTTCGAAGACGGAATTTTTGATACCCAGATTACAAATGGAGACAGAAAGCTATCTAGTTGATGAAACCGACGCCTATAAAAGCTATTGCGATGGATATGGAGGGTAGCTCACCGCGAAGAAACCTAGCGACATAATCGAAGACATAACCTCTCATACCTACGGCAAAGAAGATATCATGTTGTATCTTAAACTCACCGCACTCCTCGCGATCCTCCCTCTTCTCGCATCCGGCGTCCCAACCGCCGGGCCGCATATAAAGAGGGCCGGCTGCGCGGGTTGTGAAGATGTGGCCCATGGCTTCGCATCCCTAAACGGAGGAACATACGGCGGTAAAGGTGGTAAAGTAGTCACTGTGACCACGCACGCCGATTTGAAAAAGTATGCCGCCGCAACGGAGCCTCTCATAATTCGCATCGACGGAACGATCGTTGCGGAACCTAGAGGCTACGAAGTCCCCGTTAAGAGTTTTAAAACCATAATCGGTGTTGGCGAAACAGGACGCCTCGTCGATGGTGGGTTTAATATTAACAACCAGAAGAATGTAATCATTCGGAATTTGGAAATTAGCGATACCTATGAGCCGACCGACTACAATGGCAAGGGCGCAGATTGGGATGGTATTCAAGTTGACACCAGCGTCAACATCTGGATTGACCATGTTAAAGTTAGCAACTGCTTTCAAAAAACTGGATCTAGAGGGAGAAGATACTAATACCATGATAGCTTGCCCGTATGCGAGACGGTCTTATTGACCTTCGAAAGGACACCAACTATGTCACTGTCTCGAACTGCCTTCTCTCAGAGCACAACAAAGCCTTTGGCATCGGATGGACAGACAACGTTGTCGCCCAGATGACAGTAAGTCGCACCACCAATTGCAACGGGTTTTTGAACGAGAACCAGAATCCTAACCGACTGTCTGCCAGATCAATGACAACTTCTTCAACTCCACCAACCAACGCGGACCATCCGCCGATAACCTCAAATACTGCCACATGTACAACAACTACTTCCTCAACGTAACCTCCTACGGCAACTATGCCCGTGGCAAAACTGCGCTGCTTGTCGAAAATTCGTACTTCGAAAGAGTCAACGACCCCGTCGTCGCCGGCCCCAACGCCTCCATAAAAAGTAACTGGTTGAAATTCAAAGACTGTACGGGAGATATCCACCTGAACGTGAACGCGCATAAAGTTTTCAAGGCATCGAAGTTTTACGAGTACTCCTTGAAAGATCCTTATGATCTGCCAACTACCATCCCACCGTCTGTGGGGCCGAGGCCGGATATTGGTGTTTGAAGAAGGGGGTGATGCTTCCGGATATTGTACGACCCGTGGCTATTTGGGGCTCTTGTATCCATGTCATGGTAGCGGTTCCTCGATAAATTTATCTTGCATCCACATCGTAGATCAAAAACCAGGAACGGTATCGAGAATGTGGCCTGATACAACCTCGTATTCGCTGCATGAAATACCGGCGCTGTCTATCAAAAAACCATATAGAGTAGTGCTGCTGTTTTTCAATTCACATTCTGTTCTGTTCAAAACTCATCTGGTTGGCTAGAAGTATAGTACGTACATGCGTTGTTCATGTTGCAGAAATCAATCATGTTCGCATTAGAAAGTCGAATGGAGTCCAGAATCTAAAGGCTTCACTTCACTCCCTTTCATTAATATTATTTTTATTTTTATTTTTTTTCCACGAGAAAAATAATTTCTCAAAACAGATTATTTCTGTAGCCGCGCCTAAGTGCTTTGTCGCTCCCATCAGAATAATATGTTACGGGCTTCTCCGTAGTGAGGACTGAGACTAGGGGGGATGAGGCTTTGGATCCAACTACAACGTCGACAAGGACATATAATTTAGCCGCGAGTGCATTGCATCGAATCCCGACAACCGACAAGGTACACCACCACAATAGAATATCATTCATAAACACGGCAGCCTAGGCCGAGATAAGCTATTTATTACTTCCCCGGTTTCTATTATACCACAACATACCCTTGGCTAAATGAATTTCGAAAGCCACGCCGCCTTGGAGTTTGGCTGGGCGATATCAAATCTAGCTCATGAATTAGGCATGCTCATCTGAAACACTTCAATTGTTGGTCTGGCAGTTTTAATAATATGATTGCTCTTCTGTTGGTTTATCAGGTTATTCCAAAACCATCCGTAGTCGTATAATCATCTGACACGTTTTGGGATCCACTGGTGTTATATCCAGGTAAAACTTGCTCGTGTCCAGGACGGTAGTACCATCTAGTGGACCGTGCTTCATGAATTCAACATACCCCCACCAATTATAGCGACAATAGGATTACAATCCCATAGCCTAGAAATTCGAGTTTGCAGGAAACCTGCCAGAAGGTGCGCGCAGTTCATCTACTAATGCATCAAATAAGCTTGAATAAAATATACCGCGTGCACCGTAGGTACCCCATCCCGCTATCGGAGTATATCAATGCGCACTCTCTCCGCAAATTTTATATGTCCACCATTCATTGAATCCCGTAATTATCGGCAGTTACTGAGCCTGCAGAAAAATTCCATAAGGAATCTCGGAAACTCGTCCGTGCTTCTGTTATGGGGCTTCCCCCTCCCGCTTAAGCTTAATCGAGCCCCACCCGATGAATGATCCCTGGAGTACCTCGTATAAAACCTTAAAATCCAACTTGTTACATACCGGGGTACCATATTCTTGAGAACTTGTGGTCTGGGGTAATATTAGCCCCCAATCTCGTGGGCTGTTCTCAAAAGATGGATAGTTTAGTCGAGCAACTCGTAATCTGGGATCCTTTTGCCTCTCTCTAGTTTCGAAAACTCGTGGCAGGAAGGAGTTCCTGAGAGGCCTAGGACGGGTATTTCTTCGATACGAGAGATATGCATTCGAGAATGCATAATAGCGTACCAGGTACGGTAGGTAGAGCCGCGGAGAAGATGGGTCCGCTGCCGGTCTCAGAGAGGATGATACCCTACTCGTTGCTTTTTTTATTCAGGTAGTTCGGAACTTGCACTTGTAGGCGGAGGGAGACGGAAGGGATGGAGCTTGCATCGGGTATTATTCTTTACATACGTCAAACACGCAGTAGCTTGGCTTTCTACAGAGATCCCTTGCATAAGTTAGGCGGCTCTTGGAGGGTGAACCTTTTAGTCCACCACCACCACCGCAGAACTCCGATACCCGTTTGGCTATCTTAATGCTAGTTAAAATCAGAATATTCAGCAGATTAAATCTCGCGGAAACTGCATGTATATCAATTATAGACCAGGTGCACGTACGTACGTATACGTACTACAAACTTGTTTTCCTATTTGAGAACTATATCCGTATGCGTACCGTAACAGGAAATTTAAATCTATCACTGAGGGAGCTTCTCAATGTTTGTTACATTAAATAATATCTTATTCAGCTTGCAAGCGCTCACCCTAGGCTTCTCATATCATCGACACCTGATATGATATTGACAAGCCTCCGATGTTCAGACTTCTAACATCGGTGTCCCCACCCCCGAAATCGATCATACTTTTGTTCTACCACGAGCAATATTCCGATATTTCCCCAGAATCAAGGTCCGGGGCTATAGTCCTGACTTGTCTCTCCGGATCCTATATGTACCCACTCTATGAGACTCATACTCAAATTTTACGAGGAGAAAACGGAGCAAGTGTACGTGTCGGCATTGATACATCCTAGCTTTATCTGACGTAGACATTGTACCCCCCAAACCACCCGCTCGTATTTTTGAGCGGCTACAATCGACGGGATAACGGACGGTCTTTCCGTGGAAAACTTGAGGCTTATAGCATCGATCATCATGGAATATCGTCCGGGTTGGTGGCCGATAGGTTAATTTTCGACTATAGCTAGTTGATCAATTAAGTTTCTGGTTCATGCATCGTAGCCTACGACTGACACCGAGGCTAACCCACGATTTAGTGTGAGTTTCAGAAGATATCCAAGGACGCTACATGTCATTTTTTCGCCCTGCGGAATTATTGAACGATGGTACCGAAGATTACTATGCCATTGTCTCCCTGTCATCTATGCAGACTTTCCGTCGTCAACCATTGTCTCCGTGGCCGGGGATTCGCCTGATTGCTTGTCATTCTGTTGATGATGGTATCTTGGATTCAAGTATAAGTAGCAGCACGCCATCCTCCCTTCGAGTACTTTTTTTTATCATCAGCATCAGCATCCAGTCTTAGTATCCAGCCTCAACTTTCCAAACAATCAAAAACCATATCTTAAGCTCCTTAGCTTTTCCAGTAAGCACCCTGAACACCAATTGATTTCGAATTTCGCGAGCTTTCGGAAGAAATCAATACGAAGAAAGCGAAAAGAGCTAGAGGCTCCCCTCACAACGAGTCTCAGCGATGGTGAATATAATAAAATAACAATACTAACTGTCTAATTCATCAAAGATCCCAAACAGTCAAAATGAAGTTCACTCTCGTCGCCATCGTCTCCTTCATCGGCCTCGTCGCCGCCACCCCAGTCGCTCTCCCAAACCCAGTCCCATTCTACGAATCCGAGCCAGCGGAATTCGCCCAGCTCTCCAAGCGTGCCTGCAGCACTTGCACGAACAAGATCGTCTGCTGCGCTTTCCCACCAAAGTATGTTACCGTTCCGACGTCTCTCTGAATCTGTGGATATAAAGGATTCTAACAAATTTACCTCAACAGCGTCAACTACTGCTACAAGTGCTAGATGCCATTCTTCGGAAGGCAAGCCTCATGATTAGATAGTCGGAATTCGAAATGGGGTTTTAGTTTTGGATAGGAGATGGTACATAGTGGTCGATTAGGGAGGATAGTGTTCGGCCAGAGTTTTTCTTTGTAAATACGCTTCTTTTGGCAAGCTTGATAAGGGCTGGGTAACTGGTCTGTTCGAATTGCAATATAGTATACATATTTACCTTTTAACGCTATAAATCCCTTTCCACTTATAATTAAAAACGTACTTGTGTAAATGTGTACATGTTTTATCCGTAAATATACGTATAAATTTGTGGAATATTAATACAGCCATCGAAATTCCCTTCCCGTGATATACTAGATTGAACTCCTTAGGACATATGCAACCGAATTCTGTTTTAAAGAAAAATTAATTTAAGCTCTGGATTTTGCGAATTTGAGTCCCCAGTGCACGTGCACGTGGCCACCAGCATCAAGGGAATACTTTTGTATAGATATACCAATTATATTACCTAGCTAGCGCTATAGTCTCGAGGCTACGATCTAAAGATACGCCGAATATTATTCCTCATAACCAAAGAATATCATTCGCCCAATAGCGGATCTAATATAGCTAATGTTCTACTGGATTATTTGAGATACCACCTGATTCGCCGCATTACCACGCTGCGGCTGTCGGAGGTTATTTACGAAAATGGTTAGACGGTCCTCGATACAGTCCCATGGGAACATTTCCATTTTATGTTCCGGCTGTACTCGAGGCCTTCGGCCTTGTAGGCCTTATGCATAACTCGGAGGTATATGAAAGCGCTTAGCTTAGCTCAGCACTGAAATGTCGACATCAGTTCGCGTCGGAAAACATTCCGAAATCAAGCCACTCGCGAATTTAATCCAGACCCTTGAAAAGCTCACCAGCCACTAATCGCACGAATTCCGGAACGGAGATTACCAAGTACAACTGCAGAACTGCAGGCTTTTTCTCTCTTTCCAATTGTGTTGCAAGGGAGGGGGAAAATGTATTATTTTAAATCCAAATGCAATGCTGATTCCTAAATGTTTCGTAGTGTTTGCAATGTGCCACCGTCGATGCGTAAGACGATGTTAGAAGTGTACTAGTGATTACTCAAATCCTGTTATTCCATCCATCCATACGACGTATACATACGCAGAGACAAAAATACAGGCGCATCGCACAATCTGCCAACGAATATGACATCGATGCATCCGCGGCTCCGGCGAAGCCACGGATTCGATTGTTACCCTCGCGAAAAAAAAATCTATTTTTGTAATCTTGCCGTGGACCGGCCGGAATGGCTAGTTTACCTAGGCCCAGCTACCAAGGCTTCAGGGCCGGCTCGCCACAAACAGAAACTTCCCACTCCGCCCGCCAAACCTTCGAACCTACCGAATAGAGTAAACCATGGAACATTTCGAAATGATTCTTTTGACATATGCAAGGAATGTCCCAAGACCCTCCCATCTTCGAACACCATCTTCAAACGATTCCCGTTTACAACCACCTGCAGAAAAACGAAGGCCCTTATGACCCGGCCAAGGCGTTTTGTCAGATGTCCAAGGTCATGAAGACCGAACACCCCAGCCCGCCTACTCTCTTGGGTATGCACTTATTTCGGCACTGACCTGCCGGCGCGCCACAGATTCGATCGAACCGCGGGTTCCAATTGGGCGGTTGAGCCACTGACAAGCCTTGGCTCAGCCCGACTATACTCGTTTCACACTCTTGGCTTCAAGGGGTCCCAGCAGTTTGAGGAACAACCTTTGCAGACTCACACAGCCGGGGTTAGATTACGTATACTATGTAAGTACAGTTGTGGAGTGGAATCTGGCTGATTTTCCACTCTCAGAACGAGAATCAAATAAGGCAGTGACCTGATCTGAACCCGAGCGACTTTTGCTTTTGGAGCTAGTCAACTAAGAACCTTACTTCTTAATTAGTTAGTGTCTGGAAGAAAATTTCGCCGCGATTCATTCATCGACAGGAGTGGGAGAGCGCATGCAATCTAGAAGGAAGGGAAGGGCCGCGGGTACTTATGATAACGTCGATGTGGACGGCGCAGTCCCCCCCTTAACTACCCTCCCACCGCTGTCGGTAACGCTAATCGAATCTCGTATATGCATAATCGAACATTCTGATCATCTGATAGATGTATGTAGGTGTGTACGCACTATGTATGAAAAAGTCAAAACAGAGAAATATGCCGTCCATTCGGGACCGTCCAAGTCGCATTCTGGTGTTAGCTCTGCTATGTCATGTTCTATGTATGAGACCCTTACCATAGTAGTACCACAGGTAACTTTTTTTAAGGAGGACCCACAGGCGCAGGCATCCCCTCATGGCCCCCTGTTCAGGCTGGCACAACATGCATGTTTTAATGTTAACTTGAGAATGCGCTACACTCGAAATTCTATAAAACGGGCTGACGTTCTCTCTCACTTTTCTCCATCTTATTCTTCCGAAGTGCTCTCTCATTTCTCTCACCTTTTTTCGAAGTTTCGTTGACAAGATCGCGTTAAGCATTGGGGTTCTCTATCGTAAGTAACGTAACTTCAGAGGTAACCGTTTACGGCGATTCCCGGGATATATTTTTAGACTTCCGGAAACATTGCTTGTAGGCCTTCACGAGAAAGAAAACTAACGCTTTGTTTGCGTTGCAACAGAGACAAGAGAACATATTAAACTCCATTCCCGCCGACATCGTAAAGCATCATCGTCGCCCTCTCACAAACCTCATCGCCGCCCGAATCATCACCGTTTGACCTCAAAAAGCTTAGGCTTCAATAACATCCAAAATGTCGTCGCAAGATTACTACAATAACCAACAACAACCCTCGTACCCCCAGCAGTCGTTTCAACAGCCACCCGGGTACCAACAGGGATATGGCCAACCTCCACCGCAGCAGGGTTACTATCCTCCTGTACGTATACGTCACTTCGAAATCGATTGTATGGCATGAAATATCGGTACTAACAGTTGCCTTTTTGGGAAATTAATAGGAACAACAAGGCATGAACTACCAACAACAGCCACAAGGACAGTATCAGGATGACCGGGGTCGTCAAGATGGCGGTGGAGCCGGCGGTGGATGTCTTGCTGGACTGTAAGTTCCAAGTTACCCTCAAACCGGCTGCAACGAACGGCGGAATTCCTCGCCTCCGTTCTTTTGCAATGGGAATGGAATGGACTTTGCTAATATAATTGATTACAATACAGTTGCTGCGGTCTCTGCGCC
Organism: Arthrobotrys musiformis; assembly: GCA_036971715.1. NCBI lineage: Eukaryota > Fungi > Ascomycota > Orbiliomycetes > Orbiliales > Orbiliaceae > Arthrobotrys > Arthrobotrys musiformis. Next base: position 558,414 of record JAVHJL010000011.1, on the reverse strand, counting down.
TGTTGCGCCTGCGAAGCATTCTGCGAGTTACTAGAGTGCTGTTTCTTCTGCTGTTAAAGGCATCATCCATCCCCGAAGCGATTTTCATGATAGCGAAAGGAAACCTCCTCGACCACCCAAGCAACAAGCTGAAGCAATTATCATTACCGACACATAATATTTTCCCAGAATGGTTGCGACGAGGTGGATTTGTTTATTTCTCGATTCTTTTTCTTTTCTTTTCGATCCCTTGAAGGCCGGCCAACTTTTTTTGCTACTTGCTACTACCGCTACCCTTCGACGTATAACTATCGAATTACTACTCTACTAAAAACCGACACTATCCACCTCTTTGGCTCCCTATTCCTCTTATTTCCCTTTCTTCCTTATAATTTGTCAATAACTATCTAGGGGTTTCCTATTAGATTCTAATTTTTGTTACTCTTAAGTAATGAAAGCTTGCTGTGGCCGGAGGTTGTCTTTCGCTATGCCCTTCCTCTTTTCTTTCTTTTTCTTTTTTTTTTCTTCTTAAGAAGCAAAGCCATATCCAATACCCGGGCTTTATGAAATATATTCTTTTACAAGGAACTCCCGTTGGGATGTTGATGTATGGCAATTCGTAGATATCTAGATGTGACAAGATTGTAGGGTGTATTGGAGAAACCACCTCTTCAATAACTGAACGATTTACCTATCCGCCGAACCCAGGCTAGGCTGTCTTGACGTACTATAATTACCCCGTTCTATTATCTTAGTTTATCATTGGAGTATTATATTAGCTACTAGTATACTATTTACATACGTATATATAACGTGTATACAGCGGGTTTAGACGTAATTTAGACCAGGGTACATTGTTACCCTAGCATAACCTAAATCGTGGTTGGAGTAAGCTATTAAGATAACGTCCATCTGACTATTATACCAAAAGCACAATCCGTTGATACGATTGTGTCATAAGGTCAAAATGAGCGTTCTATTCCGACTAATATTTCATGATGTCTAGTAATACGGTTGATATTCACCCCATCCATTGTAAGCCAGCCTGTTCGGTGTCGGTCCCGGGGATTTGACTAAACCCCTTTGGGATGTAGAAATGAGCAGGTTGTGAATGATCAACGGGCTCTGGTACGTAGACCTGCTGCTGATGAAATAAGCAGCGAGACCTGCGACATGAGGGGACGCCATCGAAGTTCCGTTATCGTATCTCACGGCCGTGTCAGAGACGTAGCTCGCACTGAGGATATTAACGCCGGGTGCGAAGATGTCGACTATGCTGCCGAAGTTGGAGAAGCTTGCCCTGGTATCGGAATCGTCGGTTGCCCCGACGGTAATGGCGCTAGGTGCTGACGCGGGGGAAGAAAGGCCGGCGTTCTCCTAGAGATTGGTTATAAAGTTAGAGACCAGCCAATAAAATGTATGCATACATGTGCTCCGCGTGTAGGGAAGACCATGGGAGCTCGTATTATAAAGGTACGTACGTTCTCGTTGCCAGCGGCTGCGACAACCAATATTCCCTTTTTGTAGAGAGCTTGTACAGCGGCATTGACGGCTTCGGATTTTGGACCACCGATAGACATGTTGACGACACTTTTGCCAGGTTTGGCAACCTTGGAGACTGTGTTTTGGTTGATTCAATTGGTTAGCCCTGTTCTTCAATTACATATTCTTATCTTTAAAATCTTAACTTAAATTAAGATCTAGGTATATATATCTGGCCTTGTGTACTTACTATAATCCAAACCGGCAAGAGTATACGAATCTTGACCAGTTCCGTCATCACCGATTACCTTCACGGCAACTATTCGGGCATACTTTGCCACTCCATATGTTTTCCCAGCAGCTGTACCCGCAACGTGAGTACCATGTCCATGGTTATCGGCATTAGCACTACCAGGGACGGCGTTATAACCCCAAGAGGCCCTCTTTTCGAATTCCTTGTGTGTGACCCGAACGCCGGTGTCGACAACATACACAGTCGTTCCCCTTCCTCCCCATGTATTCTGGTAGCGGTACGAGTATGGCTGCTTTGGAAGAGTCTTCCAGGATAGGCGGGCGAGACCCCATGTGGATTGCTTTTGTGTTACTTTGACTGTAGTCTTGCTTTCTTGCTCGACGTATTGAACCTGATACCGTGGTTTGTTAGCCCGACGTTAGTTGAGGAACATAAGTGGACGAATGAACGAAAGGAAGGGAGGGAGGAAGGGATTCGAAGAAGGAAGAATAAAAAAAGTAGTATATAATTCTTACCTCTGGGGAGCTAAGGATCTGATCAAGTGTTCCACGATCACACTCAACCGTGTAGCCCTTGAAGCTCTGGATACCGAATTGTCCACGGATGCCGGTGGTGACACCACGCTCATGCAGACTCCGACGGGTATGGTAGTTGCTGATTTTCTGTGTGTGTTCTTGAATCTGGGCCTGGTTTGTCGAGGGCTTGAGGACAACGATATAGCTGTTGGGGATTTTATCTTTCCCACCAGCGCCGAGGACAGTCAAGTCGGCAGCGGCTTGGAGGAAGAGACCCGCAAGCGGGAGAAGGGATGCGAGAGGTAAAATATACATTGCTAAACAAGATTTATATGTACCACTATAGAAAAAAGCAGCACTGCAGTTCGAGGATATAGGCTATGCCCTGACTACTAACTCAAGGCTCATGGTTCGTGGAACGCCATATTGGGCCTTTATATATTGTACCCTCCGCGGAGACAAGCCTCGCCCAATGGTTGAGGTTCGCCGCATTTTCTAACCGAACCCTGGCAATTCTCGCAATTGATAATTACTCCATGCCGACTTCAATGGTTTTGCAGAACCATGGACCAAACAGAACTTGTACAAGCTTGTTTATTCCGGACCCACAGTATGTACACGGGGTATGCATATATGGCACCATAATCTTCATCGTGCAAATTGCAAACAAGAAGAGCGGCTAGGCCTAAAGACAAGCTTCTCAAGCCTTAAATCCGATGTCAAGGGCCCACTGCGCCAAGCTTTAATGTCACATCCAGAGACGTTCGAAGTTTTTGGCGTTCAGGGTCCCGTTTTGTGGCGTCCAAACAAATGTGCGGCTAAGAGCTCGTTAATGCATGGTGTGATGAAAAATGAGAGCGAAAATGCAGATAAGCGAGGCCCCGAGCGTAAATTCAGATCGTGGGAGGGTAGCACACATGCAAGATGTGGTTTGTGATATTACTCAATGCTTAAATTGTTCGCCTGTATTGACAACATGTATTGCATTTAGAGTCCCTGCCGCTCTATTCGCTTGGGGTTGCCTGATTGTTCTTTCTCCGTTCAAAATTTACGTATCCTTGCATCAGTGACATTCGACGAATCATGCATCTTGTATTAGCCCGACCCTCCACCCAGCGCCCAGCTAAAGAGAAGGCTGGGGCAGTGTATACATGTGTATAGGCGTCACCTTAGAAATTACCGCAGCTGCGCAGGATGCAAGATGTGAAGTTGGGTTTAGCTCATGAGAGTGTTTCGCTCTTCCCTTAGCTTGGCGAAATTAAGGTTCGCGCAGTACGAGATGCCCCGGCCAATGCAATCGAGAAAACTTATATCCGGATATAGGTCCATCCAATTAAATCGAGACTACCTTGTCGAAATGAGTCTTGTTCCTGCGACGTGTCGGACATGCCCCAGGCATGGAAGAATATGGAGTAGTTCATGCGGCCTTTAAACTTTGCCATTAATTGTCCATGTTTTCTCAAGGCCACCCAGGTATCGCTTATATGCATAGCACCCAAACAACTCTAGCTACAGATCTAAACCGCTATAGTAGGAGCGCCTTGTTTTGAGGCTAGCCAGCACCTTCCGTTAGTTTCCGTGTCGAAATTAAAGCCGCACTTCGCGAGTTGACAATAATTCATTACCTTAGCAATACCTTAGGCTTCTTCTGGTTAGATCTTACTTTTTTAGGTACGGAGCTTCAACTCCGTAAGCTAGGCGATATGGCGTTTTGCGATTTTATTGCTAATAGCGATAGTAACGGAGTCAGGCCATGGTGCATAACGGGCCTTTGCCGACTCCGACACTATAAAGGGGTTTATTAACCCTCCAAAACACTCCGGGTACGAGACAAAAACACCCCAATAAGTCCATATTTGAATTAAATCCGAATACTTAGAGGCTAGGCCGAGTTCTCGTTAAACTCTACAGCTCTGTTAGGCCTAGGGGGCAAACTATTAAAAAAGAACACGCATTACCTTTAGGAAGCTCTGTCTAGTGGTTGGGTGTATGTATACACACGCATACAACGTATATACAGACGTATCAGCAGCTCTCAAGTCTGTATACGAGTCAAATTAGCAGCAAAAATGACGGGTTTCGTGAACCGTATATAACCCAAAGCGATACCTGGCCTTCGGATGGTGCCCAAAGTAGGTAGCCAACAGATTCCTAGTCGACCTCGGCCTCGGGACAAATTAATTTCACAACTAGCGAGCCCCAATTGAATTTGTGCGGGCGTTGCCACCGGTACAATTGTCAAAACCTTGAGCCAGGGTAAAAGTGACGCCGAAACTATTCTATTTTGCGGAGATTGGTTTACATAAGTACCGTATCAGTTGGCTGAAGTCTTCTTCGCAAATTTCATTATGTTTGAGTATATGAAGCTTTTTGAGGTGTGCTTATTAGCGGTTTGGGTCGCTCGTGTGTTGCAGTGTGTAGTATTTTAAATGCTACCATTTTAACCCAACAGCCTAGGCACCTAGTGAATGCAAGCTCGAGGCTACGCTAGTCAGTGATAGCGTGTACTTAACTAGGCCGGCTTCTTAGTACGCTGCACCTATGTTTTGAGTTTCCTAGTCCTATGGAGCCTATACATATAAATCCGAGCAATTCATATGGTCCTTATAAGTTTGATTGAATTCAGCTCAGCTCAGGACCGTTCGCGCTCGAATCCGAACCTGCGCAGCTCCGCTCTGTGTAACCCAAGCACGCGCAAGGATCCGTCTATTTTGCGTTTTATAACTTACCCCTCAGCCCTGTGCAATGTAATAGTGATTCGATATATATGTAGGCCATATAGTCTTGTACGTATACAAATGACCCGGTGTCTCAAACATACTCTCTATGTGTAGAAGATACAAGTAATTCCGCAAGCTCGATATGCATCCAGATATCCAGGACAAGAATAGCAAATTAGATTCTACAACATTCTAGATAGTCGTACTATACTTCGAGGCTAGTCTCAAGAGTATTTCTAGACTACTCCACCATCCGCAGCGCTGGGCGGGCGTTTCAATATCTTTAACATTTGCGATCCATGGATCTATAGATCTAATGTGTGAATCAGTTTGTTGGAATTGTGCCAACGCTCGTGTTGGAGTTAATCTAGAACGTCACTAATTCTCAGTAATTCAGTGGCACCGCTTCCTAGCTTCATCAGGAGCTCCGGAGTCCAACATCTTCAGTATCAGATACTTCGCTCAATAGCTGTCTACATACTTTACTCCTCACTATTCCAGGCATTCATCCATAATTTATCAAACGAAGGAGTCCTAAGGAAAGGATGGACCTCACGAGCGCCCGCTGGCATCCTGCAAAGTACCATCACCACCTGATAACCAGCTACCTCTCCAAAGCCAAGGAGAAACATAGGCCGCTAACCCCAATAACGATATGCACGCCCTTCTTCCTCGAAGATCTAGCGAGTTCTATAAGAACCGTGGAAACAGACCATATGCTTTACGAGAAAGACTTCGAGGGCCACCAGGTGGTTATCATACCCGCCAAGATACAGGACGAACCGAAAGAGGTAGCAGACGACACGAGTCCGAAGTCGATAGACAAAGCAAGGAAAAAAGGGTGGACGTTGTACGTAATTATCCGGGGAGAAACTATGTTATCACGTTTTCCTGGTGAGAAGGATAAAGGCAACCTGGTTATTTTAATAATCGGAAACCGAAACAACGTCTACGAAAACGAGATACTTCAGATGCTATATCGGAATTCAGAACACCGTTCACGAAACGACTACCCCGTATATGGGTATCATCTTGCCAATACGGAGGAAATAAGGCAGAGGTACCTTCTACAAAGCTGCACTAAGTATGCAGGGTGGGTAAAAGGAAACGACGAGAAGGAGGAATGGATGGAAGCTTGGAAGCTCACTGGCATAGCCGAGGCGGTTCTACGGGATACTACGAAGACTATTGTGGAGCTTCTGAAGGGAGAAGGCGAAGTTGTGAATTTTGAGATCCCAGCGGAAACGACTGCATAAATTGCAACTATGGAGATTTCCCAGCCAAGATGATTTTTGTGTTGGTATGTTGGGGATTTCGAACGAGATGATGCAGCTTCTAAAAGTATCGACTAAGCTTTGTATGGCGCAACTGCTAACTCTTTTTGGTTCTCCGCAGCCGTTTAACAGTTGGATCGGAAGGACTTGTCGGACGGTGAGGATTTTCCTGCGAAATTCTGCGGTTCTGGCCAACGGTTTGATATCGTATCTCGTCGCTGCTGTGCTACCAAACCTCAGCTAGGACAATACCGTCGACGATAACATTTGCTTGCATACTTCCGTCCACATATCCGGCCACTCCGCCGCTCATTACGCGATTAAAACTTCATAGGGACGGAAGAAAGGATCCGCCGGCGCAAAAGAAACGGGCAGGTGATAAGGTTTTGTTTGGGATTTGTAGCAAACGTAACCAAACTGACTAACCTTGGCTTTTGCTTTCCCGTCAGTCTTCTCAAACTGCTTCGCGGGAGATACTTGCACACGATACATATACCTCAGGTCAGACAGGCATTTACCCATTTGAAAATCGAGAGGGGAGAAAATTGGGGCTGTGCTACTCCATATCACCTCCGTACTAAGGAGAGCGAAAATCGGCCTGTGTTCGGAGTATTCCACATCTTGTCCAACCGTTGAGGAGAGTTATGTAAGTCGGCCAGGTCGCTGCGGTGTTGCTTGCTCATTGCTGGCTTGTCTGATCATACCTTGGAGGATGGGACCCACATTTTCCTAGCTTGCCTTGCAGCTTTGCGAGCTTGGATAGAACCTTAAAATTGCTTGTTTGGTTGGATATGACGAACAAGCTTGCGAGCCTACCTGCTTTGGAGCTGGGGGGAGGGAAGGGAAAGGCTGACAGCTTGGGGCCGTTTATATAGGCGAGAACCCCCATCCGACTGCGAAAATAGGCATCTTGGCTTGCTTGACCCTCTTCATCACAACATCCGAACTTTTGCGACAAGGAATCTCTTTGCGACGAACGGGACTATTTTATTTTGTCGTCATATTTTTTGCTTCTGTTGGCAGGGTTCCCTTTAAAAGTTCCTTACCAAACAAACTTCCATAGCTGGCCACCGCAACCGCAGTCGCTATCTCGGCGCCCTCAGCATACCCACGTGCAACCGCGACTTCCAACCTACTACCAAACGCTCACAAACGACCAATACAGCTTGGTTCAAGCTGAAATCTACGAAGCTGGCGAACTTTTTTGAGATCACTGTGCTGGACGATGGCACACCGCGACGAATAGGAGCACCCTAACTGCGATTACTCCACGGCAAAGCATTTTCGATCACCTCTCTCTATTCCCAAGGCTCCTCGAGTACATTGCTCGTGGAGTATACAAGGTATCTACCTAACCTACCTCATCATCTCTCTCCTTTCTTGATATGACGACGGAATATTAACAAACCTCTTGAAAACTCAAATAGAAACCCCGCTAGAGACAAGGCAATAGTTGGAGCGAGATAGAATATCCACTGTTGGATACTTTGGTCTTCGCAATCTTTCTACGATATAGTTTCCCGCTGGAGATGAAGGAAGCCTACGGATCATTTCTCCCAGCTGCTGGACTATCTCCGTAGACGATAGCATCTATTTTCGACACTTTATTTCCCTCCCAACTACTTGTATCTAAACGCCCTTTGGGACCTACCTTCTCCGACTACAGCACCCCAGACAAGTACTCCCATCTCCTACTCTACCATCTATTTTTTTCCTTTTGACATCTTTCTCAAATCAATTGTGGATATTTGGGTACCTTTGCATACACCGAATATCTATCAAAAATGCCGATCGATCAAATTCAGATGCTGGCTCAGGCCGGCTCCAATGGGTCGGAGTGTACGGATAGGGTGCTCGAGATGCTGGGGTCAAAGGAAGGCATCACCTTGGCGATGCTTATCACATTGGTGATGATCTGGACCTTTAGGGTTATTTGGCGGGCTTTCGATTAGGGGGGTATCTACGAAATGGAAGAGGCGCACCAGAAGATGGTGGAGGAGTATGTTTTACAACTATATACACTCGAAATGGACCTAGCTAACTGGTGTATAGGGATGATAGGTGCGCTGGAGGAGGAGGTGATATTATGCATGGATGGATTGAATAACGAATCTTCTTACGCTTACATTCATGAACTTCAACTTTCGGATGACCTATTTGCATTTTCGGGTTCATGAATGTCCTCTTCTTCCTTCTCTTCTCTACCCTTCCCTTTCCTTTCCTTCTCACTTTATCCTCTTCTATTCTTCCCTCAACTCTTTTCATTTCCTTATCACTAGGGGCATCTCAAAGGATGCCTCGATTCTATTTTATGTTACGACATCTTTATCGCTGGCGGACTTCTTGTAATGAAATGAGGCGTAACGACCACACATGATTGATAATTAATGAATAAAGTGTCTTATTAAGTCTTCTAATTTCGTCCAATGATATCCTGTACTTGGATCACGCTGCGACCCGGTCAACTAGTTTCTGATACAGCATATTTGAGCCGGTTAATGCCGTCGAGGATGGGATGGGAATCATGTACTAGTACTGTCTGAGGTGACGACTGAAGGTCTACGCCGTCATTCGTAGGATATATGTCTTATGCGAGACCGGATGGACTCTCCTAGTATGCTTCTCAGGCCTGCAGTCAGGTCCCAATACCGTTATCATTATCGATAGATCCCTAGAGCTGGTCTTGGACCATAAGCTAGGTAGCTTAGTAGGTAGGCTATGGAATAGAAGTATTGGTCACGAGACTCCCTGCCAATAGAAACTATGAAAGAAACTACAATAGAAGTATCAAAACCGCCTTCCAATCCCGACGCAAGGAGCCGGCCGAGCTCTTCGACGACCGTTTGTCAGGTCAGACGAGCTTGAGTAACGTTCTTCCCTGCCCCGCATTGTTGGATTTTGGATTTTGGAAGTCTCACGTGACGTAGGGCTAAACCGCAATTTCTTGGCGTTTTCCCCACAGCGACGGCAACAACACTTGGGCTATCTATTACCTCACCAACATTTCTTGCCTGCTCCTCCTCTTCCCTTTCCTTCACACACAACCTCTCATCATCAACCAACCTCATCAAGTCAGCACTGTATGTTCTCTTCCCATCCATCCATTCATCGATAAGAGTCCTCATCGAGATACTAATTACTTTCTTCTTGGGTATTAGCAACCGACAAGATGAGAGCAAAGTGGAGAAAGAAGCGCGTTCGCAGATTAAAGCGTAAGAGAAGAAAGACCAGAGCTCGCTCGTAAGTTTTTACCCCTCTATCTTCAGATCGCGAAGGAATGAAGACTAACATTGATGGATGATAGCAAATAAACGTCTCGCTCTCTCGGTCATGCCTCTTTGCCTTTAGTCGCCGATCGAATGATCCAAGAAGTCCTCAGCTCCCCACACCCTCGAGCTTCCACTATTTATTACCGACAATGAAAACCCAAATATCCCAAGCTTTCCAAGGATCTTTGAGAAGAGGATGGGGAATGAAGGAACGACAAGATATCATCATTCGAATACCGACGATTACCCAATTGATGAACCCACGACTATGACAACCCTTTCGAACGAACAATGGATTGGTGGTAGCGGGGGATATCTATGACAACCCTTACGGGCGACTAGACATACTAGGAGAACGTTGATGTTTCTTTTTTGTTTCACACTCTGGCAGATATAAAAAACCAAATTCACAAAAACACACATTTTTCCCTTTTCCTCTTTAAACCTTTTTAAACACTTTTCAAATACTCGGAACCTCTTTTTTTTCTTCCTTTTAATTTTCCTTTATGAAAAGGCTTTTACGAGGATGGCAATATGAATATATTACGGTGGATAAAATGAAGAGAAAAAAGAAGGATTGTGGGGAGGCGGTTTTTTTCCTTTTTGACAGAGGGGAATGGAAGGAGACGGACGTTTATTTGTATTCTTAATGAACAGAACGAAGAAAAAAATTCCTTAAACATATTATTTCCTTTTGCATTTGAGTTTATTTCTTTTGTGAGGTCCGTATTTTGCAAGTGCTTGTGCTCGTGCTTCATATTTGAGGTTAGTGGTTAGCGGGAGGTCATTACTTTTGACTGCTCTGTTATCGCTGTTGGTACGGTTCTTTCGATGAAGTATATAACTATGCAGGACGACAGAATGGATATGCTGAGGGGTTCCGAGGAAATCTCTTGATTCCGTAGAAAACGTGACCTTCCATTCCGAATCTAAATTTCCATGTGGAAAATATCCGATCACGATAATTTTTGCGTGGGTTTTCGTGTAGTTGAGTTTGAGGCATGTGGTTTTGTGATCGGGTGACCGCATGGCATGTATGGTACTGCAGGCTCGATATCAACCACTGGTTTGACGACGAGTAACCCGGTTCGACTGCAATTATCGGGATCTTGGATGGCCTCTGTTTACATTTTCTGGCTGAGGGCCCGTGATCCAATGACGGTGGCATCATGATATCAGCAGGAGGGTTAGTATGAAGTAATCGCATGTGGGGAACCTCCGTGGCACGGATGGTTGGTTGAGGGGTGTTTTTTCTGCTATCTTATCACCACCACTAATACAATACACCGCCCAACCACTGCAGAGACCAGGCTGAGGATAAAAGTATGTACTTGACATCGTTGATATCACCGTGCGTTCTTTAGCCCCAGCAGTCTTCCACCTTTTTTTTTTTTTTTTTTTTTTTTTTTTGCTCCGACGAGGGATGGCCATATATTATGGGGGAGACTAATGCAGTCGAGTCGAGAGATAGGGGAAGGGATGTCTCCTCCATGGCCATGCATGTGCACCATAGCTAGATTCTATAGACTACAAGACAAGCTATCTTTTTTTTTTTTTTTTTTTTTAATTTAATTTTTATTTTAGTTCTGACCACGTTTTCCTTTTTAAACATCCTTTTAATAAGAGCTTCATCGTCTCCTTTTTTCTGGTCTGATCTGAGCTGATTGCCGTCGTCGTTCAACGTTTCTGTTCGGCGTATCAAAAACGTGGGAACGGCCACACGTTGTTTCTGACTCTGTTTCTGTTCCTGTTCCTGGCGCCGGTCTCGATAAAGATTAATTAATATTATTGTCAGCATTAAATCCAACAGCACGCGCAGAGTACAAAGACAGGCCGCTGGCACGACTCGTTCCACCCCTCCGAATACTCCTCCTCCAGACATACCTACTCGAGTACATAAGACAAAGTACATACTTGGTATACAGCATCGCGGGCATCTTCCCATCCCGCTCGACTCCGGTTTATCACTCTATCACCCTTTTGTGGAGTCTGCGATCTTACGTATATCCGTCGCGGGGCGGTGTCGCATTTTTTTTTTTTTGTTTTTCGTTTCGTATAAAGAGCGGACACAAGCATTTTAGCGAGGGCAGACAGGTTGATTTTCCGAGAAGGCCAAGCTTGGGACTAGACTACCGCGACGGAAAACAACCTGGACAGCTTTTTGGTATAAGAAAAATAGTTGACTGTTGGGAGCAGTTGGAGGGGATATAAGAAGGAAGGAAGGAACGTGGGTGGATACTGGGACGATATATAGAACTATCGACGACACGGTTTATATTCGAAGTTCTGGATATCGCTCGAGCTGCATGTCTTGGAGCTTAACCTGGCTTATCCCGAGAAGAACTACCTAAACTCCGACGATAACATACAACCGCAAAAAGCCCACCTCGGAATAGGTACTTAGGACTATAGTTATAACGACTTCCATGCGAATATGGCGTGGAAACGACGATTATACCTTTCCCTAGCCCTCGCCCGGCTCTACTTCGCCCTCACCCCATCTTACATCCACCCGGACGAACACTTCCAAGGTCCTGAAGTAGTCGCCGGCGAACACTTCGGCTGGAAGGTCACCAAGACGTGGGAGTTCACGGCGGAAAACCCTATACGGAGTTACGTACCGTTGTTGGCGGTGTACGCCATGCCCATGACTTTGTTGCAGTGGATTGCGAATGGGAATCCCAGTCCTGCGATGCTGTTTTATGCGGTCCGGCTGCTGTTTTATTTCTTTTCCATGGTTTATGGTATGTCCCTCTTTATATTATATAAATAGGTATTTGGAGTTTGTATTGACTTTTTGGTATTATATTAGAGGACTGGGCGCTGCTGGAACTCGGATCTGCGACGATGCCGAATGGGGGCTTGTTGCTGACCGCGAGCTCGTGGGTGACTTGGAGTATTCAGACACGGTCATTCTCGAATTCCGTCGAGACTGTCGTCTTACTCTGGAGCTTGGTGTTTTTGAAAAGAATCGTGGAAGCCAAGGTATTTTCTACTTCAAATATCTTTCAAATAAGTTGGGAGAATTGATAGCTAATGGGAAAGGTGAAAAAAGGCCCCATCGATAAGGAACTGCATTCTCCTAGCCATCTTCACCGTGTTCGGGACGTTCAATAGGATCACATTCCCAGCATTTTTAATACTGCCCGGATTATCACTCCTCAAGCACTTCTTCACATAGTACGCCCCCCAAAATTCCCAAAAAGGCAAGAAAACAACGTCACTAATATATGATGAACAGTCCATCCTCGCTCTTCGCCTTCACAATCCCAGCTCTAGCCCTCAGCGCCGCCTTCATAGCATTAGATACACACCTCTACACCCAACGTCCAATCTCCTCCCTCTCCCTCCCAGACCTAATAATAACCCCTCTAAATAACATCGCCTACAATTCACAAACCGAGAATCTAGCACAACATGGCCTCCACCCATTCTACACCCACATCCTCATCAACCTACCGCAATTACTCGGCCCCGCCATGATACCACTAGCACTTCTAATTCTAAACCTCAACGGCGACGGCAAGAACAAAGAAGAGGACGAAGAAGAGGAAGAAAAAGAATACGATTCGCAAGATTCGAGAAGAGGAAAGGGTGGGGTGAATAAAGGTTCGATATGGACATATATACCCCTCCAATCCGCCACTTCGGGCGTGATGATATTATCGATGATAAAACACCAGGAAGCTAGGTTTTTGATACCTGCTGTACCACTTTTGTTATCTTCGATATCGTTGCCGAGGGTTGGGGTGTGGAGGAGACGGTGGATGGGGGCTTGGGCTGTGTTTAATGTTATCTTTGGGGTGTTGATGGGGGTATACCACCAAGGCGGCGTCGTGCCGGCGCAATTATTCATCGCCTCGGAGAGTAATGTGGGAAGGGTGGTTTGGTGGAAAACATATAAACCGCCGACATGGTTGCTTGGTAGTAAAGGACGGGAAGTGGAGACGGTGGATTTGATGGGTGGGTCTGTTATGAAAGTTTTTAAAGAAGTGGAGGTGATTGAGAGGATGGGGTGTGGAGGTGGGAGGGGGCTTTTGGTGATACCGGGTAGTGCGAGGGGGGTTGAGGCGTTGGCGGATCAGGGGAGGATAGAGAAGGTTTGGGAGTATAGAAAGCATTTGAATCTTGATGATATGGACTTTGGGGATGATGGGGTTGTGGATACAATACGTAGGGTCGTGGGGAAGAGGGGGATTGTGGTTTATGAGGTTGTTAGACCGGGCTGTGGCCGTATACACGGTGAGAAGAAGGTGGTGGGGAGTAATGAGGAGAAGGAGTTGTGAATGGGTTCGATACCCGCCTACATTGTCTTTTGCATCAAAGTTACGAATCTCTTTTTTTTGTTTGTAGGTTTTGGACCTGGGCTCGGATATAGTTTCCCCATGGCCGGTTTAATGTCGCTGTTATACAACGATCATCGATTGTGGAATTCATCGTTGTCGTCTTGATTTTTACGAAAAAAGGAAGCTCTAAGGGGGTACTCGCGGAATGCGGGTATAGGCGTACCCATTAGCTGTCCCTTACATCCATACGATATCAACATTGAGCCTTTTTTTTAAACGACGTTTTCTTCTTTCTAAGTTCTTGAAGGTTTTGTACACGTGTGACCTCTTTTTTGTTACTTGCATAATTGGTGATGTGATGTGGTTACAAAGTTCACCCCCTTGCTTCCGTATTTTAATCCGTTGCTCCTTACTTATCCTTTGCGCAATGCACTGATGGGTGTTTTCACATGCACGGTGCATACGTCAGGGGTGCAGCGTTAGGCAGACGGTAAATGTTCATCAATTACAGATCATCTCGAGGAGGTTATAGGTCCTGTTGTTTGGGTTTAGTGGGGATAGTTATTTTGGAGTAAGGAGATTGCTTTTGAATTAATTATACACTTTAAGCTTTTAAGTATAGCTAGAGATAGCTAGCTGGAAAGCGTATGTACAAGAGAATTAGGAGAGATGTGTAGAGTGTTATTAGAGTGATGGCTAGAGATGATTTTACTTAAATCTAAAATCCGGGATTACTTTGATAGAAAGGGTCTTCGAAGGTCTTCGACTTTCTGGATTTTGATTGAGAGATGGAGAGGGGAGTCTAGAGTCTTGTCGAATCCTTCATATGACTGGAAGCTCATGCGAACTGGCGGTTATGCGCATGTAAAACCCATGTAGATGGATTCCAATCACATATCTACAGATCTACTAAACCTTTCCTTGTCGCTTTTAATCAAGACGGATAGCGGAGGACACAATATTCGAGTCCCCAACATTTGAGTACGGGATATATAACGTTATCGATCCGTCTTTACCAGCCACCTATAAACCATAAGAACTTCAACAGCTAAAAACAACCGCATCGAAAAATTGAGAAACACGATAACCGCGATCAGTCGGGTTCAGCTAAGCTAGCATGTCTTGAAGGAATTTCAATGCATGGGGTATCAAAGTCGTTGATTACATGGTACATGTATACTTAATCTTTTTTAGTAATAGCCTTCATGCAAAAATGTAACCTGGGAAAGTAAATTGAGAAAAAAAGAGAGGGATTCTTGCAGTCTTATTGGGTGAGACTTTTTTTTGATAGTGTAATAGATCCCCCCAGCCTCCACTTTAGATAGAATAGAGGATTTTTGGGATATGCATCTTAGTGCACTCGATGTCTTTGAAAAAATTAGATTGGAAATGGTTATGCAACTGTTTAGATATCCTGGTTATGAGCGCCCGAGGTATACATCTACACCGGGGAGTAAAAGCTTGGTGTATACCCGGGGAAAAGAGGAGAAGCTTGTAGAAAAGATTTTAGACTTGAAACTTTACGCCTTTCGAGATTGTCTCGTGAGAAACTGGTATCTAATAAAGTCTCAGAAAAACTTCAGCCTCCGTTTTGAACAAATAGCGGATTATTTCGCCCTTGTAGACCGGGACATCCTGTCTTTGATAGTAAAATCTATATTGCAAACGTTGGTTAGCTAGCGGGGTATCGTTAGCTTCTTCTAAAACACCCAAAGAGGGGTAGATGCTTCCTAAACCGTTGGGAAGGAGTTCGGTAGGTTCCTAGCTGTCAGTAAAAAAAAAAAGTGGAATATTCGATAGAATGTTTCTGTTGTTGTAGTTTGTGGTATATTCCGACTCAAAACGCTGGAGCATAAACTGTCGCAGAGTGCAATTTACTTTCTGACGGATTCTAAAACCTCGGCAGCTACATAGCCCCGGAACGAAAAAAAACCATTCGATTTCAGCTGCTGCCGTACTAACAAAATTTGATTACCCTGCTTCGTGATATTACCGACCGGGTACCGGGGGCAGCATTATACAGGTTTAAAAGCGTGATCAGTTTAAGGTCTCCGACACGAAAGGAATGCTCTTTTGGAGGGTGTAAAATTATCGAAAAGTCAGTCCAGAATCGAATCATATCACGTTTTTTGTCGAATGATGATTTGAGTGTGGCAGACGTCATGCAGGCGCGCTTCCCTCCCGTGAAAGGAGAGCCACCAGATCTTCGATCCTTGGAATTTTCTGCCGCAAGGCTGACGTTCTGCTTTTTTCCTTTTCCTTTTCTATTTCGTTCGAGTCGTGTTGGCAATTGGTTTGATGGACATTCCCCGTGAATGCTTCGGCTTGCATGGGGAGCACTGATAATTGATTGATTTGTCTAAGATTAAGAATTTCGACCACTCACTTCCTCAATTGGTGCTGAGTTCTTTTGTTGGGCGAGAAGCGAGATCGAGATCGGGGTGGCCGGGACTGGGCCAAAAACTTGATGGGGAAAGTGGAGAAGAAGCTAGGATCTTGTGCTTGCGATTTTGATTGAATCGCAGAAGCTCACGAAAATTCATTTTGGTTCGTTGTGGTGCGTTGGAAGGTTGGTTTTGGTTGGTTTGTCTGTTGTGTTTGGTGTGTCTGTTGGTTGGATGTGCTTTGTTCACCCCATTTTCGGTCGTCCTGGATGGCCGTGGTTCGGGGTCAGCGGGCCTTGTTACACAAAGACATTTATTGACAAAATTGAAACACGGGTCGACTTTTTTAGCCTCCAATTATCATGCGTGCCCAATTGCATTGACCATTTGGTCCAGCTTTCCGTCGGCTGGGGGGGAAGATCTGTAGACATCGCACAAGAAATGACAGCTGTTAATAGACCAAGGTTAATTAATTGATTAGGAAAGTTTATAAGTCATTCAACAGACTAGTTAGCCTTCGGCGTGAAGTGAGGTCGATAAGAGGTTGATCTAACAGGCGTTCTGGATGCATCGCGCATCTCGATCGTTGGGCGCCCACCTGCAAGCCTCATATGATGGGGGCAGGAAAATTCGAAAAGCTGGGGCAAAGTGCCCAAAATTGGCGTCGGCAGCTGTATCAACTCGCACGGCCTTAAATTTTAATATCTGACAATGAGGCGTTCGTTGGCGTTTCTGGCCTTCGGTCTCAGATGCCCGGTTACGTAGACAAACGGTCACGGCCATATGTAGGGGGAAGTCGTCCACCCCACTTGCGGAAAGAGCATATGTCAGACCTCTTTTCTTAGACTGTTCCAAAGAAAACTCCTCCGTCTTGTTCTATGGAGGTTTTTTTTCTTTACCCGTTGCTGACAGGCCTCGGGTTTTTCTTCTTATTAATTTCAAATGAAGAAGAAGAAGGCGAGGAAACCCCCCCATCGATGGAAAAATACCCCTGAAGGGGTTCGTGGGGAGGTTTCTTTTGTCTCAGCAAATAAAGTGAGCTCCAGGCGAAGGAGAAAAACCACGTTTTCCGTGGGACTGGTTCGTTTCGATTGCAGGTTCTTCTGATCTAATTTCGCTTAAGCGACAGGGCGAACGACATCCATGTCCACTTGTATCGCGAGCCGATGGTGCCAATCGAAAGTTAAAAGCTGGGATTAACTGATTGATTGGATTGCATGGGGTGACAGCTTGGGCGAGAGCTGAAGAGAGGGGTAGACGGTTGGAATTAGTATATTTGGGACTTTGTGCGGTTGTGGGACTTGTGCGATATTGCATGTCCTCTGAGGAGGTCCTGTCTGGTGGCCCTTTTTCTTGCATGTAAAATGGATCTCCCTTGGATTCAGCATTCTGTACGCAATATGGTGAAGCGATGATGACAGGAGATAGACGAGTCCCTCGATAATATGTCCTTACGTATTATGGACTCCGGCAGTGAGGTCCCGGCCTGAGATCAGCGTCGCCGGGACCAGAATTGGACTGGTATTTTTTCGATATGGATTTTCCGGTTGCGAACGGAAATTTTGCAAGAGGGCGCTGCACTCCTAAGGGTCAAATCTCGACTACTGAGATCAAGTGACTGCAAGAACTGAGCCGGATGTTGGTAGTAGTTAGTTCGGAATTACTGTATTTATCCTTTGGGCCCATCTGATATCTGGAGATATGAAGGAGAAACAGGGGAGTCGGAAAACCTTTTTTTGGTTTACATATGATGCCGCCACCCTTTGGTATTTATTTTGCATATCATGCGCATGATGGCGAAGCTTTGGGCTCTGGAACGGCGAACTACTGACTTAAGGCTCTGAGTGAGGTAGCAGCCGTCCTTCCCATGTAAGTTCTGACAGCAATCGGGAAGCGTCTACCGATGCCCCTAGGACGAAAAGGTAGGAACTACTGTTCCTTGCAGCTGGTGGTGCCGCAGATTAGCCCCGTCCAAGCTTGCCTGGCCGGCCGTTGGTGTGTGTGGGCCATGTCCCAAGCTCGCACGGTGTCTGCAGAAACCGCGGCCCCGACCAATGAAGCGTCACGGATGCGATTTTTGGCCTGCAGTCTAGCCGTGATAGGACTCGTTATAGGCCTGTCGAGTTATTACACAAGACGAGACCGTGAGAGAGAGACATTGGGACCTTGCATGGGGACATCCCACTATCGAACGGGTGGTTTCTGCTTGGTCCACGATGATGCCGATGCACCTCCCCGGATGAAGTACCTGTGTCGAAGTCTTGAGAGGCGCGCTCCTCGAATTGATTCCAATGACGCGGGAGCAATTTTACTTACCTGCAGCGAGCGACAAGGCAAGTTCCTTCGTCGTCGCAGAGTGTGCTATTTCTGCACCACCATCCACAACCACTCTTTCCTTCTTTTCCCTTGCTTGCATTCCTGCTGGCATCTCTTGACCCTCTTAATATTCCTATTCCTCTCTTTTTCGTTCGTTCGTTCTTTCTTTCTTTCTGCAGTGCCCGTGCGGCTTTCCCGTGCAATGCTGGCAGACTGTCCTTTCGTTTAATTCTTCGTTCTCCAACTTTGCCGTCATTCCTTAGATAGCACCGATATCTCGATCGATCGTTTGATATACAACTTTGGGCACTCTTGGAGTTGAGGTTGCAGTCGAATTGAGAAGAACCACAGACACCACACGGCCAACACAAATCGATATCCATCCTCCCGTTGCAGCTGGATAGTATCCTATATCCTTCCTCGGCCTCACGGATTATTATCACCAACATCACCAGCATCCTTAATGTATTAACCGACCCGATTCCATAGCAACTAATCCTTCGTCTGTAAGTGCAGGCTTCCACATGATGGCGTATTCTCACTTTGCCATTTCACGCCCGGTGCCAATTTTACTCGGGCAGAGGTCCAATCGCATTGATATCAACTAACTGTGTTCAGCATACAAACTACCTTTCCTCCCTTTCGCGCCGTTATTTCATTTTTCCCGCCCGTCTGTAATGACCACGACGCCTTGAATATATACTATTCTTATACGCACAATTTCGCTGGAGACCCACTATACCATTCTTGTCGAGATCCTTTTCCTTCGCGATTGTTCATTCCCTTCTTTTATAACCCTTTGAATAAATACCCCTTTGGCAAGGATCACAGGAAAACGACATATTCGACTTCTATATACTTATAACTCACAATGAGGGCCACAAGTTGGCTGCGAGTTGGCCTTGCAGTGTGCTCGCTGCTGCCAGTTATCTCGGGATATGCCATTCGAGACGAAAGAGCTGTTGTCGTCGAGCGAGGGTTTATTGTCACATATATTGCCGATAAGGAAGCATTAGCATCGAAACTGGGAAAGAGGCAAGAAGAAGAAGGACAGCAGGGTACGACCGAACCAGCTACGACATCGGCCCCGAGGTCTACGCCTACAACATCTTCGAGACGCAGTGATCCAACAACGTCCAGCGACGAGGGAGACAAATCAGAACCAAAGAGTCAATCGTCGAGTGCTACCGTTCCGACACAAACAGATCTTGCTCCGACAGTTTCTGGCGACAATGCAGCGGCCGAGACGAGCGTTGTTCCCGATAAGAACGGGCTCCCGTATACACCGCCTCTGACTCCCGCTTTCGCTTTCGCTGGTATTCTTCTTCTTGTCGCCGGTGTGCCTTATACTCTCGCCGGTGTTAGACATAAGCAGTGAGTTGATATTTGACTGGGTCTGGGAAACTATTTTGGTGCTGACTTTTCGCTAGAATTCATATTTTCCTGAGCACTTGTCTGTTGGCAAGCTTGGGCGTTTCAGTACTGATAATATATGTTATGAACCCGCCTGTTTCCAACGCATTGCAAGGAGGATATGTCGCTGCTATTGCTCTCACTGGTATGATATTCGGTGGTCTGGCTGTCATATTCCCAGAAGTCACCGAGGTTTTAGCATGCTTGTTGGGTGGTTTCTGTTTGGCTCAGTGGTGTATGTGTGGTCCCTTTCTTGAAAGTCATGAACTCTGCTAATTTTGATACTTCGGATAGTCCTTGTTTTGAAGGCCGGCGGTCTTGTCCAAGGCGGATATCAAAAAATCATTTTCATTCTTTGTTTTAGCATTGGTTTATTCTGTCTCGCACTCCACCACACTACCCGACCATACGGTATGATATTTTCGATCGCATTTTCCGGGGCTACCTGTACGGTGCTTGGTATCGACTTTTTCTCGAGAGCTGGGTTGAAGGAATTTTGGCTATATGTCTGGGGTACGGAAAATATTCTGTTCTATGATCGGAAATAATTCACTAACATGGTTTGAACAGGGTTGAACGATAATATCTTCCCTCTCGAAACCAAAACCTTCCCGTTGACTCGAGGTATCAGAGTCGAAATCGCCGCTATCGTTGTCATCACTTGTTTTGGAATAATATCCCAGATGAAACTTTGTACGTCTCATAAAATTTCATGTCGGTCTCGGGTTGGTATACTAACGTCTATATAGGGCAAGTCATCAAGCAGAAGCGTGAGGAGCGTGAGGAGGTCCGTCAACAACGTCAAGCCGATCTTGAGGCCATGGAGGCCGAGAACGGCCGCCGAGTTGAACAGGCTGCTCAGCGTGACCGTGAAATATGGGAGAAGCAATACGGTGATAAGTCACATACTACAACTACCCTTGTTCCTGAAGATCAGACAACTAGTCTGAGCGCCAGTGCGGATCTGAACCAGAAACATCTGAGCCAGGACTCTGGATTACCACAAAGTTCTAAGAACTCCACTGACGGTGGCAGCTCGAAGAATGTTGTTGCTGACAATATTGAAATGGTTGGATTGCACAAGGTTGCTTCGGGCCAGGGGGTTCCTGGAACCGAAGGCCAGGTACCAGTGCCACCCCACGCTCGGGAAGGAGAGGCTACTGCACAGGCGCAACCCGAAACCGTCCCTGCTCCAGTTGAAGCTCCAGCTCCCACCGGCCCACCAGAACCAAAATTCTTTGCCCCCGCTGTCGTGATCCGAGAGAAGGGCGATGTCGAAGAACCAACTGCACCAGGATCCTCTGCTACAAATGGTGTCGCAGGGCTAACTACCGTTCACACTGTTATCATTGACCCAAACCAACAGGAAGATGACGATGATGCCTCCTCCCTCGCTACATTTGCAGATTCCGTTCATGATGACAAGAGAAAGTCTATGGCTATCAGTGTTGCTTCGATTCAACCGCTAAACGATACCCCAGAAATCCCACACGATGATGCAGCATCCTCTGTTGCTGGCGTTCTCGATGATGAAGAGGATGAGAGGTCCGAGGATGAGATGCCACTTGTTGGTGAAGATACTGGAAGAAGACGATCTGTTATTTCTCTTAAGGGACGACGTAACTCGTTGTCTTCTAACAAGCGGATGTCGGTTGTTTCTTTGGTAAGGAGGGCCTCGCAGCGATCCAATAAGTCAAATAGGCCGTTGTCAGTGCATTCGCAAGTCGCATTATCGCCAGTTGAGGGACCCAAGGATGAGAAAGAACTTGAGAAGTCTGTCGAAGTAAAGAAGGAATCAACACCAACTTCGCCAATCGAGCCTACAAAAGCTACATCTCGACGACAGTCTCTAGCACCCCCGCCATCGGAAGGAGTTGCGAGCGAGAAGGAAGTTCCTGAGAAAGCCACCGAGGAGAAGACAAAATCTCGAAGAGCATCTGTGGTCAGCTCAGTCAAGCAAGAGGAGGCCGCCGCTCCGGGTTCGCCAGCTAAGGACACTGCTAGCCAACCAAAATCTCGAAAGGAAGCCAAGGCTCCAGCTGTTGGTCCCCCGGCTCCCCTCAAACATGGAAGCCTCCAAAGCATCCGCCCGCCATCGAAAATCGTTAAGACATACCGAGTCAGTGAATGGGCTAAGCATCTCGATCCTGCCGATGAGCCACAATACGATGATATTGAGCCACTTGAGACTGCTGAGACCGCTCAGGAAAAGGCTGCTCCTGTTCACGTCATGGAATTGCAGGAAGGTGCATCTTCTGCGAAGGTCCCACCTCCAATCCAAGGCCTAAGCAGAAGTGATACCTACCAGTCTATGCAAGCTGGAAACGCTGTTAGCAGGACCAATACCTTGACCACGATCCGTGAGGCGCCTACCTTTATCCCAGTAGCGCAAGGACAGACAGTTGCGATGCAAGTCCCGACACATGTCTATCAGGTTCAAACTCCAACCTCGCCCATGATGCCCTTATCCCCACAGATCCCCACAGTCGTCGTCGCTTCCCCACCCCCATCACGCAACGGTCAAGCACCTGCCCAGCCACCAGTCACCAACCAACCGAACGCCGAATCTCCACCCGAGGATGTTGAAGGGATGGCACAACGATCTGTTTCACCGACACCCAGCCAACTTCCTCCTATGTGCGAAACTCTCTTGACCAAGCGCGAAAGTATGCTTAAAGCCACACCAAACTTCTCTACTGTCGCCGATAACACCACTCTTTACGGCCAGTCGATCACACAGCCACAGCCCGCTTTCCAAAATCCCAGCTTGCCAAACGCTTCCGCTTCTACCTTAAGCTTGAACCGACGCTCAGCATCTGGTGCTTCGATGATCCAACAGCAACGTAGCAGCAGCGGAACAAACTACGCTGCCAGCATGATCGGTAGCATCGCCCCAAGCAGCCGTATTCCATCTATGGAGATGCAGCCTGGTATGATGGGAAGCTACAGCCCATACATGGCTCCAATCTCGCCTATCATTCCATCATCACCCTTGATGCCTAGTATCCCAGTTCCTCACGGTGCAGTCGAAATGGCGCCCCCACAGCCCCCACAACAGACTCCGGGTGACCGTCGAGAAAACATGTTGAAGGCTTGGAGGGAATCGTTGATGCAGGACCAAGTCATTAGTGCAAGGACACATAACTCGATCCAGGGTCGACGAAATGAGATGATCCAAGAGAGCGCAATGCAAAATATGTACGGAAAACAGAAGGAGATGGAGAAAGCAATGAGGGACAACATGGTAGAGGATAGATATAGGAATCGAGACATGCTCTCTATTCACCGAGAGGCCATGAAGAGGATGCAAGACAAGGCGAAGGGAATATAATAAAATACAAAACCCTCGTTTTTATTACAGGGTTATGATGTGATATTGTTATCACAGAGATGGGATGAGGTACTCTTTGTCACGGTATGGTATGGATTGGAGGCAGTTTTACTTTCTTTTACGCTTTTCTTTTCTTACGAATCTTATGCTCTTTAATCCTAATATCCCACTCCCCTTCTCTTGTTTCTTGAACCACCAGGCCATCAAAGAAGTATTCGACTACAGCCCACTCCTTTGACAATTTCTGTTTTGATGTTTTTGATTTTTTAGGGCTAGTCCGCATGTTACATAGGCGTTATTTTTTTGTCTCTTTGTCTTTTTCTTTGGAAGTTTTCCCCGGTCGATTGAGCTTCAGCTCTCGATGCAAAAATGGGATTTATACCCCCTTTGTCACTCGTTTATACCTAGATAAAAGAAAGATTGGTGTTTTTCTTCTTCTCCCCATTACTACTATCCTTATTACTTCTCTATCCTTTTACTCTCCTCCTGTCCCCTTTCTCTCACGTTTTACAAGTTAGCCTTTCTTACGTATACTCGCCTCGGATGCTTATGCGAAAAAGTAGTCCTTGTTCCTTTTCTTTAATAAGTTAATGTCTTTTTGAACGCTTCGTTCTATTACTATACTACTTTAGTAGATGCAGAATGGCATTTTCGAATTCTCTCCAAAGTTTATTACAGATTGGCTGCGCGTATGCAGGTCCCCACAATAGATTATATCAGAGCTATTCTCGAAACAGCATGTTGAATTAAACTTCGTGTCCATATATATGCATTTCACAGAATATCTATAATTACATACTCTACCCCGGGGGACTAGTTACCCAGGCCCGCCCAAGGGCTCCGGAATGGCGCCTTTTTTTTAGAGTACTTTGTGTACATGAATACACAGTGGGCTGTCGCCAGGCGTCGAGTCCACCGGAACGTAATTTCGCTTGCCGCCGGCGACTGGGGCTTTTTTCGCCGCTGACGGCGGCGGCGGGATGCATGAAAGAGTGTGTGTTACATGATGCAGGTCACAAACTACCCGATGGGGGATTTTCTTGGTTGCCTTGGTGTTTTTTTGGCTTTTGGCTTATATATATATATTTGTTTAGATTACTCCGAGATGTGCCGGGGGTTTGAGGATGTTATATTATTTATTTTGGTGGCGTGTGGTTACTGTGGAGGTTGGGGATATTCTGGAAGGGTGGCGGGTGAGGTGGTGGAGATGTATCCGTTTGGAGGCGGATGATATGATAGGTGATTCCTGTGGGGGAATAGGGAGGTAGGGGGTATGAAGGGAGGGTTGTTAGATTGTACAGTTAAGATGATTGTATTAATATGTACAAAGAGGTATATGAAAACCTCGTATAGGCAAAAACGAAAACTTCAAGGTATATCGTCGCTGTGTCTTTTCGCTGTTCGCAGTGTACAAGTGGTTTTTTTTTATATCCTTCAAGTGGTGGCCTTGTCGGAGTCGTATAAGCCAATCCTCCATGTTGGAATATTCTCCTCATATTCGAGAGTCTCTTCTTGAAAAGAAGGGTTGGCTGTAGATATATGAATCTATAACCAAAGCCCTAGCTGCAGGGGTTTCTCCCGTAATTGGTAGCCTATCGTTTTGTGTAAACACCCTCCTCGCCCCTCGTATTTCTTAGATCCATAATCGCGTCAATTGTTCAGAACTCAATGATGTCCATCTCCATGTCCACTTTCGTGACCGTGACCATGACTTGGTGCCGGGAAAAAGAGATACTCTGCAGCGCAGTATACGGCGAAGGCGGCAGATGCGATCCCAAGGCCTGGGAAGAACCCTCGGAAGCGATTGATACGAGTGAAGGGACCGGTGTAGCGCCAGGTTTCACTATATCATGCAAATGGACAGGTATTAGAAATTATATCTCTATTTCTTGGGGATCGGGATGGAGGGGAGGGTGGTATATACCGTCTCGCCCATGGGTCTTGGAGGTTCCGGCCGGCGCGGAGGAGGGACTGAGGATTGAATTTGTCGACCATGATGGGCTATTACATACGATAGTTAGCATATGCAGAGACCCATTGAAGCCATGGGAGGGGACTTACGATGTTGATACCGGCCGATGAAGTGACGCTGTGGAGGTTGAAATGGGAGGACGGTGATTGGATGTTCGAACGACAGCGGTCGTTGACATTGTTTGGAGACGTTGGAATGCCTGGCTGTGTGGCTGGTGGCATAACTGTGGCGCAACTTGTGGCTGGTGGCATCCGAACGTTCGAAACCACACAACGTCTCTCGTCCCTGCAAACCCACGTTCGTTCACATACTCTCGACGACTGTGCTTCAACGACTACTCTCATCTATCATATAGACATCTCCAACTTCACGACTTCCTCCATCCATCACACGGGATCCACCAGCGGACGACTGATATTTCCCCTCATCGATAGGATACACGCATTGGGACGACGCTTCTTGGGTGTGCCGCTGGGGCTTATTCCTAACACGAACTTGCTATCGAGAGGCTTTCCTATAATGGCTGCCCTCCTGTGCTAGACCCCCCGGCTTCCTTCCTTCTTGCGGTCAAACCACCCGATGGACTCATCGAACATCTTCTTCACCTCCACGTCTCGAATTGATCTCTATAGATACTCCTCTCCTTCTAGATAACAGATACTCCACCTTTCCGTCTTCGTCCTTCCCTTCGTCTCGCTCGATCAACCGCCACCATGCCTCCAGCTCGGGGCAATGCCTTCGGGCCGCCCATGCACTCCTCCTCGCCCTTCGGAAACCAACATCTTCTACATGGCAACCCCCACCATGGCTCTCACCATCTCGCACATCACCAGATGCAACCTCAGCATCAACAACATCTCCAACATCAGTCACATCATCAGCAACACGCCCAACAATCCCAACATCAGCAAGCGTTACAGCAACAGGTAGCACACGCTCAACATGCCCAACAGCAGCAGCAGCACTCTCAGCAATCGCTCCACTCCCAAGCTGCGACGCAGCAGCAGCAGTCGTTACAGCAGCAGGCAGCAGCAGCAGCAGCAACCGCGATAAGAGAAGTTTGGAAAGCGAATCTGGAGTCTGAGATCGCAGTTCTGAGGGATCTGGTTGAGGACTATCCGTATATTGCGATGGATACTGAGTTTCCTGGAATAGTAGCCCGGCCGATCGGTGGCTTCCGTAGCAAGGCAGACTACCATTATCAGACGCTTCGTTGTAACGTGGATATGCTCAAAATAATACAGTTGGGCATAACCTTTTACGACGAGAACGGCAAAACACCGGAACCAGTGTCCACCTGGCAATTCAACTTTCAGTTCTCACTCGCAAACGACATGTACGCGCAGGATTCTATCGATCTGCTGACGAAATCTGGAATCGACTTCAAACGTCACGAGGACTACGGGATCGAAGTGGGACAGTTTGGAGAGCTCCTTATTTCATCTGGACTGGTACTCCTTGATAATGTCAAGTGGGTATCTTTCCACAGTGGGTACGACTTTGGATACCTGGTAAAGATCATGTTGTGTCAAGCGCTTCCTGCGGAGGAAAATGAATTCCGGAAGTACCTGCATACCTTCTTCCCGGCTTTGTACGACATTAAGTATTTGATGAAGTCGGTAAAAACCCTAAAGGGCGGTTTGCAGGATATTGCGGAGGATATGGGGATTCAGAGGGTTGGGCCCCAGCACCAGGCTGGTAGTGACAGCCTTTTGACAGGACATATATTCTTTGCGATGAAGGGGAAGTACTTTGAGGGAAAGATTGATGAAGAGAAGTACTGGTGCGTTCCATGATTTTTTTTTTTTTTGGTTTTATTTTTATGATCGGTGGCAGTGGTGCTAACTTGTGGTGTTAAACTTCTAGTGGCCAGGTTTGGGGTTTGAACGGGGTCGGTAATTCCGGTCCTACTCTTAACACCGCTGGTGCCGTTCAGTATACTAATGGCCAAGCTGGGGCGCAACCTAATGGGGGCCATATTCCTTCTACCCCAACGAACCAAGGCCCTCCAATCCCTAATACTGGCATGACGCCTGGGCCTATGACACCGCAGCAGCAGATCAACCCGTACGCCCAACCGCCACCACAGAATAGTCAACAGGGTGTCAATCCTATGGGCAGCGGTGGGTTCCAGTTCGGGAAGATTGGGGGGATGTGAAGTGGGACGAATTGCGCAAGATGTATCCGGGGAACCACAACTTATGCGACTCCAACAGATGCATTGATAGATCGAGTGGTAATGTAAAGGGGGAAGGAAGAGATTTATTGATGTACTTCAGTTTGTTCCTAGATCCTGCTATGTTATCGCTCTTCCTATCTTTCCTGCATCTGGGCGTCTCTGTGGCATATTCCCCCCTCTCCTTTCCTTTTATCCCACGCGCCGTCTTCCTGTTACCCTGTTTTTCTATTTTCCTATTCACCCTGAAAAAAAGTTCGGGCCTTTTATATACTGGGAAGCATGTGAAGGGGTCTTTCAGTTTTTTTCTTTCATTCCTGTTTACGCTTGATGTTCGGGCGACGTCTTATCATATTTACTGATTCTGATTACTGCCTGCGAAATGCTTCCCTCCCCTTTCCTCCACTGCTTTCTTTGTCCCCACCTCATCCTCCTCGTTCCCTTCAAAAATGTCAGTTCCTCGTCTTGGAGTCATTGGTGTACAATGTGGCTTTGCCCTTTCCTTTTCATATGGATGGTTTCCTTTTTTTTTTTTTTTTCGTCGAATTCCCCAAAGTCGTCCTTCCCTCCCCCCCTCTCTCTTTCGATTTCCTATACGCTGACAATTCAAATTCTCCTTTGATATCCTGCTAAAACGATTCTCATGGTTCTCCGTTTTTATGACTGTAAATATACTTTTTTATTTCTAGCTTCACCGTTTTAAAGTAATAAAAATCTAAAAGATTCGTTCAGGACGTAATGCAGTGAAATATGGTGGCTCTTGGTTGGTTTGCTGCGACAATGCGGCTTAAAAAGTCCCTTCCAGGAAAAAAAAAAAAAAAAAAAAAAAGGTCGCGACCAGCGCCAAGCAAAAACCTTTAAACTGCAGCTACCAAAATTTTGAATCTTCTTTCGTTCTCTCTTTTTTCTGCGACAACCACCAGACCACCTCCCACCACCGACCCTTACACACACCGACAATTGAAGAAAGAGCGATGGCATCGCCGGAAAGAGAACGAAAGCGCAAAAGAGATGCGCACGGACAACCCCGTCCTGTCGTTCCTGCGCAGCAATCGCAGGTTGTGAAGATTCATCAGAAGGAAGCGGGAAGTCATCCGCCTATTCTTGGTAAAAAAATTTCTTACAGCTTGGAATTATGCTAAACTTGGTGGAATTTGACTAATATTCTTATTGGGGGGTAGCATCGATACACGGAGTTGAATTACCGACCGATTTGACTTTCTCTGCGTACTCTAAGAAGTCGAGGGTGTCGAGGCATACACCTGCCGGTACGAAGATTGAGGCTAGGGAGACGGAGTATTGTTTGCAGGCGAAGACTAGTAGGATTGAATACGATGGGAGAGGGGAAGGGGAAGATGGGGTTTCGTAAGTTTCTTTTCCCCCTTTTTTGGTAGCATTGGGTGGTGGTGTTAATGGTGGGGGGTTAGGTATTATGTTGGAGTATATGATCCTGAGAGTGGGAGTGTGGATGTATACCCCTCGCCATTGGTGCATGTTCGAAGACAAGTCAGACGGTTGAAGGAGAAGGAGATTCCGGTGAAGGCGTCGACCGGCAGCGTATGTTACCTCTTATCACTGCTAGGAAGGAAGGACGCTAATATCAAGATAATACAGTTGATGGACTCTCGTCAAGCCCTTTCCGCCGCCTTCGGTAACCGTACCTCCAAGAAGGCCCTTCTGGACGAACAGCTCAACG
Organism: Arthrobotrys musiformis; assembly: GCA_036971715.1. Classification (NCBI taxonomy): domain Eukaryota; kingdom Fungi; phylum Ascomycota; class Orbiliomycetes; order Orbiliales; family Orbiliaceae; genus Arthrobotrys; species Arthrobotrys musiformis. The sequence continues at coordinate 529,348 of JAVHJL010000011.1, read as the reverse complement.
CCATTAATACCACCACCCTGGGCAGCACTGGATCCTCCAATGTCGTTTCGGCGATTTCTTCGGCCGTGGATTCGGCTACGGCTTCGTTGCCTACCAGCGAGAGTCTCAGGAGCGGATCGGGGAATAGCAAGTACCTACCTCCTGTACACGCTGATGAGGAAGGGGTTACGGTGGATACGGTTTATAGAGTTGAGGAGATGGTGGAAAAGAGGGTGCTCGATGGGTGTGCTGAAGGTGTTAAGGAGTGGGAGAAGAGTGTCAGAGCCGGCGGGGAAGTCGAGTCCACGTATGTCTTCTGCTATTTTTATACCTGTATTCTTTTGGAATTTGAAGAAACTGACTGTTTGTTAAAGGATATCACCACATTACGTCACAAGCCGTATCAGAGGCGTCATCGACTCCGGTACGAATGTTACGAAACGTCTCAAGATCCTGCGGTATATCGAACATATGATCCAATTCCACCGTCTCTTCATCAACGCCTTCTCAAACACCATATACCGTCCAAAACTCTACGACGCCTTCATCTCGGACGATAAAGCGATTACAAGCCACCTGATAGATACCTTCACCGACGCCAAGAACCAGAATAAAAACGACCGACAGATGTCCAAAACCAAACTTACGAAGTTGTATTGTTGGATGATGATTCTTTGCTTGAAGGTTGAGGAGGACGGGAGGATGGATTTGTTCGATTTGGTGCAGGATTTGCAGATTGAGAGGAGGGAGGTTGAGATGGCGGCCAGGGAGATCGGAGCCAGGGTTGAAGGGTTTAAGGATGGGTATTTGAAGATGATGGGGTACGGCAAAGAAGAGGCGAGAGAGCATAGACTTGTGGCGCTGAGGTTGCCGCTGTCGTTTCCGAAGAATAAGATGCTACAGGTGAGGAAGAAGTAAGGACTTACGTTCGCGACCCGTAGAGGAGGTCTGGGTTATATTCCTATAGGAGGAGTAGCGGTAGACGGGGCTGTTTGGCTTGTATTATACGATAGGGTTTAAGTCTGATTTGAGATAGATACGGGGATATCGAATTTCAAGGTTAGTTTTGGGATAATAGCAAGTAGTGCATACACATATGACTATTTCTATTAAGTACAGAAGAGAAAGAGAAGACGCCGATAAACACCCTGATGCACGCAATGACAGTGATATGAAAACAGTACAGGGGCATTAAGCTGATATCCAAAGCAGAGGCACTATAATTATGTATAAAGAAAGCAAAGCTAATCCTTCCATCAAATCAAAGTTAACGATATAGTCGGATGACGAGGGTAGAAGAGAAAGAAAAGAACTAAGATTAAGCGGCACTAGCTGTCTTCTCCTTCTCTTCAAGGGCCTTATGGACATCCCTTAGCAAAGCCCTCAAATCCCCATCGGTCTTGCCCTGATTCTCGGCCTCCCATTCGCATCCCATCTCCAAAACTTCTCTGGAATCCTCCAATTTACCCATCTCTTTCAAGCACAGCGCACGTCTGTACCAGGCCTTCACATTATCCTTTGGCTTCAACCCACAGCTCATCTCAGCATCACACATGCCCTCAGCCCAATTCCTCATCGCGATATTGGCCTGCGAGCGGTTAGAATAAATCATAGCGCTCTCCTCTCTGACAAGGGCGGATTGTTCCCAATGCGGTCTGCCCAGGCACATCTCCAACGCCAGGGAGTAAAGCTTTATCGCCTCGCCGAAGGCCTGTTTCCGGAACGCAGCGTTACCGGATTCCCGCAACTTGTTGATTTGGGCCGATCTTTTGGGGTTGACGAGACCGGGTGGTGGTGGGATGGCATTCTCGAATTGGAGCATGGAGCGGTGGAGGGTGTTTAGGTCTGTTATTGCGGCTTCGAGTTTGGGGATTTCGGGGTTGGAGGCCGGGGCGAGGACGGCGTTTGTGACTTTATCGATCGTGAGGGGGAGGAGAGTGAAGGAGTCCATTTTTTATTTGTTTGCTTTCTTATCTTCTTATTCTTTTTGGAAATATGTGTGAAGCTACTGGTGGAGCTGCAGGTGGGATGTCGATATGGACTAGACGCAGCTAATAGACAGGATAGCTACTCAAGAAGTATTTGTAACTAACTGATAACAGCGTCCTTATGGCTCTCGGGAAGAGAATCTATATGCGACTCGAGTACGAGGGGTAAGAAAGTGGTGATGGTGGTGATGATTGTTGGTGATGTCGAGGGTTAAAAGAAGTGGTCCGTATCAGCGGCTTTGAAGTTGAAACGGTGTCGGGATTTCCTTTGGGGAAACTTGGCCACTTTGGACGAACAGACAGGAAACGGCGCCTGGCCAATCAGACGGCGGTATTCGTTCTGCAACACGGACAACACATTTGTTTGCTGTCCCGTCGTCGTCTTTCTTGTGTTACATCAACCTTCACCTTCTTTCCATCCATCAACCTCTTCATCATCAACCTTCATCGCCAACCTCTTCATCACCAACCTCTTAATCATCATCAACCTTCTCTTCTTCCTTCAAACCACCAACCTTCCTATGAAAGGAGTACCTTGATCACATCTAGGCCATCATCAATGGCTTCCTTCCTTCTCACTCTTGCTTCGGCGAGGGCAGCTGAAGTCTACCTCCTCGCTGCTGGTTGACGTCTGTTAGCTTTGACCTCCCAGCAACGTCTTTTTATTTCATTTTTTTTCCACTCTCGTCCTACCAAAGGGATATTGTATCCTCAGAAGAGAAAACACGATCTGACTCTCGGACAATCCTGTCAAGGATGACAGAGATTGGCTCGAAAGCCTTTCTCTGTGGCGGGGAGGGGCCCTTTCCATCAATCAATCAACCTGGCCTCTCCCCGTCACCTCTTTCTATCTCAAACTACTCAGGTAGTTTACTTACCCTTCCAGAGACGCCATCTACGGGACGAAACCTATTCAAGACTCAGAAAACACACCAGATGTGCTAGAGACGACCAAGAGCAGAATTCAACTGGCGGGGAGGGGCCCATTGCACAATTACTCTGGCCTCTCCCCGCCACCAAAGCTTCCCGACTTAGGAAGCAAGCTGGACCCGAGATCAGGGAGTAAGCCACGGCTGACATCAACCTTTCCCCTCCGAACACACGGAATCCCCGGAGACACTTTACTGGCGGGGAGGGGTCCCAGAGCTATTCCAGGTAACCTTGGTGACCCTTCTTGTGTTAGAGAGGGGTCACCAAGACCTCTACCTCGACCTCTCCCCGCCAGCCCTTCAACACAACAAACCTTCCAACGGTTATACCTCCCAGGAGTTATAACCACAACCTCTCAAGACCTCGTCTACCGTCCCTCCCTCGAAACCCTCGCACCCAAACCACGGCTTCTCCAGAAACAACGCACACTCGAGCGTACATAGGGATCGTCCTATTTGATCCAATACTCGGCGGGGAGGGGGCCGCCATAAATATAAATTCGGCCTCTCCCCGCTGCATTTCATAACCTTATCCCTTGTTGGGATACTGTTCGAAAGAAGATGGGAAGATATCGCGAAATGATGGATTGATGGATTTATCGACAAACCCCTCCCCCTCAATCGATTGGCCCCGCGGAAACCGCACACGCACCGACCTATCAGACGCTATAACCGGCGGGGAGGGGCCCTCAGAATTATAACTCTGGCCTCTCCCCGCCGCCTTTGTACCCTTTATCTCATTATCGGGATTCTCTTTAGGGAAACCATAGGGAAAGGAATTTTGCGAAGCAACGATTTCTCGGAAGCACAGTAGCAACATCGAGTCTACTGGCGACGACCTCCCTAGCTAATAGTCTGGAACTATCAAGAAAGGTTGAGGCCGACTATAGAATGTGGCCAAGGTCCAACGGGATCATCTCGCTCCGTGGTGGCGCATTTATAGGAAACAACATATACGCCATCGAGCTCATGAGAGCTCGCAAGGGCACCCCTTCCGTACCCTCGGTGGCCCTTCGCACTCTGGGGGTCACCGGGGGTACCATATCCCTAATCTAAACCGGAGGGGTGCCCTTGCAATACAGCCCGCATATGCGGGCTACTCACACCTCAACACAAAGGGGTGTCTCGCGAGACATCACCTCTTCCGCCGAAAAGGGGATCTTAGTCTACCCTGTGTCTCGACAATGTCTCGACAGCATCCTAAAGGGCCGCTAAGATGGCTCCATCACCAAGCCCAATCAAGAGCGACTTTCATCTGTCAGCCAGCCCGAAAGACGACCCATCCCCGCCTTAAGAGATCGATTCCTATGAACCAGCCCCCACAAAGTACTCACTGTGGGGGCTGGTTAATAGGACTACAATAAAATATTAGTCTCTTTTATATGCGGGGCACCCTGACTAAAATACCACAAAAGAAAATCAGGGTGCTTCGGTTCAACGATGTCGCAAGTCGCGGCAGTTTTACGACCCATGTCGAATATACCAGCTTAATACCCCATTGCTTCGGCCAGTACGGCCTCAACAGCCCCCTCATCTTCAATTGATTGTTCAAAATTTCACCATCTTGTTGTTATTGTTGTAATTTAGATTCAATTCTTAAATAGGTTACAATGTATTGAAATTAGCAGCTATTATACTGTTTCTCTGCTCATCTCGTTGTCGTTCATCTCCTGGCCCCACGACCGAGGCAGATCCAGAGCTTTCCTGCGGAGTCGTAGAACAAGCCGAACACTTATTGTCAATAAGATTCTGCAACTGTGCATCGGGCATTTGCCCCAGCCATTGCCTGGAACGCGGCCCCGCCGTGACTCGCTTTGCTGAAATCAGATTCCCCGGCGTTGCAACGATTACTTGCTCCGCATCATCGGCCGCCTTGACATCCTCGAAGATGTTGAATCTGTTTTGTTTGAGTTGCTCGGATTCGCGAGAATATGTTGCTAGACACTGCTGGATGCTTTCGATTTTGTCCGCAGCTCTGCTTTCGGCTGGATTTGAAAGGTCAATTGTAGGTCCTTTGGGTGGGTCTAGATCTGTGGTCATATGCTTTCCAGAATGTGCGCTTGATGGGGTTTCGCTAGCGGATGAAACCAATGGTTTTGAGAATAGCCCGGGTTCCTGAATTTGGTTGATGTAGTTTAAAGCTTGAGAGCAGTAATTAATGTAATTTCTGATGCTTCTCTTATTCTTTTTGATTATTTTGTTGTTTTTATTGGCGATTTGTATGCGCGATCCGGCTGCAGGTAGTAGTTTTGCATTGATATCTTCTCTTTGCTCGTCTAGGTTGGTTATTGTTCCGTCGATGGGTGTGGTATCCCTCGCCCACCTAAAATTCAAAACGAGAATTTAGTTAGATGATAATTAATCTTTTCAATATTAACTTTATGATTAAATAGAGGTAACTCACATATTTATATTGCATATAATAATTGTGACGGTAGATATATATCCTGCTATTATCAAATGAAAGTTTTTGATATTGCTATCAAAGTACTAGACCTTAGACCAGTCGGGAATGTATATTGGTCTACCAGTGAGGGTATGTATTAAAATTAATCTATATAACTCCTGATACGCCTTGCCGTATTGGTGAAGGGGCAGTTTGAGATCCTTGAGGTTGGTTTTAATTGCGCTTGGGTGTATGATATTTTGGAATGATGCTAGAATATCATGGAGGGCTACTGATTCTTTGTATAGTTCGCGGACGGCTTTTTTGTTCAGTCTGAAGCCTTCGATGAAGTCGTATAGCTTTTTGCAGGACTGGAGTTCGAAGATGACAAAGGGGAGGAATCCAAATGCAGGGTTTCTGGAGGTGGCTATTGGGGGTTCTGTTTAGAGCTGGTATATACATAGATCTAGTTTTGGCTCTTGTATTAAATTTATGAAACGCTTTATATAGAACGGGGAAGAGGAGTTACTGTTTAAACGTGTGCTACGAGATCAACTGCAGTAGTGTAATATATATATATAAGTATGTAATGGCAAATGGCGCTCGATCATCTGCTAGGATCCTGGAGGTTCGAGGGTTTTTGCCATTTTGGTATTAGGCTTCCATGCGGGTATTCGTCCAACTTCGCATCCCCTCAATTCGGTATTTTCAGGCACGATTACTCGGGGCAAAGTTAGCCTCGAGACCAGGCGCTCCTGAGGCAGAGCAAAGTACTGTTATGGTTAAGTAAGTACATATATGTATGCGTACGGCACGGGCGCAGCAAATGCCAATAAAATATTCAAATGTCAGTCGGCCCCACCTGTCTGGAGCCGAGTATACAATATTTACGTAGCTGCGGAGCCCCTTTTTTTTTTATAATATATATATATATATATATATAAGCTCTTGAAGGGTGGGCCGAACGAAATTCTTCAAAGTATGCACCCCACAATACAGCTTCGAACGCTTCGAATCATTAGCTTCGTATCATGTCTGGGCAGCACAGCCTGGCTGTGCCGCACATCTGTGCCGGGTCCGAACTTCGGGACCACTTCAGACTTCCGGGTATGGGCAGTTACTCGTAGCATCGCTCGAAGAGCCCTTCGTATTCATTACATCTCGCAAATCCGAGTGAGTTAGTTGCAAAGGTTATATGAACTCATCTATAACGTATATAACATCTTATATATCGTCGAGTGGTTAACTTTCGAAAAATCCAACAGCCTCGCCGTTGTATTCGAAAAATCCAACTACAATATTCAACCAACACAATAATTCCCGAAAGAGGGGCCGTCCAAAAACCGATTGTTCAAATTATGGAACAGGAAGGCAATAGCAACATCACAGCGGCGGGCGCACATCGGCCAGAGACCCCAGACGGGGGAGCAATCATCATCCGGCCATCAGACTTCCCCGCTGAGAAGGATGTTGACTTTCTCGAAACACCGTTTTTTGAGGACAACTCCAGGAAGCTCCCGACCCCGTCAGAGGTTCGCAGCAGAGCGACCCATCCTGGAATGCAGAGGCCTGATCCGATCCTTTTCCCTGAAGATAACCTGATTGTTAAGTGGGGCGAGTACATCACGATAGCTGAAGGTCAGGTATATTGGATGTTACAAAATTATCTAAATGAAATCCCTGCACCGAAGATTTATGGTTGGCGGACGGAAGGGAAAGAAGTATTTCTCTACCTCGAACTCATCAAAGGACGCCAACTGGAGGAAGCGTACGATGAACTTAGCCCTGAGGATAAAGCAGAAATATGTAGTCAACTAAAGATGGCCAAAACCGCTCTCCTTCGCCTTCAGCAAGATCCTACTGCGAAGTTCTTAGGTAAGAAACCGGCATTTAGAGAATATGGGAATCTGAAAAACCTCCCGGCTATAGATCTAACATGGTTAATAGGCAGTATTGGCGGCCAACCTCTTCTCGATGTAATTTGCGAGGAAGACGACGATTTGGCCGGACCCTTCCCCACCGTCGCAGACTTTCACGACTGGATGCATGACCGAGTCCTCAGACGCTTCCCTGACCCAGAAGCTTCAAAGCCCTTGAGAGAAGGATTACCAGACGGTGCATCTATCGTGTTTTCCCACTGTGACTTTCATCCAAAGAATATCTTAATATCACCTGAAGAAGAATCCTTCAAAATCGCAGCGATCGTCGACTGGCACCAGAGCGGGTGGTATCCTTCTTACTGGGAGCGGTGTAAAGCAGAGTGGGGTAATGGGTATGACTGGGCTGAGAAATATCTACCGGAGGCTTTGGACAACGGCGAACATTCTGACGAGTTGTATAGTACTTTTTGCATGTATACTCAGCTGATTGGTGTGCTATGAGGTAGATTCACTGTACACGTTGACCTAGTTTACATAATTACTCTACAGGGTCAATTCGAATATATGTCCTCGCTAACTAGCTAGAGGGATTCAGGAATGAAAGAGGTCCGCAAAACTATAAATGTATAAAAGTCCTGGCCCGAATTCGCGAATACATATTTAGCCAGGTATGCACTCACTCCAACAGGAAACTATCAAATACATGGATTATATTATACAAAAGGAGGAAACAAATTAAGAGATTACAACTAAACACGACATGTGCACAAAACAAAAAGGACACAAAAGAAAACAAAAAAGAAAACAAAAAAGAACATAAAACAAAAGGGACAATGTGCAGGATAGACGACCGCGCTAGACACTTGTAAGATACCGTTTTCCGAATATACCTCCAGGTGCTACTCTTGGTTTAAGGCTTGCGAGAAGATATGCGAAATCGATAGTAGCCTTTCACTTCTTCTTCTTATTCACAGTGCGAGGTGCGTTTCTGAGGGCATCGACAGCGGAAGACTCCAAAATGCCTTCCGCGACAAGGGCCCGGACATATTGATCGAGCCAGTATTGGCAGTCTCCATTCTAAAAAAGAAACATGTTAGCAATTCATCCATACATTCCATTTTCAGGAGGCGCAATTTTTTCAACGTACACCAGGAGTAGTGCCCCTAAGAGGGTTAAATCCTGCCAGACGCCCTGGGGCAGGGACCTGAAGGGCCACCTTTTCAAGATTATCGGTATAGGTCGTTGGGTTGTCGACGCTTGTTTTGTTGTCGCTGTACTTGGTAACATCTCGGACGCCGTTGGGACTAACAGCTCCCAGCGAAATGCATTCGTAATACGATTTTGTCTTCCCAAGGTCATAATTACACCTAAATTGGCGGGTGTATCCGTGAAGTGGGGAGCCGGTGACATGGATGACCTTTCCTACGTTTTCGTTCGCTGCACTTGGTACGTACAGAGCCCAATGAGCTGCAGCTCCCTTTGAGCCGGTGTGGTAAACAATAAGATAAACAACTCGAGGCATTCTGGGCGAATTAAAATTTGTAAAGAGGATTTAAATTTATAGAAAGTAATAATGCTGAATGGTGGTTGGTGAAGATGAACTTGAAGAAGACTGTAGTATTGATCTGAGAATGATTTTGTCGATACTCGGGGGCCCATGGCCCCTTTTATAACATTGCTTTGAGGTCGAAAGCGACTTTCTACAAGAATATCGAATACTGGTCTAATTTTACTGATCACGCTTTGGATTGGCATGATCAATATCGAGGTTACATCAAATGCCGTGCCGTTTATCTCGAGCTCTGGAGATGGGCATGAATAACGCCAAGTACGAATTGGATGAATAGCTTCATGTGCTCAGGAAGATTCTGGGAGTCTTGCTTCTCTGATCTCGTAGGAAAGCTTCTACGGCATGGGGTGGCCAAGTTCTCGGCGGGCGCCAGTATAACCAAATCTTACAAACAACTCAAGGGGACTCGTAGAGGGAGGGGGTGGCGGGGGAAGGTTTCAACATAAGTTTTATGAGGAAGGGCAGTCTGTGCAGCTCAGCTTCTCGAGATCCCCTGAGCTATGAATCGTATATATGGATGTCACCTGGTGGGCTCGATCGGCACGAGATAATATATCAACGGATGTTGTTAGTCCTCTCGGCGGCTATTCACTAGAGTCTATCGAAAACTTATAATACGTATACAAGCATCTCCACCAAATTGATGTAGAAATTTATGGATCCAGGGCAGCTCGCTTTTACGATCTAGCTTCTACAGTTTCACTTTCACGGGCTCGAGTCTTCCCTCCCCAAAGCACTGATATAATTGGTAAATGGGTACTCTACAACTGTCGTCCCCCCAAAAAAACACCACAATTTTGTGCCATTTTAGTGGAGGGGTTTGGTTACTTTATCTGGATCACAATTATAGAAGACCCGAATGAGGAGTTTCTTCCTTTTTAAAACCACAGTATATATAGATACGTATATATATGTTATAACTTTAAATTTTAATCGACAAATACATAGGTATATACCTAGGTATCTATCATTATTTTTGCAAAGCTGTGGCGAGCACCCTTGCATTGATCTCGCGGGGCGGCAAAGTGGGGTTAACGGTTGCAACCATCCTTTTTGAATCTATAAATCGATTTCTTAAGGTCTTGTGCACCTAGGTAGCGTGGTACAGCTGTATACGGTCCCGGACTGGGTATGAGACAATATCTTGCGCACATGAGGCACAGTGTGTCAATATTGGAATTCTATTTCTTTGGTATAGTGGTATTTCGGTAAGGCGAAGTTCAAAGCATAATTGTGGCGCATCACACGCTGTGCCGCGCAGGTCTGCGGACAGCTTTCTTCAGCACACAAGCTAACTATAGCTATAACGGGGGCGGTTGGGGCAACAAACTTGGCATGATATCTTTAGTCCATTCTCGTGAGCCTGAGGTTTTTAATTCCCCAGTCTCGTATTCTGTGGATACTTGGAGCGCCGATGTTAATTGGATATCAATACATTATCCTATTGTTTCCCGTTCTATATGCAGGTTTCAGCTAGAGGATTACTGTCTCCTTTGGCGCTTGTATTATTATATATGTTATTTACGGAGATGTCGACTTTTTGAAGTTTACGATCGACACCGGCGAAAGTGCGGGCATAGGCCAAGCATTAATTCAGGTATGCTGCTCGAGCGCACCCTATCGGCTATTTTATCATATGTCTGCGCGTATCAGCTTCGGGAAGTTTTCAAGAGCTTAAGGGTCAAATATTGGGTACTACCTGGTCTCGTTCCTAGCCTCACCTAGGGTGGTCTAGTGCTACCTGGCACCTTTATTGTTTTCCCTCCCGTCAAAGGCTCTTGATATTTTCCTTTCGGTTTACCACTTCCTCCCTTTATCCATTTCCTTTCATTGTTCAGCATTCACCATCCCCATACATACATTTTCTTCCAGCCCATTTTAAGGAAGCACATATATATTTTTTTACCCTTACCGCGCTCTACTAAGTCAGCTAGTAATATTAACCAGAACACGAAGATACGATGCCTCGAGCTGCCCAACTCCTGGTCTCTCGAACTGCAAAGCCGGACATACCCGCACATTGGTCCCTCTATATTCCATACTCTCTATCTTCCCCATTGACTTCGTCTCAAGAAACCGGGAAGCTGATTCATGTGGTCGGCTCCCCTCTTCACGGCTTCACTCTCGAGTTCAAAGCACCATACATACCATCTGAGGACTCTATAAAGCGAGTCCCATTCCCGCTTTATATTATTCGAGATGAACATGTCAAGGACACGGAGTACTATATCACCAATGACGGTAGCAAAAAGACGGTTGTGTTGGGGACAGACTTAGAGGGCTACGAAGACGATTTGGAGCGTATTGCAATGAATGTTGAGGCGCCGGGGAGGATGAAGGGTTGGAACCCACTGGTCCCCGCTAAAGTTGGGGTAAGTAGCCTACAATTGACATTCCCTTGAAATGTACGAATAACTATGCTGAATTAAGGGTTTACCAAATACGCAGGATAAAAATTGTCAATGGTGGATGAGGAATTACATAGATGCCTTGGTCAGTGAGGGCATTATCGGGGAGGATGTCTATTCGAACTTGGCTAAGATTCCGGAGACGTGGGGCCAGTTTCAAGAGACTGCATGAAGGATGATATATGAATCTGCAGGACTTTGCTGTCAAGTTCCTAGCCTTTGGAAATTTATATCGCCCCCTCTTTACCTTTTCCGAACTCGCCTCCTCCTTTTCAGGGCGTATATGTGTGTTTATACCAGAAAATATATGTAGTTAGAAATCATAAAGAAAACCACAGCCAAAAATACACATTTTTCTCGTTATTTCGCGATCTCTGTTTTGTGAATACGGTGCAATAGATCGATCTTGTACGTTAATGTTGCATCATAGTGCATCGCCAATTGCAATTTGTGTAACGTGCATGTAACTCTCTGTATAGATGTCATTAGCTATCTAGAATTAAATCTAATATAACTTGTTTGCTTCCCTATTGGAGGCCCTCGTCCCGCCTCATCTTGATCAACTCTAACTCAAATCTGCCAACTCCGGAGCTACTTAGATCCACACGATTTACCGCTTTATAAATTTGACCACTCGGAAGGAGAGTTCTCGGTTCTTTCCATGTATTATTGGAATCGAATCTAATGATGTTAACGTTTACTTGGTTCTTAATTTGCCAGAATCCACAAGGCTGTATAGTCCTAGCTTACCCCCGCGGCCACGCAATAATACCACATGTGTTGGGACTGGTGCGACATGCTCGGTTGATACACAAAGCCGGTGACGTCTATTGTGTTCTATGAATTCAAGGCTGACCGATTCCGGTTTTTGCATTGCGGAGCACATGCGCATCTGCATGCATTCGTGCGACGGACCTGTCCTCTTTTCGACCCGACCAATCCGTTCGGAGATACATCCCGAGTGCAGCACTGCTGCTGGGGTGGAGAATCCGCCGAACTTTGACAGGGGCCCCCCACCTATGACACCAGCTGAGTGTCAGACATTCGAGGCTGTACACGTTATGCTAGTGATCTCAGATTAGCTTAGATCCTGTAACTATATTAACAAATCCACGGAGGTTCTCTCAAGGTATTTGATATAAGGTCGCCAGGGTTCCAACTTTATCATCTGCGCGCACATCCTACAATATTCCATACCGTTTGAGAGACTCCTAAATTTAAATACCGTTTTCGTCCGGCCGCCTCGCTAGAAATTTAAAGGGGTCCAGCGCAGCCTTCGAATTGAGTATTTGAAGCCGAAAACCATCTGGCCATTACTACTACTTAGTTATCCCGTAGATCCGCGAGCAGCGCAGAGCAAAAAGACCCGTAACAATGGAGAAAACATCCATGTTAACGATCCCCCCGGAATTGCACATCTCCATCTTCGCCTTCCTCGGCATAGGAGACCTATCGCGCCTCGTTCAAACTTCCAGGTACTTTAATCGAACAGCGGGGCACTATGTCCGCCGAAGAATCGATTATCAGACATCCGATGCCATTTTAAAATTCGAAAATGCGGAACCCGCCCCCCCGGAGACAGTCCCCATTGAACGGGCACCGTTTATACAGGACGACTTTTTCGATTATAGATTTGCATTTGGGCTTGATTTTATGAAAGTAGGTCCAAATGCAGCGGATAATGACGGCGAGATTAAGAAAGCGTCGGTTCATAAGATGAGCGCCTTTCTAGAGGTCGTGAAAGAGGCTATAAATCCTCAGGGTCCGAGGATTAGGGATGGAGAATTTTATGCGAGTAAACCTGGTAAGCTTTTTTCCCCCTAAATCCACTGGATAGATTATATATCAGCGTATGACCTTTTATTGACAAAATGCAGTCATCAAGAACGAACAATTCCGTTCGATATTCCGCGCCCTTCGCGACCTCTCATACAGCCGGCCCGCTTCCGAGTTCTCAATTACTTCACTCACCAGCCAATTCAACCCAACTACAATAACCCGACTCTTCGACACCCAGAAACTAACGAAACTCTCCATATCCTTTAAACAAGTAGAATGGACCCCCACTGCTGGAGCAACCGAACCTTCGGACAGAACAATCAAGGATATCATCGCACTGAAGGAATTATTCAGACTATCGCCAAACCTCGAAGTTCTGATACTTAACCCAGTCATGGAAATCCTAGATTTCCAACCTTTACCATCCCATGTCCCCGCGCTAGATGAGCTAGCGAAGACATTTTTGGGCTCGAAGAGGTTGCATACCCTCGATGTACGGGTTTATCTTTTCCACCCGTCGTATTTTTTCCCAGTCCCCGAATGTGTGAAGACTCTATCATTCTACCACGTAAACCTCTACTCCAAAGCCTGGTGGATGGAATTCTCGAAATTTCCGTTTAGGGGCGTGGAGAATTTAGAAATCTTCCCGAGTGAAGAAGAGTTCGGGTATATTTTCGCCAGAGATGACTACCAGATTGGCACTGATAGAGATGGTACCGAAAGGACGCCTGAGGAAATCGGTATTAAGGGGTATAGGCTGGGTGATGTGGAGGTTAGCGGGTTGAAGAATTTCAAATTTGAAGATACGGAAAAGTTGTTCCTGCCCAGGGATTTGATATTGTGTATTCTGAAGAAGAACGAAGGGTTGGATGAACGGGTGAAGCAGGATTTGATACGGCAGTCTGGGGCGATATCGATATTGGAGGAAACGAAGGATCGAAGCGGGAGAAGGCGCAGTCTTTGAGATGAAGGGAAACAAATGTATAATCGCTTGGGTATAGGGAAATTTCTGTGCCTGGAGCACTTGGATTCATTAATCTCGACCGTCCTAAAGCGTGCTCCAGTAGAATGGATAGATTCGAGACCAAGTTTCAGCCCTGTACTTGATCGCCCGTAGAAATTCGCACCTTAGATGCTCACTTCCGTCGCAAATTAATCCAAGGCAGTGAGGGTATCCCAGCCTGATAACTTGTTTTGATATGAGTCTCCAGTTTATAATTTACATGGATGACCTCTTCATATCCAAACTAGATAGACACTCATGCCTATATTTTAGCGGCAACACCGGGCCTAATATCATGCAGAAATACACCACGCGGTACGTGAATACTTCATTACTTCTATTATATATGCCCCCCCTTGAGTTTGATTATCCTTTCAAGTGGAAAGTCGTCGCACTCCAGACGTCTCGTATGTGAAAAAATGATATCCGTAGATTTATCACAGTGAATCGGTCGGTACTTATCCCGGCGGATATCCAGGAGAGGCTCTCAGGGACCGGGGTGATTTATGAAGGTGACAAGGAGCATAGTCTAGATCTTCAAGTCTCGAGTCCCTAAACATTAAGGCTGATATTCCCCTGTTGCCATAATATAATTCAGACAATGCCTCCAAGTTGTGGGGCATGTAATGGCGAGCCCAGACTCAGCGCCGACCCTCCACCGTCTCGTAATAAAGTCCTCCCCCACAAGCAAAACTTTTCATTAAAACAACCATCCATCTATCTCTTCGCCCTCCACCCACCAAACATCACCACCATCATCATCATCATCGCGGCCTTAGCTCAAAGAGCAGGCCACCCACCTAAAAAGGCTTCGAAGAATACTTTGAAGGCCATTAGCGTAACCACCCATTTCACTTTCCCCGGGGACCTCCCTAATAGCTTGCTGACTTTGAGAAAACAGCTAGGGGAAGACACCATCGCAATATCAACTTCAGTTCTCTTGGACTGATATTCCGGGGAGGAATATGGCACAACGGCCGTTTTCAATTCCTCGTTCATCCTCCAGCGGACCTCGGTTACACCCCAACCGCAAGCCGGATTCATGAATGGGGGTTTCTAAACAGAACCCCTATAGCTAGGCCCTCAAGGATGTTGAAGGAGATAAGGAAATACGTGCTTTTTGGGCCCCAGACACGCTCTCCAGTCTGGCCTAATTGCTAAGGATAAGAAATCGACATTTTTGTTTCCCAAAGTTTTAACTGCTGGGCCATCGGGATTTAATTCATCCCGGGCCCCATATTCTGCCAAAACAAGCCTTGACTCTCATATAAGTCATAAAGGGCTGTTACACCCTCAAGTCCATGCCTATGTTGGTGCGATAACCCTCCCCAGCCTATCTAGTTGGTATATATATATATACCGCTAGTGTTAACTGAATGGTACTACTAGGTTTGCTAGCTATAACAGCACCATATGAACTACAAATACGCAGCTAAGCATAATACGCGGCCCGAGTAGTTGTAGCTACTCTAGGCCGAAATCGCACGGCTGCAGCACAGGTAAGATAAGCAGCCCCGTTACAACAGAGTTTACATTGCTAACCAGTCAAGTATTTAGTTATCCTCGAGACTAGTCTAGCCTCTAGACTACCAAAGGAGTATTCCTGGATACAAATACGTATACGGGCGCTATACTATAGACGTCGACTCGAGATCCAACTCCAACAAACCATGCAAAGCGTGCAAAGCCCAGCTTGTACCACTTTCCCAATACGGTGGCGTAGTACGGTGGCATAGAATACCTACAGGGATATCCCCGCTCCTTATGCCACTAGGAGCGTGGGAAGGGCTCTCCAAGCCTTATAGCTACCGGGCACGCACCTCACATTCTGCAACATACATACGACACGTTCTCTGTATGCAGGTGGCCTTCTCAGCCGCTGGAAGCTCAATGATCCAATTTCTAACAGGTGAGTTACACTGCTGCACCGTTATGCCATTAAGACATCACCAGAATAGTGTTAATTGGAAATCGCTCAGGATAATAGGATAGAAAACTGACTAAAGGGCATGGTACTATAATAACACTTCCAGCAGCCGAGAAGGCTAAACAATGAACTTGACCATCATCTTACGATGATGGAGATGAATATGACGAGGAAAAGACACTCCAACGCCGAAGCATACGATTGTGTGCTTCGGTCTATAATCTGAGTTAGCCTTAGGCGCAATCCGCGTCAGGGAAATGAGCCATATGATCTCGAGAAACGAGCCGCACATACCCACAATCGTTTCTTGAGCCAGAATTGGGCCTGCCCACCATATATTTATCTGGGCTGTCTTGCGTCTTCAGGAGAAGAACGAAAAGGGGGGCGTTGAGGGGGTTGTAACGGAGAGGGAATGGGGCTGGAAAAGGAGTGCTGAGGGGCTCTGCTGGGCGGCTAGGGTCAAGTGGGCTGCTGTTGATGGCCCTCACTGGCGCTTTGCGGATGTATATAATTGATGGGCGGTAAAAGAGACGGGATCATCGCGGTTAACTTCAGTTAATGCATCCTTCGAGGAGGATGCGTCCGACGATGAGGTTTCGGGGTGGGCGGAGGAATGGAGGATATTCCTGTAAACCTCTTAGGATGTACCACAGTCCCCAAGATATGGTTTTGGCAGCTCTCGAGATCGCTATCGTCATTCACGCGCGGCGTTAGAGGGATCTATAAGAATTGGATATGCTAGCTCCTGCAAATTCAGTTCAAGGAAGACGGAAAACATGGGAGGGGCTACGAGGCAAAATATGGGCATTTAAGAAACGATATGATCTTAGTCCAATCTGTATTTATAATTTAGACCCACAGACATAACTTCAATCTGATCCTCATATTTGCTACCCTGTGTCCTGTAGATCTCCTAGGCCGCAATCACACTCCTTACGATTCTGGGAGCGGCTATTTATCTACTATTTCCGAAATATAGATGGACCACCCATGAGGACTAGGTCTTAGAAGGTACCGTTGATCGGGAACTTCTATAACCTTGGCCGGAATTGGAAATAAATACTGAGTATAAAATTCTGGAATATTTTTTTTTATAACGAGCTGGTTGACAGCAATCCAATAGATAGCTATCATGTGCTATTCTGCTTTGGGCCCTCGCCTCGATGCATGAATACACCTGTAGCTAGTGTATACCATATTCATTCTTAGAATTTAACCAATGCGATGATGTAGATAAACGTTTAGATCTTTCCGTGGAAGGAATATCCAGCAGGTGAAAGGGCGGTGAAGCTCGGGAACCCTCGAGGCAGAACTCTCGTAACCCTCACACCGAAAGATAAACAAAAGCCGTTGCTGCAGTGACACCACATGCCGAGGGATGACGCATTTCCTCCGACAGGCCTGCAGGACATACTCCTTACTGACGGGGCGGTAGTATAGGTCTACAGACCCATTGCGTCTACGGGTCTCACATCTGGGAAATCTTTTGTTTTTGTTTACAAAACCCCTCCCGCCACTTCCCATTCCTTCCTTCCTTTCCTTCACTCCTCCTTCCCTTCCTCCCTTCCTTCTCTTCTTTCTTCATTCACCAAACCCTCTTCATAATTTTTTCATCACCACCTTCGCATTTCTTTGTAATATCGACGGAAAGAACAAATCTAAACCAGAAATCTAACGCTTAAGGATACTAAGAGCGATACTCTAAACAATTGGTTAGCCTACCTCCTAATGAGGTGAGGCCGCGAATCAAAAACGAAAGAGTATGTGATACACATACCTACATTAACTTAAACATATCTAACCACCAAGCCCCCAGACGCGGAATTATTGACGAAGAGAGCACGGACACACTTCCACAAGGCAACATGCTCAACAGAAAGATGGATCCGGTACTACTACGTAAAGTACCTAAAAAATACAGTGGTATGATTGAGCCCCCCATCTATACCAAACTTAGTACGTTCCCTTGGTAAATACCCACAGATCTCTACTAACATCCAACATGGATTTACATATATCTTAGCGTCCCGACGATACTCGCATTCCTAGATGCTAACAAAGACGGGACGGGCCTCAATCGAGCATCACTTCAATCACAATCTCCCTCGCAGTTCTAGTTGATGCGTGGCGACGAATCAAACGGGGATTTGCCCTCCGGCATCCCCATATACAACCGCTGAATCTGCACCATATTACTTCTGTGCCAGAATCCTAGATTTTTTTTGAAAAAGGAAAAGACAATACACAACCTGGATTGCCTACTAGGTATTATCAAAGCCAGGCGAGACATAATATGGTTACGAAATGCACTAACGTGTAACACTTCATCTCATTCTCTAGATGTCCAGGCTTCCTCTAACTAGCTAGGCACGACATGTCTAGATCTGCGATCGCGATATGCATACGCTTCGAATTAAAATACGCTCAAGCATAAAACTTACAGATAATACGAAAAAGTTGTATTATCTATGGTTTTTATTTTACCAAATTTGTTGTCTCGAACCAGACCCTAGATTTGGTGGAAGTCTTTCTTCAGAGACGAGTTGACTTCTAAAAGCCTATATAAGACGACCATGCACATATTACGGCCGAGGTCTCGGACTGCGTAGATCAACAGTAGGGAAATATTACAACATCGACAACACGGTGCAAAAACGAGACTCCGAACCGCCCGTGGATATTAATTTTTATGTGACTATCACAAAGGAGAAATTCGAGTTACGGCCATCGAGAAATACCCGTTGATAGTATCAATCGGGACAGGGTAAGTACCCTCTACCATTCCACCTATAGGAATATATCTGTTAATTAACTTCTGAAATTTTTGAAAAAAAGGTGGTGCTATGGGATCCATAGCTATAGACTAGCATCTCACAGACACAAAAACTAAAGCAAGCAAAAGGGTGTACCCTCGACCCAACAGAAGGAACGACCGCTTAGCTATAGCGCTAGGATACAAAAATTCGCTCCGTGCAAAAAATTCTTAGGTACCAGAGTACGGCCTTTCATATGCTTGTGCATATTTTTTTTTCGAGGAGGGGAATACCCTACCTCACACGACCCAGCCGCGGGGCCCGGGGCCCAATGAATTATTGGAGCCCACTTTGATATGCCGAAAGGTGTATCCGATTTCCAGCCGAAGGAAATCCGAATTGCGAGCACACCAAATTCACAACGAATCATTCACACTCGAAGCAAGACGAAGTGCAGCATCCATGCCAGCCTATTCTGCAAATCTCTATTAGAGATGCATAATTTATTTCAACAAGGATGGGAAATCGCGAACGCGCAACCAAAATCGAAAATAAAATGATCACACAAGCAAAAGCATTAACGCCCTCGGCTCATAAACTCAACTTCCTTCCCTCGTCGCGGGCTTGGAACGACCGGCAGGAAGACCTTCGTCCGGGCCAACTATTTCCCCCTCCTGTTCAAACCCGGACAAAGTGCTTTCTGTGGGTCCAAACGAAAAGTAGCTCCAATTAGATATAGTTCGCCAAAACCGCTTCTTTTGTCCGCCCCCCGATATGAAAAAGTCTTCCGGTAGATTTTTACGAGGAGATACAGAAGGAGGCTCCTAACAAATCTCGTCGTGATATCTTCACTGGCGATGAGCCCCCGTCTGCGAATTCGATATTCAGAAAACAAAGGAGCCCTGGATATATATCCTGGCTCATACGGCGGGAGACGTTTTTTCGTTGTGGGTGCTAGCCATGAGGCCACCCAGGCCCGCCTACGCTAGATATTCAACCGATACTCCATTCCAACAAGATGTGCGAATTATACAAGAAACCTATCCCGTCGATATTACCCTATATACGAGCGCTACCCACACATCATGTTTATCTCGTAAACCAGATGCTACTGTGTCTGCATCATGTGGGTCAGCTACCGGTAATAATACACCTATATTTACAGTGATACACTGCAAGGTCAAATCTACTAAGAGCCGGAGCTCTACAAGGAGCATATGCTTGTCGTCCACCTGCGAATTACAAACCAACAGAATCACAGAACATATTGAAGATGTCAGTACCATTGAGGATACACCGGAAGAAGATATCTACGAGATACCTAGCACTTATTCCTATACAAATGAGATGCACACCTAGCACGCTCCTCCGAAAAAGCACGTACTTACACCTGCACGCGAGACTACCCCTATACAGTTACCGACGGTTCTAAGAACCACTTAGGTAGTCTCGAGCCATGGAGCCGCTTAATTACCTAGGTACTTAAGTGGCCTAGTAGAGACCATTTCTCTATACATATTCCCGGAGACATAGACCAATGGGGAAATAATCCAAGGGATTATTCAGACCTCAGATGCGAAAATAACAAGATTTGTGGACAATGTGGAGCATAACGGGGCTAATATTGTAGATACATCCAATAATAACAGGGCCACCCAAAACTTGGATACCTTGGCTATCGGGGGCCCAAGAATTATCATGAATATATGCTCCAATTATAGAAATCTCATCTAGCATTTAAAGGTTAATAAAGCCGGAATATGGTAAATAGATAGAACCAAGGACAAGGGCATCATGCAACTCGTCTTGAATAAGTACCGTACCGTACCAGGCAACGGTATAAAGTTTTAAACCCCACAAGAGTCGTCTAAGCCTTGACGGTAATCACATTACCCTTCCAAAATAAAGTAGTATTTGGTGCAATTATATATTAGATCCTCCCATCTCCCCTTCTTATAGAGCCCCGCACTCTGCCCCGTGAAGCACCCATTGGGTCGAAGCTCTCACTCCAACATACAGCGACTTGGGAAAAGCCGGCGATAGTTATGACCCCTTTGCAGGCCAACCCAGTATGAAAAACTACAAAGGAAATGAGAAGAGGAAAAGAAAAAGTCCTTTCCCTATAATTATAATATAAGCCTTCCAAACCGCAAGCTCGCGACCAGCTAGCCCAGCCCATCAAAAGGTGAAAATAAGAAAACGAAACGAAGAAAAAAAAAAGACAGCGCCAGCTCTTTATACCACAGCCTAAAAACTCCTTTTTTTTGTACAATAAAAGAAAACGAAAAGAGAAAAGCGAAAGAGGTAAAGACGTCATCCTTCCCGATGTCGGCGTACTGGTATCGACTGGGGTACACGATACAATGGAATGAAGCATGGCAGGTCAACGGTAATCATGGTGGCAGGAATGACAACGACGACGACTTGAATATGAAACTAAAGTATGTACTGCCTTCCAGGCAGCAAGATGAAGTAAAAAGCGGCAATGATAAGTTTCAAACCCATGTTGAAGAAAAAAAAAGGAATAAAGTTGCACAACCGTCGATGCATCAAAAATGGGGTATAAAAGGTTTTAAAAAGGAAAGGGGAAAGCAAAGGGGCAAGTATACAGATATCCAGCTATGTGCAGCGGGCGTGAAATCATTAAAACCTCCAAAAGGGAAAGCATCTTACAAAGGTGTCGGTAAGGGTGAAGAAGAAAGCAAAGGGGGGGCCTAAGGGGGCCTGGGAGGGAGGGAGGGGCTATTAGCTAGGGATTCCATCCCTTGGGCTAGTTGGAGCACCAGTGTCCCGGGGCGTTGGTTGTGCAGAGTATTCTCCCATCTCGTCGTCGTCGAACTCTGATTCGGGAGTGAAGGGGTTTGGTATTTGGATATCCAGCTGTTAATATCACATAAATTAGCGTCACATACCCTTCTCTAGTATACCGATCTATCACATTCCAAGGCCCGCCGGGAATTTATCGCCATCGATAAGGAAGGGTCGAACAAAAACTTACATTCATATAGCCTGTCCTCCGCAGTGGAATTAATTTTGCAAGTCCACTAATCGGCACAGGTCCCTCTTCTCCCTCCCGGCTACCAACCCGTCCTTCTTCTCCCTCCACAGTCTCTCCTCTTCGAAGTTTCTCTAGAATTCCCTCCATCTCTTTATTCTGCTGTTCCAAGAAACTCTCGATCTTCCTTAACCGCCTTTTCGCCTCTGTTCCGAATATATCCTCAGCAAACCACAATGTCAAGACGCCGACTCCAGCATCCACCCAATTCCGCCAGTTCCACGGATTAAAGGCTTCGTGTAGCTCAGCATTTATTGTTTTCACTATCAGCCGAAAGCGTTCCTCGCCAAGGTACGGTTCCAGAATTTTGGGGTATGTGTTGGAAAAGGCCGGGCTAACATCGCCATGAATCATAAAATCCCGGGGTATTCGGATAATCTTGGTTGATTCTGCCAGCGGCGAGTTCGGTGGAACATGAGGGTTTATGTGCGGGTAACAAGGGTGAGTCGGATCCCACGGAGTTGAAGATTCGGTATGGATGGAAGAGCCGTCGCGGGAGTGTCCATTATGAATCGGCGAGACGGGAGGCAGTTCCTGGGCGCGACGTTGACGGAGGTCGTCAAGTTTCAGGCCCCTTTCGAGTTCAAGATCCACAGATTCGGAACGGGAGTGTTGGAGTTGGCCGGGCGGATGAAAAGGAGACACCGGTTCCTTGGAGGAAGAAATGGACTTGCGGTTCCCTGTGGGCGTGTCGGCGATGGATGAAGCAGCAGTGGTAGTAGTATTCGTTGCCATCTCGTTGGAAGGACGGTTAGAGGAGAGGCGATGAATGCTGGATTTATTGTCTTTGGTGCTAAAGCCGGATACGCCAGAGTCGTTTTCGGAGAGGGTAAAGGCCATAGCAGCAAGAGATTATTAATGCAGAGCAGAGTAGCAGCAAGCAACCCGGCCGGAGCAACAACAGGAACAGTCGGAGGGCAATAGTAATAATAGCAGTGGTAATAGCGTATATATTTAAAACGTTTGTTTGTAGGAACAAAAGAGGGAAGGAGTGAATAAGGGAAGGTCCAAGCAAGCTGATAATCCAGGAATCCCTGTGTAAAAGGCAAATGCTGTTTTTCGAAACCAAAGGAGGTATTGCGCCTGCTAGTCGTCTATGGACGGTACCTGGACTGTGACCCCGGCTTCATATGTTCATCGATTGTCGGGGACGGCGGTCGGGAGGTCCTTCGAGGCCAAGGAAATCACCCACGCGGGCTGCAGCTGCACCAGCAATTCGAAGCCCCAACGAACAACCGCCAAACAAAAAGGCAATTTGATTGTTTGGTCGATTGGTCTGAAAACGGCTGTCCCTTTGACTAATTCGGAAGCCCTTGAGCCAGGGCGATAGCGGATCGTGAGAATGGCGATGGCGATGGCGGTGATGATGGTGATGATGGTGATGGTGGAGGTGGTGGTGGTGGTTGATGGCCGATGTGGTTGATGTGGTTTGTGGAGGAAGGATTGGCTGTGGGAAGGCGGGCGAATTAAAGTAAGGGGCTTTCCAGGTCAACCAGCTTTGACCACCAAGCGCCAAAACGGGCGAATCGAAGTCGCAACTGGAAACAATTTCAACAGTTCAAACAACCACCAAATCCACTCCGCTGGCACCCACGAACACGGCGAGGCACAGGCACAGGCACAAGAGCAAGAAGACCTCGCAGAAGAAAGAGAAGATCGAAGATACTGAAATATGTATTTTGACAGCTGAGTTTGACGCACTCTGAGAGACAATCGAGGGGTACGAACGGAATGCTAGATCGAACAACGTGCTGTGTGGAATGTTCCCCAGAAAGATTCAAAGATCTTGATTCAGTTCACCCATGGAAATCCATGCAATGAAACAAAAGGAATCGAAGAATACAATATGGTCAAATACACGCAATACCGTGCAGGTGCAGTACCTATAGTGCAAGGAGAAGCACATACACTCAATGTAAAAGAAGAAAGAAAAGAACGAGGGAAAAAAATTTAAAAAGTATGGTCCGCGGGTTTCAGGGGGGTGACTACGGCCTGCATGCGTCTACCAAGGGATATCACTCCTTCAGGCGCAGGAACAGTACACACCGACCGATTGACTCCTCGGATTACTGTGCTTTATCATCGTCAACTGCATGCGCGCTAGTTTCCCTCTGGAATGCAGGTTCAAGAATATTGCCTATTGTGGCGGGCGGGCGGGCATGCATACCCATATATATCAAGCCACCTTTTTTTTTATTATTATTATCAATCAGCGTCGCATCAGCATCAGACCTTCATAAAATCCTGGCACCTAATTGGGGAAATCCGACATGAAGTAATATCACCAGGCCTTGATACCTATCCATCCACAGCTGACTCAGGATCGATCGAGGACCGGTCCTTAAAACGCTCATTCGATGCATTCCTTGGCGCGGTCCTACATTACATACATATTTACACATATGCAAAGGCTCGCTGTTGTGTAACTCGTCCAGCAAAGAATCCGCTTATTACGTTGTTGGCTTTTTTTGCTTCTCCCCACTCATATCATGCAGATTCCCATGCCTTGTACCATGCCGCTATCCTATAAGATCGCCACGAACAAGATAAAGAACTGAGTACAATACCATAGTAGATAACGATACCTGAATACATTTCTGCTGTATTTCTCTTAAATACCAACAGTAAACATGCACATGAGACCTTCATATATATTAGCGCTGATAGGTGTTGAACTACAAAAACAACCACGCACCCACTCCATATTGTAGCTAGGGCACACCCATACTCATGCCCTGGGCTTCCGTTTTTACCGACAGACTCACTCGCTGAAGTAACGGAAGTACCCCGGTGTTGATAATGGGAGGAGCCTCCTTGCAATCACTCATGGTTGAGTGTTTTTAGCAAACCTCAATCTGCTCGCGGAATTCGAAATATTCAAGCGAGCTGGAAAATATTTGTTATCTTCTTGATTTTGGTTTCCATAATATCATCGATATCGATACACCACATGCATACCGATTTGAGGACATCCAGGAAGGTTGCGTATTCTAGCGATTAGACTACTTTTGGTAACAGTTGTCTCAAAAATTCCAAATCCGCGGAGGAACCCTTGGATTCTGCAGTAGTGACCTGCCGCGGCCGCTTCTTCAAGCCTTTGGAAACAGCATGCAAACATTTGAAAATGATAACGATTAGATCTGGCTGCATTTACCGACCCTTAGTTGTTAGAAACATTGGTCAGATGGCATATTTTCTCTTTCTCCGGAGTCCGGTCAGTGGTTTTGACTTCAACTGGTTTCCCTCAGATTTAGCAAGTAGGATTTCCAGCCAATTACATTCTTCCAGCTCACGAACTATCCTCAGCAGATCGTTAGGCAGAACTGTATGTCATATATATAACATTTTATCGAAGCAGAATTCTGTTTCCGTCAGCGCGAGTTTGTCGTATACATCGGTTATGCGTTTGATGTTCTTCCCGTTGGCGACAGTGCCCGGGTGCGTGTATCTCAACGGTGGCTTCTCGATACAAGCCTCGTCGTTTACGTAGACGCGGATATCTCTCAGAACTCCCCTTTCGCGGCAAGTACTAACTATGCCATATAGCTTCGCTATTTTGTAATATCGAGCTGTTGCCTGCCCTCGTGCTCTCGCCCGTGTTTTCTTTGGAGAGTTCCCGAAGACGTAATCCGCGTTCAAAAGTATATTCTAATCATCCAAGCCCTCTATTTTGCTAGATCCCGTGTACATATCTTAATAGGATAGCATATTCCCATTTTTGGGGGGCATAGAACAAATTAGATCGTTTTTGGTCCTACGCCGCCGGATTGGATTAAGGAGGCTGTTTCGTGTTGTAGGTTGTTGGAAACTTGATAATCAGTTCCTAATTAGGAAGGATTTGTGATTACAGTCACCGTAGTTGGTAAAGATACTCACCGGGTTAACCCTAAAGCGGTATTTAGAAAATGGTTTTGTGATGCCTTGAATTATAATTATCTGAATGGCTTTCAAAGCTTTCCATTCACTTTAGTCTTCAAGAGCAAGAAACTAGTATAACGGACAGTAACATAAACTCATCACAGGAGTACCCTCATAAATGTTCTTAATGGCCCCTGCCAAATCCAATATCAGACTGTACAATTGTGATATTCCCCTCTTATGGTGGAGGCGAAGCTGTGGCTCTCGAGCTCTCGTTCGAGCCGAGTAGTACTAGTACTTGCGAGCTACCGTTCGAGTGTTACCCACCCGCTATACAGCTTTAAATTGACATGTTGAATGGATCTAGACCTACGTTTCGAGACGGAAATCCTTTCAACTGCAGCCGTAAAATAATAACATAAATATGCAAAATTCGGATTCATATGCAGCTACTCCTCCCAATTGTGAGAGCGAATGCTATCTACCCCCCCATAATCACGCCCATAGCCCAAATCATCTCGCTCCTCTTCCTCTTCGAGCATCTCAATCTCGTGTGCATACTTCCCTACGGGTTCCTCCTCAGCCTCCCAGCTGTCAGCAGTAACCCTCTCAGCTCCCTGCTCCAGTGACCACAGCTTAGTTATATTAGTATAGTTGCGCTGTCCATGCTCCACTCTCCAAGTAATACCATCGTTGTTTGAAGTATCCCCCGTATCCCTCCCGCTCTCGATCTGGAAGTCCAAAAACTCCCTATGTTCCTTGTGGTCCCACATCTCAAATGTGACATTCTCGAGCATAACATGATCCGTTCTCTGTTTCTTCCTATCAATCCACCATGCCACTGACTCCTTCAATTGTCCCCTCGGCAGTTTCTTAAAGTCTTGATTGCTGGCCATGCTTTGTTCAGCCAGTTTGTGTAAGGGCCACGGTAATACCACCTTCTTCAACCTCTTGAGACTAAGGACATCCTTCCAGACG
Source organism: Arthrobotrys musiformis (assembly GCA_036971715.1). NCBI lineage: Eukaryota > Fungi > Ascomycota > Orbiliomycetes > Orbiliales > Orbiliaceae > Arthrobotrys > Arthrobotrys musiformis. The sequence continues at coordinate 502,855 of JAVHJL010000011.1, read as the reverse complement.
ACGTCATACCTTCCATACCTCGGTATCATATCTCTATCATCATAGGAATCCACAAGCCACACCAAAACAACCAGCTCCTCCAGCGCCGGAAACCTCATCGTAACTTCCACCAGATTCCTCTTCCTGAATCCCGCAATATCGATCTTCAACCTCGTAACTGTGGGATACCTGACCATCCCCCTCAACATCTCGCCGGACATGATGTTGTTATTAGCCTCCCAGTACTTCTGCCTCAAACTCCTCCAATTCTCATTCGTCAAGAAAACATTACCCACTATCTCCACGGTCCGCAACCTCGCCACCCCGCTGTCGAAAGTGCCTAAAGAGGCCATAAGCTTCTCCCCAAAAACTCTCACTGGTCAATCCCTCTTTCCTCTTAAACCTGCACGTTTTCGCCACCTCATCCGCCACGCGGACTTCCTCCAAGTCCCTCGGCAACCTGATAGTACTACCCCACACATTGCCCTGCAAAAACTCCAAATCCCCCGCTCCAAGATCGTCAATAGGGAAGGTAGAAGTCTTCAAATGGATCATCAAACACTTCAACCGATCGTACCACCCATACCCAACCAGTTTCCGAAACACCGACGCCAGTATCCGTCGATTCTCTAGACGCCCCGCCCAAATATCTATCCTTAGAGTTTTCAGAGAAGAGAAATTCGAGAGGGCGGCGGTGGCCTCGCGGAAGCGGGTAACGTGCCCGCGGGCGTCTTCATCTCGGGGTAAGGCCACATACACGTATCTTATAAAGACAATTTAGCAAAAGACTGTTCTTATATCTCGTACTACAGCACTATGGGCGAATCAATGTATCAACTCACCGAATAACCCCAACAGCTCCCCTCAGCTCCCACCCCTCCCCAACCCCCCCCTTCGCTCAAATACGCAATAGACTCATCGCACAACCTAAACACCCCAAACACCTCCACTATAGTAAACCTCCTCACCTCCTTCGAACATCTCGACAAACACTTCAAATCACAAAGGGGCAATAACGAAATTATCTCCAACGACACTTCAGGGGGTAGCCGAGAATGAGGGAACAGTCTTGGTGGTGGTTGTGTCGTCATTGTCTGTTTTGCCGCCGTTTAGCTGCAATTCGTAAGATCTTGGGGATGGAAGGGTAATTATTCTTATAACTATGCGTAGGGATAACCCACTTAGCACACGTCGATCATTGCCGCATCGTGTATTACATATAGGCTCAGGAAACGCGATCCAATGCATATACACGCTGGCTCTGGGACACGGCCGCAGATATGCAGACCAAAGGATCCAGCCAAGGATAACTTTACATTTGCCAATGCATGCAGCGTGCACACTTCTCAAAGTCTTGAGAACCCACCCCAAATACAACAGCAACAGCAGGTGCGTACAAGCACGGCAGACTATCAAAACTTTATGACGAAGAAAAGTATGAATAATATTGAAATATTTTATTTTCAATTCAATTCCACAGACTAGACTGAACTAGCTATAGGCTTATAAACAATGAGCTATCTAAGAATCATTTTTTGGCCCCCCAAAGCAAACCGCAAACTCCGCTAATAAAACTCCAGGCAAAAAAAAAAAAAAAAAAAAAAAAAAAAAAAATGTTTTTAAAAAGGTATTGAGAAGAGTATCATCCAATCCTATATCCACCTCCATCCATCAATCCTTCTACTTTCATTCCCCACTGGTTGATCTATGAAGATCAGGTTTGTTTGTTTGTTTGGCCGGTCAAGTATGAAACCCTCAAAGCCTGTCCAAGTTCAAGTTCAAAAACGCTGCTTAAGCGTAGCCTCAACGAAGAGGTCGCTCAAGTGGTATAATCCTCATTCCATAAAAGGAACGATAAAAGAAGGAGAACTCTTCAAGACCAAGGATATGTTATCATACTTGCCTCCATCCCCTCCATGTAGAAATAGTGAAACAGAACACAGACAAACGATTATTTTTCTTGTAGAATCATTCCTCAAAACCTTAGAGGTTTCGTGGTTCTTCTTTTACGCTTTCTTTCATCCCACTGGCAGAATACTTCTCTGCTCCCCCCCAATCCAAGACCATAGACGATCCCGTCCCGACCAATCAGTTTCGCCCAACACCAGATCAAAGCGCCAAACCCCACTTTCTGCCCTCTCAAAGCCGATCCCACTGCAGCTCATCCAGAAAACCCTCCACCGATCAAGACCTTGGTCCCACTACAACTCTTCCCTTCGATCAAAGAATCCCAAGAGGTAACCCCCAAAACTTTCATCGACGCCCTTCCCACATGACAATGCCGTATTCTCAAAGATTTACACATCAAAAACCGTCGCAGCATATACCGAAGGGCTTTTTAAGCCGATGGATCGCGCGCACAAATGAATTTGAAGTGGAATAAACTGAGACAGCAGTGTGATAGGGAGTATTTGGTCATCAATGCTCGAGATGGGTCCTCAAAACGGAGGAAACTGATCCAGATGATAAAAGGGTGAAAAGAAGAGAAGTGTGGTGTATGCAACCCACACACTAAAAAGCGCGCAGTAGCCCCAAAGACCCAACAAAGTGAAGAATAATCCGAAAAGCGAGTCGAGATAGCCGAGAAGAGCAAAACGAAGAGCGAGAACTCCAATTCCAGCACCGAGAAAAAACCAACGAGCACAAGAACAAAAAACCTATCCATGATCAAGAAAATGGAAATGGAGTATTAGGGAAATATACGAACCAAGTGGAGATGTGTTTCTTAAATGGGTTCAAGAAAACTGGCGAAGAATAGAAACGTTCAGGCGAGAAACAAAACTAGAAAAACAAAGAAAAAAGAATCAAAGAATTCAAAAAGCGAAAACTTTGGGGTTGTCCGTTCAGATTTCTACGCCCTCGGCGCCGAGAGCGGCGAAGAGCTCGAGGTCGAGCGTGGGCTTCTTGGAGGGGTCGTCTCCGAAGAGGTCGTATCCGATGGAGTACGACTCCAGGGCGGAGTCCGGGAGGGTATCGGCGTCGCAGAGTGCGACGACACTAGAAGTTGTTTCCTCAAGGGTTGCTGCGATGTCAAGAAAGTCGGGAGTTATGGTCATGTTCTCATCAAAGAGCGTCCAATCTGACCAATCGCCGACAAGGGACGAAGAAGAGACGAGGTCGCCGTCGCTACCGTGTTGCTCAGCAGACACTGCAGGTCTTTACACAACATCGTAGCATGATGTTGTGTCTGGATGAGAACAGGGGTAGGTAGGGAAACCGGTGTCAAATCTTCGGCCTTGACGACGGGGGATTGGGAGAGCGATTGAGGAGACAGGGCTTGGACATCAGACATGGAGATGCTGGTTGAGGAAATCGAGCTGTCTTCTGGAATAGAGACTGGGGTGAAGTCGGCAGGAAGGTATGCCTTGGCAAGGAGATAGTTATGCTCCAGTTGCCTGTACTTCTTCTGAAGGTCTGCGAATTCCTGTTCAAATTGAGAAAGACGGCTCTTCATGTCCTCATTTTCGGACTCGATCTCCTTCTTCCTCTTCTCAAGGGCCTCTTGTTCGGCTCTCTTACGTTCACGAGAAGAGTGCGCGGCGGCACGGTTTCGGAGGACACGCTCGATTCTGCGCTGTTCCTTCTCTGCGTCGGTCTTTGCGCGTTTTCTTTACGAAAGTTAGACATAAATACTGACAACTGTAGCCTAGACTTATACATACCTGGGAGGGAGGTTTGTAGTGGGAGTGGGGAGTTCCTGGCCCCATGACTTTCTCTTCTTTGTCGGCTTCTTTTCATCGGACTCCTTCTTGTCTTCAAGAGGGCTGGCTGGAAGGTCTGAAGCTGGAGACATGGCCTCACATTCACTGTCAGATGTGTGTGGTGGCGATGGTGGGTGAGTCATGGTCTTCATGAGGAGATCATAGTTGTCGGCATCCCACAGGGACGAGTCGACAGAAGATGGTGTAGACATCTTGTTGGATATTGATATTGATATTGATATTGTCCTTGTATGTGTGTAAATTAAGAAATGATAGGTGTATGTATCAACGATGATGTCTATACGGGAGGGTTTTCCGGTAATAGGTGAATAGTGGAAAGGAAAGAGGAAGAGATCTCAGAGGAATTATTTGCGCCCCTTTTTGATCAGGAATCGTTTATTATTATAAGAGAAGCGAGGGAGTTTAAAGAGTCATCCGCACAGAAATGAACGGGCTGGGAAGGGGTGTGTGATATATTAAGCTCTTCGGGGGGTAAAGGGGGGGGTGTCCGGTCCACACAACCACGAGGAAGAACGCTTTCCCAGTGTGGTATGCTTTTTTATATATCAGACCAGAACGGGACAAGGAACGGCACGAAAGGCTGCGATTGCCCCAGATATGATGTTATACCAACCAAACTAGTCACAGGTAGGCTGTACTTGTACTTGTCTGGTGCACGGTTAACTCGACTTGGACTAACAAAGAGCGACTTTCTGGCCTGTCCCTTTCTGTTCTCTTCTGCGAATAGTCGAGTCGAGTCGAGTCAAGTCAAGTCGAATCGATTGATTTTATTCGATGTTGATGGTGGTGGTCCTGCTGGGCCTGCGGTGGTGGTGGGAGATGGTCTGGGGAAGGATGGATGCGAAGGAAAGGGACAGCGTGGCACCTTTATAAGCCGAAAGCTGAGTTGCGTTGAGTTGGGCTGGGCTGGGTTGAGTTGGGGACGGACGTCTGCTTGCGTTGACCCCGGGCGCCGATCTGGGTTGGCCCCCCTGTTGCTTTCAACCTTTTGCCGTCGGAAGCCAAGACCGTGATCTCACCCCCTTAAGCCTTAACAGAAGCAAATATGCATACTGTCCTCCACAACCACCACTACCTCCACCACCACCACCGCCATGGAATAGCGCTAACCGCAAAAACGACCTCCTCTGCTTCTTCGTCTTTATGCTATGGGAATACATATGGCCATACTATAGTATGCTAATATACGAGGTACTACGGAGTACATAGATACATTAGATATAGACTAGGTATGCACATTCCAGTCGGTCCTCCAAAGGTCGATCGAAGGGGTGCAAGCCATCGGACGCCGACAGGGGGTGTACAATACGTACACACGCATATCCAGACATTCTGAGGTACTATCCTTAGCTATGGTACTGTGACTGCTGTGCACTGTGCAGTCCATTCACAAACCTACTAGGAAGTATTAAGTCACTATCAAACGTTTTTGCAAACTCTCTTTTTGACACTGCCAAATTCTAGGATTCGACACGAAATGCACATATGTATGTATGTATGTACGTCCGTATGTACATATATGTATGTCTTCTGCAAAAGGATGGTCCCGATCGTTTTGTGAGCTGGCAAACTGTCACTCACACCGTATTATGCTACTGAACTACAGAGTATACCCAGATCAAGATTCTCTCCCCCCATCTATCCATCGACATGTAGGTACAATACATTACACGTACATAGTACGTTTCACATGACCGGTTGCATCAGTTAGAAAAAGGAGAGAAAAGGGAAAAACTTTCTCAGCCGTTGGCTGCTTCGGTGATGGTTGTGTTACATATTCTTCCGGTTCTTCCGTTAATTTTTTCCTTTCTCCACATACACAAGGGATTGTGAAAGGCGAGAAAAGAAAGAAGGGAAGAAGGGAAGAAAGGCTAGGCCATAGCCATGCCTGTCGGTCCCTTTATCCATAGGGGTTAAGTATTACGTTCGCTAACAACTCCGGCTTCTCGAAGGAAAACCTCCTGTCTTTTGGATCTATAGTATCTCCGCTTCTATAGCTGATACACCTGATACAAAGAAAGGACTTCCGTTCCCATTGATCCCGCCGTGAATCCATTATCCATTATTCAAATACCAAATATCCCGCCTCCACTTCCTTAATTTCCTTATCATATAATTATAATTACAATCAACCTAAACTACACAAATCGATCCTAATTTTTTATGCCCTCAATCATGCCTCCAGCTCTAACTATCTGCCTACAATCCTCCATGGATCCCCATTCCAGAACGCATAGACGCACCAGCCTAAAGGCTTTCTCGTCTACATGCACCTCCCATCAAACTTCCTGGTTGGGAAGCGTTTCGAGAAGCAACTAGTACCACCTCACCACCATCTGCCCAAAGTTTCCTGTCCCCCATGTCAAGGCTATTAACAGGGTTGTATCCCTAGGCCCGGTCAACAGGCAAGGTGACCTTTCGTTGGCAAACATTGCATGGCCCTTTCCCCCAGTGACAAAATGCTAAGAAAGCAGAGGCTTGGAAAAATTCACAAAGACAATCTCGCAAGTTGTTACTATTCTTATAAAGAAATACGACAGTGGTGCCTGCGTTGCGTGCAAGCGTTGTCAAACAATGTATCAGAAGAAGTTTTTTTTTTTTTCCCATTTGAATCCCTTGGCCACATTTTGATTTGTGTGTGAGATAGATAATCTTACGATCGATTACTGTGCGCTCGCTTCGAGTTCGAAGGCACAGGGAAACGAGCGCGAACATATGGTCTGACTGTCATGTTTTTATGGCACGGCGTCCAACGATGGCTATGGCGCTGGCTGGCCGTCGATGTCATCAAATCACCCTCAATAAGCGCAAGGAAATCTCAACATCTCGAAACCCAACCAACTGGTTTTGAGTCAAGTCAAGTCAGAGAGTAAGTTATGACAATAACAGACGTCAGAATCTGATCTGACGGGGTAATTCGAACAAACAAAGTGACGCCCCAAGCGGCCATAAATCTCGACCTTATAACTGTTTCGAGAATTTTCGCCCCCAAAGTTAGCTTCATTTAGCGAACCAACGTCTACAACTATACAAGCCCCACCAAAAATACCAAGAGCTAACTATACATAGTACTAGCCCTCGGGTCTTACGAAATGGCTTTCAATTGGGGAAAATAACTCGATTTAGACCGTTTACCGTCAAGCATGAACCCGGAAACCCATCCATCGATGCATCCTGTCTTGCAATTGTCAAGTCCAATCCAGCTAGTTGTCAATTGTCTCTAAAGATTTCCATATATATCTTTCCTCCGAAAAAGGAATTGTCGACACGCCCTCAAAAGCATCTCAATCTGGAATATCTATGCGACGTGAGTAGAAAGCTGCCAGATTCGTCCCAATGGCCACAGGAATGCCTCGGCAATAGCCAAGCTAGCTTCATACCCTCTTATCGACAAGCACCCGTGAAAAAAAAAATACGTGATTGGAACAATAATCCACTAGACAGCTTTCAACTTAGACCCATCCATTGCATAAAATGCACAAGAAAAAAGTCGCGTTCAAATTCGACGAATCGTCGATGTCGACGTAGCTTCCTTCGACCGGGGAAGCTATAGCTCCAGCTACCCCCTTGCAAGCTAGCTCGAGCTCGAGCTCTGAATCTTGCAGCCTAAGCTCCCTTTCCTCCCCCATCCATCACCCCCAAAGCTATCGAAATGAGCTATCAGGTGTAACTCCATGGTGCATGCTCCTAAAAGGCTACCTACAGCTACCCACATACCATCTTCCACCTTCTGCAGATTAATTGCAGATTAATTGCAGAAAAAACCCGCTGCTTCCCTCCCTCCCTCAAACCAAAGGAAGGGAAATTGCTGTCAACTGCGATATGATGGGATGGGGAAATCGGGATGGATCGAACGGCAATGTATGTATGTACGTGTAGATGGATTCGGTATCTCCAACCAACCCCGAGCTTTCCTTCCATATCGAACTACCCCTGGCCTGGACCAGAAAAAAAGAGAGACAGTTTAAACTGTGAATGGGTCAGCCAATCGATGGATTGACAACTCATTCCGAATGCCACCTTTATGCAGATATGCAGATATGCAGATATGCAGATGGCTTTCGGGAGGTTCTTTCACCGGTAGCGAATGGAACGGACGGTAAGAGAAAGATAAGTAGTGATAGTGCCTGGGAATGCCGTTTGTCGCATGATATATGCCCTTTTTTCTTTTCTTGCTCTTTTCGCAATGGCTCGAGCTTCCCGTATTGGAATTCTTTCCTTCAAATCATTTTTTTTAAAAAATTTTATTTTGTGAAATCGGGAAAATGGTTTCAAGAGAATTCTTTTATCTGCAGCAGGATCGTATCAGATCGGTTTATAATTGGGGCGGGATTTTTTCCAGACCTGCTTCCTCTGCAGATACCTTTAATTTCGTCGTCATGAATTTCAACGTGATCAAAACTTACAGCGGGTGTGTGCACTCGGGAGCTCGAGCTTGAGCTCAAGAAGCTTAGGAAGACCCTCTGCATTGACCAGCGAACTAAGCGACGCGAGAGCTTCCCCATAGCTATCAACATCTGAAGATTCCATTGGCCCAAAAAACCGCGCTCAGATGGAAAAAAAAAAAACTTGATGCAGAATTTTCCCAACAGGCTATTATAATTCAAAGGGAAAAAACGAGGCTAAATATTTCATATGTAAATGCACATACCTCCGTGAAACACGTCAATCGAACCAACCAAAGGTTGCGGGAGGGCTGAAGTCCTCGTCGTTGTCGTCGGGTAGACAAAGGGACAAACTACGCGCGTACGTAGGAACTTGAAATTCGAACAGGAAGGAACGTTCTGGTCACGCCACGAAATAGACATTTCACCTCATATTGTGCCATATGATCACACACTTGGCCCATGTCGTGCCCACCTCCGAATACGGATTCGAGGCTAGCTAGCTGGCTATTCCTCTATCTGATAGTGCACATCGACTCCGCGGTGAAATAAATCCGTATACACAGGATGCCTCGTATGCAAAGGAATGATAGCCAGGAATACGTCGTATACAAAAACCAAATACTGAACGAACCCCCTTACGTAGTACCGGTGGTACACATGTTCCGCAGGTTCCATTTCGCATTGCCGTATACGTAACCTGCAGTATGCATCCGCGGTCTTGAGGCAAGATAATTACACAAAACAAAAAAAATATCTCCGAGTGCATATGTCCGACGGTTTCCTTTGGCTTCGAAGTATATCCAAAAAAGGGACTATGTTACAGCCAAGATACGGAAGAGGGATCGGGCCGGTAAGGTCGGGAAGCCGAGTTTCCGTTTCGGATATCCATTTGTTTCGGGTTCTTCTTTTCTTGGATTACACACCGTGTGGTACGTAAGGGATGTGACAGCTGTCTTGTCTTGTGGGGTCTAATCACGAGTTCGTAGGAAGCTGACAGCGCGATACTGGAGAAACTCTCGAGTTTTGATACGTAACTTCGAGTTCGCTTCTGGGAACGAGACCAAGTTCGCCAAAGGATTCGATACGTATTCATAACCCCTTTGAATACAGGCAAACATTCGAATCCATGAAGCCGCGCGCTATCTTCATGAACAAGAAAACGCCCCGAATCCTGACGGAAATGGCTGCTGAGCATCCGTTTTCTGAGCCTTCCCTTCCCCATAAGCTGCAAGAACGCATAAGGTGGGGGGCTTAAGGAACGATTCTGGCGAAAGCCAAGTCTGCAAGCCTTGGTAGTAGATGTCGGGACCCCTGGCTCAACACAACCACGTTCGCGCGAATCGATGACCTCCAACGTCCACAGAAAAGGGGATGTTCATATACCCTCGAGCCGCGGGGGGGAACATGATATCATATCACCAATGACGGGAGCATTACGTTCTTTCGTGCAACCTCAACGATAATCGAGATCAGCTCCCACCCGCTAGCTTCAACCCCGCAATTTCCCTCGTGTGCTGAAGTTCAGGGTACATACTGTTTCCCGTCATACAAAAAATTCCAACAAAATCTATAAAGTTTTCCGCGGGTTCGCGGTCGTCACATTGGATCGAAAAGCTCAACAATCCCGATCCCATCCGTCCTCAGGAGTTCTCCGTCTCTCTCTCTATGCCTACGCGCAAGGCATCTACTCTCCCATCAGCCGTAGTTAGACCTAAACGAGGAGCGACTGAAAAACCGGCTGAAATTAAGAGAGAAAAAACTGGTTCGATTTGCCAAATGCATAACATACCCAAACCATGCAGTTTGGATTGTGGCTATGCTGCATCGATTCGACATCCCACCTTGAACCCTTCCCTCTAAGCAAGAAAAAGCTTGCTCTTTTTACATTGGCATTTCCAATAAACCCCGCCAAATGTCCCGCTTTCCTAGCATCAAAAAAATAATATCCCTCCCCTTTTTTCCAATTCAGCTGTTGAAAATCGATGTATTTTGACTTTTTAAACTCCGGTTTGGATCGTCTGGTTATAGCTGGCTTTTGCGGGTCGGTTACAATGTCTCAAGTATCGCTTTTTTATACGTCGTTATAAAACCTCAATATCCATTACAAGTCTATATGACTCTTGCCTTAATTCTTTCCCTCTCAACCCCACATTTTTCTATAACGGAAAAGACCATTAGAACGTGGAATTAACATGAAACATTTCTGTAGTACTTATGCAATTCGTAATTCCTCCAGGCAGGCGCGCAACAAGCTTTGGATTGGTACCAGGAACTCGACAGGCGGACGGGTAACCCCCCCCTCTTTAGTGCATATCACTTCACAGCCCTTAACCTTAAGGTCTAGAATCGAATTGATATGGCGTGCCTAGGTTACGCCTTTTACATGCGCTAATTGCCAATAACAATGCCCCTCTCTCTTAGCCCCGCATACATGGGACAAAAATGTTTCTGAAATGTCGGTAGTAGGTAGGGCTATCGAAGAGCTTATTAGCTGAGAACGACACTTACTACCCACGCCAGCTCATCAAATGCATGCAATGCACGCATTCCCACGGAGGGCCTACTTTTGTTTTTTCTCATGTTACCCCGCACCTCACGTCACCAGTACCTGATATTGCTCGAGGGCCCCATTGGGAGTGGGGCCTTTGGGAGGTGGTTATAAAGAGGGAGGAGAGTCGTCCTGTAGGGTCTGCTTTTTTGTTGGAATATTTTCTTTAGACTTCACGCCTTCTCTTATCCTTCTCCATTGACCCTAGCGGTATCCTCGTCTTGTTAAATTTATTCTTATTCCTAAATATATTTTTATTGAATATATATCATCCAATATGGCCGCCGCAGTAGCTCAACTCCAAAGCCAAATCGAAGCCGTCCTTAGCGACTTCGCCATCAGCGACAGGATCAAAGAAATCAAAGAGGCCGGTGACGTCCGTTATACCGGTTAGTAACCTCCTTTACATCTTAAGAGTACCACGAACATCTCAACTAACCCATCTTATTATCTAATAACCAGTCCCCGTCAAAATCGAAATCAAAGCCGATGCCACCATCACCCTCAACAAAGAAAAATCCACAGTCAGCGACAAAACCGAGGCCCCAACTGTTCTCGAGGGCGGATCGGTATCTACCTTTAAGATCGCACAGGGTGATGAGCTGAAATACACCCTCACCTCTGGCGACTTCACCGCCGACTTCAAGATTGAATTCGAAGTCGATGATTCCGCTCCAAAGCTGAAGCTCAGTGACGAACTAGAAGCGGATGACGTCCCGGTTGGTTTCGAAATTACCAAGACTAAGATCAAGACTGAAATCGAAATCGAGAGGGAAGTCGAGATTGAGAAGAAATGGACCAAGGGCAAGAGGCCGGAGAGGAAGATCGCCTCCAAGGGCAAGGATGAGGCTGAGGCTGGTCCTCATGAACTCAGCACCAAGTCCGAGTCTGAATTCGGCCAGAAGACCGACGGCAGCAAGTCGAAAAAGGAGACTGAGACCGAAATCAAGAGCAAGAGCGTCGAGGTTGAGTATATCATCTACTAAACGTCACGTTTCTCTTTTTTTTTTCCACCTCTTTGTTTATGTAGTTAAAAAATTACGTACACATATCTATGTTAGGATAGCATAGCTCTCGAACTTGCAATGAATGAAATAATTCATGACATTGACTGATTGATCCCTGTCCCTCTACCCCTCCAACTGTTGTGATCGCCGTAGCTTGGCTGAAAATTAAAACTCCACCAAAAACCTTATACCTTACTAAAATCCAATCGTCCCTGAGTAAGGTACTAACGTTTTAGAACACACGTGGGGACCTAACTCGCTACCACTTTAAGTCCTCGTGACCCCGAATTACCTACCCTTGCGCAACTCCGCAGAAATTCTAGAAACCGAAGGAAAAACGTTGAAGTATCTCCGCATTTTAGCAGAGACATTTTGCATTTTGAATTTCTTCGAGAAGATACGGGTAATTTTGTGGGTCTGGGGAAAAATCAGGGGTCATCGATAGTTGCTTCATATTTTACCCGTCGAGCTTCGTCACAAGATCCGTCCGAATTGAATTTATCCGGCGAAACCACACAAAAAAAAAAAGCAAGGCGAAAAAAAGGACCATGCACACCGGACCTAGTCGATCCTTTTTCAAGTTAGGCGATACCATGATTTTTCTGGGGTATCCGGGATCTATTCTCTTCATTTCCGGAGAACCATACTCCGCGAAAAATAAAAAAAAAGCAGGGTGAATAATCCGCATGCGCAGGTACCCGGGTACATACCAGCTCTGAAACGAGCGGTCTTCGGGTGGCAAAAAATTAATCTAACAGGCGATAATATATATTTCTTTCAGGGCCCTTCTAGTTTTTCTTGCGTGATTTCTGGAACTCTCGGCATCTAGGGTTTTATGTGTGCTTGGTTTATATAATCAGGTCCGTCCGGGCCGGTTCTACATCCCTCAATGCAAGTGATCATGGAGATGGGACTAGAGTGCTTTCTAATTAGCTGAGCCGAAAATCCGAACAACTCAAGCTCGCCATACTCTATCTCTCTATAGAATTGAAACATCGTATTTCGGTATCCGAGCGAGCTACGAATGAGTTAAACAGAATCCACGTGGGTGGTTAATACACGACGGTTACACAAAAGACGTGTGTTGATTTTGTTGTAAATCGGTGACGGTTTATTTCCGTTTATAGAAGTCTTGTATTAATTCTTATACCTAATTGAGTAATATACTTAAAGTCTAGGACGATTATGGAAATATTAAGGTATACAAAGAGAACCACCTGGGATGATATGTGGTAGATCCGTAGACACGAGATATCCGCGCGTATTTACATCATATAATGCAATAAACACCGGTTTACTCGATTAATCGATTTTTTGATCATGATATCAGAGCATACTTATATTGATATTCAAAACTGTATAGACTCAGAACGGTGCATTGTGAGAGTTGAAAATACAAACTGGCTCTATAGATCTAAGTTTTTCAGATCTCTGTAGTCTTCTTTCCATAATATCTCCCTCTAGCCCTGTTGTGTATAGTCATGTCGAGACTTTTATTTGTGCAGAAGTCGGCGTTTATTATTTCCGTCCTAAAGAATGGGTCTTGTACTCTGTAGACGGTACATCATACCGCAGCGACGGAATCGAATCAACCTGCAGCTCTCGATCGAAACTAGTTTTCAGTTGCACCCGCACGGTCGACCAAACCTAGGATATATACAAAGGAGAACATGATCTTCCTCCCAGCATCCCAGGAGGCTCGCGCTCGGGGCTCCCCAGTCCTTCGATTAACATTCGCGCTATCATGGTTTGTCGCCAACCTTGAATTCGTAGCGCCACAAGACATTACAACCACGGTATTTGTCACTGCTCATAACACTCTTACGGTAACCGGACAGTGTCGAAGTCTACCCCTCTGTGATAGAATAATCTGGGGCCCTAGCAATGACAATGGCGGTGGCACTTCTCCCGGCACTGATACCGAGAGTCCGGGGTCTACATTCAGTTCTGAGGATGGGGGTAGCTCACAAAGCCCTGGTGGCAGCGGTACATCCGCACTACCCCCCACGCCTATCCCCACAGAAGCATCTACGGCATCAGATGGATCCGTATCGGTATCATCGGGCGTCACCACGCTCTCCGGTACTACCACCACCACCGGCTCAGCCACCGGGTCCTTGACGGAATCATAATCTACATCGGAATCATTCAATCCTCAAGCTACCCCGTTCGTCATGCGCACACTCAATGCCGACGGCGTAGAACTATTCTTCCAATTCATCGGTGGATCCGTGGTCCTCGCCCCAGCACCAGAAGACGGTTCGCCCGTCCCATTGCTCGCCATCAGTAGCGAAGGATACCTTCAACTATCCGCAGCCTCTGACGAGATCGTTTACCTGAGACCTAACGCTAGTCTTCTAGACGAAAGGAGTAGATTGAATGCAAGAGCAGATGACATACCTTGTGAAGTTCTCCATGGATTGAAAGACGACCTACAGGTCGGGGATATACCGACGGCATGGTACCTCGACAGCGCGAGCGGTGCAATGCGACTTGACCATGGCGGAACGACATACGAGTACTTCCAGCAGCCGCAAGATGATTCAGGCACGACCGGTGGCAAAGTGAAGCGAGCTTCGTCGTTATTAAAGATATTCATGGCAATACTCGGGTCCAAGAACATCCCGAAGACCTGGCAGCAATTAGTCCTCCTCCTACGCCCTCAAACTTCAACCACATCCACAAGACGCGCGACCACGACGAGTACGAGGACGAGTTCAACCTCCTCGTCCAGACCCACTACCACCACCACCACCACCACTACCACCCCAGCCGTCATACCCCCTGGGGACACTGACACATTGACAGACTTCACCAGCACAACCACCACCACTTCGTCAACCAGGACGACGACCACACAAACAGAGGTAACCACCACCACTGAACAGCCGACTTTTGACCCCAATCCCACGGACGCATACAACGTCATTCTCGCGTTCGGCCTGCAGTCTTTCTGCTCGTCTTACATCACCTGGCAGTATCAAATATCAACAACCACAACCACAGTCTCATCAACCTCAACCTTCACCACCACATCCACCGTCGTCTCAAGCTCGACATCCTCCGCCACCGTGAACGGCATCCTCACAACCACAAAGTCAAACTACATTATAACGGTCACCAACGTCCTTTCCACAGGTAAATCCACAAAGTTCTCAAGAAAGCGCGGTCGTAGCGCTTCGAAGGTCGAAAAAAGACAAGACGTCGAAGTCCCCAGCGAACTCACCATCTACGCACCCCCTCAGATAAGTAGCGCCTGCTCCCGCGTTTTCCCCGGCCCCACAACCACAACCTCAACAAGCATAATCGCCAGCCTTTCAAGAACAACGTCCACAAAATCGACCTCAACCAATGTCGTAATCACTACAACCCGCTACACAGGGGTAACAACCACAACGACAGCATACGCAGCAACCCTCACAAAAGCTTGGAACTACGCCGGCTACCTTGTCCATTACCAGTACGGTCAATATCTGTTCTACGCAAGAGGTAGTCCCTCACACCCCCGTCTTTGTGGTTCAGACGTTTGCGACGTCACGTTCATCCGTTACTTCATCGAAGCGAACCCCGAAGGTGGATTCCGGAGACTCCGTCTAGCAGGATACGACGATGACCCCTACTATCTCACCGTCAAAGATCCAAATCTGAGTGTGTCAATGGACGACGACGCGATGATGTTCACCCCGGATTCTCAATACATCACTAACAACAGGAAATACGTGAAAATCAATGTCGACAGCCAGTACGGGGTTTTCTTGGTGGGTAACGAACCCAGAGCTTATATATGGGTATGTGAGGAGTCCGGGACCAAGGAGTATTTCTTCGCTACTGCCACGGTGGAGACTTGTTCTTATATTCCTACTTCGTCGCCTGCGCCGTTCCTGTTGGTTCCTAACACTGATGCGTTTATGTAAAACCTTTTTATACGCTCCACAAATATTTCCTTAGACAGTTTCAGAATTAAAATTTTTCTTTTGATGGTTTATTTCTCTTTATCCTTCTTTGATCCGTTCAAGAAATATCGATTCTTTGATTGCACCACATATATTCATCAAAGTGTGGCGGCGCTACGCTTAGCTTTTAAAAAAACCGACTGGTTAATCTATTACGCACCCTGGTAGTCTGGGTACGAGACAATCTATTACATATGATTTCATTCACTCCACCTGAAAGACCCAATAGGCCTAGAAAACCGAGCACGGGACCAATCTAATATAAGCATTCACTATCCAAGAAGTCAAGCAAGTAACCAGGTAGTATTCGTCCACTATTTAATGCGGGTAGTAATAGTAGTAGTTAGGTAGAATATATATAAGTATGTATATATATATGTATAGAAGGAAGACTAAAAAATACCACAATTCAAAAGGAAGCTTAAGAGGCCGTTTCATTTCGAGTTCCGCCAGTTTCACGCAAAAGGGAAAAACGACGAAAGAAGTCCAACTGAAAGAAGAAGAAAGGAGAAGGTAGAAAGGAATTCGGAAGAAGAAGAAGAAGTGATATAATCATCGAAGGGGATGGACATAAAAGAATACGACGTCGGAAGGAATAGAAGAAGTAAGTAAGAGGTATGAATGACTCCGTGTGGCAATAAAGGAACATAAAGTGGTGAAAACACTAATAATCATGGGTGGTACCTTCAACGGCGCGGTTGGCTTCTGCTAAAAAACAAACTGGGGGAAGGATTTCTAGAAGAAAATGGGGAAGAAGAAAGAAGAAAAAAAAAGACATGTAGTAATAGTAGTAACATAAAATATCCTTTGTCGCATGGTATGTAAGTGTAGTAAATATAAAAAGCCCTGGGCAAAAAAAAAAAAAAAAACCATATCACAAAAAGTACAAGCTGTGAAAGAGAAGAAGGAGAAAAGAAATGTTGGCCTGACGACGAAAGAGAGGGGGGAGGCTCCGGGGGAGTGAGTCGGGGGAATTCCAAGATTTCTGAAAGAAGAGAAAAAAGAAAGAAAAAAAACAGGACCGTAACAAGAATCTCCAAGGCTAGGACCGCCGAAAAGGCCATAATCCCTTCCGAGGTTTCTCCGGCTCCGGCTCCTGCTCTTCTCTCCTTAAGTTCAACAACAAAGGCGGTGGTCTCTTCTTGGGTTGTACGCCTTCGGGGGTCGGAGCTGTCGAGTCAGGTTCGGAATGAAATGAACGCTTGTCTGCAATGCCGACGGTTGTCTCGGGTATCCTAGCAAGCTCTCTACTAGGAGGCGTTGAGGCGGAGCGAGGCTGGTACTTGACTAGCTCCCTCTTCTCCATATCCCTTCTCGTCAATGGCCCACTGGTCGGTTCCAATACTTCATCTGTTGTCATACTTCTTCTCGTCATACCCCTCGTCAAAGCACTAGACTCCTCCTCCGGCGGCACCTCTCTTTTTGGGGATAAATAATTCCGCACCATCCCCTTCCACGCCTCCACACCCTCCCGTAAATGTCTTTCATGAGTCGCCAATATTTCCTCCTTCTCTTCTTTGTCCAACTTCACCACGCCACTTTGTCTACCTGCCTTTCTAAAGTGAAGTTCGGGGTCCTAACCCCCTTTACTCTTAAACGCAAGCAACGCCGACAAGCTATGCAACGGGCAGCCCTTCTGCAAGAAGTCATGCTGTAGGAGTTCCTCCGCTGTCGCCCGGCTCTTGACATCAACGCACAGACAGAATGCCAAGAAGGACTTGAGTTCCTTAGAAAGCTTATCTGGTTTCTTCAGCGCTGGTGTACCGTTCGTAGCGATCAAGTACAGCGCCTTGAGGGGCTCCTCGTTTAGATATGGTGGTTCGCTTTCGATCATTTCGATTGCCATGATACCTAGCGACCAAATATCGACCTTAGGACCGTATTCTTTCTGCTTTACGACCTCTGGTGCCATCCAGTATGGTGTTCCCACCATTGTTGCACGCTTGGCCTTCTGATCTGTCAACTTGGCGCAGAAACCGAAATCGGCTATAACAATGCTGTTAGCAGGCACTCTTTTGAACATTTTAGTAGTTGGATGGAAACGCACTGATTTTGACGTGGCCCTGGGCGTCAAGGAGGACGTTGTCGGACTTGATATCACGATGGATGATCTTCTGAGAGTGCAAATGCTGTAAACCCTTGCATGTCTGTACCACAACCTGTTAGCGGAAATCCCCCAAAAAAGAAATCTGGAAAAGAAAACGAAAGGAAAAAAATACCTCGAAGCAGATGGTCGCAATATGATCCTCCTCTAAAGGATTGTTATCAATGACGTCCGTCAAAGCACCTCCCTCCATATATTCCATAATAACCCAAAGTTCACTTGTCCCCTTCAGGAAAGCGTCCAAAAAGTTGACAATGTTCGGATGCTGGCTCTCCTTCATCACCAAAATTTCATTGACAATCAACTCTTTCCTGGGCTGATGTGCCAAATCCATCTGCTTGATCGCAACACGCTTGCCATTTGGCTGGTCGTGTGCGTATTGTCGAGCGGCTTCCGACACGGCGTTGGCATTAATTTTAGCAACGTAAACCGATCCAGAGGCACCCTGACCAACCTTCTTGATCTTAGTGTAGGACTGGTTGGGGTCACCGGGCGATACTACGGAGCGCAGTTTATCCATAACCTGCTGTTCGCTCATTTGCGACATGCGCGCCTTGGGCTGTTCCTTCTTGGTCGAGATAGCACCAAGGGTGGCGGCGTCTGGTTCCTTCTTAGACTTGACATTGAGAGGAGTAATTCCATTACCGGCCGGTTGGGCCGTACCTGGTGTTCTCTGGTGTTGTTGGGCTGGGGAAGCTGGTGCTCGCTGTTGGGTAGATGGAGATTGGCCGGGAGCACGAGACCCATTCGTGCCGTTTGGAGCAGGAGGAGCGGGTCGTTGGGCGGTAGGTTGCTGGCGTAAGTTGGCAGGGGGTCGGGCCGACGAACCTCCTGGTGCAGACGGTGCAACTCTCTTGGGTGTGTAACTTGCAGAGGAGCCACCGCTACTTTGTAGTAGAAGTTCCTGCTGTTCGGCCTTCTTCCTAGCCTCACGTTCCCTTGCCGCCTTCTCTGCGGCGCGCTGGCGCTCCTTTAATAATTCACGCTCCTCTTCTTCACGCTGCTGGCGTTCGACTTCCTCGATCTCTCGCTCTTGCTGTGCCATCTCCCTACGTTCGCGCTCGCGCTCGCGCTCTTGCCTATCGCGCCTCTCCCTCTCTTCCTTCTCCCTCCGTTGCTTCTCTTCCAACTGTCTCTTATACTCCCTCTCTCTCTCTTCGTATCTTCTATTCTCTTCTTCCTCGCGCCGTAGCCGCTCATCTTGATACATCTGGTTACTGCTGTACGAAGGAGTAGATGATCCCGGCAAACTAGTACTACTATGATTTTGCTCGGCTCCGTACTCCATCCCCAGGTCTTTCGGGTTTATCCCGGATTGCCCGGGGATCATGCCATAAACCTGATTTGTATCCTCTTTCTGTCTATCAGTATAAAATCCCAAAACCTCAATCACAGCCTCCGGGTTTTTCTGATAATCTTCTTTTGTAATCGCCGAAGCATTCAAAAGCTTCTCCCACTCTGGCGGCAGACCTGTAAATCCGCCGGAAATGGGATCGAATCCGACATGGACTTTGTGCGCAAAGTTGGTGGGATTTGAAACTCCTCCCATGGACGGGCACCGCGAGTAGATATCATCGATCCATCCGTAGAGGTCTGTATCGTTCTTAACGGCGATAAACATCGTCTTCCGCGGCGCATCCGGGTTCGTAGATGTCTGGTTCGAACTCGCGAAGCGTATCATTTCGAAGCTGAACGGTTTGATCTCCACCCGATTCACCGAGGTGATATCCTTTAGCGGGATCGATAGCGCCGCGTTCGAGCCCTTCACATCGGTCTTGTGGAGATCTAATGCGGTTTCTCGGAGTACCAAGTACCGCTTTTGCCACATGGTTAGGAACCCGTCGTCTTTGACTGATGCCCAGCCTTCCCGCTGAATACCACCGACAGCGGCGGTGGTACTCCGCTGGATCGACATGGTATTCATCTGATGGTGAATCGGCGTGGCGGGAAAATTCGGCCGGGTCGACGGGGGTTTGGGCGCCGGCCCCGGGTTCATAAAGGAGTTTGGAGAATAGTAGTAATTCCCCGACGTCGCCATGGTGAAAGATGATGTCGAGGAAGGAATAAAGGTCGTGGTTGTGAAGTTCGCGTTGTTGAGAAAGGGGACTGTGAGTTAAACCACGCACACCCCTATGAAGGTGGTATATCTACCAGGGGGGGTATGGAAGGCTGAACGGCAACGTAAGAGAGAAAAGGAAAACCTCGTAATAATAAAGTGAGAGCGCGGGAAAATGCCCCCCCTAATCAGAGAATATTCTAGTCGTTTGAAACGGCGCCCCCTGAATCCGTTTACCTTAGACGCCGTTTATAAACTTTTTTTTTTTTATCTTTTTAAGAAACCACAACTAACTAAGAGCGAAGCAGTTGTGACGAGGACCTCGTTAGCCGTGACATTTCTCAGAAAAAGGAGGTTCGATGGGGATTGTGAGTTGCAAACAAGAAACGCAATCACCCAGCTAAGAAGTAGCGGGGTAGCTGGGCTGGATGGTTTCCAATCTCGGGTAATCTGCAAGAAAAACCAGAAGAGAGAGGGAAAACCCTCAAAAAGGTCATCCGCCCAAAGGAACAATAGCGGGAAAGGGAAAGGGCGCGTAGCATTTCAGGAAGGAGGCGGCCTTACTGTACGTATCAGGTATCTTTTCCAGCTTCCCTTCGTATAAAAAATAATAGACAAGACCCTTGATCGATCGAAACCGTTTCGTTCCAAACAAAACAGCTCCCGGGCGTTCTTATCCGTAAAGCAAAAGAGGGAGGGGTGCGACGAGATAGCTTTAAAGACTCAAAAAAAAAGGAACAATGCGATGAATGAACCTCCCGAGCCAAAAGCTTTCCGTTCAATAAGTTTCCCGCCCCTTTTGCAAGAGTACCAAACCCAGCCAGAAACGAGAAGAAAAGAAAAGAAAAAAAGTAAGAAGCGTCAGAGGCGTGGGAAATCCGTTGGACGTTCCGTATTTCTATTCTAGAATAGCAAAGAGCTGCAGCTAAATCAAAACACCCCGTTTCGATCAGCAATGGGTACTTTTATTGAAAGGTCAAAGGTAAAATACGAAGGGCAGAGACAGAAAGGAAGAGTTGATGGAATTAAAATTCCCACAGCCCCCAGTCCTCTTTTGGCCACAAGCGATTGCCGAAGGAAGTTCGAAGACAATGTAGAAGGTTTGCCAGATACCCTCTTTTTCCCTCTCCTTTTCCTCCCAAGCAAACTGGAACGTCGAGGAGCTTAGGGCCTTTTTTGTTGTTTGCTGTCTCTCCAATCACAGCAAGGATTCGGGAATGCAGAGGCAAGGCAAGGTAAAGCACCAAGCAGCAAAGCGGCAAGCAAGTCAACGGGGACGCGGACAAGGGTTTTTCTCCCTTTCGTTTGATTCTCGAAGCAATTCAATGCATAAATGCCCACCTCTACGGAAGCTTTCAACCCTTTGAGGTTTTTATTTTTTTATTTATTTTGTTTTGGTTGCTCTTCCTGCTGTCTTTCTTGCAGGGAAACCAAGCGAGAATTGCTTTCGGGAAGATATCCGTGAGAAACGGCAAGCTTTATCGAATAGGCTTGGTTGGTTGGCTGGTGAAAGGCAGGTTGATGCCCAGCGATACTAATGTAAAGTAAAGTGATATGGACAGATAAGGGTACCTCAAGACGAGGCAGATGCAAAAGCAGCAGCAGAAGAACCAGCAGAAATAAAGATAATAAAAAAAAACCTCCGAGACGAGATGATACGAAGCAGCCTTATTATGTGAGGAGGTGCAGCTTCGAAATCAAAAAAGTTGACATCGACGCATTTGCATTGCATTGAATGCTCTTGCCGATGGGGTGCAACAGGTTTTGGGGTTAAAAGGTACCGGGGAAGCTGAGTGTATGTAAAAGTTACTTACATGTACAGGAGCTGTTATGCTTCAGCCTTGGAACCCCGTCCAAGTAAGTACAGTGACCGACTAGCTTGGGTACTTCTCGTTTCCCTCTTCTCGTAAAAGGATTCCGGTCACCAGCAGCTCCGAATAGCCATCTGAAATCGCAGGTCCGTCGTCGATGGTGTTAGCTCCAAGTTGTATCTGCTCTCGAGCAAGCAAGCAAGCGGGAGAACAAGAAAACTGGAGAGGGAGAAGGAGGCTGAAGGTCAGAGGAAGAAGAAGAAGAAGGATGTTGGAGGCCGGTACTTCTTAGTAAGGACGCATGCTAAGTAAGTTGAGTAAGAGGTAGAGAAGTGGTAGCAATTAGCAGGCTGGTACTTACAAGTACAGCACCAAGAGCAAGAACCATCAACCACAGCAACCACTGGTATGGAGGTATCCAGTATGGTCTGGTCTGTCTTGTCCTGTTTGTCACTGGTATGGTATGGGTTGGTATGGATGGGTGGAGGTCAGAAAGAGGTTTAGCTTTGGCTGGTGGAGGTTGGTTGGTTTGGCTCGGTTTGGTTCGCGGTTGGAGCAATTGGATGGTGTGTGGTTGCCCATGTGTTGGACCCAATTTCCAACCTCACCTCCAGGACATCCTCCCAGTGCAGCCGAGTCTGGTGTAGGTGTACCTGTACTGTACAAGACAGAACTTCAACAGAAATTTAAAATAGACATCTTGTCTCGGATTGTCTATCTGGCGGACAGGCAAGGCGCTGTGCGAGTCATCCTGTTCTGTCTTACGGCGACGAAAGGAATCCGATTCTTGTGACGGAATATACCCCTGCCAGATTTACTCCAAAGGTGTGTTCTAGTTATAGCTTCGAACCCTCGAATCCCTGAATAATGATACTCACATATAACATAGCATACCATACATACCATATGATATCAGGATATATCATATATCGTATATCATAGAATTCTCAATTATCATATCATATCAAATCTCCATACCCATGGACGTATGGACATGCGCACCCTCGAGCCATTGGCTATTATAACTGAGGCAATCAAACAGCCACCCTCGAACGATGCAATATTAATGCAATCCGGACAATGCAAAGATATGCAAAATGCCTTCATGCAAACCCTGACCGTTGAAACAAACGTGGAGAAACCCGGAGAAGGAACCGCAAGAGGATCCAGATAGATCTATTAATCCACCTGCTCTACATACCTCACATCATAATTAAAAAGGGGCACCGGTGCTTACACTATGTATACATGTGAGTACCATCCTCATTGACATTGAATTACATACATAGATACCGACATGACATTACATTACATTGCAGACGACCAAACTCAAGACCATTAAAAGGTTACCGTCGACGTCCGTTTTGAAAATGGCAAAAAGAGTAACTAACCGTAAAGATACTGGACTTACTCCATACGGACACAAGTGGGCGTCGGTACAAAGCAAGCTATGGCGCTCCTGGTTTTCCCTATGTGCGGGTACCGTAAAAGACTAGCTGACAAAGACACCTTGTGATAACCCCCCTTCGAAAGTGATCTTGAACTCTTTATTCCCGTTCTCAAACACATATGCACAGCAACTGGGTAAACTCAGAAACGATCCCCCAAATTCGAACCAGTAAAAACCCATACCCCAAGGTGGCTGGTGGAGCCCTTTATCCCCGGTTTCCCCCCCTTGTCGAAAAATAAAACTATCCGAGGAGCGAATCGAATCTGATCAATATTTATCCAAGCATTTGCATTTGCATTGTAACATTCTTTTAGGTGTCAGTTTGAAAGCTAAGAATATCAAGAGCAGTTTTCGCTCTTTTCTACTGATTCTCCACATGGAAATGGAAATGGAATGCTCGGAGGACTTTCTACCACAACGAGAAAAGTTGAAGTATTCATGCTATATGTAATTAGAAATATAGGTATAACAAAGTAGGCATGCGTATGATTATCTTGGATACCGGTATACCGATCAAGATACATGTACCCTCAGATCTAGAGCTCTCTCCAATCGAATCTGATACCCAAAAAAACACCCCACAAATTCCCGGAAAATATACCCCCCTTCGTGTCACATTTATGCATGTGAGAGATCTTGAGGGTATTAACAAGTCGTGTTTTACGCCCACGTTTTTCTCCCACCATCAAGAGCTTAGACCCAAGCTTCCTCTTGGAGTACCATTACTCCACCTCATTAAACAGCCGGCTATTCCGAATTTTATATCACGATCGGTGCCAATGAAACGAATCAATACAATAACTATTAACATTAATTTCAATTTTTCCCTTTCCCAGCTACTATAACTTAAGTTACACGAATTAAAAGAAAAATAATAATAAAAAAAGATACAAAAAAGTCAAAAGGACCAAGAAAAAGGCGTCCTTATCCTCCTCCAAACATGCATAAAATAAATAAAATCTCACCTAGATAAGGAATGCCGAACCATATATCGCGGTTTCGGAAGGGGGAAGAGGGGTAGAAAGTACTAAGGGACAAGTAGAGAGAGAGAAAAAAAGTAGGAAAAGCAAAAGGGGAAAAGCACCGTTTCGCAATGGAGGTGACGTTTTTGTTGCAGCAAGTACAAGTCGAAAGCAAAACACCGCTAAGAGAGCTCGAGGATGAGTAACAGGAGGAGGAGGGGCCGAGGACGGATAAGGGAGAAGAGGGACAAGCCAAAAGCAAAATCGATGAAACGAAACAAACGTGAATTACAAGCAAGTAACGAATAAAAATTAAACCCGAGTTCTCCACCACGATGCATGCAACGAAAGGGCAAAAAAGAGAGAGAAAGAGGAAAGAGCATGGGCAAAACGAAAGATAGCTATGCGATTAGAAGGGTTACTCGGTTGGGTTTTTGGGCTTGGATAGAAGGAATGAAGGGAGGAAGGGAAATGAAGGTAGCAGTAAAGCAAGCAGTGGACTCCACGGATGCAGGAAGTAAACATCATGACATGAAAGGGGGTGGGCGGAAACCGCAGTGCTTATTCGAGGTGGAAGCCATTGGCATTCAGTTGGCCCATCAATCGTTCCATGTATGTGATGTAGTCGTATCCCTCAAGCTCCTGGTCTTCCTCTTGTAGGGGCCCTTTGTGTATGGGCATCTCCTTGATCAATTGGTCGACCATGTGGTCAGGGATGAGCGAATGTCGTAGATCAACTTCGGTAACGTATTGCTGTACACATCAAGACTCGTTAGTTCCAATATCGGAGGAGTTTTGATGAAGATAAGATAAGATGAAACGTACCTTTCCGTCCGCGACTTCTTTAAAGCTCTGGAACACCTGCTCCGCACTCTGTTGATCCTCCGTAACACTGACCATGAAGCGAATGAACTGCTCGAAGCTCACACTACGGGCTCCCGTGCTCACTTCCAAGAAGGTCTCGTGCATCGTATCTTCATCATAGACTAATCCCAAACTAGCGAGAGCAGCCGAGAATTCGATTTCCTGCAGGCTGTTGCTGCCGTCCCGATCAAAATGGCGAAACACACTCTCAAACTCTTCAAGCTGGATAGGCGTCAGGTTGGTCATGTTTCGGGCGACAATTTGGTTTTCAAGGAAGGCAAGCTTCTTAGAGGTGGATGAGGTCGCAAGGCCATATTCGTATTCAAGTTCGTCGTAGGAGTACACGGTGTAGTCGTTTTCCTCAATATGGGCTTGCTCGCATTGTTTGGTGATGGACTTCAGAACTTCAAGCTCGCCACGGATCTTACGCAAGTTGTCATTAAGATTACGGACGCGACGGAGTTGGTTCTGTATTTTATTAGCGTCTATCTCCATACTTGGCGGAACTTTGAAGATATCTCACCTGAGGGTCACCTTCCAGCTCACTCAGCTCCAATTGGGTTGTGTTCAGGATAAGGGCGAATTCGTTGGCCTTATTCGCGAATGACCGCCGGAGGTTATCCTTGATTCTAGTGCCTCTGTTAGCGCGTGTGCTTGAATTCGCGTGGCCTGCGTAGCTTTTACACTTACATCCGTATCTGCTCATTGATCTGTACGCTGCGCTGTTTCTCGCCCACGAGGAGAGTGTTCCACTCCTGGTCGAGGACGCCAAGCGTCAGATGCGGTGGTGGATTGTAGTCCTTCAACTTGTAGGTTGCCAGCTTGGTCTTGATATTGCCGAGCAGCGAGACCAACTCGGCTTTCTCACTGACCCAAGCTCTCTTCGAAGACCTCTTGAAACTGTTCAGCTGGGCGAGGGCTTCCTTCGCATCGGCGTACGTTCCCTTAAATGTAGACGAATGCCAAGTGTTCTGCATGTTTCGGATCTCGGCAAGGATCTTCTCCATGCGCTGTTCGAAGGCATGCTGCATATCCCAGGCTCCCTGCATGTGTGCGACGAATTTCTCGACACGGCGGCCGGCATTTTCGATCTTGTCTAGGTGGCTGAATGCATGGAACCAGTAGGCGATATAAGTCATGATTGAACGTTCGTCGGGCCGGTTGATGTCGCAGATATCTTCGACGTCGATGAGAGCTGGGATACCAATCTCCTCCGTCGCAATCTTGAAGGCGAGGGCCATGTTGCCTTTATGGTCGTCCTTGTCGAGAGTATCATAGTCAATTAAGTCGGGTCGGTGAATATCGAGCAAGGCACAACTGTTGATTATTGTTGGTAGGTGGTTAGAAGAATGTTGTGAAGTGATATCATGTATATACTCCCACGATGGAAGCTGGAAAGGAGACCGCGAACGTACAAGGCCAAACCATCATTCCAGCTGCTGGAGAAGTCGCGAATATCGACTTCATCGTAGCAGGCGGTTTTCCTCTGGCACCATAATAGCAAGCCCTCCTTTGCAGTTAAACCTTCTTGACTAAACACACCGAACATTCCATTGTCAGCAACCCAACTTCAATTTTCGTCTTCTCTCTCGGCGCAGCGCCGTCTACTGAATTTGCTCTTACCTAATATCGCTGATAGTGAACTTTGTAATCAAAGTCCAGAGCAAACCCAAGATAAGTTTGAGATTCCCATCAACGATGTCTTCTGCACCAATGTTGAATAACTGAATTCCTCTGAGCTTGATATAGTCTAGTGCTTTGAGAACATTTTCGGCCTTCTGGACTCGCATAATCGGCTTTAAGGCATATCGTCCGAGAGACTCGTTCGCAAGGATTTCGAGAAGATGGATAAGGAGGACCTATCAGAAAAAAACCCGTCCCGTCAGCATTTAAACCCCGAAACCCGATAAGAAGTTCAAGAGACAGAGGCAAGACATACACCATCGGAAAGATCGGTTTTTAACGACTGAGCTGGCCTAAGCTCTCGTGTCACGAGCTTTGTGTTAAGCCTATAGAGATGAAAAGCACGACAACGGATTAGAAGATTGCTACGGACCGCCAAAAGAAAAACCCGGAGTTTCCGAGAAAGGCCATTGAACTTACCATTTCCTGAAGGTTTTCTCTTGGACCTATATGGTGATGATGTCACGGAATCGTTAGTCGCCGTCAGGACGCGGAATCGACAACAGGAGATCGGTTTGGTAGTGAAGCAGCAAATCAAAGCAGCACGGACACAACGCGGGGATCGATAGGGAAGGAGAAACAACGTACAGTGACCCAACCGGAGTCAAGCAGCGACATGTTGAAAGGATAGAAGAGTTATGAAGTCGGAGTAAGGTCGGATTTGGAGTACGAAGGAAGTGAAGATGTCGATGCCGGCGGTGGTTAGAGTGATTGTTTACTAGTATAGCGGTAGTCGTATGGTAGGTATGTTTGGGTAGTTGGAATGGGAAGTAGCGAGCGTATGTAGGAGGTGGAGAAGGAATGGAACAGTTGAGCCGGTCAACAATCAACAATCAACAATCAATCAATCAATATAAAAACAGAACAGAGCAGAACAGGGGCCAGGTAGGCAGGCGGGTACGGAATTAGATTAAATTGCGACACAGACGACGACGACGACGACGGGAAAGGTAAACAAGATTGGTTAATTCCCCGGGGCACAGGCTAACTATATAATACAGAAGTATACCAGGTTGTGCTTGCCAGTTACGTTACCGTATCAATTCAGGTTTCAGAAAGTGAAAAAAAACCAGAGAGGAGAAGAGTCTACAGCGATGGTCAACTTGCAGGTAACGTTTCAGAAAGGGGGCGGCGGTGATATTACATTTGATACACACTACGACTGCTAGTTACACTTGACATATGTATGGACGCATGCTAATGACCTATAGCAGTGCCATGTTATGCTAGGCCGTATTGACTTCAGTACGTGATAACAAGGGGTCAAGACAAAGCCAAAGACAAAAACGCACCATAACAGCTCTCTCACAGCATGAGAGAGAAGGGCAAAAGAACATGCGAGAAATATGAACAGCTCTGGTTTTTCTGTCTGGGCAGAATGAAGCTAAGCTCTGTCGGATGGACTAGGCTTCAAAGCGGTTAGGTTGGATTGGCCAGTCTCTTCAAAATTGGAAAATTAACGAATGAACGACCACCGTTAATTACCTATTATTACCGACTCGCTATGACCATGGATTGGACCGGAATGCCATGAACTGGATGACTGGCAGGTGTCAAAGTTACTTTCTGACCCCTGAAAGAACAAAATTATATTAATCTGAAACGCCTGTGCAAAATGGTTTCAATTGGATTGGACATATTCCGTGGACCGACTCTGTTCCGTCAACGGGATATCAATGCGGGACGGCGTATACGTACGTGCTGTGTATACACAGTGAAAATATGATGCATGCGTGTGGCAGGGCTGAGCCTCGCCTCAATGTGGCTTTGGCGGGAAAGAATCCACGGCGCTACGGGACGATACTGTATGCTATCGATACCGGTATGCCATATCCGCCCTGCTTCTCGATCGTCGTCGTCAACTTGTCTTCGTCTCGGATTGGCTTTCTGTACTCACCGTACCTGAGCTCTGTGCCCTTTGTGAGTGTAACCCGGTTAGTGATGGGAATTGATAATATACCAAGTCCGGATATATAACGACCCATTCTAACAGTACTAATAATAATTAGCTAACGAACTGAACGGGTGAAGTCGGGCAACACATAGAGAAGATATCCGTCCGCACCCGAGATCAATTCTCTTGATGTTTCTTCAGAGCGCTGGTGATGATATATCAACATGGCTATAGAACTACAGAGAACTGGTCGAGGCAGAGTCTAGAATCACGATAATGGCTTCCATGCTGAGTAATTACACTATATTCTAACGAGCTCCGACTTCACGGAGTCAATTCAAGTCGAGTCAAGTCGAAGTCTCTCCGGAAAATCTCCCATCCAACCAATCCGTGGAGCAGATGCAATGCGAGTTAATGTCAACTTACTTTAAATTTCTTTAAATTTCGTCGCCGTCCTGAACGGCCCCATGCACATGTTAGCTAGCACGAGTCATGATTGATATTTGATAATATCCCTTTCAAACTTCTTCAAGTTCCCCATTATGAGTTCACTAACTGAAGAGCCGCCCGTACCTTTCAAGCAAGCTAAGTAACCTCCCAACATCGAGAACGGTATAGACCATGTGCGGTGCATGCATAGAATCTCCAAGGAACACCGTCAATTGAAGCTTTCCCACCGGATTTCTGAACCTATTCCGGCCTAGTGGGCTCAGTTCCACCGATTTTTAAATATCGCTTGTCAACCGCCCTTCCTTCCGGGCTCCTTATCGCGACCTCAAACATCCTTATCGATGGAGAAATACACGACACACTTACATACACTTTTACTTCCCACGCGTGCGTGGTGACCGGCTGGTAGTGGGGGAGCAAGGGTCTAAGCTTGTCAAGCTAGCTACAGATGCTGCAGGTCTAACCCAACTCGGGGGAAGGGGACATGGGACATACATAGACGAACTACCTCCATGCCATACGAAGTTCCCAGCTTGAATTGTCGGTCGACTGTACCGGTACAATACCCGACGGACATCTCCTTCTTCAAGGAGACCGGAAAGGTTAAAGGGCTCTCTTGACTTATGTCTGACGGGTGCGGGTAACGAAAATTGAATGATAACGACTCATTCCTGTAGCCATGCACTGCATACACACAACCACGGCCGCGGAGTCGGACTTGCCTCCTTCGTCTGCTACTACGTACCCAATCGATGCAGGCCGATTACTTTGACTGTCCCGTCCGTAAGTAACTTTGGCTTAGTTTGGCTGCGCTGCTCCGTTCAGCTAGCAATGCAAATGGCGGGGTTCTGCGATCGATTTTGTCTGGAATCTGCGACTCCTGGAGGGGTTATAAAGTGACCACATCATCCTCCCTTCGATCAACATTCTCATCCACAAAAGTCCTGAATATTATCTTCGGTGAAAAATTGCCCGTATAGCTACATTTGCATTTACGGATTGTTTTTTCAAAGCTTCGGGATATCGATCACGAACACTCTTTTAATTTTATCAACTTAGTTTGTACTATTGACTTAGTATAACATACCTACTTAATTACCTTCGAAGAGATGTCCCTCCTCGCCCAAATCAAACAGAAGGTCGGCGCAGAGGGTGTACCAAAACTCTCCGGCCACCACCCACTCGATCCCCTAGATTCTCAAGAAATCGCAAAAGTAGTATGGACCATTCGTGGAGATAAAGGCCAATTGGGATACAACGCTGTTACCCTTCATGAGCCGAAGAAGTCGGAAATGACGGCATGGCTGCTCGCTCCAGCTGATACTCCAAAGCCCGCTCGGCAGGCTGAAGTCATCGCCATCGCTAAAGATGGCGGTGTTTGGGATGGTATTGTGGATATTGATGCTGGGAAGATTCTGAAATGGGAGAAACTAGAGGGCGTTCAGCCATTGGTATTGTCCCGAACTTGCATACCCATAGTACCATGATGGTATACTTGGATGCTAACTATGCTGGAATAGATCACAATGGAGGACCTCATCGAGACCGACAAATTCGTCAGAACCGACCCAAAAGTCATTGAACAGTGCGGAATTCTTGGTATCCCTCCAAGTGACATGCACAAAGTCTACGCTGACCGTAAGTGCTTAAGTTCTTGCCCTTGATTAAGATCATAGGGTATACAATGTGGATATACTAACTGATATTATACAGCGTGGACAATCGGCTACGACGAACGCTTCGGGAACAAGCAGCGTCTCCAGCAAGCCCTCATGTACTACCGTCCGAACGTCGACGATTGTCAATACGCCTTCCCGCTCGACTTCTGTCCAATCGTCAACACTGAGACGAAAGAAATTATCCACATCGACATTCCTGAAGTCCGTCGTCCTTTGAACAAGATTCCCAGCAACTACAACCCCAAGGATATCGAAGCGGACGGCGGGTTCCGCAAAGATATTAAACCATTGCACGTAGTGCAACCGCAGGGCGTATCGTTCTCTCTCGAAGGGAGAGAGCTTTCATGGCAGAACTTCAAATTTCATATCGGATTTAACTATAAAGAGGGTATTATCCTGAACAATATCACATATAATGACAAGGGGAACGAAAGACCCATCTTTTGGAGGCTATCATTGGTGGAGATGGTGGTACCATACGGAAATCCGGATATGTGGCACTTCAGAAAGCACGCTTTTGATTTGGGAGAATATGGTGGTGGCTATATGACTAATTCGCTGGCCTTGGGTATGTATCCGATACGATTGATTTAGATATGGGGATTCTAGCAGCTAAGAACTAGTTGATAGGCTGCGATTGTCTGGGTGAAATCCACTACATGGATGCCAACTTCGTAAACAGAGCCGGCGACCCTGTGACGGTCAAGAACGCAATTTGCATCCACGAAGAAGATGCCGGTGTAAGCTCTTTCTCTTTATGCCCCTTGCCTTGACGTGCGAAAGAAA
Organism: Arthrobotrys musiformis; assembly: GCA_036971715.1. Lineage (NCBI taxonomy): Eukaryota > Fungi > Ascomycota > Orbiliomycetes > Orbiliales > Orbiliaceae > Arthrobotrys > Arthrobotrys musiformis. Next base: position 471,519 of record JAVHJL010000011.1, on the reverse strand, counting down.
CTTTCGGAATCTGACCGGTGGCAACGATCTAGATCCTCTTCAAACATACGGACTTCAGAGATAACTCTGTAATCGTCACCAGAGGGCGTAAATTAATCGTTTCCCACATCTTCACAGCCGCAAACTACGAGTACTGTGTCTATTGGATCTTCCACCAAGATGGTACGATCCAACTCGAGATCAAACTCACCGGTATCTTGAATACCTACGCCATGGCCCCTGGTGAGGATACCAAAGGATGGGGCACCCAAGTTCACCCTGGTGGTATGTCAACCTTCCTCCCAACCCCATGCACGTGCGTGTATCATCTCGCTCTAAAACGCCTAACTAACATAACAACCACTCCCTTCTCTCCTATGCCGCATACTAGTCAATGCCCACAACCACGAGCATCTCTTCTGCCTACGCATAGACCCACAGATCGATGGGCCCAACAATACAATCTTCCAAGTCGATGCCGCCCTCGGCGATGGCGAGGTCGGCTCTGCTCAAAACCGTTACGGTAACGCCTTTTACGCCAACAAGACAAAATACTCCACAGTAGCCGATGGCGTAGCAGATTACAACGGCGATACTTCTAGAACCTGGGATATCGCTAATACTAACAAATTGCATCCTGTCAGTGGCAAGCCGGCCTCGTATAAGCTCGTGAGCAGGGAGGTGCCAAAGCTTTTGATCAAGCCTGGCGGGTTGGTCCATAAGCGGGCTGGGTTTGCAAGACATGCAGTTCATGTTACAAAATGTACGTGCCTCCATAACCTACCCCTCATCTCTCCTTCATCTTCCCTACGCCCCCCCTTTCATCATCACTTCACCCTCCAACCGTAGGATTACCGTATCACGCCACTAACAAGGAATATCGATGGTTACAGACCAAGACGACCAAATCTTCCCAGCAGGCCGCCACGTCCCACAATCCTCCGGTGAACCCTCTCTCGGTCTACCGGAATGGATACAATCCACAGCGACGGAAAGCATAGACAATGAAGACATTGTCCTTTGGCACACCTTCGGACTGGTGCACTTCCCCGCACCGGAGGATTTCCCCGTCATGCCGGCCGAACCGATGAGCCTGTTGCTCCGTCCCCGTCATTTCTTCCTTAGGAACCCGGTGTTAGATGTGCCGCCCAGTTCTTCGATTGTGCCGAGTGCTGTTGGGAGTGCGAATGGTGATGGGGTGGTGAAGGCAGTAGATGGATTGAGTAAGTTGGCGTTTGGGGCGGAGGGTGCAGTGAATGGAAGTGGAAGCTGTTGTAAGGCTTAGAGTTTTTGTTTTTATGGTTTTGGGAGATTCAATTAGGATACGATAGCACATATGGGCTTTTTTTAAACAGTTGGAAGGGGTTTTTTGGATAATAAGTTATTGGGTCTAGTTTTGGTTTTTTTGGTCTCCCCTCTTGTAACTCTTTCTAAGAATGAAAAAAATGTTATACATGTTGTAACTGTTATATCAATGCAATGTCTTGCGCGCGTACGTTAATTTAGTGGGAATGAAATGGGGGAAATTGGAAACATGGGGATGTTGGTGTCTGTCTGTCGGAACTGGACCTGGCTAGCGCTAGTCCTGGAACTGCGACGGCTTCCTGTTATTCGTTAGATACGTTATATGGCCATATATTTCCAGGCAAATGCAATGCGATACAATTATGGGACCACGATTGATTTCTAAAGGCGCAGCTGGGACTATTCTAGCCAGTACAGTGCATGTGACACCCAACATGCATTGGGTATATCATAATCTTGTAAGGGACACAATTCGAATTGAGCCCCATATAATCGGTATCGAGGCTAGCTTTCTGAGCGCACCTGTCCAAAAGAATACAACATCATCCAACGCAACATCGGTCATAAGAAAAGCTCTTGAAACCGTTCAGAAACACGCAGATGGTCAACGGTGCCGTCATAACAAGAGGAAAGGACAGTATTCTAGCCGGGCTAGAATGTATAACTCACACAAGTTACTATGGCCTTTACAAACGGATTGGGAGATGCGCGTAAGGGTAACTAACAGCTTAGGAAACAACCAGATTGCAGTCATATTCCTGTCACGGAGCGCACTGCGCTGCCACATAATGAGTTTAACAGCTTAAGCATAGCCATCCAGTACGGCGGCCTCTTGTGATCTCACTCACATGAAGAGCAACCTTGTTACAGAAAAAAATCGAGCGTTTGTGGCGAAGATGTCTTCTGCTGTTCTGGAAGGGATCGGTGCGGAGGGGGGGTTTCTTGGGAGAGGTAGGCTAGATATATACTTGCGACCCTGGCGGGAGGGAGCGTAAGAACCTTTACTTTCCTTACTTTCACTCTTTCTATTTCTCCCTTTCCCCTCCTCCCTCATGAGACTCTTCCTACAAATATATTGCTTCTGGTAAAGGACACATTTATTGTTTACAGTGCGTTGGGGCTTGTGGTATATACACTCCCTTTATACAGATATATTTTATTGTATTATATCTATTTATTTTTATTTTGAAAAGAATTTTAGCTTGTTATATTGTTAGTGGAGAAAGAGTCACTCTGAATTTAAGCCCGTGGATGGTGGAAGAATGAGGTCTTCTTCTCTGAGCATTGTATTGCTATGGGCGCTGACAGGGAGTGCTTTCACTTTGGTATGTATCTCATCTAACGCAATTATCTCTAGAGGATAGCCATTAATTTCGATAAAACTGCAGGCTGAGGGGAATGTACCCAGCGTGAGAGATGAAAGCCTCGTCACCCGCGATGTCGATGTGGATAGTCCGCCGGTGACGGGTGTAGACCCAGATCTAGACTTTGACGATCTAGACGGCGTGGAACTCGAAGACGACTGGGACTCGAACATCTCCCTCCGCAGTATCGTCCCGGAGGTCTTTGAGAATCAACTGGCGAATGCAGTCGCGGAGAACACCAAAAGGTTGAAAAAACTCCGTCGCCGCAATGCGGAACCCGGCTTGATCCCTGCGATATCCTTTAACGTCCATCTTGACGTCGTCGGGGACGACCCCAGGGTTCAACGTAAGAACAATGCCCGCCTACACTGGGAATATTTCTGCAACTACCGTTCCCCGCGCGAAGACTTTAATATCAGGCTCATATACGATTTATTGACCGAATACCTCAAGAACTTCGGGGCCACTGCGGATTGGTGCTCCGGTCCTGGCGACTTTTGCACCAAAGTCTGGTGTCAGGGTGGGTATTTCGTCGAAGTGTGTAACTACGGTTTCACGCCGTGGCAGGTCCGCTGTGAATACTTTATGGCTGCCGCAAGGGATCTGGTAATGGCCAAAGCCAACACGGACGATCGGATCTGGGAAGCCGGGTTTCCGGAGAGACCTCGTTCGAGGCAACAGGAGATCAATGACCGGAAGAAGATGTGCATCAACCACGAAAGTGTCTATCAGCCTGAGGCCATTGGTATCGCATTCTGGAACTCCCTGCCAAATTTCATGGTCCGCCTTTCATATGGTTACCCGTCGTCACGCGTCAAGTGTGAAAACCCAGGTATCCAAGCCACCATCCATAGAGCAGCCGCTTCTCAGAAACAATACCTGGAAAAGTGGTATGATAAGAAGCAGCTCTTGGAACTTGACGGTAGTGATAAAGAGGGTACCCCAAACCCCAAGCCTTCTACACCAAAGCTTGACAAAAATCCGAACTCGACAGCTGCCGACGCCAAAGATAATCAGGGCGAATGGTACAATGGACAGTGGTACCCGCTGAAGGGATCGGTGAATGATACTGATATGTTCGGCCTTCCATACTGGAGAGATCCAGACGGAGTTTACCCTAACCTTCCAAACTTGAACGATGAAAATGGTTACTACGGTCCCCCGCTGAGCAACTATGATATACAAGACTTCATGGTCCCAGATTCCGAGGACGGACCTGAGACAAAGGCCAACGTCACGACCAAGGGTGGCCCAAAAGCGAACGCCATGAAACCTGCTGGTGAAATGAATATCGCTGATGACGAAGCCCCCAAGGTTAATGTTAAGCCAGGCGACCCCAAAATAAATAAACCTACGAAATCCATTCGCACGGATTTCCCTCCACCCATGTGGCGCCCATCAATAACGGCTACAGGCAAGCGGAAACCCGTGGAAACTCCACATAACCGCGAAAGCGTGACATTCCACTGGTCGATCGATACCGCCGTGACAGCTCATGCGTCCAAGGGGGTAGAAAATCGTCCGTCCCCTAAGCCTGAGATACAACGGCCTAACCGTGCTGGTACGGCTATGAGACCGACCTCAGCCATTACCACGGCCCCAGCTACGAAAACAACTGGTGCAGCTCGAAATGCAAAGACCGGGAGCGAGAATGACGTACCCGCTGCTACGCCAACTGCTAAACCCCTCCGAAGTGGTGAAGCTTCTGCTAAAAAGGTTGAACACACATCTGCAAAGGCTGAAACCACACCTGAAAAGGCTGAGCCTACGTCTGCTAAAGACAAGCCCACAGCTGTAGACTCCGAGGCAACTGCGACGAAGAAGGGAGAACCCTCCCCTTCAAAATCTGATGCCACCCCATCGGAAGCGGAGCCTGCTCCTGAGAAGGACGAAGCGAAGCCCACTTCTGCAGCAAAGGACGAAGCTAAACCTACCTCTGCCCCAAAGGGTGATGTTGAACCTACACCCGCTCCAAAGGATGAGGTTAAACCTACCTCCGCCCCGAAGGATGAGGCCAAACACACTTCTGCTGAAAAGGATGAGACCAAACCTACTTCTGCTGCAAAGGATGAGGACAAGCCTACTTCTACCGCTAAAGACGAAGCTAAGCATACATCTGCTGCAAAGGGTGAAGCCAAACCTACGCAGACCGCAGAGTAAGTCAGGCATTCAATGACGATGGTAGATCGGTTAGAATAGCAGAGCAGGTTTCTCTCATCGTGCCCTCCCTTCGTTCTTTAATTTGAAACTTTGTTTAATTTACATGTATTTTCTACTTTCTTATCTCCTTTTAAGTTTTTAAACGTTTTTTTTTTTTTCGTGAGAAGGCTGCGGTATGCTATATGCAAGATTTGTAATGGGTATTTTGTAAGGAGCTGAAAAAAATGTAACTACATAGTCAATATGGATTGGGATTGTGATCAATATAATTTCGGGGTCCCTCCCTTTCCGTCGTGCTTCTTTAATATCCACCCCCGCTTTTGTTAATTAAATCTGGAATTCGTTTGTTTTGTGAATATAATTGTATGAACTCTTCGAATTCTCCCAACTTTTACGTATACGTCCCTATCGATATCTCTTCAAGGTGCTAAAACTAGACACGCCCGTTTTCAAAAACACCTACGAAAATTCCTCTCCAACGAGCTCCTCACTCAACTTCCACAACCTCTCCCAATTCTCGCTGCCAGTAGCCCACGCCGCTTCATCGCCCGTAATAGGTTTGATCTGACAATCTGTTAGAAACCCGCCGTTTTGGGGCTCGATCGCTGGATCGAATGCGGCAACGACGTGTGTTGCCGTGCCCTGGGCGAAGGATTTCCAGTGGAGTGTTACGTTGACTGTTGTTATTTGTTAGTTTGGTCGTTACAGATGGGGTAGGGGAAAGGCTACATTTTGTGGCATAGTCGTCCATATCCATTTTCTTCGCCATTGCGGTGTTAATCACTAGTTTTTAGAGTGTTAGTCCCGGCGTGGTGCTCGCGAAGTAAATTTGGAGGGTATCTACTTACGCCCGGGATGCAAAGAGTACGAATAAACCTTTCTGCTTCCGAATTTCTCCGCCAAAGCCGTCGTGAACAGTACATTCGCAGTTTTAGACTGCGAGTATGCTCCCCAACCTTCTCCGAATGGTGTTTTCTACCCTCATCTTAATCAACAAAGACTTATCCAACAGCCCCTCCCTCTCAAGAGCAACTCAAGAGGTTTATTTATAGATAGTGAGACGCACCAAAAAGTTCGGATCATCCCAAATAATACCACCCTTCCGAAAACTATTGCTAGTAACATTGACCACCCTCCCACCACCCTCCATGGCCCCACCTTTATTTAACAACAAATTCGTAAACAAAAAGTGTCCGAGATGGTTCGTCGCAAAACTCGTCTCGATCCCGTTTTCTCCTCTAGTGAGTGTATGCGCGTGCATCGCCGCATTGTTGACGAGTACGTCTATCTTGCCAACTGAGGTGTTAATTTCCTCTGCCGCGGCACGGACGGAGGAGGGCGAAGTTAGATCTATCACTAGCGTTTTTAAGGGCAGCGAGGGGAAGAGGTTGGAGAGGTAAGAGAGGGACTCCGAGATTTTAGAGGGGTTTCGGGCGGCGAGGATTAGAAGTGCTGGAGTGTGAGGGGCTATGGCACGGCAGAAGTCGAGGCCTAGGCCGTCTGGGGAGATGCCGGTTACGAGGACTAGAAAGTTTAAAAGTGCTATGCTTAGTATAGTACTGGATATTTAGAGGTAACATGTTGGCATTCAGGTTCGTATCAGAAGTGTTTGAAATCAAGACCAAGCACTAACAATTGGCGGAAGGGAATTACTTGTTTTGCCACGAATGTGGGAGCTCAATGCTTCTGCGACCTCGTCGCTGGTGGTTGTATGATTCCACAATGCGTTGGACATTGTTGTATTTTTAGGAGAGAGAAGAGGCAGTAAAGACCACTTAGAATCCCTCGATGAAGGGTCGAAATCAGGTTATAGTATAATTGGCTAGGATATAAGATTATTGGAACAATAGAAGTAGGCAAGTAAACTAGGGATCGAGCGGTGTGGTTTCTGCCGTTATTATATCTTTATTTTCTAGTCAAATGTAAGGCTGTCCTGGTGTCGACTGAGGGAAAGTCTGAGCAAAGTTAACTTCCAAGGCCTCACACTACTATTTTTTGGCGGCTTCGGCGTTAGTTAGGACTTAACGATAAGGCCCCTGATAGATCTATAGAAATCGCTGGCCTTTCACACCTTGACAAGCATTTACAGGTATATTCAAGTTTGTTATTTAGTGGGGATCTGCGGATATCACGGCCACAGAGCGAATGTTGGTTATATATTGTATGTATGAATTCATATAATCGATGATCATGCCCTTCGCAGGTTCAATTCACGTTCAAGATTTGTCATCTATTCAGAAGCATGGCAGTTCGTGTTGCTAGAGTGAGTCGGACTTAAACGGACTTACCATGACTGTTGGGATTTTCATCCAGAGTGATCGCTGAGCGTATTAATATTGTCTTCGATATTCAACTCATATTAATATATTGCGACGACATCATCTACGCCAGTGTGCTAAGTTTCGTATTTGGGCGGGTGGATAATGTTTTCTTGTGACAGCTGCTTCTAAGGCTCTGGTGACCTCGTCACAAATCGCTGGTCAAGCAGGGTAAACTTTTGTTCCGTGAGTCATGGTGTGTCTTGCAGTATATATAGCATGTGTTTTCAGTATCTGATACACAAAGTCAAGCATCGTGGCGCAGTGGAAGCGCGCCGGGCTCATAACCCGGAGGCCAACAGATCGAAACTGTTCGATGCTATCTTCTCTTTCTCTTTTTTTTGCGCTTTTTTGTTCTGCTTTGGGCGATGCGACGTTCTCTATCTTTTATCTTTCTCTTTTTTTTTTTTTTTTTTTTTTGGTTGTTGCTAGGATCATCTCCTCTAATTGCCCTCGGATGCGACAAAAAATTTTCCCTCCTTGCCTGCAGACTAGTCTCAAATAAGATGGACAAGGAATGCGCCGATGGTGTTATTTGGGTATTGTAAAGCAGATTTTCATACCTCGGGGGCGAGAAAGATTGTGTCCTTTGTATTGGAAGTCCAGAGCCATGTGTTTCTTTCGGGATAATAGCGCTCGGTAAATCTTCTCTTCTTCGTATGCCTTGGAGGCAGAAAACTGGCAGATTATGCTGAGATGTTCCGTTGTCGGCGTGTTGCCTCGATCTTAAAAATGTGTTGTTGTGTCGTTACACACGGCCCGGGATTTGAGACGGGACTATTCCCAATCGGAGGTCGGTACGAAATACCACAGCCTTGCAACGCAGGAGCTCAGGCACTTGATCAATATGTACGAGGCCGGCAGAGTAAAAGTTATACTGGAAACTCATGGGCAAAGTCCTTCTGGCCTTACTTTTGTATTTTATAGCTATTTGTTTATCCCCGTGATCGCTATATAACGTACTCAGAAAAGCCATCGACAATCCAAGTAACCAGGTTAGCACTTATTTGCTGATTGTCTCCAAGTCTCGTCCCCAGACGAGCGCTAGCTCTAAGGCACGACGAGGTTCGATGAATATCACGTGATATTTGATTTGGCACCAAAAACAAGCAGGTTTGCTTGTCAACACTTCGTCGCCACACCCTTCCAGACCAGCGACTGAACCAACATCAACAATCGAGCTTATATTCAGTCTCCTCGCCACCAGACGACGCGAGAGTAATCCTGAGGTCCTTGACAATACCTCTTCTCTTATACACAGGGAGTGACTCCAGACTACCTCTTATCTCGCGGCACCAGCTTCGACACAAAGTTTTTTTATTCCGAGCTCCGTTTTTCAACCATACTCCCATCCCTTCTACTACGCATCACTCACGCCTATTCGCGTTCTGGGTCATCGCCACACATAATTCGAATTCTCACAGCTTGTAGAGTATTCCGGCTTTTATCTGCACGATTAAGGGTCTTGAGCCACGATTGAAAGGTGGGTCAGATAACCCAAAACTGGATGAGAAAAGAAAAAAAAAACATTCCCATTAACTTATAGGCTTAGAGAAGCGCGTAATGATTCCAGAACTGACAGAGACCGAGCTCGAATTTTTGACCTGGGACCATCTATCCAGTCAGAGAGTTATAAGCCCGACAAGGCTTGAGCAGTGCTGCCCACTTGATAATGGCAGGCTCAAGCGGTGTACCCTCCCGGCTAGTTGTAAGATCTCCTCGAACCAACTAGGAGCTTTCAGTTCACTACCTGTCGAAATCTTTTATTCGATCTTGGAACAGCTCGACATTCAAAGTTTGACGGAATGCAGAGCTATCAACTGGTATTTCAGATCTCTTGTGGACGAGCTCTTTCCCTATAAATCAATCGCCAAAGATTGCCCGGAGGTTTTAAGGGCTTTATTATCAACGAAATCGGCGCCTAATTTCACCATCAGACAGATTTATGAAACGTTGTGTTCGCAAGCCTGTTCTGAATGCAAACAATTTGCCTCATTTTTGGACCTCTTCACGGGCTCTAGGAATTGCTTCCCTTGTATCCTCAGCTCCCCTAACCTACGGGCCCTCCCGAAATCGACATTGGAAAAACGGCTTGGTCGTCGCATCCCATCGGAAGTTCTCGAAACTATACCGGGAGAGTACTCCCAAAGTGGAAGGACCTTCAAAAGGCGATATCGGTTGGTACGTCTCTCGCAATCCATGATTGGAGAACTGCAAGGAAACCCGAATGATTACTTCGGCCAGGACCCATATCGTTTTATGCCCATGCTGCGAGTGCCTGTACTGGGAACCACTGGTGGAGAAATTGAACGAGGGACATTTTGTCAAGCATGTCATTCCGGCCCACGGGAAGAAACAGAAGGCTATCAAGATTGGAATACTGCTTATTCGAGGTCTGGGTATTTGGAACATTTCAAAGTGTGCAAGATGTCACAAATAGCCAGAGAGGCCCTGCCACTGTACATCAATCCTCCGGAGGAAAGTCGTCAGAATGCCATATTACGGTTTCGAGGATTCATCTCTAGGTATAGATATGGACTAGTCTAGAAACAAGACGGGTGCTGAGCGCACCAAACTAAGGTACGCAACAATGCTATACTGTTCATGATTCGTGAATTCTCTAAGTGCGAATACGGGATTTATAATTGTCTTCCAAGAAAATCATCGGTATGGTAATAAAGTAGACGGATGGATTGTCTATCTAGGATCTACTATAGAGGGAGTATTGGGGGGAGTATCTCTTGTCATCTGTCTGTGACAGTATAGCGACTTTCCAATGCGTGCCATCGCCTCTTGATCAAAGGGATCTTAAAACAGAAAAAGACAGACTAGCAGCTAACATCGAGGCCAGAATCTAATTCAACGATGCATTTCATCCGTACCAGGTTTGACCATGTGTGAGGCGCACATGTGAACTGATCTCTTTTCTTGAGTTCTAGTGACTGTTTGGCATTTAACATTTGTGCCGTCTCGGTCTGCACATTGGACGAATTCGCTGTTCTTTTTGCAGCCGCATGTGTAGGTGATAAAGTACTGGGTGCACATGATGGAACCCTGCAAATAGTGTCAGTATGAGGGCAAGCCACGCGCCTATTATATTAATCATGCAGCTGCGTGCAAACTTACTTGTTGTGGCAACACTGAATCAGTGATTTAGAATCGATGGTATCGAGGTACTGTTAGGTGGATTCTTTGTTCTATCCAAAAACGAGTATTTAGTAACGTGCTTAACTACTGGGACTCGATACCTTTATTTGATTATTATATTCGATAATACCTTGGAGAGAGGAAAGATAATCTGAGAAGTATCCCGTTGAGTTCGCCGTCAACTTATTTAGTGTGAGATGAATTGAAGACTATGGTGATCCATGGAGGAATAGAACATTTCAAGCATGGGCTCCTCTGGCCCCCTCTTATATACCCAAGCCGTTGCCCTAAAATCGGAGAACTTGAGATCTATAGCATGGCAGCTGATGACACTTACCCCTCAATTGGCCAAGCAAGCCCAATCGAATCATCCTAGGATTGTATGCACGTCGATGTGCCGCCAGACTACACGGTAGACTTATGTCGGGCACTGATCAATCGGAATAGAATCCTGCGATAAACTCACTCTTGGTACGACGATAATCATTGGGGAAAGCGCAGTGAGCAAAGGGAAGGCTGGTTATCTTCTCGCAGTTCTTTTGTCCCGTTTCATCAAAAGAGTCAGCTGCATATGTGCAGGAAAATGCAACCCAAATATGTGCATACACGGGATTCGAGGCTGTATACATACAACCTCGAGCCGTCTGCATGCAATGGCGGGCCAGATCGGGAAAGCCTTCATGCATAAATTCCTATAACTAGATATAAAAAGTTCGAGGCTAGGTATACAATTTCGTGTATCCAAACAAAAATTGTCGAGGTACTTCTTCTTTCTTGTAGCCTCAATTTGATCGAGGCTACTTTTTTTGGAGTTTCTTTGCTTCATATACTGCCACTAGCAATTCCCATTCCATTACTACTACTACTACTACTACTACTACTACTATTACTACTACTGTTACTACTATTGCTGCCACTACTACTGACAACTCACCTACGAACCTATCTACTTTTTAACCTACTTCCTGTTACTCATATAAACCTATATAATACGTACCTGGTTTGGTGGTGGTGGTGGTAGACGTAAGCAGTGGTGGTCTACGAAGAAAAGGCCTGGAATATATAGGTTTGTTGTATATGTACAAATGCCTTATATGTGTTGAACTCTTCCTTCTTATACCAAGAACCTTTATCAATTATGCACGAGGGTTTTACCAGCCGTCTCGATCGGAACTTTATAATTGGTTGACCTGCCTCCCACTGCAGCGCCGAGACTCGAGGCTAGAAATATTGATACAGGAAGCGGGTTAAATAAAGACAAATAGTACACGTGGGTATCTGAGAGTAGGTGGGCGGGCCGTGGGTGTGCATTGTATTGGCGCTCAGCGGTGCGGCGGTCTAACATACATGTATATTACCAAGGTATATTGGTGGACAAAACAGCCAGCCTTGGAGCATAAATTTACACCATTACCAACCCATCAACGACACCAATTCAACTGGGCCCTTCTGATAGAAATATCTTGATATTCCAGCTCGAATTCTCCTCCCTCATCCTCATCGCAATATCAACTTGATTGAACCAATGTGAGTTTCTCAGTCCTTATAAAATATATTTGCATACGCCTAATATAATCAAGCTTCGAAATTCCAGTTGCGAATCGCTGGTCGTACGCGTATACGTATCTACGCAGCGAGACCACAAAGCACCTACCCGGCTTTTAAACTTTTTAGAACATCATTGCTGCGGCCATGTCTCAAATAGAAATTCTCAGCCAAGAAGTCGATACCGACAATGGGCAACCTAGCTATTACAGGATGCTCGATGGGGGGAAATACTTCAGATATATCACCATCGACCCAGGTACCCTCGACGAGGAGGATCTGTCCTTTCCTCCAGCGCTTCTCGAGAAACTTCCAGCATTCCCGGCAGGTGACTGGAATTCCGGCCGTATCGCTCGGGCAGAGAATGGCGTTCTGTACTTTGTTGAAACTATCAAGAAAGGGCTGCCCTCAATTGATCATATCTGGCACGAAAAATCTTTCGACTATCTCTCGCTGCAGATGAAAAAGAGGCTCGGTGCGAACGTTCATCTTGTTACCGCTCCACACGTACACCCCGAAAATCGGGATGTTATTGCCAAATTTGCCAGGTTCCCTTGGGAGGTCGAACGCTACGCTCTCGAGACCAAGAGCTATGAATGGATTAAAGGGCACGGTATCGGACCTCAGTTTCTCGGGCACTTAACGGAGGACGGCCGTGTGATAGGATTCTTGATGGAGAAACTCGAGGGTCGACACGCAACTATCGCAGATCTGCCTGCGTGCAAGGAAGTTGTTGGAAGATTGCACGCGCTTGGGATTCTACATGGGGATTTGAATAAGCATAACTTTCTCATAACGGGGAAAGATGCCCGGATTATCGATTTCGAGACGGCGAAACTATCGAGCGACCGAGACAAAATGTATCAAGAGGCCCAAACTCTCGAAAAAGAGCTACTGGATGAATCTGGCAGGGGAGGAATGTCCGTGATTTAACGCCTGGTTTTTTCTTTCAAATTCCTAACAGGTTGGCAACCTTGGGGCCTTCCTTGCATTGCATTGATGCTTCTTGATAGATTTTTCAAAGCAACAGTGTTAACTTTTTGTATCTTCTTTTATAGCTTGAGTTAACAAAACAGTTGGAAGATAAGATGGATAATTAATTGATTCACTGCCCGTCGAAATTTTCTCGGAAAATGCCCAATCGAACAAGATACCTACCTACTTTGTAGTTAACCGGCCGGCCCTCCATGGCCATGGACAAGTGCACAAAATCTAGCGGATGGGGCTCTTGATTTCCCCCACAAAAAAAAGTGTTATTTCTCTGGGCGTTTCTTGGCGGCGAGGCCCTGTTGTATTTTTATCAGCACCAGGACCGCTCTCAGCCACTACTAGCTATGACTACTTACTGGCTACTAGTTACCACTGCCAAACTGGCGACTCTCTACCAAGGAGAGCCCCCCGAAGGAGATTCGAAGGCACATATCAGTCAGCCTGATACAACTCAGTCAAGGCGCCCGGGGTTAAGTGAGACCGAAGGGAGCCTCAAGTTATCGGCCTTGGTCAGGATTCGAATATGTGTTGTAGTTATAACCAGTGGGTCATAAACTTAGTGATCTCATATTAAGCTGCATGTACAATCGCATTGTTCGGAATTCTGAGAAAGTGGAGCTTGAGGCCTGCAGCTGTAGTGTGGTTCCGAGGCGAGTCGGGGAACATCCCAAGACATGTCTGAACCCGTAAGGCTGCTGGCTGGCTGATACAATGCGGCTGTCGCGATTGGTAGAGTGACATATCGGCTATTGATTAGAAAGGGAGGCTGCAGGATCTAGGAAGTAAGTGTCAGCTCCCCCTTAGGTTTGGACTCTTTAGAGCGGCACCTTTGACCTTTGGATATATCATATATTAGGAAGGCTGGGGCAAAGACCTATCTTGCACAGGATATGAACGTGGTTTACCAGGCTAGTTCTAAACTTTGGCCTGCAGCGGGCATTGATTTATTACTCTGACTCCCCTCTAACGATCTATATAAGCATCATTATTGTGAGGCTGAACGATATATATTACGGATGAGACATTAGATTGCCGCTACTATATGCCGGATCTTGTCGAGGAGTGGAATCGGCCCCGGCGCTCGGGGCTACCATGGCCCGCGAAAATCTAAATCCTTATCTTGCCAAGGTTAATGCGAAGCTTTTGCGAGAAGCTTAGCCAATGGAAGCAGTGAATAATGAGAGACATTCTAATTCACTTTTATATTTACGTATATACCGCAGAAGAATGCGTAAATACATCATATTCGCGAGATAGAATTGACGGCGACCAGGCAGACAACGTAGGAGATCTCAAGAGGCTCTGACAAAATACTCAGAACGACTAGCTCTAGCTTAAGCTTGCGGACTTCTCCCCTCAAGGATTGTTTGTTTAATATGGTATTATGTCCTACACGGGGCTCCGGATTCCCCGCTCCTAAAATTTGAGGCTGATTTGCTTGGATCCACGTTGTGCAACGGTTGGGTGGATTTCGCGAATCACAGAACGCTAAACGGCAAAGGCTTGTCCCACCCGAGCTATTTTTCCTGCAGGGTGCTCGCTTCCCCACGCATGGCCAGCCATGATGCCGGGTTCTTCCGCCAACTTTCTGTCTTTGTGATTGTCAGATCCTGCTATCGACTCTGCTTCGTATTGGTTGAGTGAAGTGTTATGCCGCTTTGGCATGCGTTGCCAAGGTTGTTCTCAATATTCTCAATTCCTCCCGCCTCGACCGCTTTTACCCTTTTTTCAGCTAGTTTGGAGGCGTTCTGCAGGACGAGGAATCCGCAGGGGCCGTATGGTTGAGGAATATCCGATTGTTACAGAGTATTGTGAGGATTGGACACGTAACTAGGCCTAGTACGTATGGAACGCACATTGCGAGTAGTATACCAGTAGTATGCTAGTACTGTAGGAATTACGTAGATACCAGTTGGTGTTCGGGTTCATGAATCCGTGGCCCTGATACTCATGTATGATTGACAATTCTGTAGCGCAGGTGTCGCCTATCAGGATCTGATCAACTCCGAAAGGAAAGGCAGTAATTCATGCGAAGACGTGCAGTTGCATAGCTGCTACCAGGTGCAATTGCTTCTTACTTCTTGTATTCCCGAGTATAAAAAGAACAACTCCTGTCGCCTTAAATGTGAGAGAGAGATTGTTAGATCCAATATAAAATCGACCACGATATCCTGGGTATTTCATAGTATACAAGATTTCCTTCTATTATTTGTACTGTACCTTTTGCGCTCTATTGCAGTCAACTTCGGTCTCTTATATTATCCCTCTTAACTCTTAATATAATACTATTCGACCTATATACGCAGTAAATATGAAGTCTGTAGTCAAGGTTTCTGCCGCCGTTGCATTGGCCGCCTCGATAGTTTCCGCCCAGATCGAAAATTTCCCAACATGCGCCGTAGGTTTACGCTTCAATATGACCCTGGAATGGACTTTGCGAGGATATCGTTGAGTAAACGCTAACTTTATCGTTCTATATATGTTTATAGTACGAGTGTCTGAGTCAACTAAACTTGATCGCTGGCTGTGGGAACACCGATTATCCATGCTTCTGCGCTTCGAATGCTTTCCTAGCAGGATTCAACCCTTGTATTTCCTTCGCCTGCGACCCATCAGACTATCAAGCAGTCAGTGATGCTGCAGAAGGATTATGCTTGGGCGCCGGTGTCACAGTAACCGTCACCGTTGTAGCCCCAACCGCTACTCCAACCCCTCCTCGGGAACTGGCCAACTTCCCAGGCTGCGCTGTAAGTATCTCAGTATTTGATTAGAGGATACCCTTCGGATCTAACCTGACATTTATCGCAGCGCGACTGTGTTAGCCAACTAAACTCCATCGCCGGCTGCGGGGAGACGGATTTCAGATGCTTCTGCGGCTCCAATGCCTTCCTTGCAGGTTTCAACCCTTGCATTTCCCTACTCTGCGAACCAAAAGATTACGGCGCTACGAGCGACGCTGCCGAAGAACTTTGCGCGGACAATGGCGTTACCGTTACCGTTACTGCTACGTATACGCCTCCTCCACAGCCAACTACCGCACCGGCCGAGACTACCGAACCCTCTGAGACTGAGCCAGCTGAAACCACAAGTGCGGAAGAAACCGAACCGGCAGAAACTACAGGAGCCGAAGAGACTTCGGAACCAGCCGAGACCTCGAGCCCTGAAGAAACCAGCGAGCCCGCTGAGACCACGGCTCCTGAGGAAACAAGCCCCGCAGAGACAACTATGGCAACTATGCCTGTTCCTACCGAGCCAGGTGCTACCACTACCGCACCACCAGCAACCGGAAACCGCACCACCTCTGGTTCCGGGTCTACGCCAACGACTAATGCTGGGGCTAAGCACACTGCGTTTGCTGGTGTCCTCGGGGCTGCCCTTTTTATTGGCGCTGCTCTCTTGTAAGCGAAACTGGCAGCTATTGTTGCCTAAATCTATCTCCGGAATACTTTTCGAGAAACAAGTGAATGGGATTAATTTTGGGGTTCATCAACTGCGCTGAGAAAGAAATATTGGGAAAAGAGATGTATCTTAATGAAAATCACGCTGTATTTATAAAGTTATGGATCGAAATATCTAATTAGTTTATCTACAAAATAAAGCTTTGCCACATCTCTTTCCTGCGCACGAGGATGATATTCTATCTGTGTTAGCAAATCATTTTTGTCGTACATATACATAGCTAGACGAATATTTTAATATAAGTCCGGCCGATAGATCCACACGGCCGTACAGATGTATATGGAAAAGCCGAGAGTGAAGTACCCAATATATAGTATGGCAATCTGTAGTCCACAAGTTAGCTTTCAGACAGAAATTGTTCCCTTGTCATTGTAGACGATTGACTGAACCAACCTTAGAATCATCATTCCAAGGACCGTCCCAAAGCTTACTGATAATCATAACAGACAGCCCCGTAACATATGAGATTATGCTATAGCTCAACAGTTGCGTCGGTGTCTGTAAAATCCAAAGACTAGCATATCGTGCCAATTTCGTCTCTCCGACTATGGCGGGACGGTATGTCCAGTCCGGGGCGCGGAGTGGAATCGAAGATAGATATATTCCCAAGTGGAAGCTAATTACCACCGAGAACAAACTCAGTAGCAGCGCGCCGTACCAGAAGGCGAGGACAGACCAATGGGCGTCGTAAGTTTGGTTCCATTGGATAGATGCTGTGATTGCGGCCCCAACTATTGTCGCCTATATGTGTGTTAGAGAATGACTTTGGCGTTTCCTACGGGACAGTTTTGGGAAGCTTGAGATACTTACGCAGATACCCGCTTCCCCTAATTCTTTCTTCTTTGCTTTAACCCAAATGTCTATCTTAAACTGATCTTCGTTCGTGTTCTCCCATATGCCATATGCGAAACTGACGTGCAAACAACGCCAGGGGTGTGTAAGAATCCAAAGGCCCAGTTTCGCCCATTTCGATACCATATTTTCTTTCGTATTATTCTTCCAAGGCCTTTCAAGTAAAGCGGTGCCGAGATATTACTGACTTCATGTGTGCATCTACCACCCGACCAATTGAATTCCTTCGAGCCGGTTGGGCAACAATTTTTTCGTTTGCCAAAGTGTGGTAATTTGAGTTGCAGCGGGGCTGAGTTGAGCTGAGGCTTCGAATCTTGGTTACGAGACTGCTTCGAATCAATAATATAATATTCCGCGGATTCCGACTCGAAGAATTTGAAGATTTCGATTGAAGAGTAAATAACTAGCACCGGTGGGAAATTATAAACGAAGCCCGTATCAAAATATAATAATTCCTAGGCCTGAGGAGTTGGCCACGATCCCGCAGATGATTTAGTACCTATAGGACATGAATTTAAGTAAGCGATATATATAGCGTTATGGCCCGCTCCGCTCCCAACCTCACTACGCTGAGGTCCACATCTGACGCATGCCCCATGTACGCATAACGGCTCTGATTCGGTCGCTTTATCGCGCCCTCGGGTTTAGTGGAGCTATCTTAGTTAAGCTTAAGCCTTGTTACGTCTACCGTATTATAAATTATCTAGTACCCCTTTGCGGGGCTTGGAATTTTGGGATCAAAGGTGGATATATGGTCTGAGGCGATTGTTTAATAGGATTGATCAATTGGGCCTTTGCTCAAATATATTTCTTGGTTGGTATAAAGCAAATTGTTGTGCATTTCGCACGGGTGTACGAACCCGTCTTGCTGTACGTACAACAACATGAACCATATATTACCACGCGCTACGTATAATACGTGAGTGGTAAAAAGAACAGGATGGTAGGATATTTTGTCCGACCCGCCACTAAAAGAAATCGACAATTTCTAATTAACAAACTAACAAGATTTTACAATTGCGCATATCCTGGATCACCGTTTATTTGATATATACCTAGGTATATTAGTGCGAGTTATATTCTTCCCAAATATTAAAGATCTATTATCACTCAAACAATTGCACAGGTCATAATATAAATAAGCAGCTGTTGCTACATCTAATTTTCTATTCGCCAAGCCCATGAAGCACCCAAGTTAAACAATTATGGCGTCGAAAAGCGGATCACCGTCGCTGGTTCGGTCTGAATCGGTATGCCGGAGTTTCCTCCTCTTCATCCGATTGTAAATTCTCCGCTGGTATCCCCCATATTACGTCGTTCTGCCAATCGTTACCATTGTTCCCGTTACCAACCCCAATGAGATTTTCTTCTAAAACTTCCTCTTCTTTTACCACTGTCTCTTCCTCCATGTTATTCCTGTTAACGTTAGCATTGCTAGATGGATCAATGTCTGGATATGCCCATGAAAAATCGTTGTTGATAATCCTATCCACTGCTTGACTGAAGGGCCTTGGTATTCGTGATGTCCCATGTGCACCTATACCATGCGCATCCTGATTTTGATCATTGTTCGCAGCCTGGCCGCCCTGGTCGTTCCTTCTAATTGGTAGGTCGTATGGGCGATTGAAGCCCATACCGGCATAGTCTCGGTAGAAGGGTGGGCTGTTCATTCCAGTATTGACGTTTGGAGATGTGAAGTAATCGACCCCGGGACCCCTGGGCCCCGGCCCTAAGCTGCCATATTCCCATCTTCTTGAGCCCGGGTTCCCACCAAACATCCGCTGAGATTGTTGGTTGTTTGGGTTTGCACCCCCACTAGGATTTTGAGGTCGCTGGTTATTCGGGTTCACATTGGTGCCACCTATATTCTGAGGGCGAGGACCATTCTGACCGATATTTCCACCAACATTTGGCAAAGCCCAATTAAAATTGTTCTGACCCATGTTCCCACTGAAGCCTGATAGGAAGGAAGGATCATTCGGGTTCAGATTTCCACTAGTGTTGGGTGGGCGAGGGTTATAACTCTTTTGGCCCACGTTTCCGCCAAAACTGGGCTGGGATTGTGGGTTACTAGGGCCAGTGTTCCCATTGGGATTGATATTTGGGGGACGAGAATTATTCTGGCCCGTACTGCCACCAATGTTTGGCTGAGATTGTGGATTGTACCGACTTGGGCCAGCGTTTCCACTCGGATTTTGTGGGCGGGGGTTATTCTGATTGACATTTCCACCAGAGCCAGCATTTTGTTGCGGTACTGGGTTGTTTGAGCCCGAATCCCCCTCAGGATTTTCCTGGGGTGGCGGCGGATTATTCCGGAGGTAGTTAGCCCGCACTCTATTCAGAAAGTTAATAAAATCTTCGATGGCCTTGCTGTTATCTGTCTCCTCCTCTCTTTGACGCCTTTCCTGGGTTTGTCGCCGTACCTCCCTTTCTTCTTCACGTCTTTTTGTGGCTTCTTCCTCCTGGCGTCTTATTTCTTCCTCTCGAAGCTTTCTTTCCGCTTCAGTCTCCCGCTGACGTTCGAGTTCTATCTGCGGCTGTTGTCCTGAGACCCCCCTGCCAGCTTGTTTATATAGTCGGTACCTTTCTACTGGCGTTAGTTCATTCCAATTTGGTGTATTTGACGCAAGTTCCGTAATTGTTTGGCCTGATTGCCGATTCTTAATTTCTGTTTGAAGTTCGTTGTACCTGAGACGTCTCTCATCTTGGGACAGCTGCGCCCAGTTAGGATATCTTTCAAGCAACGTGGATAGTAGGTCTTGGGCCGTAGCACGGGATCTAGCCTGCTCGGTATCAGACATTGAAGGCGCTGTATCTTGCGGCAGGGACTCGAGCTCCATAGATGCAGCGTTCTGTAAAGCTGAGGCCTGTGTCGACCCGGGGCCATTGGGAGCTTGGAACTGATCTTGCAACGACCTATATGCTGCTTGTTGGAGAGCGAGTTCCTCTCGTGCCGCGGTATTTGCATCTGGCTTTGCTTGGGGCCTCTCTTCTTCCATTGCCCGTCCTCTAGGGAACGCATCAATTTCAGCTCTACCCTCTTCCAAGAATTCGTCTTCATCCTCATCATCGGCGCCAGTCAATAAATTCTGGTACCGCTGGGGAGGGGTGACATATGGCCCGAGACCTTGTCTGGAGGCCACTAGCCCTAGAGATACCTGTACCCCACGGTCCGTTTTCTCGTTTGCCGATATGTTAATATCTTCTCCAATCTCAAGCACGACTCTATCAGGGCTTAAGAACGGTAGATTACCACTCCCGTCCCATCTATGATCAGTATCGTCGACTTTCGATCTATCGTTGTTTGGGCCAATATTTATGACCCTGACAGCATCGTGGAAAACGTGGAACTCGGCTTCATATACAGCGCTTGCCGCGCCTCGGGATGGCGACATACAGACTGCGGCAGCGCCCTGGGGGATTTGTCTATCGCCACGAAACCAAACGCTTCCGAAAGGGATATCACCGTAAAACCCGACAGAAAGATCGTTTATATCGAGGTCTGAGGCGACATTTAAGAGTTTGGGGAAGTATATCGTTTGCCTCGTATATGGCACTGGGTAGAAATGCACGATGATGACCGGTAAACCGTCACACTTCTTATTCTTCCAGAAGCCCATCCATCCGAGCAGGTCCCGCCATTCTTTCGGATGCTCTGGCGCCTCTCTGAATCCCTCATCTAGAGGTCCAAAATTGGTTATTGTGAATCCATCGACTGAGTGGCCATCTATCGATCCGGCCGCGGAACATTTCTTTACGCCTTTGGTTGCCTTATTGTTATACCACTCTCGCTCAAGCATAGCAACTTCGTCTGGCGTATTTCGCTCGAGACGGAATCCCCACCCGTTTACAACGGTGGCCTGGTATAGAGCTAATGCGGCCGGGAAGAAGGTTGATAGATGCATTTTTGCCGGCCGAGCTAGCTTTAACGCTATAGCTACCGATCAATGCTATAGTATGATCCCTGAGATTCTGAATGGTTATTGGACTATCTCGAAAACATGCTGAATGGTACCAAGGCATGCATGCTCCACGCGAAACCTCGTTTATAACCTCGTGGATTGGGGAGCAAACTAACGTGCTCGAGCCCTTTTGCGAGGGTACTCTGCAACGAAGATATCATTTCCGCGTTGCGTGGTATTTTGGACCTGCCCTGTTGGGCAACGACGCTCCAAAGAGCTATTTTTGGTGGAACCCCCTGACAACGTCTCAACAACACCAACCCGGCCTCCAAACGTCGAAAGTCTGCCTTATACGAGCCCGCTTCCGTCATTTCATTCCCGGCCCACCAGAACCCTCGGGACTCCGGCCTTTCTTCGTCACAATGAGCAGGAGTGTCAGCAGTTGCGCCCTCTCCTCCTCCTCCTTCGAAGCCATCGCCTTTCTAAACCGCAGCCCAATCCCAGGTTTTCTATCAAGTCGGTTCGCTGGTTGAGCTTGACTGTACTTAGTACGCCCGCCATACGTATACCCTCTCAGGTTAGCCTGCATCCTCGGCTCCAACCTGCCGGCTGGGGCGCATATCAAGGGGCCAATCTCCACTCTGCGGGAGCTTGCAGATTCATCACAGACCATGGCATTCAAGATCTCTTGTCCTCGGCTGACACCGCTTCAGTCGCGTGTCGCCGTTTCTTCGTTTGCGACAGTGCTCATGATCACATTGCTTGTCTTGTGGACACTACCGCCGTCAGCATATTCGCAGTCGATACCCGATCTTGGCAGTGGCCACCGAGTACACCATCATCACCCGTCTTCCGAAGCTTCGGGAAATGACAGATCACCAGTTCTCGAGGGCATTAGTACTTTTTACAATCCGCTCATACAATCGACCGAAGAGTCACAATCGTGGGCGGATACAACCTCTCCTGCAGGTGCCAAACTTCACGATTTGTTCTCGGGACTCCTTCAGGAACGCCAGGGGGGGACATTCTTAAACTCGCTCGTTAAGGATCAATATCGGAACTTCAACATCAAACCTGGTGAAATACAGCTATGGGGACTGGACACCGAGCAATTATTTGCCGATGCAGGCCGGAGTGGCTCTTCCAACGTTTTTGTCGACATTGAGAAGAACAGCCGTATCCGGACAGTTTACTTTGGGTTTAATACTTGCTGGGGCCCCTCGGCACCGAACAATACGAAGCTTGTCCCACCGAATCTCACCTTATACACATCCAACTCAACTTCTAATAAGTCTCCCGGTCCATCCGCAAACCCTCGTCAGCAGGTTGTCATCCCGGTGATTGAAGGGTTTGCCAATGTCACCGTCAACGCTAGTTCAACGGTTTACCTTGCAGTCGTTGCTCCAAACATTACGTCAGAAGCGGGGAACTTTACTGGCTTTTACAATTACGAAATAATTGCCTCGACAAAAAAAGCGTATTATGGCTGGTATAAATATCAAAATCTGTACCTTATCGATAGCGATTCTTCAAACGCTCTTTTGATCTCAGGCAACGAGACGGCATATGACAAATCTACTAATGTGTCGGCTATCAGGCCACCCTACACGTTCTTTGCCCACCCAGCCAACGATACAGCTGTAAATGGCCTCAAGCGAAGCTGGTGTGGGCTGAAGGCCCGCGCCAGCCTTAGTGCATCTAGCGGTGATATCTCGATGACGAGGCGTGGTCTGGGAAACAAAGTCAAGGAGCAGATATACTTGAAAGGGTTAAAACCAAACATGACATATAATATATGGTTGGCGAAGCAGAATAATGAGACGGAGGGAGGCTTCATTTATTCTGCTGTCAACCTTACAACTAAGTCAGGTAAGATTACCTTTTTTCAAACGCCACTCTATATACAACTTTTCCTAACAACGTTCGCTATTAGATGGGAATTGTCGAGTCATCTATGATCTCCAATTCTGCTCCGAGGTGGCATACGCCGTCCCCACTAACGATACAATATTCCAAAACATGCCCCATCTAGCCAAGTTTTACGATACCTACGCATCTTCCTGGTACGCCAATTTCTCATACTCCCTACAACAGGTCCAATGCAACACGACATCGGATAGGGAATATTCCCACCTCAGAAGCTGCGACGATTGCGACAAAGCTTACAAAACCTGGCTATGCGCGACTACGATCCCCCGCTGTGCGGACTACAGTAGCAATGCGACATTCCTTGCGGAACGAAGCCGTGGCGATGGGCAAGATAATGGTCCTACTAAGATCTTTTTGGAAGATGGGCGTATCGTAGATATCGAACTTGGGAACGTAACTAATGATGACGGATCGACGGCGCCTCCGGTGTTTAAAGCCGCGAGCAGAAATATTCTGATCGATGAAGTTGTTAGCCCTGGACCGTATAAGGAGATTAAACCGTGTATGGATTTGTGCTGGAGTTTGATACAAAGTTGCCCTGCGAGTTTGGGATTTAGTTGTCCTGGCGGCAGCCGTGGGGAGAATAGTTATGGGTGGAGAAGCGATGATGGTGATATTACGTGTAGCTACCTTGGGGCGGCATATTTCTTGAGCGCGGCAACGAGGGGTATGGGACTTGTCTGGGGAGGGTGGGCTTTCCTAGTCGGAGTGGTGGCGGTAGCGATGGGGATCGTGTGAAAATAGTGGGCTTAGAAAGGGAAGGAAGTTGCATTCGTTATATTTTTGATACCTCATGAATCGGTTATTAGCGTTCATTACTCTTGTACGATAATTGTTATAGAATAGTCCAATTCGTAGCACGCGCAGTGGGTTTCTTCTGCAGTTTGTTTATATATTTTCATCCACAGGAAGCTGTTTTGGGAATGCATGTATGCAATCAGCGATACCGCCGCGGCGCGGCAGTGTTCGTGGTATTTTTCTTTATATGTATCTGTTACTTGCTCCTACAACAAGTATTATTTGGTCGGAATACAGATCATAACCTTCCATCCCCTCTTCCTTCTTTTCCCCCCTCCCCTGCCCCAACAGTTAACATCTACTCGCTAAATGTATAAACCAATTCCCAATTAATCAAAACTTTTATCTTACTCCAGCCTATCATCTTGCAAGCCGGTTTTCATCCCATAATGTCTTCCGGCGTAATATCCTCGTTCTCGAGTGATATTTGCTCACAGGATTCGGAAGACTGTTAAGTACGAGTGCTAACGTCAGCATTTTTCCAATAAGGGAGGACATTGGAACTAATTCATACACTAAATTTCTCCGGATCGAACATAGAACTTGAGCAGCAGGCCGGAACCCCCCTCTCGCAAACCCCGACAAAGCGGAACGGCCGCACTACAACAATATATTATTAGTTAACTTTCTTCTCCTTGCAACTACACTTATAACTTATAAAGCGATCGATGTCGTTTTAAAGGAGGACATTGCACTTACGCCCCGGCTCTGTTAATGGAAAACAACCGCCTTCGGTAGGTTTCTCGAGGGCATCCGCATCGCAGCAGGAGACGGAAAGGCCAAAGTCGCAGTGACTGGACATCTCGCCCACGGTGACGGTTTCTGGCATTTCTGGGAGGATGCCGTTGTCGCCGGTTGTAATGCTCGCATTGGTCCTGGCGATAATTGTGAAGAACGTAACGATAACAATGACTGGGAAGTACATTTTTTATGTATCGTACAGAAGCCGTCGGTTATAAATTTAGAGTAGAGGAAATGTGGTTAATGGGCGCGGAATATAGCGTGTAGAGCTGAGGGGAGTACTATCTTCTGTGCTGTTGAGATATGCCGTTGACAAAGATCTTTGGTCAACTTTATATACCCCATATACCTGCTGCTCATTTTTTACCCCACAATGATGCGGCAATGTGGCGAGGAATGAAGGGAACGTAGGGTTTAATCCGACGATCCGATTGGGGGTGTGGAAATTCAAAAAATGAGCGGTTGCGTCATTCGGGTGCGGTAGCGAACATACCAACGGGCCTTTGATATGTGAGCAACGTTCGGACACCGCTTTCCGTAAGTTAATCCATCCCCAAGTTTTTGTATGCCAATTAAACGCAACTATGAAGCACGTGGTTTAATATTGTCAGTTGCCGTGTAGATACTTTAGGTAATAATTAACGGATATGTGCAAGTCAATATAGGAATGCCGGTTGGTTGGGATTCCTATGATTATATCAAGACTAGAGCAGGAGAGCATCTAGTGAATACTTAGCTAGGTATCCCACAAGCCCTTCTCTCAGCTTTTAGGGCCAGCATCAAGACAACTGCTGCAGTGCAATATGCAGTGTCATCCGTTTATAAGTGACATAAACGCCGAGCCTTACAACAATAAAAAGGTGTTCTAGTTCAACGGGTAGAACGGGGTACTGCTTCCGGGGGCCTCCAAGATTCCACTGCCCCCGGGAGAATTCGCCATTAAAGAGTCCCAGATGTCGGTTCGAGTCCGACGTTCACCATGTTATTATTTTTTTCTCCATTCACAAAGTCTTAGCATTTTTTTTGAACAGTACCTAAGATATCTAGATGTGAATATTCTTTTTACTCTGGATATCTTCGGGGTGGCCGCGCAGGGGGTAATCTTGATATTAGAATAGGCACTCTAGTTCAACCGGCAGAACATGAATCGTACCAAGGATGTGAAGTGGGACAGTGCTATGCCGAACTTCTCTTCTATAGTGTTACTGTAAAGCACACGGTAATAGAATTCAAGATGTTGGTCCGAATTAATCCATCACCCGCCAAATAGTAATTCTTTTGGTATCTTTGAGGACGAGCCCTCCAGCTACTGGAACGCTTCGGGCGTCTTTTTTGTTTCGTGGACATGCATATGGTACGACGCTTCAGAGTCAGGCATAAAAAGAGGTGTTCTAGTTCAACTGGTAGAATATAGTTCATGACTCTGTCTACCTGCCTAAGGGTATAATCATTGATCGATATACTCGAAGGACTCCTTGGTAGGCGGGCATGGCTAAGATGTTGGTTCGAATCCATCACTCACCAAACATTCTTTTGCTATCTTTTTAGGATCTTATAGTTTCTACAAAATTTCGGCGACATTTTTTTTTTGTCCACGGACGTTAAAATAATACTATTTGATATGTTCCACTGTTTTAGTCTTTGGCCAGCTATGGTTTACGAGACAGCTGGGAGAACATAGTTCAGCCCTACGTGGTGGCAAACTCCAGGAACAGTGGCAGGGCCCAATTGTAGCAGCAGGATTAAAGGTGGTAGTAGCAGTAGTTTGAATTCACCCCTCGCTGTGTACCCCTCGTGTCCAGACACAGTAGCATCTGGTTTACGAGATAACTCGTGTCTTTGAGTATCAGATGAATTACGGGGCATTGACGTTCAGTCTCGAGACCGACTGACGTTGAACATTTGGGGCGTTGATAATTATATAAGCAAACCTATTTCGCGAACGTATCAGGCCTGGGCCAATAGACGAGAAGAGCACCGCTAAGACGGTTAATTGATCGGAACATATCTCGCAAAAGCGTTAGGACAGTACTGAACGCTGGATCGGATATATTGATAGGAAGGCATCCTGGCAGTCTGGGTGCGAGACAAATAGGAAGGTAGTTCATATAGAATTTAGTTAAATTTTTAAATGAAGTCTAGTGTCGCATGACATTGAAACCATGATGCCTCACGAATATTAGCCTCGTATATGCTGCTAATATAATCTTTCTACATGCATGTGCCTGGCTGAATTAGTCCTTAGAATGAGTCTATCCCCACAATGTCCAAGCCGTGCGACATGTCTTAGTTTTGAACAGTTTAAAGACTTGCGGAATGTAATGAAGGCTTAGTGGCATGACCGCTAGCGCTCTACCGCGGCTAATCAGATACTTGTCTCGGATGGCAGGAGGTAGAGGGGCAATTAGCATATTGTTCGGATAATGCGGGGTGTGGCAAATGCGGGACATCGAAGCTTTAAATTTGAATCATTTATCAATTGCAAAGGGACGGAACGTGCTCGCGTGGCATAGACTGCTTGTGCAATGTATAAATGTGCGCACGTGTCGGCGGGGTGGCCTGATGCAGGGGCCATATTCTTGTCCCACTACGTACTCTGGCTCTGTGGGGAAATTTTGATTTAATATGGCATTGGTCTTATTTATGTTTTTTATTCCTTTTTCTTATCAATGAGCAGGTGCTAAAGAATCTTATATCGGGATAGGATTTCTGGGCTCATCTGGCATCTGAGCCGAATGAATCGGCTAAGTTTGGTTGAGCACGAAGGAAACATGGAGAGTCGCAAAGCTTTAAAGCCGACGGCTATAGAAAATCACCAAGCGATGTAATATCCTGAGCCTCAATATCACAACTCCTATACGCTATCCTAGGCTTGGAAAATACGCTATTGTCATGGTTATACGTTAGCCATACATCGGATAGAGCCCCGGATATCGGTTCCGATGATATTCGTGAATGATAAAGATGTGTTGAAGGCGTTGTATGATTTGCATCGGGAATAGCGCCATGCACGCTGTCGGAATCCAAGAAGTCTTCACGATATCCGATATATATCTTTGACCAAGGCTTCATCAGATAAATTATATCTGAAGCACATGGGAAAACCCCATCGACGAAATCCCGGTGGTATACTGACGTCTTCCCCCCACATCCTCCGTCCGTCCCTTTTTTTCCCCGTCCAGAAATCCCCTCAGCCGAGGAAGTTGGAGCGTTTACCGTACGTCTTCCCATTACATACAAACCCACACCCCACCGCGAGCCCAGCCAATCCCGTTCCACCGAAACGGAAGATGGACAAACTGGACTAGTCAGACGAGACAGGACGAGACATGGGGTATGGGGACCGGGGCCCAGAAAAGGGCGGACGCATTCCATCGGCCTAAAATTCACATGCGAAATACCGTCATTTCGACCCACACAGCCTCTGTTTGTCTCCCCCGGCCGCTTACCCCCCTGTCCTGTGTTTTCCAGTGCCCCAGAATATATGGAACTAGAATGTCAACCGAGAACCTCGTACCGCCTGTTTGGAAGTTCGGCGCATGCGCATCGAGACTAGGCTGGACAGTTCCGAAACGGATAGTTACCGGGCGAGTTGAATAAAAGAAGAGCATCCTGTCCTTTCCCCTTCGAATCTCGCCGTCTTGATCTTGTTCTTGTTCTCCGTAGCTTGGATAGCAGAGCACATACTTCGACTCGAGTTGGGTGTGTGTAACGTAGCACCTGTCGCGCGACTGGATTCGATCTCTGAACGTCATCTCCAACACGCTCTCTCCAACTTCTTCCGGTTACAACCTTCCCGTGTAACTATCGTCTCAAGACCTCAAAGATGGCGGGCACCAAATCCACGTTAGTCTCTAACACCCCCCATGATACTTCTACAAGTCTTCATGAATGGAGAGATCGAGAGAGCTAATTATGAGCGAACAGTCCCTCGGACTCAATCACTGTCCGCGACAACCGTACCGGCAAAACTATTGATATCCCCATTACCCATAACAGCATCCCCGCCACCGCCTTCAAAGCTCTCAAAGCCGAGCAGGACTCCTCCAACCCTGCTCACCGTGACGAAGATGACTTCGCTTCGGGACTTAGGATATACGATCCCGCGTTCATGAATACCGCTGCTTTGAGCAGTAGGATTACTTATATCGACGGAGAAAAGGGAACTTTGATGCACAGGGGGTATCCTATTGGTATTTCCCCCCACCATATATCAAATAACCTTAGAGTATGGTACAGAAAACTAATTGGTGAATGGAAAAGAACAACTTGCCGAAAAGTCCGACTTTCTGGAGGTAGCATACCTTCTCATTTATGGCGAGCTCCCAAGCAAGCCACAGTCCGAACGCTGGTCATGGGAAATCATGCACCACACTTTCCTTTCCGACGATCTATCCCGCATGATGCAATCCCACCGTTACGACGCCCATCCCATGGCTATCTTCGCATCCACTTTCAGCGCCATGTCCGCCTTCTCCCCGGAAGCCAATCCGGCGTTGCAGGGGCAGAACCTTTATATAAATGATAAAGCGGCGATGAATAAGCAGATTGTCAGAATCTTGGGAAAGGCTACTACGGTGGCAGCGAATGCTATGCGTATTAGAATCAATCGACCGTTTGGTTAGTATCCTACTGATCCTGATGATCGATACTTTAACGGAGGGATAGCCTAATTGGTTTTGAAAATAGTGCTGCCACGGTCCGATTTATCTTACACTGAAAACATGCTTTTCATGATGGACCACATGAACGAGCCCAGCTCCTACCGCCCGGACCCTAGACTAGCCAAAGCGCTAGATGTTCTCTTCGTTCTACATGCTGACGTATGCCCCCATCACCACCTACCTACTAAAAGAGAAAAGGGAGAAGAAGAGGAAGCTAATATAAGTGACAGCACGAAATGAACTGCTCGACTGCAGCAATGACCCACGTCGGTTCCTCCCTCGTAGACCCCTACAGCGCCATTGCCGCCGCCGCCTGCGCACTCTACGGCCCCCTCCACGGTGGTGCAAACGAAGCCGTGATCCGCATGCTCCAGGGTATCGGTACGGTCGATAAGGTCCCCGCCTTCATCGAGGGCGTCAAAAACCGAAAACAATTGTTGTTCGGATTCGGCCACAGGATTTACAAAAATACCGACCCCAGGAGCAAGATTATTAGACAGGTGGCGGATGAGGTGTTTGAAATCATTGGTTCGAAGGAGCCATTGATTGAGGTTGCTATTGCGCTGAGAGACGCGGCGTTGAGTGATCCTTGGTATTTCCTCCCCGCTCTATGCTATCTTACGTACTACCATGGGGAAACGTGAGCTAACTGAGATTGACGAAAATAGGTTCCAAGAAAAGAAACTCTACCCCAACGTCGATTACTGGTCCGGCCTGGTATACAAAGCTCTAGGCTTCCCATTGGACTTCTTCCCCGTCCTCTTTGCCGTCCCACGAGTGGCGGGATGGATCGCACACTGGAAACAACAGATTGACTCTGGAACAAACAAGATCGCGAGGCCGAGACAGCTATACGTCGGCGAGAAGAGGAGAGATTATGTGCCCTTGGACCAGAGGGTGGACACGGGCGAGCCGAAGGATAGCAGAGTTGGGTTGAAGGAATTGCCGCATTATATGAGCAAGAGGAAGTTGTTGCCGTCGAAGTTGTGATCATTGATTCATCATACCTACGCTGCTATTATAATGGTAGCAATTAGGTGGCGGTAAAGTGAAGGGGAGGTAAAACAGTCCTTTCTTTAGCAGCGCAGCATTCGTTTGTGGAGTTTTTCGTTTTTACAGTACATAATAGCTTGTTTAATGAATACCATTCGGCGTCTCTCTTCTCAAATTCTTATAATTAGAGTATGTAGACATCAAGTGGAGATTAATATATAAAAGAGCGCTAGATAGCTAGCTATAAAATGGAGAAAGATTACAACTTGCCCCCCTCAAAGGTCCCATGCCTCCCAACCCCACTGCTAAATCTCTTAGCTCCGGTAACACTTTCTTCACTGATAACTTTCTTGCCATTCTCAAACTCAAACTTCATGGCCTCATTGAAGCTCACCGCGTTATAAGCAGCGTTATACGCGCTCCTCCGATCGGTATTCATACACTCCTGCGGGAACACCAACAGCTGATTTGCTATTTTCTCTGCCTCTTCCAACGCTTTACCCTTAGGTACAACCCGGTTGGCGAGACCAATTGATAGCGCTTCTTCAGCGTTTACGGGACGGCCGGTGAGGATCATATCCATCGCTCGACCGAGGCCGATGATAGCTTGTAATCGAACTGTTCCGCCGTCAATCAGTGGTACCCCGAACCTTCTGCAGAAAACACCAAATATTGCGTCTTCCTCCGCGATTCTCATGTCTGCTATCAACGATAGCTCCAATCCGCCTGCGACTGCGTACCCAGATACCGCGGCTATGACGGGTTTTTTGATAGATAATCGCGTAGGTCCCATAGGACCCAATTGACGTTCTTCGTCATCGTTCCATATTTCACCGCAAGAGAGGGATGATGCGGTGGAGGTGCTGTTTGCGAGAGAGTGGAGGTCGAAGCCTGCGCAGAAGGTTCCGTTTGAACCGTTTAGGATTAGGACCTTTTGGGAGGGGTCATCTTCGAAGGCTGTTATTGCTGCGTATATGAGCTTTGCGGTGGCGGGGTCGACGGCGTTGCGGACTTGAGGGCGGTTTAGGGTTATTGTGGTTATTCCGGTGGGGGTGGTAGTTACTTGGATGGCTTGGGAGGGGGTCGACATTTTTATATTCCCCTATATACTTGAATTCAATTTAGTGGTTATGATTTATTATAATTTGATTAATTAAGTGTCTAGATATTGGGTTTATCTTATAGGGGGTATGGGGATGGTCTGAGTTTTACTATAGAGCTTGCTTACGTAGCCTTGTAGATTAAATTGAAAATAGATTGATACCTAAATAGCGTCTGGCACCGCGAGACCACCTAAATACGAGTAGGAGGTTTGTGATATAAACTACAATTAATCCTAGATTAGAGAAAGGTTCGAATCAGGAAGGCGCGGATTTATATATATCCGATTGTTGGAGCTTCCTCTGCCGCCTATCACCGATGTCAACTATGAACCGCGGCCCAGCCGTGTCGTCGATAGTTTAACTATAGCCAAATATAAATATATCTCCACTTAGTTGCATACCCTTTCACCCGACGTATTTTCTATTAAATAATGTTAATTGTTTGAGTATCGTCTATACTCTAATCGTCTAGAAGCTGTAGACGTGTAGTAGGACGGTATGATCGGGGTTACCCCACATTTCTTGTGGTATATTAGTCAGTATGGATATACGGCATTTGGTCTACCCCCATAATACAAGCCGTCGGCGGACTTCCCCAGCTTTTTTGCGACCAGAAAGAAAAACACTAGGCCAGGTTTGGAGGGAAGAAGGGTAGGGAGTTTGAAGGGAAGCTTGAGCCGGCGGCGTCGGTCTGCGTCGGTCTGGTCCTGTCATGTGCTCGACATTCTGTCAACGGTAGCCGAGGAACCGAAAATTTTGTTGGGCGAACAGAAAAAAAGGGATTCTGGAAGATTTCTGTTGCATTAATTTGCATTGGATGATAATAGTTGGAGCTGCAGGCAACTAATCAAGTATGCATGACTTCACAGGTTAGCTAGTACTAATTCCCACTCGCGGGAGTACATGTGCAACATATACACTCCAGTCGTGGAAGCAATGTATCAAAAGGTATCTGTAGAGTCGAAGAGGAAAGAAAGGTCACACGGACCAATCAACCAGCAGGGTTTTGTCAGAGAAAGCTTTTGTGCCGATTCGCTTCTGGCGCACAACCTTATAAAAAATTTATTTTTTCGGGTCAGAGGGAAGAGGATTTCCTCGGAGGCAGAGGATGCGAAAGCATTCATCAATGGAGACAGAACCCGATGGATCCGTAGACCATATATGCATACGTACCTCATACAGTTTATCATATACCTGTATTTGAGTATATATAAGTATATATAGACTGATCGTGAGAAATGGGAGCAACAGACTGACGTCGAAGCCGTTCCGTTCCACGGCTTCGTATTAAATTTCAGGTGGTTGAAATCCAAGCTAGCTAATTGAGCACGTTTCCGTTGGAATTAACCTTCCCTTGTCTTCCCGAGTCGTTACTGCCTGCGCACATGCATGTTGGTGAGGTCAGAACAGGGAAATACCTCAGAGCTCGTTTTTTTCTGCCTTCCTTCCTCGGCGGATTGGAATTGCGGAGACTGTGATTGGGAGTTTGTGCTGTTTGTGACTTCGGACCGAAGTATCTTTTATAGTAACAGCCAGCATCTCCGCAATTTGGCACTCGTGCAGGGACGGTATAATGTAGGTACCGTCTACCTGCATGTCTCCATAATGCCATAGAATTATATCCACCCTGTCGAATGCTGTCGTATGGCAGCTGGCAATTGAGGTCCGCAATACGATATCCTTCGTATATAATATATCTGATCATGAACATTGCGAAGCTCAATGTGTCCAATCTGACGGTGATACCGCATAATGGTAATGCATATAAACCCATGCAATGTCATGTAAATGTAATCGACCAGGGTCCCTTCTCATCAATTCTTTGGAAATCGTACGATGTTTCTGCTCAAACTCGGCTTCCTTTTCCTGAATCGTTAGCTTCCCGCCACCATCAACGAGACTCCGCATTATATTAAAACCACCTCACCTCTGCTCCCTCTTTTCCTCCTTCTTCCTCCTCTCCTTCTTGCATTCTTCATAAACATCATCATCTTCTTTTCCTGTTGTCCGAACGGAGACGTGCCCAATTGCTCTGGTTTCAGGTCGTTCTGTTCCGTCTGTTCTGTTCTGTTCTGTTTGAGAGTCCTTGCTTGGTACTCGGGGCAGTGGCAACTGGTTAACAAACACCTTCCTTTCTGAACCCGTCCCCCCAAAAATCTTCATCCTGACCTTCAACATCAACCTCGAACTTCCAAACCTCAATTCAGCATCTCCATTTCGACCGGAAATTTAATTTTAAAAAATACAAAAAAAAATTGAATCTAAAAAGAAGACAAAGACAATATAAAAAATTCCAAAATGGAGACTCTCCTCCGTCAATCCCGTTCCGTCTGCCCGTTCCTGAAGAAGACCTCCCCGTCTGCTCTCCGCGCCTTGAGCACCTCGACCTCCCTCGTCAAACCCGGCATCGCAGGCGGCAAAATGTCCAACCTCCAAATCCTCGCCCGGAGATGTCCGATCATGGGAAAGGCATTGGCCGTCCAATCCGCCCGTAACAATCTGTCCTCCGTCACCTCTCGAGTCGGCGCTGGCATCAATTGTGCTACTCAAAGACGGGGTTATATTGTCCCCACCAAGGCCGCCAACCTTCAATCCACCCGGAAGACTGAGGCTATGGCCAGCAGCTTGGAGGATGTTCACATCAAAGCTGGGGTTTTCGATACCTCCAAGGGTATTTGTCCACATGGCACTGCTGCCATGAAGGCTGCCAAACATGCTGCCGATTTGACTGCTGCTGCAGATCATAAGTTCACTGTCTTCCAGAACAAGACGACCGGAAAGAAGGCAACTTTCGACTACGAGGGTTTCTATTACAATGAGCTCGACAAGAAGCACAAGGACAAATCTTATAGATATTTCAATAATATCAATCGTCTCGCTCAGGAGTTTCCAAAGGCTCACATGGCGACCAAGGAGGATAAAGTCACCGTCTGGTGCAGCAATGATTACGTATGTCATCCACATTCCCTTATGGACTATTAATTGATATATACTAATTGATATGTGAAAAGTTGGGCATGGGCCGAAACAAGCACGTCCTCCAAACCATGCACAAGACCCTCGACACCTACGGCGCCGGCGCCGGTGGCACCCGTAACATCTCCGGCCACAACCAGCACGCCGTCGGGCTCGAACAAACCCTAGCGAAGCTTCACTCCAAGCAAGCCGCCCTCGTCTTCTCCTCCTGCTACGTCGCCAACGATGCTACCCTCGCCACACTGGGCTCCAAGCTCCCTAATTGCGTCATCCTCTCCGATTCCATGAACCACGCCTCCATGATTCAAGGAATCAGACACTCCGGTGCTAAAAAGATGGTCTTCAAACACAACGATCTCGCGGATCTAGAGGCGAAACTTGCGTCTTTACCTGCTGACGTACCCAAAATAATTGCCTTCGAATCCGTCTACAGTATGTGTGGTTCCGTGGGACCTATCGAAGAAATCTGCGACTTGGCAGATAAATACGGCGCTATCACATTCCTCGACGAAGTCCATGCTGTGGGAATGTACGGTCCGTCCGGTGCGGGTGTAGCTGAACATCTCGACTTCGAAGCCCATGCCGCCGGTAGACCGAGGGGCACAGTTCTGGACCGAGTGGATATCATCACCGGTACTTTAGGAAAGGCTTATGGCTGCGTGGGTGGTTACATCGCTGGTTCATCCCTTCTGGTCGATGCGATCAGATCTCTAGCACCAGGCTTCATCTTCACCACATCACTCCCACCCGCCGTTATGGCAGGCGCTAAAACCGCAATCGAATACCAAATGAAGTACGCTGGCGACAGGCGTCTGCAGCAACTTCATACCAAACAGGTGAAATCCGAATTGGAAGGAAGAGATATCCCTGTCATCCCTAACCCAAGCCACATCGTCCCATTACTCGTCGGAAACGCCGAGTTGGCGAAGAAGGCTTCGGATAGATTGTTGGATGTTCATGGGATTTATGTGCAGGCTATAAACTACCCTACCGTTCCTGTTGGTCAGGAGAGGTTGAGAATCACACCCACGCCCGGCCACGGCGCCGATCTTCAAGCACACCTCATCGAAGCGCTCGAGGAGGTCTGGACTACGCTTGAGATCCCAAGGACTTCGGACTGGGCTGCCAAGGGTGGCCATGTGGGTGTTGGTGTCAAAGAGGCGGAAGTTGTAGAGAATATTTGGACCGAGGAACAACTCGGTGGGTTTGTCAAGGAGGATGTGGTGGAAATCAACAGGCGGGAGAGGGAGGTTGTGGATTTGATCATGGATCGTAGCGCTGTCGCCGCGACCGAGGCAAAGGTCGATAGGGAGGTGGTTATGGCTGCTACTGCCGCTGCTAAACCTGTGGAGGTCGCCGCTTGAATTACATATTCGAGTAGGCGAATGGCCTCTTTTTGTGTTTTTTGATAGCGGAGTAGGATTTCTTTTGTTCAGCCAGCCTTTTACCATTATCCTTATCTTTCTGCACATGTTATGTATCCTTTACCCACAACTACCTATATTCCTCAAAGATCTACTTATATCAAGATCTTTACTATCGGAATCCCCTGTTTTTCTCTTTAATTGGCGACCGCGCAGATATTTCATGCGACCGGCACACTTTCAATTCTTAGTCACTCGTTTTTTTTCTTAGTAGATTTTTTCTTTTCGTCTGGGCTTCTTTGGCGGTGGATACTATGTGGAGGTGTTCCACGAAAGTGGGACTCTTAACTTTTGTAGGATTTCCCCCTAAAGGACCGCTTAGCTTGGAATAGCCATGGTTGAGCGGTTGGATTTGGCCTTGCTATATTTTTTTTTTATAGCGAAGGCTGCCTGATGGATTGATCTATTTAAGAACTATATTTTACATCTATAACACCTGCTTGCGATAATTTGCTTATGTGATAGGGCGCTTCGTATTTGATTCCATCCTACTCCGTAGACTGTCCACCTTACTACTAGCAGGCCCTCCGCGCCAACGCTAGAGCAGGGCATATACGAGCCCGCGGAAGGGTTAGACAAGCAGAACGTAGGGGACAAAGGTGAAGTCAAAATTAGCACTTCAATGCAACATCTTTGGATCTGTCATGTAGGCGGTCGAGGGTGGACCTCTCACGATGCATATCTTTTTTTCTCGCCGTCTTAGGAACTTCTACGAGCAGTTTTCTTAGCTTCGAGAGGTCATAAATTTGATTGTTGGCCCAAGCAAGGCCTATCGATAGCGTCGAAGTCGATTGCGCAAACTATAGCAAGGAATTAGGTTAACTTTCTACTTGCGTAAGCTTGTGATGTCTCGCGCGCCCGCCAGCCTATTGATGCGTCAATACAATTAAGTTTAAAGATATATAGATACAGCTAGCTGTCAATTTGGAATATAAAGTTCCGAAACGGGTTGATTTTCCGACTTTTAGGCTTTGCAAAGCCTGTGCCATTTTTTAAAGTCCCGTTCTGGATACAAACAAGATAATGTTGATATATTCTATTCGAAATTTATAAGTACCCAAGTATAGGGTATAAGTTATAGCTTTGGTACATGTACACGTCCATGGATATGTGATTAAGCCAACTTGTGGGTACAGTGATATGTATCAAAGATGGTTGATGCATCTTTAAATTACAAAATCTCCACCTCGAAAATACCTCTATTGCCATGCATAAATCCTGATTTCAGCCCGATAAAATACTCGAGAGCGGACCAAAGAGGCCCAAGCCTGAAGCCTAGGGTATCCCTATAGACCGGGATCCGTATGATAGGAATACAATATATCATATCGGCATATAGTTTTATGTGCATATGCAATGTAATGTGTTTACCTTGTTGCAGTACTCACGAGGCCAAGAAGTGGCTTACTATTGTGGCTTACATCCCTGCCGGGACGGGTGGTGCGAGCATCTGTGGCCGTGGTGTGGGTTCAATGATTGGGGGTTGCTAGCATGCTATCAATCGGGAGGGGGCGTATAAAGACCAAGGGGTGTTTCCTTTCTCTTCAACGAACGGTATCGCCAGCCCTCCTGGAAGTCAATTTAGGTTTACCTATTGCTGCATGCTGTTTAGCAGTTCCAGCTGGTTCTCAAGCTGTTTCTCCCGAATATATTAATATAATTAATATATATAGAGTATAGCTTGGTACTTCACGATTCAATGAGACTCGGGTTCGATCGCATCAGAATTTAATAGTATGTATGTACCAAATTGCTCAATTGAAACTCTAGCATCTTGCCAACTGCTAATGCTTGTACACACAATCGTCCTAAAGAAATTTCGAAACCCCTTAAAAGGCAACATTGAATTGTTTCGCAATCAGCGAACAAAATCCAGATTTAAAAAAAACATCTTCCCAACAAAAACCAACAGATAACATGGCGTCCCTCAAGGTCGCAAAAATCTTGGACCATGCGACTAAAGTGACGCTGAAGGGGATGAAGCAGAATGTTGAGGTTCCCGCCGTAAGCATCAGCCGACTTCGCCAGTAGGTGTATAAAGGTTACATAAAAATTTCGAAACTAATTGGATATTCTGGTTGCGATATAGACTTGCTGCGGAACTTGGTCCTGGGGAGAAAAGGTACTTTTTTCTAACACCACCCCCTGCCGTTTTGGTCATGTACTAACGATTAACTTAAAGCGTCCCTGGGGCTACCAAGAAGAACGCGATCTCCCAGGCATAAAGGAAGTCTGGAGCCACCTCAACCGTGAAAAGATCGGATTCTACGACGGCGCCGAGGGCTACGGACCTTTAGAAAACGAGAGAATTTTAGGGAGGTTACTCAAAGATACGCCGCAAGAGGAGAAGAAAGATATTGTTATTGCTACTAAATGGTAGTCCACCTCCCCCTTTCAATCCCTCTCGGACCTAACGTATTAAAAATGGCGAATTCATCCCGCTGATATTTTTCACAGGCTTCCGTTTCCCGTTTTCCCGGGTCGTCTCTGGCCAGTAGGGATTGTAGGCGCATTGAAACGCTCGTTGGAGAGGTTGGGAGTCGAACAGGTGGATCTATATCAAGTCCACATCCCTATCTTTGTGTTTTATAGCATCGAGACTATCGCGAAGGGGTTGGCGGAGTGTGTCAATTTGGGGTTGACGAAGACGGTGGGGGTGAGTAATTATAATGAGGAACAAATGGTGAAGATGTATGATGGTATGTATTTTCCTTACGTGGGATTTTAGTTAGAGGGGTTGCGCTAACGGCAAGCCGTGGCGGCAGAGTTGAAGAAGTATGGAATACCTCGTGAGTATAAAGTTATTCATATTGATATATTTGGCATAAATCTATAAATATTCGGGACGCTGACTTTCTTAAAGTTGCGAGTAATCAGATCGAGTATAATCTTCTTCGCACGTGAGTCTTTAGTTTCAATCACCAGGGAGGGAGGGATTGTGGATCTGGCTAATGAAGTAAACTAGAGTCCCAGAGAAAAGTGGTCTTCTCGCCGCCTGCCACGAGCGTGATATTGTTCCATTGGCGTACTCTCCACTTGCGCAGGGCCGTTTGAGTAGGTGTTCCCTTTTCACAGGTATCTAAATAGCACACATTATGTAGCATCTTAACTAACAGAATTTAAAAACAGCCGGGAAATACAGTTCTAAGAATCTACCCACAGGTAGAAGGATCTATGGAAACCAGTCGTGGGATATTATTGATCCTTTGTTGGAAACTATGAAAGAGATTGCTGATAAGAAAGGTATGTTACGCGGCCCGTCTCACCCCCAGACATCATGAAAGGAAGCTGTATACGCGGTAGAGGTTACTAAAATATGGATGGGTGATTTATAGGGGTCCCGATCAGTGCAATAGCTCTCAATTGGGTTATGTGCAAAGGAGCGATTCCACTTGGTGGTGCCAGGAACGGGAAGCAGTCCGGAGAGGTAGACCCCCTCCCCTTCCGTCTCCGTTTTGGTTATCATCGAGGACTAACATAGATTATATAATGCAGAATGCTAAAGCTCTCGGATTCCGGCTTACAGACGATGAGGTGAAACGACTTGATGAGCTCTCCGTCGAGGGCACTACCTTGCCTCTCGTGCAGGCTGGCTAGAGGTCTACGGTTTCGTATATACGCGGATGACCAGCTGAGTTCATTACTATGAAGACCCTTCCCGGGATCCCCCATAATTATAATTTCAAGCCCTTCTTTTGTCTTCTCCTTTCTTCTCCCCAATATCTTGGGTCGCCAACCTGGCCATATTTCAGGACCCTTGGGGAAATTTAAAGTATTATACTCACCCGAGATTTTGTACACAGCTCCATTCATTAAATAATCTATCGGACCAGCCAACAAATATATATATATATAGTATAGAATACTAAGTATAAATTGTAAAGGACAATTAATATTCCCACGAGGCGACGTCTATAGCCACGAAATGCTAGAATTAATTAGCGCCGTTTAACATGTACACATCGTACCGTTTCCCAGGATAGCTACCCCAATCGGAAGGTCTATTGAGCCACAAAAAAAAACATCATGATATTTTTTTCCCCCACGCGAATTATCCCATCACCAAAGCCAAGGGAAAAAACAATAGCCCCAAATCGAGTAGGAGCAGGGATATCAAAAAAGTTTTCGCTTGGATCTTTCGATGCAGCAAAAAGATTGGGAAACCGGTCCTAGTAAGGCTCGAACTTACAACCTCCCGGTTAACAGCCGGACGCGCTAGCCAATTGCGCCATAAGACCCCGAATCCCGTGTTCCTTTTGGAGGAGGGAAGGTGCGGGGCTGGAGTGGAGATGTGGTTTATAAAGGTGTTTTGGAAATTTGGAAGGAAGGTTGGAAGAGGTTTTTCTGGTCTGTGTTGGATTTTTTGGTGGTGATTTTGTTGTCGAGATGGACCAGTCTTGTAACCAAACTGGAGATGGACTTTGCGGCGGTCGGCGGGATTAATGAGAGGACCAATTACGAATTCATCTGCTTGGAAAAACATTTCGAGTTTGCAATTTAGTAATGCAAACTCGAGAGCTATTGACTATCATAGTTTATTTTTAAAAGCAGCATCGATTTGAACGTAGTTGCTAATTGGCCACTCTATGTTACCCAATATCAACATATGTATGAGTTTAAAATGGGCAATTGGACAAAATTCGAGTATACTTTGTCCTGAAGTCATTTAAACCCGAGGCCCTGAGATCTTGTTGAAAGGTTTAAACTATAGCTATGAAATCTCGAGGCCCGTAGGTAAGCTCATGACTTCCGACCTAGCCCAATGAGCTTTGGTCGGTTGAATGTCCCGTCATGGCGTGTGTAAAGACCCTACAGATTTTATGCATTCCGGTGACACCATGCTATTTGTAGTCTCAGTGCCAGAAGGCATATTAATATTGTCCAATTGCTACCCATTCAAGCCATTTCAATCCTAACGGCCAGGAACCATAGCTATATAGGCTCCCATGCATGAGCCCATAAGTATTCTTTTCGATCAAATTTATGGCTAGAGCAAGATCAACCTCTCCAACTAAGAGTCATATCGAATCAGCACAGACATAGGTAGGTAAGTACCTAAGTGAGTAGTTATGTCCCGCAAGCAGGAGGCAGAGTTAGAGAGGAGAAAGAATCTCTTGAGTGCTGAGCAGTGTGTTGTTGGTGTGGTCGCATTTGTCAGCATAACGTCCGGTCAACACACTCAGCAGGCAGCGAGTCCTCAGCCCAGCTCAGCGGATAATCAACATCCTGTGAATGGGAGCCTTGTCCTAGACGGACGTCGCCTTGAATACCAGGTAACCGCACCAGAATGAAATCGGACGCCAGATATCTTCTTACCACTCCCCACGAGCGCGGAGTTTCGTAACCATCAATCCTACCAACTCCAGCTTCACTATCATCACTATCATCACTATCGCCTGCTGTGGCTATATACAGCCAACGGAAGCTGTACGATGGCGAGTCCAGGGATGCATGACTCGTCGGATGCCAGCACGTCAAAGAATTCGCGATTCCCTGGTATGGCAAACCTCTTCGCTAAGAAGCCAAGTTCGGGGGACATCGCAACGGAAAAGCCAAAGGAGAGTCGTTCAGGCTTCTTCCAGAACTTCAAACCGAAAAGCAGCAAGGCAACTTTACCAAAGAGCGAGGAAAATGAGAGGACTGTACCCGAAAGGCCGGACCATCCGGCGTACGGTCTTCCAGGGGAGGTGCTTCCGGTATTCGGCGAGTCCTCGAATACGACAGTACTAGGAAAGCGACCTAGCATTACCCTCTTGCTTGATCTTGAGGAAGAGCGAAGGCCTGGCTGGCAACCGCTGTTCAGTGGCAATATCGAAAGCGAGGTCCCAGATTCTAGCAAGGGCCATGATTTTCCGATTCAAGACGAGGTTCCAAAGAACAAGGGAAAACAGAAAATGCCCCTCGACGCGGACCAA
Source organism: Arthrobotrys musiformis (assembly GCA_036971715.1). NCBI lineage: Eukaryota > Fungi > Ascomycota > Orbiliomycetes > Orbiliales > Orbiliaceae > Arthrobotrys > Arthrobotrys musiformis. The sequence continues at coordinate 429,955 of JAVHJL010000011.1, read as the reverse complement.
GCCTCGGCGACCAGTATTCAAGAACGAACGGAATTAGAGGATGGGCTACCCGAGGGCTTACCGCTCGCCTACCAGATAGTAGCTGGTAAAGATGCTCGCAAGTGCCCCCGGTACAATTTCTCGGATCTCTACAACGGTTTCCCCGTTCGGGAGCTTTGGGATGACAAAGGCGATACGCTTGTGTACCTTTGCCCAAAGAACCCCACAAAGCCTCGCGATCCAAGCTTCTTGGTTGACTCTATGATATTGCAGTCCACCTCTGACTATTGGGTTACGGCATTCTCGCCGGTGTGGCAAAGCGGCTTTGAAATCGACAAGTCGACCTACCCTACTGCTAAATTTGCGCTCTTCTTTGCGGCTGATCGACCGGACGGCAGGAATGAGGAAACGGACCCTTTAACTTTGCTAAGGCACTACGTTACGATGAGAAATGTGTTCGCATGCATATTCGATTCATTCTGCGTCGGGCTTCTAGAAGACGATTCTCTCCTCTTGAGTGATTTGGTGGACAGGATGTTGATGTATTTCGATGGGTCTGAGGACAGTCTTGGCGAGAGGCTATCGGAGTTTATCATAAAGAGTGGACTTTGGGACGTCAGAAATGACCCTGCCAAGGCGGCTGACCTCCTCCGCCTTGCTGCTACTTACGAAATGAAGGGTCTATATATGGAGGCCTTCGCACACTGTGTTGGAATGTAAGTCCTTCCCTACATCTCAGAGCCGACCAGCGCTAAAAATGAAGCAACAGGTGGCCCCAGGTTCTCGCCTCTGGCGCCAATGAGGATCTTCCGGAGCATGTCACTGCCCACCTCATTGCCCGCTACAACCGACTCAACGACAACCTTGCTCTTTTTTCTCAGAATATTAAAGGATTTCATTTAAAGGAATTATGGTCAGTTAGCTCGCCAGCTTCGAAACTTCCAAGTGCAAGTCGAAAAGCATATGAATCGATGCGAACGTTTCTCTATAAATACTATACGAGATCTGGGTTCCCAAAATGGCCACCCGAGAACCTGAAATCACGCCCTATGATTAAGAGGATTTACACCGACTTCTGTGACCTATATTTACTCCTCGTTGACCGACAATATACATCAACCCAAGCATGTGCTTCTTACCCAACCTTAGTTCGGTATGTCCAAGCGCTAAATCACATTGATGAGGTTGTATGCAAACGCGACGTTGGCATCCCATATGGGATCCCCATCCTTCCTGGGCACTTCGCCCAGACGATTACCGAAGAAAACTCTCTGCGGCGGCCAGAGGCCTATCGATTTGAGATGGAGAAAAAGCTTGACACAGAAGACCTTGAAGCTATATTCGAAACAATGTACAATATGGGATTAGCAAACCTGGAGGCCGGGGCTGGAAACAACATCACTAACGCTTTCATGGGCTTTGAACAGTCTCTGCTGAAGGGTAAAACGTATAAGGGTATTGCGGATGCGAGAAAGGGAATCTGGTTCCTAGTGTATGGGGTATTGGATGTTATGGCGGAATTGAGCATAGAGGCCGGAGTCGTCTTCAAAGACGAAGTTGAATACCTCCTATGCGCAGACACCAGGGGTGCATTCGATTGGGAGGGGAAACGAAGGAAGGAACCCGAGCCGAAGGAAGTGGTTTTGAACGATTCATACGATGACTGGTACTCACCTTCGAAGCTTGTAGGACGATACACCCCTGCAAGAAACTCACGCCGCGCTGGATCCTCCACGACCGCTACTGCAGGACCGGTGGGCGCTGCCGGATCATCCACAGCAGCTGCTGCACTACCAGCAGGCGCTTCACAACCAGCCCAAGCAGCCCGCGCTGCTAGGTCTTCCACAACAGCTACTGCGGAGCCGGTAGACGAAGCGGAGGCTGAAGCGCCAGCACGTAAGGCGACCCGTGCTGAGCAGAGCTACCCATGGCTATTAGCGAAAAATCCCGACTGGTCTCTTGGAAGACAACGACGAGCAGCATAGTATTGTGCTCGTGAGGACTCTCCAGACTTTCCAACCGAGTCTCGCAGGAGTTTAACGGCAAGGGCAAACATGAATGATGCATACCTTGCGTTCGTCGCGTGAGGGGGATAACGAAAGAACCCAGCTAGTCGGGCCTGTAGAACTTGAATCAAAAATGTTTTGTTATAGAACCTTATGGGTCTTCCTGTCTCGTTTGAAATTAGAATAAAGGATAGTATTAGGGAAGGAAGTGGAACGGGTCGAATGAATTCTCTTAGTGGCTAACGGTTTGATGAAGAAGTGTGATGATGTGGTCAAACTTGCAGGCGTTGAGATAACTTGCCGTTCTTTCGGAGGAGTGTCCATAGAATTATCTTGTGTTCAGAACCGTGTATCCCTCTAAAGAAATACGAAGGCTAGTATCTCGAATGAATCGCTAGACTCGGGATCCAGTAATATCCATTCTCAAGGCGGGTGTTTCAATTGTATTGACAGTAATTGAGAGATTGCTTAAAGATATCAAGTGGTCCAATAGAGTAGTCTGGGGTCACTCCCTGCGTACAACCAATAGAGCAGACGTCGAGGATGACAAAAGCGGTGTAAGCAGATGCTGTACCTTTGATCGAAATCTCTCCTGCATGTGACACGGCACATCGTCCTCCATATGAGTGGTAGTCTCGAGCTCAGGCGTACCCTCAAATCAGCTCAGGCGCATGAAACGGAATGTCGCAATGCATCCATCATTGGTGGCTTTCAGACCTCTCTCGCAAACTTTAAACAGCTGTGGGTTCTAGGAACCAAAGCTTTTGGTTCGCTCGCCCAACCTCGCTAAGGATTGCAACAAAAAGACTGTTAGCAACGCTTGATCCTCCATACGTTGGCGAAAGTTGCAGCGTGCAGCTTGCATGCAGATTCTATGCGTGTGAGTTCGAAGTTACATGTCTGAGTATATACAGCCGCAAAAAAAGGAACAAAAAAACCTTGTGGGGGCTGTATGCATGCTATGTCTGTAGCGAGGATATGAAAACTCAAGCTGTAGCGCTAGGCCCTGGAGCTCCTCTCCTGTTAAGTTAGCTTTGCAATTGTAGCCTCCGCGTTATCTACCCTCCCTTATAGACATTGCCAAACAATTAGCAGTTGGGTCCGCGGAAATTTTATCTTCTTGACCTCTCCTCCTCTATAAGATTATGGCCCAATTATCCCGTCCGATGTCTCTCTCAACCAAGGATTGGATCCGTGGAGCCCCGCGACCCTGCATGCAACCGAGCGACTATACTCAAGGCGAATAACAGGGACTGTCCCGTAGAAGATATAGAAACGTCATTTATCATGATGAGGATATGGCTTCAAAAGTAATTTGTATTTCTGACGAATTATCCTTCGGCTCCGCTCATGATGTCGCGCAGTTAATTAATTCACTCTAAGGAAATGAGTAAATATATCGGGTTGATGCAGACCATGGCCATAAATGCAAGTAATTTATCATACGTGGCATCATATAGATGGGATATCGACCAATCGATCGCGGAAGTAAGAGTGCCGGAAGGATCTTAAGATCTTGCTAGCGCTGAGATGGCCCATCGCTTCGTGATTAGTGGGAGTTGATGAGGTTGAACTTCATCAAGCTAGAACTCGGGTATATATGGCCCGTATATCGAAGCCAGAAGTTTTCAAAATTCACTACCAGCATCCACAAAACAGACCACTTCAATCATCTAAGCTCCAAACATTACACACACCCGGGATACTTATACCTTTATCCTCACACATATCTTATATATACACATCTCCCAATCAACGTTATAACAATGGGTCACCCAGAAGCCAACGTCGAGCACCCGATGGGACAAAACCAGTCCCCCCTCTCCTGCGCCCTCAGCACCGTTTCCGAGGCCACGAACCTCGAAGAGCTCAGAAGCTTTACCAACCTCCCGAACCTCGTCGTCCTCAACTTCACCGCGCTATGGTGCGGTCCTTGCAAATTCATGAAGGATAAATTCGCGGTCATGGCGAACCAGTATGCTGATCACAGCATGGTCGCCGTTCAGATTGATATCGATAAGGTACCGAGGTGTAATCAGATCTATGGGGTTAGAACTGTGCCCACCTTTTTGTTGTACCGTGGAGGGGTTAAGGTCGCCGAGGTCGTTGGGTCGAATGATGGGCTGCTCAGGGCTACTATTCTCCAGAACCTCTGAGTGGAAGATGTTTGGAAAGAAATAGGGTCTGCGCTGTGACTTCTTGCTACGAGAATAGCATCGATTGATTGAGATGGAACATTCCACGATCTTTCTTCTATAGTTCTCTATCTTCATTATGATACATGGTAGCGCGCCCTTTGTCTAAGCTTTAATGTCCACATACATATTTTAAAATATTTCTACCTTAATTCTCATTGATATTTAGATATATATCAACTTGCAAAATACTTAATCCGTGAAGATGATATCGATAGCTATGGGCGGCATAACTTGGACTTCCGTAATTTACCACTAAACTAGATATAGGTATCCTCATAGCTTGATTCGTGAATCGTTGCATCTTGTGAGTTGGCGCACCGCCACAGTATATCGAGACTACCGCCACAGCACAGGCGAATGTTTCTCTCAACGTCAAATGACAGCTAATTGACAAGGAACGTTTGCCGATTCCCCGACGACGCGACGCGGTGCGGCGAACGCTAACTAACATGGAGACAATCAGAGAAATGAAAGATAGCCGAGGGCAGGAGAGTGTGATCCTTCTCTTGTTCAATTCACGACCCCAGACAATGGCCATCGATTGATTTCCATCGTTGTATCTTCACGACTCCGAATCTCTTCGCCTCGCACCTTGAGCTGGATTCTAGATCAGCGGGCTAAATTAACAGAGCCAGTCCTTGTCTCTCGGCCCAATTCTGCATTCGCTTATGCAGGTGTTTCCCTTGATTAACCTCCTTCGTTCTAGTCAGCCTTCTCCACGCGTGTCGTCGGGAGGCTGAACTTGGACTCGACCTGACGCCATCTGCTCAGTCTCGCCGTTTCTCCTCTTCCTATCATCTCATCTCAGCTAAGGATCTCGCACGACAGTAGGCGCTTGCAGGGCTAATAGTGCGCAATGGCGGATATCTTGTCAATCCCATTGGAGGTCCTCTTCCTTATAGTGGGGCACATCCCAGCCGACGACATCAAGTCGTTGAGGCTAGCCTGCCGCGAGCTCAACGAAAAAGCCGCAGGAATCCACGAGGAGGCACTGTTCAAATGCCGAACATACTTTGCTACCATACCAGATCTCGAAGCTCTATTTGAACTGACTCGACATCCCAGTGGTGCTAACCTCCGTCTTAAACATCTTCGAATCGATGTTGCATCTCCTTATGTTCACATCAGGCCTAACCTCTTGTTAAATTCTCTTGGGGACGACGATGAGGAAGAAGAACTTAGGCCCCCCAAGCTCTTCAACCGGACTTGCTTTGCTTTCGACTGCCATAACTTCGAAGGTCTCAAGCAAAGTGAGGATCAGGCTTTAATATTCGCGGCACTTCAAAATCTACCAAACCTTGAAGTTATCGAATTCGTCGACCGTCATGGAATCCCCAACGAGAAGGCTCTGGCAAAACACTACCCCCTTTCAGCAACGCCAGAGTATAAAGAGCAGTTCATGGCCTTTTACAAGGATCATTCTGTACGACAAAGACGAGACAGGATGACGACCTTGCTCTTTTACGTCATGTCGGCCTTAAAACATGCACCTTGCCGTATCAAGGAAATCCTTGTTGACACTCCACGACACGCATACATGTATACTTCACTTGGTTGGTTCGACAGCCATAGGAGGCATATTAACCGCCTCGCCAAACCTCTTGAGAACCTACGAGTTCTTGAGATGAACCTCTGCTACCCTTGGCCCCCGGAAGATCATCGAGATTTTGACGAATTCGGTCCGATAAAGCTCACCGAAGGAGAGCTTCAGTGCCTGCCGGAATTCCTAACCAACACTGTCCCCAATATCGAAAAGCTGAGGCTCAACTTTGCTGAGATCCTGCCGGAACTTAACACCAATAACCTTCATGTCTGGATACGACCTGAAGGAAGGAGATATGAACCCACTTTTTTCCTGAAAAAGATGGAAATAACTTTGCCCCGGATCAAAAGGCTCGAGTTCATCGGAATACCCTTTGTTCCAGACGAGCTTATCGAAGTTCTATTGCGCCCCCACAAATCTACCCTTCGCCATCTTATGTTTGAAGATTGTGTCCTCCAAGAAACACCCCAAACATGGTCAACAATCTTCTCGCTCCTTAAGGAGGAGTTGGCGCTGGAGACATTTTCTTTCCATACTAAAACTGTTGACAGGAGGGTTGCTCTAGTCGGGAAAATGCCACACATATTCAAGGTCCAGGGCCATGTTCGCGACAGGAAGCATAAATGCGAAGTGCAACCATCAGGGAAAAAACCACTAGTCTCAACCACATATTGGGAGGCGCTAGATATGATCGTGGACTTTGAGGCCAAGTTACTCGACCCTAAGGCCGCCAGCGAGTCACATCGCCGGGACCCAAATACTTTCCCTTTCTTCGGCGGCGGCGACAACGATGACTCCGATAGCTCTGATGGCCATTCAGACCATGGCGATTGGCCAATTAATGTTTGGGACGACCTTGATGATGATTTCGACGACGATGACGATACTGGAATAGGGCCCATGGGCCACATTGGGCATATTGGTATCGGGCCTATGGGACCCCAACTCCCAATACCACTCCCAGCACTCCCCGCTGGGCTTACCGGCATTATTCCCCCTTTCCCAATGCCGAGTGCACTCCCTCGAACATATACACTCCAGGGCAACCCACCGTCGAGGTTTCAGTTCGCACATGCAGACCCAACAGGGCATTTGGTCATGCCCGGCGCCGCCCCATCCACTAACTTCGCTCCCGGATCGGTCATTGTACAGGACTTTATAGTCCCCGGAAACATGCTCGACACTGCGGCTATGGAGGGACAACCAGCCACTGTCCAAAATATTATCAGAAATTTGTTGCCAGGCGCATTGGACGTAGGTGTAAACCCAGGGCCTGGGGCTCCCGCCGGAGTTCCAAACCCTGCCGTTGGAGCTCCGACTGCTGGGGCCTCAACCTCTGGACCTCCAACTGCTGGACCTTCTACTGCTGGCCCATCTACAAATGGGCCCATACTTATACCGGCATCTTCAGTTGGCCTCCAGACCGCGGCTCAGCTATTTGGATTTCCTAGTAACAACGACAACGGATCTGATGACGCTAATCATACATGCCAACAACAATAGACAAGACTTTTCGTCCAGAAGATATAGAGAATGAGCACTGAGTAGGATTAGAACGTTAACGGCTCACCATTTCACCATGTCACGGCCCTTTTTAATCGGGACTTCGTATTTTTAACATCAATTTGTATGGTGGTTGTAAATATCTATTTTATTTTTTTCTTTAATTTCTTTTATCGTTGCATTTACGGCCAGCCTATAGACATCTTGGTAGGGTCTAAGTTTTGTGGCTCTAAGCATTCTATCCATGAAATTATATATTGTCACTTATTCAACATGAGTTCATCACCTTTTAGTTATCCAGTAGACTAACAGAACGCTGTAGGGTCCTAGGCTGTATCAGATCCAACGGCCATGCCCAAGAAGATTGAATCTCAATACCGAGGGCGCCACAGGGAAGATTGCAAAGGTTAACCCCGGAGCACGGGATCATTGGCCGTGGTCTAGATAAATACAACTAGAGGATTACTGATAAGCCGTTTTACCATTTGTCGGAGCGAGCCGAACGGATTTGGGAAATATATTTGGCTGTAAAAAGTAGATAGTTATTTGATATCGAAATGCTGTTGCCTGATATAAACGAGTACGAAATCTGCAGAAAAACGGTATCTAAAGTGTAAGACATCCCCTCCGCTTAAAGCGAGACCCTTGGTTGTTGCTTTGCAGATGCATGGAAACCGTTGAACTTGCACATACTTTTCCACTTCGCCACCCGGTTTGTAGACGACCTCTAAGCTTTTCACGTGTCATGGTCCCCGTGTTCTTGTGGTATATCATGGTTTATATTGCTATTGCACAACCGTTTCAGTGGAAAAGATACACGGCGGGGAATTCCGGATGCCCCACCAGCTTGGATCGATATACCAGCTAAGAATCCCACGGCTGGGGAAAACCCGGGTTCGAAATTCGACAATGGATCTTGCGTCTATATAAAACACCAGGGATGCGTGTTTAAACCCCCCCACGTTGTTGGTTTTATTGGGTTGTGCTGGGATCGTGGACACCCGCCAGATCAGATCAATTTCTATATACAGGCGTCAGCCTAGAAGTCAAAACCCTAAAAGAAAAGCGTTTTCGCCGATATCGATGTCGACGATGCTATTGTTTACGTGAACTGGGACATCCGATGTGTGAATTTTCACTGCGTCAATGGAGATTTTATACAAAAAAAACTTAACGATTGGAGGCTTTTCGGCCAATTGTGGAGGGGTGTTTGTGCACATTGTGATACGGGCTGATTGATATTGGAGGAGTGTCGATATGCCAATGGGATACCAATTAAATGTAATCCAAAGAGGCGTCGTAAATGCGCATATCCTGCTTGATGGGGGTCAATACTAGCTAGCTGTCGAATGCATGGTACTTTGAACTGATATCAATGCCCCTAATCTACTTCTATGCCACCGTTCGAGCTTCAAAGATTCAGCCCATACCAAGAGATAACAAGTTCATTCGCCACCTTCCAAAGACGACGTTCTATTCCGAGATTCAACATGGGCATTGGCGTCCGAGATATCTTAGTACCTGAACTAACCACTAGCCTTACAACCCTTATCTTTCAACGAGAAAGTCTAAACCAACGCATATCAACAGTCTACTGGAGTAGCCTTGGAACCTCTAGACCGGAACCCCGAGTTTTTCCAATGAATTTGATCTATCTACCGTATAGTACCCACCGCAAACAAAAAGGACTCCACAAGCCCCTCCCGCCGCGAAAAGAACATGCAGGAAGGAAGAACGCCAAAAGGAATCTTGGAAATTCAAGCTTCTTCCGGAAGGCGCATTTTGTCATTGTGGAGGTGGTGCCACACCCGAAAGACAAGGGCCTTATGGTGGTGTCTGTGCAGATCTGTCTCTGCGGTCGCGCACACCGCCAACCGATTGGACCTGGTTTCACTCATGCGAAAAAGAAAAAAGGAACAGAGACATAACCTGTGTTTAAGGCCTTTGTGGGGAAGGTAATGGACTGGGGGGGGGGGTTATAAGTTAGGCAGTCGTTAAGATGTTATGCATTGTTACGACATTTGATAGCAGGAGGGGGAATAACTGTGCAGTGGCTGTCTTTTTCTAAACTTCGGCGCCTGCCGAACCGAGTTTGAGGTTACTTGCCCCGAACTGGTGGTCCCCGGGATAGGTTCCCCGGCCGGAGCTACAATCCAACATGACAAAGTGTTGAGACCAATGAAAATTCTGAATTGTGGTATCAGTTGATATCGATAGCTAGTACCTAATATAAATACATAGGCACTCAAGAAGGTATATATATCCTGAATTAATTCTAGTCGGGGTACGCTCCATAAGTTTGATATATATAATACAAGCCTTTCGACGCATTTGACTAAATATCAATAGATATAACACGATATACAGTACGAAGAGCTCGTAAAAAATATTTATATTTTAAGCCATGAAACGATAACGGTAACATGGGAGCCGCTATAAACTATGAAGCTAAAACCTCGAGACAAGTATTATACTGAGATTCTTATAAATTTAATGAACATGCTTCATTGATGAAGTCCTCGCAAATTGTCATTGCAATGTCACTCGGATTTAACCACTCGCCAATGTCATGAAATTCGCGAGCGTCATGCATGTCGATCGACAGGTTCTGCATCCCCAATAAAAGACTTGAAGCTATAGAGCTCTCAAACTCTCGTGGTGAGCATGAAAATTTAAATCCTTTGATTACATTTTGTGGTCAATTCTGTATGCCGCAGGACCGTAGAGAGTGTCTTCGAATTCAAGCCTCAAGGCCCTGTGAATTTATCAAACCGTGTGTGGCCCTAGGACCGAGAGTAGCCTATGCTCAGCGAAAAGCAAAGGCAAGGTCAAACTCGAGCATGAAGGGTTAAGTCGCAACCAGCTGGCCGGCCTAGTTGATCGCCGCGCTTATCACCATATACCCAGAGTGGGTATATAGCCTTATATATCTGCAGAGACCAATCTCCTGTCACAGACAGCCCGTTAATTGCAGTAATTTCGAACTATTTAGATCAGATATCAGGTAGGATGGATCTTGAGTCTATGGTACATTGTTGTGTCTTTGGTTCTTTGCTGGGAACTGGGACCCCCGCCCCCAAGAAAACAGAACTAGGGACATATTGCAATGCGTATTAATTTATGCAATATATATGCTCCTATGATTTGAGCATACGTGCTCGATGTGCTATGAGTATCGTTTGTTTCCATATGAGACTCCCATGAATCGTAGTTAGCCTATATACAGCAAGCCTACCGCACACCGGCTTACTGTACAACCTGTATTAGCCTAGTGCTAATAGTGTACGCCTCCATTCATGCTATATTGTTATACACTTCCAGTCGACTCCTTTATCAGCAGAACATGGATATACCGAGGCTCACTTCTCGAGATTCAGAACAACATGAATCAAGTTCGCATAGTTCCACGTGGGTGGCCAAGCACAATAATAGCTGGGCTCCTAATATATAGCTGGAAGGCACATACCGGTATCGGTATCGGAATTTCATTCTGATAAGAGCCGAGAGTATATCCAAGGCCTTGGGACTGGCGGAAGCTGTTGACCTCCTCGTTCAGGGTAGTAGAAATATATCGATAGATAGAGTTATATTTCTTGGCTTCCTGGAAACTTTATTCCACTGCTCTTATCGTACCGAAATACCGGCCCTCGCCTTTGTAGAACTCGAAAACATGCGTTTTTCGGTGTAATATACACAATCGATTTTAAATATCGACTAGAAGGATGTGTACGCTATATCCGGGGCTGTGTTGGTTCCCCGGGGGTGACCCCTGTGCGAGAGTAAATTAGTGACACCGAACGGGAAGGAAGTTGTGTCTGTTCGGGTGAAACCACCGCGATCCGACCAATCGCTTCGAAGTCTCCAGGCACGCTAGCCCATGTTAGTGCCGATGTTGCTCCGGGCCCACAAGCAAGGGGCTCCATGCACGAAGGCAGTCATTCATGCAAGGTCACGAACCGGTCCAAACCTGGATCGCACTCTGCAGCTCTGCAGGGCCATCCAAAACCACATCTTTTCGGCGTCACAGCGAGGCAGAGCTTCCTTCCTGTCTCATCCCAAGCGCAGCGCCGAAGAGATATTCGACCTTCCTCTGACAACGGACCTGTTCCACGGCGTGGGCTCCTGGCGTGGAACCTGCATGTCCTTCCATTTTGCTTCCAAACTACGCGTGGAAGATTGGTCGACTGCAGCTGTCACAAGTTTCGGGTTCCAGCGCCGGGCTGTACTATGTGGTGCAGACTGGCTAAGTGCAAGTGGTTAGCTGAGAGGTTAGTCGATCTGGAGTCGTCACTAAGTACTTACTCGATTTGACCGAGTGACTGCGACTGCAGGTAATCACAGTATATATAAGACGCTCGTCTCCCCTTCGGATTTCTCCAGTCCTCTTGTTTGGCCAGCGACTCCGAGACTCCCCTTCGGCGCCTCAGCGGATACTCCACACGGACACGCACAAACACACTCGTTGACGTTCTCGATATATACATCACGTACCTCTAGCAAGATGTTAAGATCTCTTGTTCTCGGGCTCGGGCTTTCGTCCACCGCCCTCGCCTGCGGTGGCTGCACTGGAACCGGCGATGTGGAAATGGTTCGACGTGCCCGACTCCTCCAACCGCGTATGCAGCCAGATGCTCTTCCGGCTATTAACGGACCAAGGGGACCTCTGCCATGGGGTCAACTTACCTTTGCGCATACATCCGATACTCACGGTTGGCTGATGGGACACGTTAAGGAAGAGAACTATGGCGCAGATTGGGGTGATTATGTCAGCTTCATCAGACATATGAGGTATAAGGCTAGGAAGTTGGGGGTTGACTTCCTCGTCGTCGACTCCGGTGACTTGCACGATGGTTCCGGTCTTTCGGACGCCACTGCCAAGTTGGGCGGTGTGAACGGAGAAGTCAGCTTGCCCATTTTCCAGAACTTGGACTACGATCTTCTCACTATCGGTAAGCTGCTTCACCGTGTGTTTATAATTGTGTATTGGAGCCTGGAAGCTAATATAATATGATCGCGCAGGTAACCACGAACTCTACGTCGCAGATGTCGCCTTCGATGTCTTCGAGAACTTCGCCAAGTTCTACCGATCAAGATACTTGACCAGCAATGTCCAAATCATGGACCCCAAGGATGGAAAGTTCAAGTACATTGGCCGCACACACAAGTACTTCACCACCTACTTCGGTGTCCGTATCATGGCCTTCGGTGTTCTCTTCGACTTCACCAGCAATGCCAATAACTCCAAGATCATCAAGGCCAAGGATATGGTCCAGCAGCAGTGGTTCCTTGATGCTATTAACACCCCTGAGCCAATCGACCTCTTCTTGGTCCTTGGCTCCGTCCGCAGCTCTACCTCGACTTTCCCGGTTATCCGTGAGGCTATCAGGAAGGTTCACCCCAATACTCCCATCCAGTTCTTCGGTGGCCACAGCCATACTCGTGACTTCAAGGTCTACGACAACTCCAGCACTGCTCTCGAGCCTGGTCGTTACTGCGAGACTCTTGGTTGGTTTGCTATGTCCGGTATTGAGGCCGGAACTGGCAAGCACAAGCCCGCCGGTGTCCCAAATCCTTCCCGCCCAGCCGTCAATGGTACTACTTCTTATCTTTCATACGCCCGTCGTTATATTGATTGGAACCGTCTCTCCTTCGAATACCACTCCGATAACGTCCGCACTTTTGATACCCCTCGTGGTGAATCTGTTACTGATGAAATCTGGGATGAACGCCACCGTCTCAATCTCACCGACCTTTACGGCTGCGCTCCCCAGACCTACTGCCTTTCCTGCGCTCCTCAGACTAGTGAGCTCAGCATCTACCCCCTCGTTCAAAAGGCTCTCTCTGCTGTTATTGTCAATGAGGAACGCAAGGATACCGCACGTATGATCTTTGTCAACACCGGTGGTTTCCGTTTCGATCTCATCAAGGGACGTTTCACCTATGACGACAGCTTCATCGTTGCTCCATTCACCAATGCCTTCCAGTATATCCCTAACGTCCCGTACGCTGCTGCTGCCCAGCTTCTGGACCTTCTCAACAACGGTGCTCCACAGAAACGTGATATGGACCGTGAGCACCGATCTTTCCTCCCCCGCTCCATTGATGCCTGCCCACTCGATGGTGCCCAATTCAACTCCGGTCTCGTCAAGCGTAAGACCATCATCCGTCGCCAGGAGGTCGTTAACCCAGGATACATTACCAAGGACGACTTCGGCACTGACGGTGATGATACCCCCCACTCTGCCATCCCATTCTATCGTACTACGAATGATATCATGGCTCAAGGTGGATTCCCAGCTGATGGCAGCACGCCAGAGACAGTTGATGTTGTCTTCTATGACTTCATCAGGAGCTACGTTTTGACCGCCTTGGCTAAGGCTGGTGAGAACTATAGCGCTGCTGATGTGGAGTACTACATGCCACCTAGCTTCACATCGAACGATTTCTTGCCAGAGTACGCCAAGCGATTCTGGTCGAAGGATTGTTAGATATGAGATGTTAGTTTTTAATGATAGCGTTGGTGTTTCCTTTTTCTTGGATGAGTTTAGAAAGAGAGTCTGTCCTGAAGAGCGAGATTCCGGGATAGCCCTTCTAGAGTAGTTTTATAATTTTGGTCTACGTGAGCTTTGAAGCTCGTTTCTTGTATTATAGCCTTTTTTCTTTTGACATTATCAACTTTCCTTTTTCTCCTGACTTGGTTTCATATATAATATTTGGCTGCATGTGAAGATATAAGATATGGGAATGATAGATAGATTGATTCTAGTGAGAAGGATAAGTATGCCACGGGCATGATTTGTCTAAGCTACTAAAATGAAATGTATGGATTGAAGAATTCGAGAGCAAAATTTGAACCCTGCTGTTTCCCAGCTCGCATGAACACCAAAAAAGACATTGCAATAAACGTGAATAAAATGAATATAGTCCGTTCGCATCCATAAAGCCCGACCACCTAGATCACCCTCGACCGTCCTCCATTTGACGTCAAGACTGTTTGGCCATATTGATCAATGTGGATACCTTCGCCTGGCCCGATCAACATTGGCGCTCCAAGATTCTCATAATCCATCCCGTTAACACCCCAGACCTGTTCCATCTCTTCGCGAGTCTTGGTCTTCTTCTTCTTCTCTGCGATTCTTTGTTTTTCGAAGTAAACGTATCCGGCGTAGAAGGTTCGATTTGCGCAGCCGCCGATTTTACCCTTTGCGGCCATGAACCGCTGGAACGAGTTCGGTGCTATCGCACGGTCTGGCTCTGAAGTGCAGGCAGCGAAGGCACGAAGGAGGGACGCTTTGGTGTGGGATGATGAAGTCAGAGCTGTTGTGATTTTACGGCGGATGACATCGCATGTGTCGTAGACTGGGACTGTATCGTCTTCTTCGCCGTCAAGTTTGACCTCTGTGACGAACGCGGGGAGGGCGCCTTTGGGTAGTTTTGCGGCGGGTTCTTTGGCGGATTTTGCGGCTTTTTTTGTAGGTGCTGGGGCTGCGGATTCGGGCTCGGTTTCTGCAGCTGCGACTGCGGCTTTGGCTTTGGATTTTGTGGGTTTCTTTGCTGGTTTGGTGGGCTCTACGGGTGGTTCTGCTGGTTCTGCTGGAGCTGGTTCTGTGGCCTTTCCTTTTCCTTTCGAGGCTGCCTTCTTTGCTGCTGGTTTCTTTGCTTTGGTGTTATCGGGTGCGGCCTCGGCGGCAGGTTCTTCTGGTGCTGGTGCTACCTCAACTGGGGCAGGATCTGCAGCCTTGGGGGCGGACTTTGGAGTAGCCTTCTTTGCGACAGCCTTCTTTGTCTTTGCAGCCGGGGCGGCAGTCTCGGCAGGTGGTTCCGGAGCAACCAATAGCTCAATCGGAGCATCTTCCACTGGCTTAGAAGCTCCCTTTGGAGTGGCCTTCTTTGCTGCTGGCTTTCGTCCCTTCTTGGCTGGAGCAGTAGTCTCTTCGGGTGCTGGAGCTGGCTCAGCGGCAGTAGCCTTTTTACCCTTTGGAGTAGCCTTCTTAGCAGGAGCCTTCTTAGCGGGGTCTTTCTTTGTTGTAGCCTTCTTCGCGCCCTTCTTCGTAGGTGCCTCGACTGGTGCCTCCTCGAGCTCGGGAACCTCTTCAGAGGTCTCTTCAACAGGCTCCTCTGTTACCTCTTCCTCCTCCTCATCACCCTCTTCCTCGATAATATTTCCACTAGTGCCGGAGAAGTTAATAGGAGCAACCGGCCTCAATGGGTCCTCGACATATTTGCCAGTCCCAAAGGCAGTCCACTTGATCGGCCAGGGGCTGTTGGAGATATCACCCAGCGGGGCTGTTGCAGCACTCAAAGCGGTCTTTGCTCGCTTTGCATCGTTGGCTGCTGTGTTTGACTGGGTAGGTTCTGTAGCTTGAGAAGGCCGATTCTCAAGGTTGGCTTCTGTGGATTTACGTTTTGGAGGCATTGTTATTTGTTTCTTTTGTTAATCGATATTAGAGATCGAGATGACGAAGCCAGGGGGTGGATGGAGTATGCGTTGAAATTGTTGTATTTATCTAGTTAATTTAATTCGATGAATTCGAAGGACGAAGCTTGGAAGTAAAAATAGTTCAAAGACGGATCTTTTCTCTGATAAAAGGGGGATTAAAACTGGATGATAAGAAGGTGATGCAGATGAACCGGATATCTGGATCCTTTCCAGCGCGAGGGGGGTGAACAAGGGGACTGGGGCTACTTTATAACCTCCCGCTGTGGCACACGTGGAGACGTGAAGCTTCCCCCCAAACACCGCGTTTCTTGTATGTAAACAAAAATGGCCCAACCGAAAGGCAACTTAAGCTAGCGAACTGGAATCAAATCCGAGGGACCGGGATGTTATTTTTTTCCCTTGGTGAGTGCATCAAATTTCGGTAACAGCCTTTTTTTGTTCCCAATGTGGGTTTGCAATGGATTCGTGCGGAACTGTCGAACGTCAGTGCGCCCAGGTTGCCGCATTTGGCCGTATGCACTCCACAGCTGTGCACAGCCAATGAATTCATGAAGCTTTTCCCTCGTCTGTAGCGGCGAGCGCACCGGTACCGTCTTTCTTTGAGATTGGGGTATATAAAGAGGGGACATCTCCCTGATGGAATGAAATGAAAGGAAACATCTTCAGCTTCTTTGTTTCACTTCTATTGTCTTAAGCGTGTCCTCTCCGGTCAAGCTCGAATAGATTCTTGCAAATTTTATTGAGGCTCTGGTCACGTTCGACAAGAAATCAAACGAGATATCACACGCTTCGCTACAGCTTCATTCAAGCATTCTCGGAAGAAACGGGAAAAAGCTTAGAGTTCGATAGTTCACCGACTTGGTAAGTCCGTATACCCTGGTCCCTCATGCAGAATGCTATAACTAACCATGTGTCTGGTCAGGATTGAGAAATTTGAGAAAACGATTGTTTACTGAACTTGATAGATCTCTTCGGATTGATCTCAGTGCATTAAACTATGGCTTCCCTGAATACTCTCCCAGTCGAGTTGGTTCGAGAGATCGGAAAATACGTCGACGAAGATGGACTACTCGCTCTTCGCCTCGCTTGCAAGGACATGAATTCGAAGATGAGGGTTCTTCATCTCGATGCGAAGTTTAAAATTCGTCGAGTTTTTTTTGATCCTATTGGCCTTGAGAACCTACTCAAGATTTCACAGCACCCATCCCAAGTCAACGAGAGGGTCCGACACCTTATTTTCACAGCTTCTTCACCCTATTGTATCACCAATCGCTACGAATCCCCTCAAACCACTAACACAGATGAATCGGAGGGGTCGGAACTCGACGAAGCCCCTCCCCTTGGAAAGATTGATACAATTTTTGTACAGGCAGCTGTTGCGAAAAACATCCACGATCTGTCTGAGAGGTATAATGAATGGGAAAGATCAAACCTTCTGGCTCTGGCCTTCTCAAACCTCCCAAAGGTCCAATCGATCACGTTCGAGAATGTCCGCAAGAATACATATCTGACCCGTTCCGAGCTAAATTTGTTCTTTCCTTCCGTAGGGCTGAAGCCTGGAATCCCCGTTCTTGAAGATCTCACTCAGATCAGAATGTACGGGGAGTTACCCTGGGGAAGGTTCCACATCGTAGAAATGGTTTTGTCAGCACTTTTGGTCAGTGGCCTCACGAGTCTTGAGAGCCTTACGGAAGAAGGACGCTGTTGCAACCGCAGCCTCAGGATCCCCTTAACTTACTTCATTCGACCGCATCCCCATCGTCTATCTCAACTCATGACGGTCTTCGGGGGCTTGAAGGTTCTCAAACTTTGCACGAGCTTTAATTCCCGTATTCGCAGTACTGACGATCACGACACTGGGCACTTTACTCTTTGGCTAGAGGCCGTCTGCGGTGGCGTTGAAATCTTAGATCTGGGACTATTCGCTCCTTGCACCAGAATCCTAAACCCCCCCATGCTGCCCCTTCTCAAGGTAGTTGCCTTCACCAAATTTGGGTTTAGGAGAGAGGACTTCGAGGCTTTCTTGCTCAATTGCAAAGATACTCTTGTCGACCTGAAGATTTCAGGTTGCGTTATCGACGGTAGATGGCAAGACTGGTTTTATCTCCTTCGACTTCTACAGCAGAATGTCAAAGGGCTAGGTAGGTTCGAGTTGAACAACTTGGATGGAACATGGACCATCGGTGATGGACTAGAAGACCCAGACCTCCTCGCAAGCTTCGAGGATTGGAAGGACTGGGCCGGAGAATATTCGCCTCATCTGCTATTCGAATCGCTCATCATTACAGGTTCTTGGGGCCAGACTAGCACGACGTGTTCAATTGAAAAGATTAAAAACATGAACGCCGTCGACTATCACTTGGTCATCGAAAGCATCGAAACGAAACTAGAAGCTCACAACGACTCTAATAGCTTCTGGGAGTCACTCGTTGATGAACAGGGAATTCTCTCCCCGTCGGCTACGGACTCCTCTGTCGACTAGGTAAGACTAGCATTATCGGGGAATTCACTAACCAGATCTCCAACATAGGTATCATGATAACGCCGAGAGAGCTCCAAAGATGGAGGCGCATTTGAACACACTACACCTCAGGAGCCGTAACTTCATTTAACCAGGGTCCGAATCGCAACTGATTGGAGGATTTTATGCCATTGTTATCTTTTAATTGACAGTCGAGGTTTTGAAAAAGGAGGAGCTTGGATCCAAGACCGAAGGTTTTCCTTTCCTACAATTAATTGAAAGCAAAACAAATTGGATATTCATATTCACTTTGCAAATTTATAATAATTCTCCAATCAAGCTTTGTAAACCTGTAGCCTCGAATCCAGTGAATCGAATCTGTAGGAATAGCAATATGGGGTTTCCCCATATGCATTCAGCCCCAGCTTATAAAGAAATAAATTTCCTGCATTACATCTGGCACAGCTGTACAGGTCGATAGATCTAGGCCCGCCGGGAACGATGCATTACGAGCCGACTAGTTCCGAATCTGCAGGTCAACATTCCACCGCTTGGGGTGTCGATTGCCTCGCTGCTTTGTCGACATGGCTCTATGCACCGTGCAAGGATTCGAGTGTTAACTTTCTCGGCCGCTCTGTGCATGCGCACGAGCATAGGTTGGGGCGGGCCGAGAGGTGGGGGCAAGGAGGAGCGCCTGGTCTCGAGGCTAGGGGCAAGGTCACTTTCGTGTTTTGCCATAATTGTGAGGATCAACTAGACTCACGACAAAACACCGTTTTGAGACAAATTATGCCGACACTCGCAGCTCTCTTCGCACCGCATAGCTTGCGTTGCCTAAATTTGGAGGACTTAGCTTATGACCTCAACCTCAATCGACCTCAACTTAATGCTGGCTCTGCAGAGTGTATATATATCACCTTGGTCCCCGTATACGTACACTAACCTCGAATCCACCCATACCCCCAACCTATCCCCTGGATCATTAGTGCTTCCCAGACCGACTTAAGCCATTCCGCCTCCGGTTTTGATCTCAAGCTCACCGGCCTCGGCCTCTATCTGTCGGCTGCAGCTGTTCACAGGCCTAGAATCAATATGCAACAAGGCCCTATGCAAAATACCACAATGCAAATGTATACACAAGAGCCACTTCCCTCGCTGGAGGTTCGAGACTCACCTCCGGAAAAGTCACCAAAAGCACTGATCCTATCAGTCCCACTCGAAATACTCAATCTCTTCAGCGAGTTCATCCACGAGGAAGACGATTTTCTCGCCCTGAGGATGACTTGTCATAGCTTCAACACAAACTTCCGCGAGGCACACCACAAGAGCATATATAGCGTCCGTCGGCTCTTCTACTGCCTTGAAAGTTTTGAAAATTTATTAAAAGTCTCAAGACACCCTTCCGGAATGAACAAGTACGTTCGGCGTATAGAAATCAGTGCGTCGACGCCGTACGATTATATTGCCCGCGGTAGCCAGTTCGTCGACCGGGTTGATGCCAACCCCAACGGCGAGTTCGACGATATCAGGGATACTATATTGCAAATTGCAGATATCTCTCACATAAAAACCAAAGAAGCTGCTAAATTCAGAAAATCCGGCGAGGTGGTGGCTTTTCTCACTCTTGCGCTCGCGGGATTTCCGAAATTGCAATCAATATACATGGAGCGGAACCTACAATCCGGAAACTTCAAGCGATTTTCCCGATCAGAACTCAACCTTTTCTTCCCAACTGTCGGGTTTTCCTTCGAGAAAGGCCTTCGTCGGACATTGATGACATTTCAGCTGAATAGCACATACTCCCGTGGCACATGGCTGCTAGGGAGCGAGCCATCATCCGTCTATTTCTGGAACCTCCCAGTATCGTCTTTGATATTATCGGGGGCTTCGGATTTGGAGTCATTAACTTGCGGGCACAAGAATTGTAACTTTAAAATGGATGTTTTCGATGTCTCCCCGAACCGGTTATCTCAAATGACAACAACTTTGGGGAATCTCAGGATACTAAAGCTTCAACTTGGTGGAATCCGTCGGCCGGAACCTGAGGAGGAAACAAGACTCAATACCAAATTTAGCGACTGGCTCGAAACCATCGGATCGAACATACAGGTTTTGGAATTAGAAAGAAACGCCCTCGAGTACCATTACGGCCCGGTACTCATTCTCCCTACTAAAACAGGGTTACCCAAACTAACCAAGTTAACCCTGAACGACACTTTAATCTCAAGGTCCAATTTGGAACAGTTCTTAGATACCTGCAAAACACAATTAGAGTATATTAAGATACACAAACTCATATTCCAAAATGGCGAAGTCGAGTCTTTACAGTGGTACCTGCTGTTGCAATACTTGAAAGAAAACTGCCCTCGACTGCGGGAGGCCTGCTTCCAGCCCTCGAGTTTCGAAGATTTGAAGGTCGTCAGTACTTTCCACCAGTTCGACCAACTTATACCAGACCTGTCTGCGAAAACAACAGAGAGGTCGATATTCGATGGTTGCGGTTGGAAAGTTTCATACTTTGCGACGTGTGCCCGGCCCTTGTTCGAGGAGGTTCGACCCGTCGGTGACGCATTGAGCCTCTTTCAAGATGCAGAAGCTTTCTGGAATTCCATCACCGATCGCAAGTGGAGAGATGAAGAGTTCATAGGAAATCTCCTCCGTTAGAAGTGAAGTTTCTTTCGTTTCTTTCCGCAATGTTTCATTGTTGTTCTCATTCTTATATATATTTATTATTATGTATCTTGACGTACATGCTTATCAAAAACGAAATTTAAATTTATGGTCCGGGGGGGTTCCAAAGTATATTATGACTAGCTTGAATTAAATAACAGCACGTTTCATTCTATAAAATCAATGCTGCAGATTTGCTCTAAACCTGTAAATTTATAAATCTTTGTAACAAAAATGCATGCTCCTGCAGTTGCTTCTTTAGCTCGTATACGTATGCGATGAAAAAACAGTGAAAGTAGGGATAAAGATAAGTGTATACAGGAAAGAAGGAATTAAATATTAACATTAAAATTAGCGTAACTTTGCCAGTGGTATAAGAATAATTATGGCACAATAATGGCAAAGCCAGTCCATTATCACCTAAATGTGACAACCGGAAAAGAGGAAAAAGAAGAAGACAAAGAAGAAGGATAGATAGGCGAAAGAAAGGAAAATAAAAGGAAGAAGTTGAAGAAAGAAGAAGAAGAAGAAGTAGAAGAAAGAAGAAGACGGCAAAAGAAACATTAAAAGGAAAAGGGAAAGTTAAAGAGGAAGAAAAAGAAATAAGGGAAAAAAGAAGGGAAAAGAGGAAGAAGAAGAAGAAGAAGAAGAAGAAGAAGAAGAAGAAGAAAGGGAGGGAGTCACAATAACAAGAATTCTTCAACAAGAAAAGATGTATGCTATAGTAGTAGAAAAGAGGGGGAAATAAAGAGGGAAAAAGAAAAAGGGGAAATGAAGGAAGGCAAAAAGAAGGAAGGCAAAAAGAGGGAAGAAAAAAGAAAAATAGAAAAAAAGCGATTTGCATCTTACGCATACAAAGAATACTGACTGTATGTATACCCTTTAAGCTTTGTATATCCAACTAGTACTATGGCATCTTGCATAAGGTCTTCTTTAGATATCTGACTCGGTGTCTACCTTTAGGGCTGGGGGGTCCCGGCCTTTTGCAGATTTGACAAAGCTCCAAAAGGTCTTACCAGTGGCCATGCCACCTAAAAGTTGGGTAATATCCGGTAAAGACTCTTTGCGAGTGATGAGCATTCTGCAGTCCCGCCTCCACAGAAGTTGATATTTTTTGGTGCCTGTTCTGTCGTCTCTAAGTATTTGGAGAAACAGAACGCTGTCTCGAGTACCACACAGGGAGCTAACATCGATCTGGAAGTCTTGAAGAGCCGGAAGATACAAATTGGCATATTTAAGAAACTTGCATGATTCCTCACAGTGGTCTTCGAATTTGCAACCTTCCATGTATACGTTCTTCAAGGTCTTTTCTGAATGACGGAGGAACTCGCGGAAGTTCCCGTACTCGAGTTTTATGTCAAAGAGGTGCAAACGTTGAAGCTTGGGCAGACCGATGGCGTTCGGGAAAAGAATCGCTTGTTTTGGACCGTATCCGACGCTCTTGACAATCGTCAACTCTCGAAGCTGGGTTCCAAGCATGTCGAGCCAATTGCAAAAGTGACCGTTGCGCTCATTGTATTCGGGCCGATAGCAGTCAACTGATATTTGGAGGTGTAGCTTGCGTAGGTTGGAGAACGATCTCTGGTATTTCTCCATCTGCTGAGGTGATAATGAAAATGTGCTGGCGAAGCTCACGCCAGAGCCGAGGAGGTTTGTTCTTCCAATTTTTTGGACCCTCCTTAATCCAGCGACTGAGATCGCATCGATAACCTCGCGCCATATATTTGTTCGTTCTAAGGTCTCCAAAGGGGCCTCGCTGCCAAAGAATCTGGCGATGACCCGATGTTCTGATTCTGGGATCCGTCTCCCCGGCTTGAACCCCAACGAGGGGTGGAATAAATTGACGACCGACCGAGGGATTTGAACATGCTTTTCTCCGTTCTGGAAGATTATTTCCTTCAAAAAAGGGAAGCGGTACAATGCAAAGATTAAATACGAGACGTGTTCCCTCTTCCGCCGCATTCGGGATGTGTCTTCGGTAAAGCTTAAGCTGGTGTGATACATTTGGCGCAAGATCTGGAATTCCTCCGTATTGGTTGCCATCTCCAAGAATTCCGAAGCGGGATCGTCGAGCGTGTTGAAAGCATATGTCTCCAAGGAAGAAATCACGAGCCGACGGACGCGGAGATTTGCTTGTGAAATGTGTTTTGCAACATTGAGCAGGTTCTTCAAACTATCCGGAACTAAATAGACATACCGAGTTTGGAAGACCACGTTCAGATGGACATCGTGAACCCTGAAGTTGAGGATTTTGGAAACCAATCTCAGTGACAGTAGGTCATCCTCATCGAGACCCATGTCTGCGATGGCATAGAGTATTTCAAGCGGGAGAGCATAAATAGGCGACATGGTTATATTAGTATGTATCTGACGTTTTTCCTGAACTCAACTAGGCGTATCTGTCGAAATGGCTCTTCGGTGTGCTGTGATGGAGCAGGTAAATTGTAAAATCGATTTTTAAATTCTAAAAAGAAGTGCAGGCTGGATTGAGCCGTTTCTTGTGAGAGTATTCAATTGATAGAAGAATTTGGTGAACATAGCTTTGATCGAAGTGGGTTGGTGGTGGTTGTATTGACGTAGCCTGAATGCGTATTTACGTATTTGTCTCGTACATAGGTATCTACATGGTACGGGGGGCTCGTCGGTACTTATATACAGGGCCGGCCTCCGTTCAACTATTACATATATCAAATATATTAATATGATTTAATTAATATCTCTGGTCTCGTAGACGTCGACGTCAGAAAGGGGGCTTCTGCTTGATATTTCTATATATATCCCTTTATATAATTATATATATATAAGTATATACGTCTCACGCCTATCGGTCTCCAAATATCGTGGTTGATCCGGCCTCGTGGTGCACGCGGTACCATAATCCATTACTGCATTGTTGTAGATTGTGCGTTGGCACATAGCCAATCCGTAGATCAAGTACCGGTATTGTAACCAATTCGGATCGGTTAGATAGTATGGAATGGCTTCCACATGTCGACATGATCCCGAAACTGCAGTGAACTGTCGACTCGGCTAGTCCATGCGTCTATGGCGATGAGTGACTGAGTTATTATCTTGAAGTGGATCCATATCAAGTCAATATCCGATTGAAAGAGTTTGAACCATAATTGACATCTAGATGTTGAACCGTGTATCTATATTTTAGTATCTATATTGTCCCCCCACTCTCAGCTCGAACGTTCTGATTCGTCCGAGCTCTCGAGAAGATAATCACTCCCCAGGACCGACTTCCAAAAGGCTTCAGCCCGCTCGTCGTCACTGAGTTCAGGACGGCGCCTAATTTCAGAGCTGATATCATCCAATATTGCGACCCCGCTATCACTTGACCGTGTAACTCGAGCCGTACACGCCCCATCCGAGCCCCAGTATCCGTCGACTTCCAGAAGCATAGAAGAAGGCTCGGGGTTCCCACCGGCAACTGACCCGAAGCCAAGGTAATCATGCAATAGCTGGAGCTCAAATTTGCGAAGGTTACGAAGGTTTTCGCATGCAAACTTGAGGAGCTGGAACGCGCTGAGTTGACCGGTAGAGATTCCGTGGAACCAGCAGCCGGATATCCTCAAGACTTCTAATCCCAGAGAGTTACGTAAGGAGTCTTGTAGATTGATAACATCAAGAGTCATCAGCTCAACTCTGAGCCTCCTGAGTTTGGGTAACCCCACGGCCGTCGGGAGATATAATGTTTGATGCGGCCTTGCCCAAAAGACATTCCCAGTATTTGAGAGCGATAAGTCCTCGAGCTGGTGGCCAATGCTCTCGAGCCATTGTCCAAACCCTGTGCAAGGATTGTCGTTGCAGTTGTTGAAATTAACATATAACTCGAGCCGGCGCAAATTCGGTAAACCAGACTTCAACACTAGCAAGGTGTCGGCGGAGACCTTGTCAAACTGGGAGATGTTTATCCCCTGCATCCCGTAGTTGTTTCTGAAACCAATAGCGGTGATACCGCCCAGGCCCGTCGAGGCCATTGACTCGAGTGTATCCGACCAGATCCAATTTTCAACGCCGCGTCCTTGAGCCGATAAATACATCCAACCCATGTGAAGGCTCTGAACTATGCTTGAAGGTTTAACGCCCCGTTTAAGCCCAAGCGACGGGTAGAGAAAACTTAATTCAAGATAGGAAGGGCCCTTTTTTGGTGAATTCTCAAAGGAAAGAGTCCTGACGTTCTTGAATATTGAGAATATAGTTTTTAAAAGCTCAATATGTTGTCTGGAACCACACATTTTTTCAACGTCGCGGACATGTTGCAACCCTGCGACCGAGAGGCTCGCTACACCGGGGTCCGATCTATATTCGAGGGGCACAGGCGACAGGTAAGGCATCTGGAAACATATGTTCAACTCACGCGCCCGGGCGCGAGTAGTTTGGGCGGAGCGACTTTTTGAGAATTTGATAAAATTCTCGAGATACACCGGGACCATGAAGATGCGCTGTGTGCGGTAAATCGAATCCAAGTGGAGTTCTCGTAGTTTCGCGTTGAGGTTCTGACATGTTCGCCTGAGAGAACGGAGGTCTTGGTTCCTCAGCTCCTTAGCTACGAGATGGATAAGTTCCGTAGGTATTTCTGTTATTAATACCATCGCGCTGTTTAATCGGAAATAGGATAGGTTTAAATAACTATAATGCCGGAAATCCCATGCGCTAGAATCATATGCATGTCCACGGGCGCTCCTTTGGGAAGTGCATTTGGCGGATTCGTCTGATCAATTGAGGGTTAACGTTGGGCACCAACCCAAGGATCCGGCGTTGGATTATTTATATCCCAGGCCAATGCCACCGTATCATACGATATATCAATTCAGCTCAAAATCAAAAGAAAAGCATCTGGGTAGCAGGGAAACATGCTAGTCTGGGCGGGAAAATGGATAATAGTCTGGGGGTCACTCAATGGATAATAGTAGTCTTTGAGCCTTTTGTAGTTAGGTTATTGTCACTTTTGGGCCTAGCATTTTAGCGATAGGTGCCTTTTCTACTTATATTGAACTTGGCGTCAATTAACGTCAAGGCTGGGTTCAGGTATACCTAGGTACCTAGGTAGTTAGTGGCAGTTAGTCCGCCAACGTAGTTTAACTACTATGGATACAAGAATTGCTAATGCTACTTCGTAAAACCATGAATTGTGTGTCAGAATTCGACCGCTGCTGCCTTAGTAGGAGGATAACTAGCTAAATTTAATGCCATTTCCCCTTCAAATAATCCCCCACGTCCTGATTGGGTTTTGACCTTAAAACTGGTTTCTTCAGAGTCTGGTGAAATCAGGACAACCAAATTCGTTTCTCGTTCCCCGTTTCGTCGGTCTAGTGCCTTGAAGTGTATTTGAAGAACTATCTCTCGGAATGAGCGGCGATTGCGTCGGATATGCCTCAACAGGTAAAACCAATCCTCAATCTCGTCCTCGAATACGCAGTGCCCCAAAGTCAACGATTTCGGTCCGGCACAGCCGTCGATGAATTCGAGAAACTGGTCAACATCGAATTTGAAATCCCAGAAGCGGATAACTTTCAGTTTTCGAAAGACACCAGGCGGCAGCCTCACTGCCTCACTGTTCGGTGTTCCATGATTCGAATTCCAAATCGTCAGATCCTCTAGGTTATCCCCAATAGCCTGCGCCCACCGTTTGAACTCGACGATTGCGTTAGGACTAGTTGCCATGTCTATCGTAATATGTAGTGTTTTCAAATTCGAAAATGTCGATTTAAGATATGATGAAGAATAGGATGAAACAATGAGGTGCTCTCTCGGCAAACCTGACCATTCGCCGTCGGAGTCGTCGATACGTTCAATCCCCTTTATCCTGGTAGACACAATAATGTAGAGGACCATGGAGAAGACATCACTCTTACGGGGGCCATACCCTCCATATTCCAACTTATGCCAATCGTCCCAGTTGTCGGCTATGAACTTCGATAGCTCAGCAGCAGTTGGCTGACTGCGGTAAGTCCCTGATCGATACCCAAGAGAAGGGTATATCAGATTTATCTCAGGTCGAGTGAGGTCTTTACTTGCTTTAAAGTCGAAGCTAAGCTCTTTGATATTGGGCAAATTCGAAAAGGCGAGACTTAGGAGAACAGGGTATCGATTGTACTGATAAAAATCGTCCATTTCACCCGACTGGGCCTCCGTGGTTTCTCTGATTTTTGCGACTATGGCACTCCAAATTTCGAAATCTTCTCTTGTTTGCCCATCGTAAGGGTGAATATAAGGCGAGGAATACGAGATGATGATTTTTTGAACTCTCAAATTTGCACCGGAGGGATGTTTGGATACTCGTATGAGATTTTCGAAACTCGATGGGACGAGAAAGACGCGTCGGCACGAAAATATAGCATTGAGATGGGCTTCTCGGGCCCTTATGCCCAAGGCTTTGCAGGTCAGTCTTAGAGCAAGGAGGTCTTCTTGGTCCAGACCGTAGCTCCCGATCTGGTCTATCAGTTCAGCGGGGACCGATGTAATTGGAGCCATGTTGAAATTTTTACTGTCGA
Source organism: Arthrobotrys musiformis (assembly GCA_036971715.1). Taxonomy (NCBI): domain Eukaryota; kingdom Fungi; phylum Ascomycota; class Orbiliomycetes; order Orbiliales; family Orbiliaceae; genus Arthrobotrys; species Arthrobotrys musiformis. The sequence goes on along the minus strand of JAVHJL010000011.1, from coordinate 402,652 downwards.
TTGTATTTCAGAGTCTGAAAAGAACGAGGCACCGACATGTACTTGAGAGGGTACCTCCTCCTTAGATATCTGTACGCGTTACATGCTACACTCAATCACTACATCCTGAATACGGCAATAATGCCATCTGCAGAGGGGTCTTAGGCGTCCGACTGTGCTACCTTGACGGTTTGGGACAACCCATACAAAGATACAACGCTCGACAACGCGGTAGAGCATTCACTTGAGGGTAACTACTTAGTCAATGCGTTGAGTCTCTTTCCCCGTATTGATACACCACTACCACTGCCACTGTCACTCTACAACCACAAACATCACCAATATCAATGACATCACCACCAAGCTGTTCTAGCTCTACAGTCCCATCAAAGCTTCAAGCTTCCAGAGAGCCTGGACAGAACTGCTAAGCAAGTCTTGCTCCTTACGACATCCTTCTCACACCCTACGGATCGTTTCTCTCCCTACCACCTCTATCAACAATCAGGCAAACACTCACCTTCCTGGTTGTATTCCGTTCAAGCATACCCTCTCGATTCGAGGATACCCCGATCACGTTCCCATCGAGACGCGGAAATCCAGATATCTGGACTTTGGGATTCGTGACAAACCTTCAGAGCTGGTGTGTAGCCTCAAACCACCATTCCAGCCAACTATCACCTACCCTCCCGATCGATCAGAGCAGATCAACTCCCTTGAAGCCACGGCTTTTTCTCGTCAATAGAGCTACATTTAATAGACACTCTTCCATCAATCCAAGCTCGCATTGGAGTGTATCTCTACGATACCGGTAGGTAGCTTGCTAAACCTCGATTGTTTGCTCTAAGCTAACAATAGGATCCTCCCCCCAATAGATAAAAGCAACCATGCCAACACCTTCCAAAGAAGTTGACAAAGTTATGGCAACTCTGTTCGACCTTCCCAACGAGCTCATTGATGAAATCGGTGCTCAGTTTGATGAAGATGACTGGTTGGCTTTACGCATGACCTCCCATCAGCTCAACGCCAAGTTTCGAGAGTACCACTTGGATTCCAAGTATTCACACCGACGTGTCTTTGTTATCCGCCACAGCATCGAAAACTTGGTCAAGATCGCTCAACACCCATCCGGTGTCAACTTGAGGGTCCGGCATCTAGAAATTTCATTCATGTCACCATATCTTTCAAAATTTGCAGATCTGACTAAATCAGTGCTGCAATCTTATGACACCGAAGAATGTGAGGCGCCCTCCAACGTAAGATATGGAGACATGGGCTCAAAGTCGGACTTGGCTAGTATTCTCCTTGAAATGAAGCAACGTGCTGATCAGAATCACACCCGGAAGAACGAAATTCCTCTCGAAATAACATTTATTCAGACATCTCTGAAGGAGGCTCTCCTTGATTTACCTAACCTGGAAGGCATTTGCTTCCGTCTGGACAGCGAAAAGCTAGAACTAACCCGCTCCGAATTGAACCTGTTTTACCCATGTTTAAACAGTATGCCTGGAAACCGCTTTCCCGGAAGATTCTACGCGGATAGACTGTCTTGCATAGACACTTTTATCGACATGGCTTGTGAGGGTTGGAACTGTATACTCTCTACTACATGCGCCGTACCGAAGCCGAGCTTGCACTATTTCACCTTGGACCAAAAGTATTCCATATATTCCTGCACGGAAGGGAGTATATTTCCAATGAAATCAGCGTTTCCGAATCTGAAAGTCCTGAAGGTTGCCCTTGATGTCACTAGAGGATTGAACGAGTCTTGGGAAACAGAGTTTCCTGAGTGGGTTGGCTCTGCCAATACTAAAATCGAGGAACTAGACTTGGAATTCTCCGGCGGACTTCTAGATATACAATTGAAAACCCTCCCATTTCCAGAAATCCACACACTCCCCGGTTTAAAGAGGCTTAGCCTAGAGTACCTTAGGCTCGATGCGGACAAGTTTGGGTCATTTCTATCCTATTCTCAAGGAAGCCTCAGAGAGTTGACCCTCCGCTACATTGCAGTACAAGATCCGAAGGATAGCTGTTTTAGTATCATCAAGATATTAAATAATGGCTTTCGACTGAGGCTATTCGAACTTGTGCTTGAAGGCTATGGATACGGACCGGTCTTGGACTTCCCCGATGATTCCGAGAGTGATGCTGAGACAAATATGCCTGAGTATCTTCTTCCCAACATCAGGGTCGTGGGCGACTGGTCCTCAAATTCGACCTTCTGTGAGGTTAAAGGCTGGGCCCCACTTAAAAATTACTCCTTGAAAAAGGATCTTCGGGAAGAGATTAGTAAACACGATTCTCCTGATGAATTCTGGAACTCAATTACTGATGGAAATTGGGCCGACAGCGATGTACTTGAAAGCTACGTTCAGGTCTCTGATTCCGACTCTGATCCCAGCATTAGTGATGAGTCTATGGAGGGGATGGGGTGGCCTGGATACGATGGCGATCTCTACACGGATGATGGAGATGATGCAGACATAATATACGACAGATTACATCAGGACTTCTACTCATAGCCCAATTGCCGAAGCCAATTTTTGACTATTGGAGCTGTCTGTATTAGCTGAGGAATGTACCAGGGAAGACTTGGGGATCAGATTTCGTCGGGGTATTTTTTTTTTGCAACAGACTCCGCAAAGCGGAAACTCCAAATACTACAAAAGGAGAAGGGTTAATTAAGTCCCTCCACCCACAAAACACGAGGACTTTCTCCCATACGAAACCATGTACTTAAATCCATAAATTACAGTCCCTCCATCCTAAGCACCTCCCAATTGCACATACCGTCCCAATAGAAAGGCAAATGCAGTAAAAGTGTAAACTACACATTGAGAACCTCTAGCCTTAAGCTTAGGCCAAAGTTCTTCTACTCCAGCGTGTTCGTGTTAACTTCCTCTTTCTTATCCTCCTGTTTATCTCTAACCCCATCATTCTCACTCCACTTCTTCTCGCCGGAGGCCTTGCTCTCCTCCTTCCCATTCACCGTCCCGAAGCCAGGCGTCTTCGTAGACGACCCACCCTTCTGGACACCCGGCGTCTCAAGATACCCAGTAGCTCTTCCAACCCGACGGATTGCCACGAAGCATACAGCGAGGTATAACCATGTCGCGGCTAAAAATCAACTTCCTTAGTTTATATACGTATTGGGCTATGAGGGGATATGGATCCCATACCAGCCAATGTGAACGTGATAACCAGTGCCCAGAATAATACAACCCCTATATATTTGAACCTCGTCGTCAGTATAAAATATAAAAATATATCAAAAAAAGGGATGAGCTTGATGTTGAAGTTTAGTAGCCTAGCTGTAGCACCCGGCCACCAGCCGACCAAAAAACTCAAAAGCCGCCCTAAGTGACATCATATACCCACCCGCAACGAGCACCCAAAATAACCCAACCCCCAAAGCCAGCGCCGACAAGAATAAGATAGCAGAAACCGAGAATCCGATGAAACAGAGTAGCGGTACAAACGCGAATAGCAACTGTACCCCCAGAAAGGACGAGAGGATGGGTCTTTGGTAGCAGAACCGGAAAACTGTGTTGTAGGCCCTTTGCCGGGTTTCCGGAGATGCGATTCGGTCGGCGGTGGAGAGGAGGAAGGACATGATGTTTTGGGTGTCTGGGAAGTATCTTCCCGTGGATTGGTAAGTTATCGTGGATGTCATTTTCGATATTTTAGTTTATGCTGCACTGGACTGGATTAGCACTGTATTCTGGATCAAAAGTCTGGTGGAGGAGAGAAGGCATGGGGACACGGTTTTGGAGATTTTGAGTGCATTCCGAAAAAGTACGAAAGGAATGCGTATACGTAATCACATCGAGGGATATCAAATACCCCCCACGAAGGTATCAATTCAATGTACGGGCTACGACGAAGGGTAAGAAGCTGGAAATAAAAGTTTTGCCTGTTCATAACTTCTATCCGACGCCGCTTGAATTGGAAGAGTGAATATATTATGCCACACTATAAGCCTCCACACACCCAAACCTCCTCTATCCCCTCCTCCTCCACCGCCTCCAGTTCACTAGTTGTAATATATCTTTAAAGATACAGGCCCTCTGGTTCACCCTCAGTCTTCGTCTTCAATACTCTCTCTCTAGCGCTCCTAAAGTCCGCCATCTGTACCCTCATACGACGTTCTCTTAGTGCTAAGAGACCGGCTTCTGTGCATATGGCTTTGATATCGGCTCCAGACAAGTCGTCCTTCTGAGAAATGAATTCATCCAGGTCAACGTCCTCGGCGAGCGACATCTTGGAGGTGTGGAGGGTAAAGATCTTTCGTTTTGTGTTTTCTGTGAATTGTATGTTAGTTTCTTCCCAGAACATGTACCGTGCAATAGAAATAAGACACTTACGATCTGGGTTCTCGAACAAAATCTTACGATCTATTCTACCTGGTCGGATCAAAGCCGGGTCCAAAGTATCGATCTTATTTGTGGCCATAATAACTTTAACATCACCCCGGTCATCGAAACCATCAAGCTGGTTCAAAAGCTCCAACATGGTTCTCTGAATTTCCCTCTCTCCGCCGCTGGTGCTTTCGTATCTCTTAGTACCAATGGCGTCGATTTCATCGATGAAAACGATACTGGGTGCATGTTCAGCTGCGACTTGGAAGATTTGTCGTACCAGACGGGGTCCATCTCCGAGGTATTTCTGAATAAGCTCCGAACCGACAATACGTAAGAAGGTAGCAGATGTCTGATTCGCCACTGCCTTTGCCAGTAATGTCTTCCCTGTACCGGGAGAACCGTATAGAATGACACCCTTTGGCGGTTTGATACCCATTTCTTCGTATAGCTCTGGATGTAGTAGAGGGATTTCGACAGCTTCACGGACTTCCTGGATTTGTTGTTCGAGACCACCAATATCGGCGTAGGATTCGGTAGGGGCTTTATCGAGCTTCATGACGGAGATTAACGGGTCGGAGGCCTCGGTGAGTACACCAACGATGCTGACGGATTTGTGGTGGAGAAGAACGGTGGCATTTGGTTCGAGGAGATCCTTATCGACGAAAGACATGATAGAGACGTAGTACCTAGAACACCACACTGTTAGAATAGCCAAACAAGAGAATCATATATCGGGCGACGAACTCAGGGCCAGTTGCAGAAGAAACAATAGCATGATCATCATCAATCATTTCTTCGAGATTTCCAACACCCATAGGGCTTCCACGCATATCATCCACACGCATTCTCTCCTCGGCGGCACGGTCATCGGTGGTACCGGTTGGCTTCAAAGCTTCCTGGTTCTGGACGAACTCTTCTTCTAGGAGCAAATGATCCTTAATACGCTCCATTCGAAGCATCTTTAACTTGCATCGAGCATTCGGGTAGACGGTAGGAAGCTTCGAGGTAGCGTCGGGGCCTTGCGAACGTCTCTTCTTGCGGCCTGGGCGCGGTGGGGGTGGTGGCGGCTCGTACTTTGGCTTATCTTTCTGTACACCCCAGATTACGACCATTAGCATCGAAACCACTACATAAAACGACTCCTTCGAAGCTGATCCATACTTTCGCGTCCTTTCCATCTTTATCGCCGGGAGGACCTCCTTGGCCCATGCCAGACTGTGTATTACCCTGCAGTTCCCCTGTGTTAGCTTTCAAGCTGAAGCTACAGCTGAGCATCGCCCATCATTCGTTTCATCATACCATGACGCGTTTCTTTATCTATATCAGCGATATAGGAAAAATGTACGGTATCAGTTTCCTCTATCAGAAGCCGTAAAAGGTCCCAGGCCGTTGGTGATGGTGTTTCGAGATGTGGGTCGTGGAAGTGGAAGTTGGAGGAGGCACGGTATCGGGCTTTGGAGCTTGCGTACTGGCGTGGCTCTCGCTCTTGGTTGGTCAGCCATTCGGGCACGTGATCGAATAAATACCACACGGTCAACGCACGCTTCGTTTGTCGCCAACACATTTGGACCACGACATGATAGCCTGTTTGTGGCGGTGATCTCCTCATTAATGGATCGAATTTGGTCTTGCAAGGTTGAATTTGAATCGTGGACGAGAGATATACTATAATTATGGTATCCCCTCTGACGGTGGGGTTGATTGTATAGCGTCTTTAAACCGCCGTCTCCTCATCTCGGCCAACAGCAAGACCTAGTACCTGCTCGGTATTGATCTTCTGTATGAGGCACCAGCGGGTATCGATCCTCCACGCGGCCAGTCAAAGTTGCAAATTGATCGAGCTCGAGGCTAGCAAAATATATTGTCGCCCTTTCGGATACTGATACAACCATATAGGTACACGGCAGCCAGTCAAAATGAATTGTGCTTCCTCACTCAGCGAATCTCAGCCCGCCGGCTTCGAGCAGAAAGTAGATTCGCCCCAGCTCCATCGAACCTTTGAAGGTGACGATCCCAACTGCATTCCCGGGCATTGTTCTCACGTCGTTCCCTGCTCGAACGTGAGCCCCTCCTTATATCAAGAGATTGAGGTATTCGGCGACTCTCAATTTCAAAATAGCGAGAACGTATCACCAAAAGAGCCGAACCCCCCACTAAGTCGGAAAGAGCGACGTAAGCGGGCTCGTATGGAAATTTCGAACCTACAGGCTCGAAAAGAGTCTATTCGATACCTCTCCCGTGTACGGCCCCACAATTTTACTACTTATGAGACCACAAGATTCGATTTGTCCGCTCTTGCCGGAATGTTGGATAGAAACTCGCCTGAATACCAATCCCGATACGTGTACTCTGAGAATCAAGACTCAATGGCGAAAGGTAGTCGCAAGTCCCCTGTCTTCGAAAGATATATAACCTCTAAAGCTAAGTAAAAAACGATTATCTCGCAACAGAACATGGTGGAGAGAATTCGGGACCGAACCGAGGGCCCTCGTCTCTCCTCGAGCAGAATGTATCTACGACCACATCTCCATGCCGAGGGGGTGATATCGACCAGCTTTATTCGGAGATGTTCAAAAACAACCAAACGGATCCCGATTTTTTACAACAACGACAAGATCTTTTTGTCCTTCACTGGACCCATGCGACATCGGAATGGTCAGCTTCCATGTCTCAGATTTTTCATTCACAAGATCAAGTTGAATCACAAATTTTAGAACTGTGCCTGGCTGTTTGTTTGGCGCTAGAAGTTGACCCTGAGCCAAAAATCGTCGATCAATTTTCGCCCTCTAGTTTTGGTTGGCAAAGGAAGATTGATCAATTGATGGTTACTGTACAAAACCACGATACTGCTGGGTTAGAGCCATACCGAGTTGAGATCTCACATGACTATCTCGTTGGCATACCGAAATATAATGATGGTGATGACTTGAGTCGGGGGTCCAATGATTTAGGCAAGCGGGAAAGTTGGGAGTTCTGGGTTGAAGCTGTTTCGTTCTATGCTTGAATACAATTACGACGTACGGTTGTCTATGCATAATCGAGACGTCGACCTGAGTTTGCACAAAACACGCTTATGCCCGAGACGAAGAAGGACCTGTTTATCTTTTATGGCTGAAAGCGTTATTGAGCTGTTGTTGGTTAGCCCGGCCCTATAGACCTAGCCGTTGGGAAATACAAGTATTGTCACTGGTTAACGTTTGCATACCACGTTCATATTACCCGGGAGAGCGAAAGGGCTTACATTCAGAGGAAGGAAATAAAAGGATTAAGAAGAAAATCGGAGCCGTTAGCTGGTTAGGGAGCTAAGTTAACCTCTTGATTCTTCTTCTATGTTTCTCTAACTCTTCACCGGGCCTTTCTTTCTTAAGATCTTTCCTTCTACTTATTCCTTCCCTCTAGCTTTCCTTTTTTTTATTCTTGCCCCGCCTTTTTTATTATTTCGGGATTACAGGATTGGAACAACCAGAACAGAGGCATCATTCGCGTCCCCCCGTCAGCGCCGTTCGAATTAAGGCTACAGGCTAATATACCTCCCTGTTTTCGGACGACATCTGTCAATTCGGAGAAAAGCTTGGACCCCCCGTTTTTGACGGCTGTATTTGTTTTTTCTTTCGATCCATCGTAGATCGAAGTTTCGACTCCCAACAGCGAGTTATCCGGATCCGTCCCATTCGCATGTCGCGGTTGCACGAACCATTCGCAAATGCAGCCCGAATGGAATCCCGCTTTTTTTCCCGTCCCCCCTTCAGCTGGTGTTACTAAACTCGTGTTGGCCGGTTTTCCTTTTTCCCTCGATTTGAATCGAAAACGATTTAAACGGTTGCCCCCGATTTTGTGTAATCTACAGTTATACTGACTTTTGTGCTTAGCTTCCACTCTACAGGATTCGATTTCTTAGAAAAAAAAGAAAGGAAGTAGGAAGAAAAATCTGCCATATTCATGTTCGTTTCGATTTTGTTTTGGTTCACGAAGTAATTGCACCGCATGCGTGTAATCATGAAATAACCCCCATGAACCCAGCTGCAACATCTCATCATCGCTAATATGGCCCCTCGACATGACCCGTCTGCGTACTGCACCGCGCACCAACGTACTTCCCGCCGCAGCTTTTTTAAACAAGGGCCTGAATTGCCGAACAAAATTGGGCAGCGGGACCAATCAGGTATCGAAAATGCGGGTTTTCGTCGATGTCGAGATCGTTCATTTCGGTCAATACTATCGCTCTTATAGCTTTAAAATACCCCGAAAATAAAAAATAAAAAAAAATCCTATGTGCCGACATGCCGAAGTACGTAATTCCATGCCTGGTCCATACATAAGAATAAAAACAAAAGAAAAAAATAAGCAATCAGGACAAGAAAGATAAAAGTGAGCGAGGAATGTGGCTGACGACCCTCTTTGAGACGGACGGCCGGGCCATGGCCTTTAGCGAACATGGAATGAACGAAGGGATAGAACAAAAAGCAGCAAAGAAAGAAATATGACAGGACAATATGATATCGATGGGAAGGGCATGAAGTTCGAAGTTCTAGATCCGGTGCGCGAGCTAAGCAGCGCCCCCACAGACCCTTGTCTTATTCTTCACAACAGCTTGTTCTTGAAAACGACCTTTGGGCTGAACCGAACCGACACTACGAACTAGAGAATTCGAAGGCGAAAAACAGAGAGAACCCAGTCCAGGCCGCGTTATTCACCAGTACCTGCATTGAACTTGGCGATCTGGGCCAGAATCATTAACCCCGCCAATCGAAGACACAACGGGATGCATTTTCGCACATAGGCGAACCCACCCCAAAACCAGCCAGAGAAGAAAAGGAAACCAAAAGAAAAAAGAAGGGTTCGTTCGGCTCGCCTTAAAAAAGTCTCGAGTCGGAGGGGCTTGTGCACATATAAAAAGGGCAGGGCTGGTGTATATCCTTCCGGCTTTTCTTGACCACGTAGTCACGGCCCAGCTGGACACACGCATTAAATATACCCTACTCCATACCATACCTACATAAATTCATACCGTACATAAGGATACACGTACATGCACATTTCTTGAAAAACTTTAAACGTTCTCCCACAGGAAAAGGTGGTCGTCGATATTAATCATCTTTGTGTAACCGCGCCTCCCCCCTCCATTTTTCTTCCTCATCTTCCCAGCTATTACAATCAGAATAAATACCGCTGCAGACTAAAGGGGAAAAGAAAGAACGCGGGAACGGGAGCGGGAATCCTATAAACGTTTACTTAACGTTTACCGATTTTTCTTTTTTTTCGATTGTATCCTGTCTGTCCGTTTTTCCCGGGTGAACAAAACCTTACTCGGGTCTACCTATACGGGTTTATCCTTTCTCAATCGAAATCGAAATTCTTGTGCGAAGGGGGTTTGCTGGCTGGGGTGGAAAAGCAGCTGAGCCTCCAATCGTGCATCTCAATTGCGAGAACGAGAGTTCCGACGGACGGCTGTACCGTCTTTGTGGGCCTTTTGTAACTCGCCCTGCAGATTTGTCACTTTCTTTTTTTCTTCTGCTCTTATTTTACTTTTCTTTCTTTCTTTTTCTCTTTCTCTTTCAAAGCCTGGAGGTATTTCTATAAGACTGGTTTTTTGGCCGGGTCTTGATGTTAAACACTTGCCTGGGCCTATAAAACAAGTTCAGTCGAGACAATTAGTTCAATTCTACGACAAACAAGGCCTCAACTTTTCAACATACCTCAAAATACAACCGCGTCTAGAATATATACCCGCCCTAAAACTCGTTTCAATCATAAATATAATTAAACCCTTTCATTTATTTTCTCGATTTCAAAAACAACAAAGAAAAAATGTCGAGATCAAGTATTTCGACAGCGAGCTTATCGGACACAGATTCCCTCCCCTCAAGTAAGCCTCCAAGTCCACCGGCCCCATATAAAATATCCAACATTTGCCAGCTAACACACATATTAAATCGATAGCCCCCACAACCCCAACAACCCAATACACACTCTCCTCAACCCCCTCGGTAATCACAATAACAATAGTAAACCCAACACCGCACTCCCTCCAAGCAATCAAGAACAACCACGGCTGGAACCACCTCCAAGACCCCATCTGCCCTAACTCGGATGGTACATTAGTTTTGCACTCCCCAAACACAGGGAAAGCAGCCTATATCCTCGGGGATACAGGGGATGTTATCGAAGTCGCCGGCGGGATGGGAACAGGTGACCATCCCATGGTAAAATTATGCCCCGAGTTCGGGGGCGGGGAGAACGCTGTGCTGGAAGCGGTCATGAAGGCACCTGGACATTTCGTTTATAGGTTGCCTGAGATTGAACACATCGGCCCTGCGGTTTCGGTGGAAGGTGTAAGTGGGGAGTTAATGGTGACTCATCTAAGTCCCTGTTTCTGATTCCCTTGCCTGCTATCTTTCGTTTCTTTTCCTTTCTTATGATGGTCTACGTGATATACATATTTCTTTTGCTTTGTGAGTAATTCAAGCCAGGACATCGGGGTCAAGGGGATATTTACATATACGCGCGGAGTTTTTTGTTTTGTCTATAACTATATGATGGCCTTGGGGCACTGGTAGGGAACTGCATGGGAAACATTGTTATCGGAGTTTTAAATTTAGCATTGGAATTTTACGGTGGCCGTGGTTTTGGGATTTGTGGTCTTCTTTTGCATTGTATGTAATTAGTTTATGTCTAATGAATGTGAATGAATCAAGCAATTCGTTTTTTAATTTAATAGTAGTCTCGCTGTACACTAGTTAAGAAAGCTTCTATTCGAGAACTCATTGGATTCACGTATCGATGCTTAAGATATCGTTCGAATGCGGGTGATCGGGACGAATAAGACGTCCTACTGTGACATGAAAACCATGACCTGTCTTGTGTATTGAACTAACCCATTCTCAATGACAACGTGATATATACGTAGATCTGATAAAAGCGCAGCAAGTGTAGGAGAGGAAATAGCAAAACCAACTTGTTCCCCCCAACCAAGCGAAAGAGGAAAAAACCGTTCCAGGAAACGCCCGCATCTCTAAGAAAAGGATGTATATAACCAAGGACGCTAGGAACGCCAGGAACGAGATAATATAGCAATAGATATGAAAACAAGACAAACATGAAAGTACGGAGTCCCTGCAGACGCCTGTAAAACAAACGCCAAAATATATCCCCTCTGAGCTGCAAATGGGCAAGTAAAATAACGTCCTAACCGCCTAAGAATCTATAACTTTTGTAGGTCGCTGTATAGGGAACTAAAATTTTGGATATTTAGGCCTTAGAGAGCCAAGGAGAGATAAGAGAGATTAGGATCTATCCTGGGGGCTCGAAGGTCGTGGGTGCTGTCGATTTCGTTCTGAATCATGGCGTCGCTGGGGAGTGGCCCTCGAAGGCGAATGTGGCCTTCGAGGAGTTGAGCTCTCTCCGCGGTAATTATCTTGCGCCTTCTGCTGGGGGGCGGATGTCTTTTTCCGTGTATCTTCCGGGCGATCATACGGCTTTTTAAAACCTGGTCGTTGGGAACGGTTGGTGGACTCGCGGAAAGTGCTGTAGGGGCGAGGAGACCTTTCGCCTGGGGCTTTCGGTCTTCCGCCTTTGTCAGCCGATTGTGTAGTCGGGGTCTGTTGAAATTAGTATTCTTCCAGGATAGACGGTAGATAGGGTGCTATGAACATACTACTGGGCTTTGGGGGCCTGCAATCTGGTCGCGCTGGCTAGGCAGGACCCGCAGAGGGGCCTGTGAAGGTAGAGTCTTTTTGGGTGTCTGGCTCGGAAGAACTCGCGGAGGTACCTGGCTTGGGCCGTCAAGTGAAGGAGGAAGCGGTGCTGCGTTTGTCTGGGGTCTCTTGTGCTGAAAATATTGTTGTTAGCATTGAGTACTGTCAGATTGGCTGCATCTTACACACCTCCTTCGAATTTTTGTTAGTTGCAATCTTGTCCCTTTTCACTTGTTCGGCTGCACCTTTGGATTGACTCATGGTTCCTTTTGGAGCGGTGCTCGGACCAGCTAAAGACTCAGAAGGCTGGGCGCCGGATCTAGGAGTGCTTTGAAGTGGTTTGGCTGTTCCACTAGATGGTGTTGAAGCCCTTTCGACTCCCTTGCCCTTCAATTCTTTCATCTATAGCATGGAGATTAGTAAACAACTCTTTTGGGAGTCTTTTCTGCGACTGTTACATACCCTTGCTTGGAAGCCCTCCCTCTGCTGTGGGGTGCGAGTAACAGTGGCATTTTGGAGAGACGGCCTGCTGGTTTTGCTTACCGGCGTCGATGGTCTTGGAGTTTCACGGGACGGTCCTGTGGGGGCTTTTACAGTTTGGGGGTTGGCGAGTCCTCCACCATTTATCCCACTAGGCTCTGAATGTGCACCGTTTGAAGTACCCCCACTACCGGTCTTGACAGCTTCATCGGGCTCTTCCTCCTCGGGCTCATCGTAATTTACCTCATACATATCCTGAGTAACGAGCCCTCTTAACCAATCCGCTTCGAGGAATTGATCCATGACCTTAGGGTCCTTCCCCTTCATGCTCTCAAACCCAGCTGGATCTCTAGGTATATACTTTGGCGGCCTGAACCAATCTGCGGCCTCCGACTTCTTCGCTTTCCTCGCCGGTGTCGCTTTGTCAACAAGCCTTGCCGCCAATGACATCTTGAGAAGGGAGTTGTTGTGTATAACATCTTCAAGTGTTCCACCGATCCTGAACCTGTAGACGAAGACATGTTTCGTTTGTCCGAGACGATAAGCACGCCCGACAGCCTGTTCTTCATCCTGAGGTGAGAACTGTGAGTCGAAAACGATGATTCTGCTAGCTGCTTGGATATTTAACCCAAGCCCTCCAGCCTTGGTGCTGATCAGGAATACGAAGGTATCACTGTCTTCATTATTGAACCCTTTGGCGATAGATTGCCTTTTTGCTGTTGAAACACTCCCGGTGATCTTGACAAACTCGATGTTCTGTTTCTGGAGAACCCTCCCAATATACTTCAATGTCTCAACAGACTGAGAGAATACTAAAACCTTCTCTTTGATAGCTATACACGACTCCAATATTTGGAGAAGGACTTTGAACCGGAAGCTGTGGGCCGCATCATCAAGGTTCTGAGTGGCGGTAATGACAGCCTGCAGGTGATCAGAAACAGCATTATCGGCTCCGAGAATAGCCTCTTGTGAATCCGGGTCTACTTCGGCCTCGTGTTCCTCAGAGAACTCCGGGGCAGCATCCTCATCACTTAAAACCTCCGTGATTTTTGTGCTCTTGGCTGGCCCTTCAACTTTCGCTCCCTTCTTCGCCTGTCTTCTTTCAAACGCCTCCCAAAACAAAAGTGGGTGGTTGAGAAGTACCCCAAGCTGTGAAACGAAATCGAAAAAGCCGGAGTAGTAACCCTCTTCGGTATCCCTCTTAGCTTCTTTAGCATAGAAACCGTAGAGTTTGAATTGAAGTTCGGTTAACGGCAAGGTGATCAGAAACTCCGTCTTCGGGGGCAACGTGTTCTCAAGACCTTTGATTTGCTTCATGTTAACTCTATTCATCTTCGGCCCCCACAGCGTGATAAGTTCCCTTTGTTTCTTGTTACTCTCCTTGATTTCCTCGGCGAGGGAGTTGATGTACAGGCCGTCTCGTATAGGTAGCTTAAAGTTGTTGTTGAATTCAAGCTCGTCTCCAGCATACTCAGGGTCAACCCACTTCATGATGTGGAAGTACTCCGTAAGGTCGTTGGCAAGAGGTGACCCAGTCATGGCGATGCGGGACCGAGTCTTGAACTGCCTGAATACCGTGGCAATTCTCGAGGTTTTGGTTTTAATCTTGTGTGCCTCGTCCGCGACCACAATTGTTGGAGTTTCCAGTAGGAGCTTCTCGATGCTTTCCGAATGTAGGAGTTCCGCCTCGAGTTCTTGCATCCGAGCATCTTTAGACGCCAAGCCGGCAGGAGAGATATCATTCTCAAGTCTGGCCCTCTCCTTCTCAAGAGATCTGCCCCTGGAACAAAGCTGGCTCAGCGATTCGTAGCCAATTATGAGCACTGTGCCATCAGCGGCCCATTTCTCAATGGCTTCAATCCTCTCGTTCATGCTAAGGGCCTGTGTAACCGGGTAGACCATCTCAAGGGCGCCGTCTGCCCATTTTGAAATTTCTTCACTCCAGTTTTGAATGAGTCCGGGAGGGCAAACAATGAGAGCGCGCATGTCCCTTAGCTCTGGGGGTATTTGGCTACGGGTTTGCGGCTTTTCCGAAGCCGCAGCATCAGCAATTGCGCAAAGCAAGGTAATACTAAAGGCGACCAAAATCAAATTAGTGTCGTTAAATTATTCCACGGGACGTATTCCAATGACTTACACCTGTCGAGTCTTTCCCATGCCCATGGTGTGCGCCAACAACGCCCCAGTTCTCTTTTCCGAGACGACAATGTTCCTCCACAAGAACCGTACACCTGCTTTCTGGAAATCGTACAGTTGTTGATTGCTGTTTGGGAAAAAAATGGGGTCATCTTTTGCTAGATGGCCCAAGTTGATCAATTCGGTGCTTTGGCCTGCTTTGATACCTCTTCTTTCTCGTTCCCTTAACTTATTGCGTTCCTTGTCATTTAGTTGACGAATTCTTTGTGTTTCGTGATCAACCTTCTGGACACGGTTGATCTTCTGGCGGCGAGGGGTGTTTGTGCCACTTCGGGATGCTTCAGCCTCTGATGTAACTTCTATGAAGGATCGTTGGCTCTGTGGCGTTTCCTCATCCGAGTCGGTCTCAAGTAGGGAATCTAAAGGGTTTTCTTGTGCCTTTGCCTTCCCTTTGTTTTGAGCTCCTTTGAGACTCCCATCGTTTTCGCTTGGGAGGTTAATTGGTCTGAAATGTAGAAGAATACGTAGAAAAGTTAAATGTCAGAGTGTCCAAGAATAAGGGAGAGCCCAAGGGGGTAGAGATAGGAAGATGGGTAAAAGTGAAAGAGGCCGCAACGGAAAAACGAATGCAGTCATTTCACTCAATTAAGATGTACCTCTTAGGATTCGTTCCTGCTGCCTGGGAGCTTTTCCTCAAATTATCTTCTCCGATAGATTCTGCATCCACCCCTTCGTAGCCGGCGACTTGGTCCAGGATAGGCGTAAGGTCCCTCAAGAATCTCAAAAAGTTCTCTTTTTCATCAAGGAGATTCTTTATCGTCTTAGATGGGATTCCTTTGCGAACTGGGAAACTGAAATCTAGGTATAAACGAGCAAGCATTTGATAGGTCGGTCTATCCGTTCTGTTAAAAACAAGCCGCTTGTTAGTTATCTCGTTGCATCAAACTCATCGAGGATATGTGGGCAAACTTACTCATTGATGCCTAGGCTTGACGTGTCTGCGGGCTTGCTCTGTGAGGCCTCCCAACAACTGACGACTTTGTGTAGAATATTATTTGTATCGTCTTGGTTATTCCTTGCTCTGATGAGCCTCCTCAATGATAACAATGCTTCAGCACTTTTATCATATTCAGCCTGTAACCCTTTTTTCCAAGAGCGCATAGCCCCTTCTAGAGCATTATAGAGCTTGGGACGTTCCGTAGCTTTATTTTTACCCTTTCTACTAGTAGAAGATGAAGTGGATGAGCTTCCTGCTAATGATCGTTGCGGAGGGAGTTGGGTAACGGGCGGAGGTGAGGTGCTTAATCTCACACCCTCTTTACGGGCCGTCTCCCGGGACTCAATAATGGCGATTTGAAGTGCGATATCATCATCTATCATGTCTTCATCTAAGTCGATCGGGGCGCTGACTTGCCCAGTCGCTGGATTCTTGGAAGGACTAGGTGCTGCGGGGCTGGTAGGGGTTGATGTCGGAGTATCGTCTGTCAGGTCAATAACCTCGCCTCCGTTGAAAACAGTTAGGATTGGATTTTCCGTTTTGACAATTGGCTGTGGCGTTCCCTGCTCTATAGTGAACGGGCCTGTATCACCGAATCCTTGACTTGAGGCGTTTACGGGAGCGACGGGCTTAACGGCAGGCTCGGCTGGTGGTTCAGCGACGGGTTCGGCAACGGGTTCGGCAACGGGTTCAGCGATAGTTTCGGGAGCGGCGATAAGTTCAGAGCCGATGGCTGGTTCGTTAGCTGCTGTTTTTGGTTCGTTGGGTTTTGATATTGGGTCCTCTGATAGTAGAGTGGTAGAACTGTCGTGACTATCTTCAAGGCCAATCCCAGGAACACTCGTCCCAGAATTTCGGGCGGTTTCCGGTATTTCGTTCGAAAACCACTGGAAAGAATTACTACTAGCCCGCATGTGTTTCCTTTGCTCTCCTGGAAGCAAATTGGACTCCTCTTTAGTCTCAGACTCGACGTCGGGGAGTTCGGTGTCCCCATCAGGGTGAGTGGCGTAGAGTTTAGGGATTGGGCGATTTCTCCTCCTCTGCTTAGGTGGCTCCTCTTCATCCGCATCTTCTAACACCAAGCCTTCAGCCAACTCGTCGTCAAGATATCTGCTTTTGAGCCGTGCTACCACGGCATCGTTCTCCACCCTGGTGCTCTCGTCTCCTTCGTCGTAGACGTTGTCATTGACGATGAATCCGCCCATATCAGACCCACTATCGTAGGGATCCTCGTCTTCATCATCGTTGGATCCATCGATATCTTCTTCATCGATGGCGGTTGGTTCACCTTCTGCATCCTCGACCTCGCCTCGCCTAGAAGTCCCCCTTGGCAGAGGCTCAAAGGGAGCCGGATCGTCAGGCATTTCAGGTCTTTTCCCCTTGATGGTATCACGGCACCAAATCGCCTTCTCGCGGTCTTGGATACTGGGTTTCGATTTTGCCCTCATAAAGCTCCTCAATTGGGTTATGGAGTACCAGTTACTTTTTAGATACCCTTCCCATTGATCTTGAAGCCGCTCATCGAGCTTTTGGATTTCTTTATGTGCTTTGATGACAGTTGCCTTGCGCGTACCGTTCCTGTCAGCACGTACCCAGTAATTGTATTTGTTCCTTTCCAGGGTGGGGAGCGTTTTCTCCTGCCACTTCCTCGCAACTTGACCCTTAACCTCGTCCCAGATCACCTGCATCTCTTCGAGGGTTAGTGGGTTTCCAGCACGTTTTCTCGCCAGTTTTTGATCGTGCGACGCCTGTTCTTGTCGCAGTTCTCGCTCGGTTTCCAAATCAAGACCCGGGCTTGGCCCACGACCGTCAACATCGTATTC
Source organism: Arthrobotrys musiformis (assembly GCA_036971715.1). Lineage (NCBI taxonomy): Eukaryota > Fungi > Ascomycota > Orbiliomycetes > Orbiliales > Orbiliaceae > Arthrobotrys > Arthrobotrys musiformis. The sequence continues at coordinate 385,182 of JAVHJL010000011.1, read as the reverse complement.
GAGATATACGAAGCGACTTCCGCTTTGATTGCTTGCGAGGAGGTCATGCTTTTCACCCAAGGCTTGGTAGAACTGATCATCTTCAACCGTTTCCCAAGGGTCCATCCGTTTCAGGTCTAAAGTGTCATTAACGTTCATAAACTGAACACGGTCTGGCTTTGGTCGATAAAGTTGCTTCCGGACATCGAGGTTGGGTAATTTTGAAATGTGAGCCTTGATGTTCTCACCGGCGTGAACGGTCTCTTCATTGATGATAGTAATTGGATCCCTTTGAAAACGATGGAGGTGGCGAAGAGTATGGTGCCTGTAAGCAAGATGGAATTTACCGTCAATTGTTGCCGTGTCGACGCATTTCTTGTGTAGAAAAGCATTTATAATTCGAGCAGCCCCCCTGCGTGTGCCGGGTGAGACCTTTTTGGGGATACAAAAGGAATCACTATCATCTGAGTCCTCGCCAACTAATGTCATACCGCTCGCAGTGAGAGGACGACGATCTAGATATCCCTTGGACTTCAATGGACGCAACCTACGCGGCCTTGGTGCCCGTGAACGGCGGGGTGGGCTCGGAGAGGAAGAGGTGGTGAATTCGGTCTCAGTCACGGTTGGTTCTTGTTCAACTGAGTGCCCCCTCAACCTAAGAAGGGGAGCTTCGGCTGGGTTTCCAATCGGAGAGAACTCCTCCATGCCGGGAAGATCTTCAGTGACAACATGATAATCAGGTCGCTGTGCCCTGAGTGTCGAATCGTCAGGCTGGCCTTCCTCAACGACACCCGTGCTCATACTGTCGTCCACGTCTGCCTCACCAACCTGAGTCGTCTGCGGCGGTGCCGCCCGTGTTAAGATGTCTGGGTCGTTGCCATCACTGAGGCGAGGACGCTTTGAGGCTCTAACATCAAAGTCCTCCTCCGTATTGGCAAAATTTGGTTCGGGTGTTGAAATTCTCCGGCCCCGAGGACCCGCAGGCTCACCGGCGGCATCGATGTCGTCGTTCTCCTCTCGATCAGCAATATTTAGTTGCGGTGTTGAAATTCTCCGGCTTTGAGGATTCGTAGGCTCCCCATCAGCGTCGATGTTGTCGTCCTCCCCATTCCTTAGCCTGAAGATAGAATGAGCTTCCCTTGTGACAAGCTTACTAGGTGTACTGACAAGAGGGCCCGACCATTCGACTCTGGCATCCAGGACTGCTTCATCGGCATACCTCTGGAGAGAACCAAACTTCAGTACTCTCGTTTCAGGTACCTGCTGCATATGAAAGCCGTCGTCTCCTTCGTCTATCCGTCTGATAACAAGGCTGTCGTCCTGGATCTGGGGTGGAGGCAGTAGAAGATCATCGTCCACGAGGTCGATATCTGGTCGCTGGGGGTACTTTCTCCGGATTTCCAAGATGATGTTCCAGAGTAGGATACGCAAGCCGACCTGTCTGATACCCAGATGCTTTTCTAACGTATCTATAGTGAACGAGCCAGCATCTAGGAGAACGGCTCCTGTGATTTCGTTATCTATAAACAAAGCTCTCCCAGCATCTGACTGGAAGAATTTTTGAACGGGAGGAGGTCGTCGAGGTTTTGACAGGAAGTTGACCACTTCTTCAGCAGTCCAGTCCTGCGGGTACTTAGCACCGGTACCTAGCGTGGAAACAATGCTGTCGTCCATTATGAACAAACTTGGGAATTAAGTCTGTTGATCAACAGTCAAAACGAGGCTCGCGTGGCCATACTATCTATCCACCAAGAGACACAAAAGACTGGCACTGTTCTTGCAGTGAACTAGAATAGGTAGAGCCACCAATTTCTGGTTAGTGTTTGTTGCAGGTGGAACCAATCGCCAACCGAGAACCCAAAACACTTACCAAAGAGCCTATATAGCAACAATTTGAAGTCCCCTTTCCAAGAGATTTTATAGGATATATGTATGGGAAGTCGGTGTGAGGCTTTGAGGGGGCAAAAACGATGGTCGTAATGATAGCAACGACGAGGGAAGGTGGTGCAGGAGGAGGAGCTAGATGATTGTAGATGGGAAGTTGTAGATGGAGTCAGAGGTGTCGAAGGGAGAAAGAATATTCCAATCTCAGCGACCAATATGTTACAATCGGTTAGCTAGCTCGGCGGGACCCAAATCTCCCACCACCACCACCCTAATTGGCGCCACTGACCCAAATTTCAGGCACGATTTGCCCTCGGTTCCAACCACGAACTGCTGGCGCCGGAAGGGAGCTGAGCCCCAGTCGAGGGAGATGGGTCCCTGACAGCTGGTGGGCTTTTTCTTTGAAGAGAAATGTCATGTCGGGACGACTATCTTCTGATTTGGTTAGGTTTCGTGTGGGTTATCGCCCGCTATTCTGTTTTCGTCAGGTCAGATGCTAACATCTACGGCACAGCTAGCGGTCGACGGGACCCGCGATTTCACACAGATAAGCTGGAATCGAGTCAAGAATAGTCGATGAGACTTGACATATTGTCAGAACTCCAAAGCCTTCAAACGAAGACAAAACTCTGCCACTCCAGATGCTTTGGCCAGTTCAAATCGATGTCACTGCTTTGGAAGCCACGCCGGCTTCAAGCATCGACGATATCGATCACAACAAAGAATCAAATCTTGAATTCCGGGATGCTGGGACCATCGCCTAAGGGTTGGCGCTAACTGAAGCCGTTCCTCTGCATATCAATTCTTGACGGGGTGGCACAGGAAAGTGCACTGCCCAACCAACGATTCAGTTTCCCGTTGAACCTTCCCCACCGGATAACTCTATCAATAGCACGGCCCTGGTCTGCACGGCCCAAACCCCGCGCACGGCTCGTCCTCCAGTGCACGAGTTCGACAATGTGTGCTCTGTATAACACAGACGACCATATGCATGAATTCTGTTCGACCAAGAGTCGCTGTATGCTCGATTTTGAAAGCGTGCTATTCAGAGCTCCACGAATAAACTCCAGCCATTCCTTGGCGATGACTCCGCTTCAACATTCGAGGCAGGGGTATCATCCCAGTCCTTATTTGAGTTCGTTCATGGTCATGAGATTGGAAATTTCCCAGACTAACTAGGGAAACCATACGTCTATCGGCCGCCTTTTGAGGTTCGTCCTGTCCTTCCAAAATGATAACACAGAGAAAGTCGGAACTTAACGACCTTAGGGTTAATCCCGCTCGCCGACACAGATAAAAACGATCCTCCTTTTTACGATGAGGCTCTTGAGGCCCACGGGGTCAGTGTTTTGCATTTCCAGGCGAGCCAACCCTGTTATCCCACCGCCGCCGCTAAAAGGCTTGTCCCGTCCTCAAATGCGTCGCACCCAGGTGGGTCTATGACGAGGAAATGTTTCCAAGACGTTTGGCCGGCTCCTCTTCCTCACCTGTGGAGCACCTAAAAAATTCGGCACTTGCTTTCTTTTCACGCTTCCTAATTACATAAGTCCAGACTTTATCCAGACAGGATCCATTCTCTCGAAAAGTATATATCTGGCGGGTATGGATAAATAATTTTTTTTGGAGAAAGTTGCTGGCGATGTACTTTTAATCCTGATATTGCATTCAGTCTTTACCGACCTCTGGATCTGAGGGTCCTCAACCCCCTAATATACCATCACGACTAAAATCGAAACATAGATATTAGCGGCCGGGAATAATTATAATATATTAAAATGTCCGACGAAGGCCCAACCCCGCTAACCACAATCCTCCTAAACCAATGGCGCAACCCAGGCGACATCCTCTCCCTCCTCCTCCTAATAGGCGGCGAAGTCGTCCAAAAGGCGATCGCACAGCTCGTAGGCCTCCGCGTCCCACACCACAGCAAACTCCACAATGAAAAAGACGACAACGCCTACTTCTTCACCCTCACGCCCGTCGCCTTCTCCTTCGGCTGGGTCGCATACGCCTTCAACTCCTTAATGGCAGTATTCGGAAACGGGACCCTAATGCCAGAGCCGGATACGCAAATAATAGTAATAAACGCCGCGAACGGGTACGTTCGCGATAACTCATCTTGGGTCCTAGGCCGTTTCCTAAGAGATTATGAAATCGGACTGGAGAAAAAATCAAAAGATCTTTGGCCGGACCCCGCGCCCCTCGACTCTTCGAATAATCCCAGAAATGTCAGTTTACGAGTCGACATCCTCGAAGTAGCTTCATCCGTCGACCCCCCAGCCGTGGATACGACGTGGTACATCGGTTGGGTAGTTATAGTCGTACAACTGGGTATAGCATCGATACCCTGGGCCCTCTGGGGCGACTGGATCATCTTCCTCGTCTGCGCGGCAGGCACCCTCTTCAGCCTCCTATCCTCCTCTCTCCCGCAATGGATATCCGAAAAATGGGCCTGGCGTCGTTTATGGAAACCAAAAACCATAATCTTAACCCGTGGAAACGGGAACCGATACGCAGTAGCTCTCGTCTGCCGCGCAGGAGATCCCGATATCGAAGCGTTGGCATCAGCGAGAGCTGAAGCTCGCCCGGGTACCAGGCCGTTTTTCTTGGTATTAACGACGTTATGGATGTTACTTTTGATCACTGTCTCAGGCGTTGAAGATCACCGTTGGTTTTTGATCGCCGTAGGTGGGATCGGTATGCTCCAGAACATGTGGGCAGCATCATGTGTCCGCCATTCCTCAACATTAGGCCTCCACCTGAAACCCTACCACCCACGTTCCATAATAATCGGCTACCAAACCGACCGCGCAGTCGGAAGACCCCCAGATGACCCCCGAGCAGCCATATCCGGCGAAGAGGAACTTCCTCCGCAAAAGCCTAATCACGAAGTATCAGACGTCATGGGCGCACTGATAGAAGCCGAGAAGGTGATACCGGGCTTGGGTGCATGTTTAGTACCCATATTCTTCCCCGGTAATTTAACATACGATGAAGCACCGTTGTATTATAATCGCGAAAAGAACTTTTGGGAATTGGCTCACTTCACGATGAAAGCCAGGAGAAAGGAGCATGCGAAGTTTATCGCTGGTGGGCCGAGTGGTCATGGAAACGATAGAGGAGACAAGGCTGTATAAATTTGTATATATAACGTAATGACTTTATGAAACTAGTAACGAGATAGTATACCCAAAGCCCTGCCTGAGGCTAAATTGACAGCAAGTTTTGAATATGATTGGATGTATATATATATACCAACTATACGTGTTCTCTGTTCTTTTGTTTAGGAGAAGCTTCGAAAACGAAGAAATCTTATGGAAAACTTCAAGCTCAACATCTAACGAAACAGTCACGCCTACGTGGGTATGGAGGAAAAGGTTGTTTGTATATTACTATTATATTCCTGAAACGAGTGAAAACACCCGCGCGATCATACGGAAGAAAAAGCTCGTAGCAATAAGCTCTTCCGACCAGCGGGCGTGGTAAGGTATATTACTCGGAAAGAGAGAATGGTTTTACATGCGGCATAGCAGCATGTATACATCCATGTTTTGAAACGAAAGGACAAAGTCTGCTTGAGACTTCGAGGATAGAACTCCAGCCCTTCCAGAGGTTTTTAAGAGAAAGAGTGGGGGAAGAGAAAAGGTGGGTAGGGGGAATATGATATAAGAAAAGAGGAAAAGAAAAGAAAAAAGAAGCCAGTCTCGAGAACCCAAAGAGGAACCAACCAACCTCCCCTGGGGCGAGGTAGGAAGGTAGTCTCTCGTCCAAGTAGTTTAACATCGAGAGCGAAAACCACATCCGATAATTGAATACCAGACAGGCGCTACGACATAAACTCCTTAGAGAGAGGAGCTACCTCTCTACCTCACCCCTTGAACTTTTTCTTCCTCCTCTTTTTCTTCTTTCCTTCCTTCTTCCTTCTCCTCCTCTTAAACCGGTGGGCGTTCGTGAAAGAAAAACATCTTGAAAGATCAAATACGACTGCAATATTGCTGGTGAAATAAAAGAAATCTCGTACGTATCTACCTGACTCTGCAGATCTGGTATTTACCGGGAACGAGAGGGGCGACGACTTCGAGAAAAAACCTGAACAGTGACGACGACGACGGCGACCACGATACCTCTCAACCCCTGGTTTGGACGTCCGCCTTTCATCTAAAGAGTACCTACGCCAAGATTCAAACCTTTCATTATCCTTCAAAACTGTATATCGAAAACATCGATTCCAGGTCCAAAAGACGTAGAGGTAGAAACGGTGAAGATCCTGATGAAAGGGAGCCCGTGGGTGCACATGCTAGTGCTTGCGAGAGGCGTGCTTGCCGGAAGATTTGGCGGCGGGAGTATAGCTGGCTGTAGTTTTGGAGAAAACAGTTCGAGGAGGACGTCAGTGGCTATTTCATTTTATCTATATTTATATATGCATATATGCAGGTACGAGTTCGAGCTTTCGAATAAGATTTCATGCACGTGGGAGACCTTTCTTTTCTTCGTCGTGTTTCGGATCCATCTGGGGTTGGAGTCCAGCAGCAATCCTGGGGTCGACTCCACTCGAGGGATCTAAAAAAAAAAAAAAAAAAAAAAAAAAACGCACGAAGAGAGGAAGAAAGAGAAGGAACAAAAACAAGAAGGCAGCTATATGTTCTTACAATGTTGCCGCTTCCTCTGGCACTGCGGGATTTGCTGCGACGACTGTGAGTTATCCTCCTGCGGAAGAGCAGGAGGGCCCAAGTTCTTGTGCATGGTCAGGACAATAGCGCCGTTTTTGCGTTGCGTGGGCTTGAACTGAGGCATTATTGGACTAGCGTAGTTTCTGGCTGGGGGAATTCAGATCTTGGGAAGGAGAATGAGCTTCTTAGAACCGGAACTAGTGGTCTTTGGAGTCGTCGAGCTGGGCGCAGGCTGGGAAAATTGGTGTTTCTCGAGTGGCATTAAGAATCGAAGTATATTGTAAACAAGTTTTAAAGGGGGGGTTTTGGGAGAGAAAGATTTCTGTGAATACTGAGGGGAGAAAGGGTGTCTATGCTGAAGATTCGAAAAGGACAAGTCGAGACGACAGGAATAGTTCTTATAAGCTGGTCTCATTCATGCGACGTGGATGCAAAGCATGTAATGTCGAATGGTCGGTTAGTTAGTGTTTGAGTCACAGCCCCCCCTTTGCCTGCCTTCCTTTGCGCAAGGCCGGTGCGGGGGAATGCAATCAAACGGATTCGAATGACTCGTCATTCGCGCCCGCCTCATTGGCCGGGCGGTATCCGCTTCAGGCATGAGTCCCGGAATGGGTGGGCTATCTTTACCAAGGCACATCCAGCTCGACTTCGAGCCTTTGGACGTGTCTGCAAGGGCCAGTTCAGGTCAAGTTTGAGTTACCGAGAGCTTCGCCTTCGAGACCAGGGCTGAGGATACGCTTACTTGCACAGAGTAAATGGTCGTGCCTGATGTCAAAAGAGCATAACTCCGGCTCTTGCGCGGAGTCGGATTTCATATCCATTCCCTATGGCCTAGTGCCCCTGTCGAAGTGAGTTATGGTGATATCATTTCGCGATAGTTTCGATATGTGTCACCAGATGGAGGCCCAAGGGAGTCTGGCCACTGTGCCATATTGCCTTTCGCTTGGACCGACGGCATAGCACACTCTTAAATTTTTGCGCTTTGAAATCGTTCCAGGTCAGCTTATAATAACAATAAGAATCATAACGAATCAAAATTGAAAGCTTGCACAGGATCTCGCAGCAAGGTCAAGGGGAGAAACCCGTTTTTGATCGGTCAGAACTCCGAGTGAGATCTATCGGATGTCATCTGCCATGCCATCAGATTTGATGTTTGAGAGTTGTGGCCTTGCTTGAGCTCTCGATCTAAATCTTGTGTGCCTGAGCTAGTTAGCTCGAGCTCCGTTTGGGTGCAGTCATTCATCGGATGTTGGTTCTGCTGCAGCTGGCTGTGGCAAAACGGGCAACCTTATTCGAACATCGGAATTCCTCCTTTGCTGTCTATGATTATTATATTAGTTAGGGGTCCCATTTTAGAATATACAAAGCGTGCATACGTAGTCGAGCAAGGCTTGAGTACTCGATTTGAAGATTCGGATCGATCAAGTCGTTATCAGGCCTTGAAGGCGTAACATTTACGTTTAATGTTTGTCAAGTCTGAATCATGAGATGATGCACCAAAAAAGCCGCGGCCGCGCTCATGCCGTGGCAGCTGGCTGCTGCAGCACCGTATCATTAGCGGCCCAACAAAGATAGCAGAGGCGAATACAGCTCACCAATTGCAGTTTTCTCGTAATGGCGGGATTAATTTATAAATCTAATGTGGCGAAAGCGTAGCCATCTGCTCATGAGTAACAGTTGACAGTCAATTCTCGGGCGGTTCGGTCAGATAGGAACCTCATCCCCCCGAATATTACAAACGATGTCTCTTCTCCCCCTATGAAATTGGAAATTCATGAGCAGTCAGTACTAGTGCCGTATGCGCGAGCCCCGAAGTTTTCGTAATACGAAAATGAGGGAGAACTGAAGCCTTGCCGTTTATCTGTAATACAGTGCAGGTTAGGTTAGCCGTACCAAGCTATCTGTTCGTGTCCATGTCGATTGATCAAGGATATATATAGTTCGGCAAGCCGTGCCAGATCCTTTCGCTAATGCGGTACCATATAGCCATCCAAAACGTGCTTGTGGTTAACGTTAGTGTTGAGTTCAAACTGGTAGCCTCGCGCTCGAGGCTAGTTTGAGTATCGAATCGTTCAGCCTTTCTTGACAGCCAAGCAATTGCGGATTCGAGAGCTGAGCCTTAACCCTTCAAACCATAGTTTACTAGATTTTCGAGCCCTTAGTACTACGGTATTTATTAGAATGCACTATATTGCACACTAGTAAGTTTGAGATGAGGGTCTTAACTACATGCTTAGAGGTTAGTTGTAACGGTTTAGTCGGGAGCTTGCGCTTGCAATTGTGTGGTATGAATTCGAACCTAGTCAGCTGCTAGCATGCTTGGAAGCTTCTCAGGTATCATTCCTTGAACTAGGCCTAGTTTTGAACGTCGAAATGCACTTGACTTGTATCCGCGCAAAATATGTCAACTACCCTACCTTCCAGTAGATATTCCTCGAACTCCAACTTTTAATTTTCAGGGTAAAAATTGCCGTTTAGATTTTGATTCAAGACCCGAAGCACTGGTCCGCCTCTGGGTCCACCTCGCAGTCTGCATCATGTATTTCGTTGCTCCCCGCCAGCAAACATTGCAACCTGCATACCCAAATAGAGACAATCGATCCTCCACCTGCGTAGGCCTGGTAAATAATGGCGAGGATAGATAGAAACTGGAATGAAAACTCGCGAGTTGAATACCCTATGCTCATGGTTTTCTGATCCTACTTCCACCCAGAATCTGTATTCGAAGTAGGATTGACCTCAATCTATATACTATTCGAGGCCAATTTGAAGATCAATTTGCAACACCACTCGAACATGATGTCTCTAAACTACCCCACCAAAGCCGCGGGCCACGTGTAGGCAAGCCAATGATATCAATAGGCGTATTAAGGACGTTTGACCCAGACAAATGCACGTATACGTCTACTGCAGCGCCTTACCGAACAACAAACCGGTCCAAATCAGACATATCCTGGACAGGATACAGAAAACATGCAGGCTAGTGGAGCTAACCGACCATATACGTAGCATAGAGATCAGTGGTTGACTTTTTTTTTTTTTTTAATTATGAAGTTGATGTATTATATTGAAGTCTATATAAAGGCCAGCGACTAGGCCGCGTGGAAGCCGAACTTCAATACGTACAAGCAATTCGCGAATTCGAAGCACCTACAAAGGCTTAAGGATCGGTCGAATCGCCAGCAAAATACGACCGCACTAACCCACAAGTTAATCAAAGGAAGAAAAAAGAAATCAAGAAAATGAGCGACCAACCATCATGGACAGATTCTCATGTCCGGCCGCTATTGAGGAGTGTTTCGGTCAGGGAGCTCTGCGCCGGCCCCGCCATAGTCGAAATATTGGGGATCTGGAACACATATCCCCTAAGAAGCGACATCATGGCAATAGAGATCGAGCATGATGAAATCCCAAACAAGAACCTTCTCGCATTATTAATGTCGTTATCCATCAAAGGTCGGAGGGCGCTTCAGCAAGCACATATTTATGTTGAAAGCGCTCTGCACATATTAGCAAAAGCGCCAGTAACCATGGATTCTGTATGTACTTCGAAGATTCTATCACAAATTCTCCTCTTCCAATTCCCAGTCCCTCTCCCTCATTTTCGCCCCCCCTCGTTCTTTTCTTGGCCCGTTTCTTCGGACCGGTGTTAATGAAATGCAAATATGGCTAGTTTTATCAACTACTAGAGGGACAAGGATCGAACCCGACGCACAAGGATGTATTAAGCAGATTTATTGGCTTTTTACGGGGCTTATATCTAGGGGGCGTGCAAGGCAAAGGGCTAGAATCAATGCTAAAAGCCTTGAAGGCCTGGGGGCACGACGTCGAAGTTGGGATAGAGGCTGCGGGCAGAGCCTTCGCTGCGTGTGAGTCTCCAACTTGATTATTTTTATTCTTGCTCAGCTAGTCTGGGATCACTTGTGGGTGCTAACTCATGCCGAATTTACCTCGGGCGTCGAATGATTGATCAGACTCCAGACCGAGAAAAACCACTTCGGAATCAGGCGAGGTCGATGCCACTAGCAATATCGTGAATGTAAGCTCAATTAAGCAATATTACCTAGGTATCTTGTAGAATTTGAATATATTTGCTAATCTTAAATAATTTACAAAAACATCAGAAGAGAGCCCAGAATACGATCAAGACGATCATACAAGAGCTTATCAGCCTTCAGAGTAACATCTGCATTATGGAAGGATTTTTCAACAAACTCGACTCTCCGATGGAAATAGTCGCAAAATACGATATGGCAATCAAGTATCGTATCGAAGAACCCGAGTCGGGAAACATGAATTGGTCTCAGAGTGCAGATGGGGTTCTCGAAAGCCTGCATGCTTCATGGGTGTCCGCTTCCACAAATCTTACCAAGTACAATGCGATTTGGTATCGGTATATAGAGCCAGGGATTGAAAAAGTCGACGAGCTCGTTGATAGCGGCACTGGAGGATTAAGCTTGGAAGAGCAGATTGAGATGGGCCGCAGGGAAATGAAAAAGTATTTCTCTGAAGCACGAGCGGGGATCGCTAAAGACCAAGAAAACGTATGTATTTCACCGTATTTATCCAAAATGAAAGGTCCTCTAGTTAATATTGGGGTAGTCTACGAAGGAGAAAGCGGAAATCGTAGATAAATTGACGAAGCAGTGGCCTCAACCCAAGCTCGGAGAGCAGCTGGGAACCCGTGCTGTGTCTGGTTTACGAGACCAGGAGCAGCCAAGTTTGAGTCCAAAGAGAACAATGTCAAAGAAGGCCCCGACTCGTCTCACCGAGCCAAGGAATCCGAGACTCTCACCCGGCGCCGAGACAAGGGCCCCGTATCCGACCCCAACTAAAATAGAGACAAGTCACGGCGAGTGCGATGTGGGGCATTATTATCCACCGTCACCGCCAGTAGAATGTCAAATGCCTCCAATACCACACGGGGACTATCGATACTGTAAGTGAGCCACATCTATTCGACGCTAGGTAGAGGCAGCCGGATTATCTTCGATTGGGTTATCTACTTGTTTTATAATTTGGAGAGACCTCGAGAAGCTGACTGAGAATGTATGAATAGACTCTGGGTATAGATAGTCGCGACCTTGGGCAATTGGTGCCACCCGATGTCCAGCTGTGCCCTTTCCTCCAGCCTCACGATTAGATATAAAAAGCATTTCAAGAAATTTATGCGACAGAGCGTGTAGTATAGTTATATTTGTTTTACGTGGACTCTTAGATCTATAGATCTTTAGGAGTGCCAAATGTATTCTCCATTTACCAAGTCGAAGGCTGAGGCGTTGTAATTTTTGCGTTGTTTGTGCTTTCCGTCGGCCAAAAGTGGCAGTCGCCAGAACCACAGCCAATTGGACGACAGCACGTTGAACAAGCATCTCCTGTGCGTGATATATCGAGCACGAGATGGAATGGTGAAGAAGACTTCGGCAGGTCCCGGAATAGCTTCATGCCAATCAGTTCGAGTGCTTTGCCTGCGGCCGAGTCAGTTACGTCTGATGTTGAAGCGGTAGATGAAGCAGCATCGATATCGTATAGAGTATGTGGGCCAATGGCGGGGCTATTTATAATCCTTTGTATGGGATATACGCCACCCAAATAGACCGAAACAAAGAAGCCTTAGCGTATAGCTTATAGCTCAGACCCTATCATTTGGAATAGGCCCAACAGCTCGTGTTGGAGACGCCTGAAAACGAGCAGCCGCCGTCCGCAGTATCGTTAGCATTGCGTTATTACATAGTATATTATAGTGGTTACTTAGGTAGTGGTTAGTGGATAGGAATGGAGCAGTAGGATTGATGGATGATGAAGCTGTTGTGTTGGTGTTGTTGGCGCAGACTCGACTCGATCCTTCTGCTCTGTTTAGGAATCAGCCCAGCCAGCCCAGCTAGCTTGAATCCTCCCTCACTCCACTCTCTCCCACTTGCACTTGCACTAGTCCTCCCACTTCCACTTATAACCTCCTCTCCTCCTCCTCTCGATACCCCTCCACGGCCACTATCCGAGTGCTGAACCGCCACTGTAACCAGCCGGGCATTTTCGATCTCAACTTTCATACCATTTTGGGTCTTCGAAGCCGGCACAGAGTTCTTAGCTAAGCTTGTCGAGCAACCGAAAAACTCTCCCGTCAGTCTGTTTGGGCTCCCTCGATTCCCTGAGACTCGTCTGCCGACCAACATCACTCGACTCTCAGCTCTAAACTACTCCTCCGTCCTTACTTTACATCCACGTTATCATTCCACCTCCTCTACTCCACCAAAACCGAATTCCCGCCCAAAAAATAGGCGTCAAAGAGAAGGAGAAAGCACCGGCTACACAAAAATGGCAAACCGAAGCCGTAGAATCCACAAGGAAATGGAGGACCTAAGGAAGGATGCTCTCTCCGGTATGAGCGCTGAGGCAATCAATGACGACATCTCCCATCTCCGTGGCTCTTTCAAGGGACCCCCGGGCACACCTTATGAAGGCGGAGTCTATAACGTCGATATCAAGATTCCAAACGAATATCCTTTCAAGCCTCCTCAGATGAGGTTTGAGACTAAAGTTTGGCATCCGAATGTCAGCTCTCAGACGGTAAGCGAGGACTTTTTTTTTACTTGAGTTTTTTTCAATTTTAGGATTGGATAGCCGACGGAACAGCCGGGGAGGTTAAGGAATAGGGGAGGCATTGCTGGTGGCAATTGAGCCTGTGTGCTTATATTTGTTAATTGTGGGGTTTATATGGCTTCATGAAGCTCTCAAGGGCCTTCTTTGTCTCGTATTATCGTTCTCACGGAGTTCCCAGTTACACTGAGTTCAAACTGCTTCGTAATGGCAAATACTGACTCCTTATGTATAGGGTGCTATCTGCCTCGATACTCTTTCTGCCGCCTGGTCTCCGGTTCTAACCATCAAATCCGCCCTCCTCTCTCTACAATCCCTCCTAGCTACACCCGAACCTAAAGACCCCCAGGATGCTGAAGTCGCTGGAATGCTCCTTAGAAACCCAAAACAATTCGAGGAAATCGCCCGGCAATGGGCTGTCCAATATGCCAATGCCCCACAGAAGGCTTCTTCGGGGTCTGGTAGCAGTGCCGAGGATGCAAGGCGTGACAGGGAGGCGGAGGAGAGACGGAAGGCTCAGCAGGAGCTTATCAGGTGAGTCTTTAATATACAATACATACTATGCATATGCCACAGATATTAACGATATGAATGTCAGGCAACAACAAATGGAAGGCTATGCTGCCCATCTGTTCACGGACTTCGAGGCTATGGGATTCGACATCCCTCGGGTGGTCAGAATCCTAAAGGGTATGGGAATCCCAAAGACTGTGGGGCGCCTACCTCCCAATCTATCGGAGGAAATCGTCGAGAGGTTGTTGAGCTCATAACAAGTGAATGTTCTTTTCACTTATAGGTTTAGTATTGGGTTATCTTGTTATTTCTTCGAATCTCTTGAATTTTCTCGGCCATTTCTCTTCTTAGTTAAACCGTGATGGGTGTTTCCCTCCCGTCTGTTTAGGTTTCTTGTATCCGGGCTACTTAAACGGACGGGTTAGAAGAGCCTTTCGTAAGGTCTTCCAACCCACGCCGTATTTCATCCGTGGGTCTCTAGATCGGACCTTACTCAAATAGCAGGCCAAATCCCGTCGCCGGGATCCTACACCCTGGGTCCTTTTTTTTTTCCTTGATGACCGTCTTGTTCTTCTTCTGATGCATTGCTCGGTGGTTTCATGTTCACGACAGCGATTTTTCTATCTTTTAAATTTTTATGACCTTGACTTATTTTAGGTGTCATTACATTTGGGCCTCGCGCTTTTCTTCTAGCTTGGCTTTTCGGTCTCCTTTGTTTGACCGTCACCTGGTGTATTTAGTTTACATTTATGACACCATCCGAAATCACTTCTTCTCTTTTGTTATCTTCCGTGCGTATTTACAGAATATATATACGAGGGATCTATCTATCTTCAAATCCATCTCTATCATTTACAAATGAGCCTCAAGATGTAGCGGGGTGTGCACGGAGCAGAGGGTAAGTTCAATGCCCCACAATCTCCTCGAACATATCCCTCGCCCTGACCTGACTGCCCAATCTAGCGCACAAAAGGAACGCCCCACTAAGCTTCCGATGCAAACTATACGTCTCCTCGGGGGGCGGCGTAAGCCTCTCCCTCACCATCACCGGAATATAAGATTTAACCCTATCCGTCACCGTCTGGCTCCCAAAATCGTATACCTCTGGCGCATTAACGCTGAACGGTTCCGCCAGGGCCAAAATACTACCCAAATGCGCTTGCAGCATACTCTGGCTCTCCAGACCGGTTAGATAACCCAGCGTTATGGACAGATCGCGTATGGTGGGTGTATCCCCCACCGACGCGGCTTTCAGCACCGCGACATAGTTATCGATGAATTCCTTGGGATATTCACGGGATGCCCCGAAGTCCAGTAGTTCTATCTTGCCGGTTTTCCGGTTATATAGGAAATTAGACCAGTTCGGATCAGTCTGCATGAAGTTCCAGGAAATTATTTCCAAAAGGCAGAGACGTAGGATTTGTGTGCCAAGCATATTTTTTTCTTCTTGGGTCAAGCTGTCTTGAAGACGGGTGATGGATGTGCCGGACATGAACGTCATGGTCAAAACCTGGGCTCCTGAAGCTTCGGGGATTACGTCCGGTACCGAGAAGATGGCGGATTCGGAAGGTGACGAGGAGATTATTTTGGAAAATCGGGTTTGGGAGGCTGCTTCGCGGATGTAGTCGCATTCCCAGCCTAGTTCCGTCCTAGCGTTCGCGATGGTTTTGTCGAGGTATAGACCCTTAGGGAGGAGTCTGGTGGCGGTAAGGAGGATAGATAGGTTGTTTAAATCAGAAGAGATGGATGTGGCTACACCTGGATACTGGATTTTTATTGCAACCTTCTGACCTGTTGAGGCCAAGGTGCCGGTGTGCACTTGTCCAATCGAGGCGGCCGCGATGGGGTGTTCGTCAAATGTTGAAAATAGAGAACGCCAATTGGGGCCAAGGTTGGAGACTAGGACTGAGTCTCGTTGGGATGGGGGCATGTAATCTGCTTGGTTTTGGACGCGGGAGAGGATAATTTGAATGGGCGGGGGGAGGAAGCTTGAGTCTATGATTCCATGATAGAAAGAAACGTTCAGTAAAAGGAAACCGGATACTAAAAACTTTATAACCTTGTATTTGAATCGTATATACACAAGTGTACATAACCAAAACGAAAGGAAATAAAAAAGCATAAGAATAATGATAAATACCTTGAAAACTCAACATTTGCCCAAGCTTCAATGCAGCACCACGCATTTTCGACAATGTCTTCACAAGACGCTCAATGTTCTGTGGATTCAAAACCAGCCCACCGCCATTTCCGGTGGATGATGTGGATTCGCTCCCTGTAGCGCGTTTTACGGACTCACTTAACGCACCGAGCGTCATACCCGCCGCTAAACTACCGTAGTGGAATAACCGATCTAATCGTGACGATGGAACCGGCGATGCGTTCATCTTGTATGTTTGCTGAGTACTCATCTAACGTCCCTGTCAGTTCCACAATCAGCAAAACACGCATATAATAATACTAATTATAGCTACGGCGCAAAGGTAAAAACATACTTTAAGTTCATCCATGACCTTCGAAGCACTAGCTTGTACCTTCGAAGAAGTAGCCGTGAATTCGGGATTATTCACCCCGGACGAATTGTCGACTGGTGTGCCCACACTAGCCGGCTTCAATCCGCCGGAGGCATTACCCAGCGCCCTCGCACGTCGGCTGTGGAATACTTCCGCATTGATAGCTTCGATATCCGGCTTCTCTGGGGTTCCGGAGACAGTCGACGGAATCGTGGAATCTTTGGCTGAAAACTCCGGGATCGTGGTTCCATCCGGTAAAGTCTTAGTGCTCGAAGGTACCTGACGGATATTTAGGTCAGAGGTTGGAGATGTAGTGCTAGTGGTAGTAGCTGTTGTGGAGGTGTAATGGTGGTCCTGGTCGATACCGGCTTTGGGAACGGCGGTAGTATCGGATGACTCGAGGGTAGTAGGTTTTAGGGAGTAAAGGCGTATTTGGGGCGCTATACGGTGCCAATTGGCTGCTCCATTACGTCCGCCCTTCGACAGAAGGAGTCGCGAAGCCATAGTTTTTATAGCGGTTACGAGATACCGGGACGGGTTTTATGGAGAAGTCGAGAGAATCGGCAGAAAATTTGTTGCAAGTTGGACTTTTTGGGTTGCACAAGAGAACCGACGTCACCAGGTCACGTGTCGGCACCGAATGTCGCTCAAACCGGCCTCGCGCCGGGGAACATGTGAGGTCCGATATGTCTAAGCTAACACACTTGACTGTTGCATTTCGTTCCACCAATACCGGCCCCGGCCTGCGTAATAACATTAGACATTCTCTGCTTGATATCAATTGATATATTTTAAATCCTTGACAATTATTGGATTGGTCTATGGTTATATATATATATTAGTATACTCGTATATATGTAAATCTAAATCTCTAGATTTAGCTATGAATGAAGTAGATAAGGCTGTATAGCTAATAATTATATGAATTACGTTCTTGCGCTGAATAGTCCGGCCTGGCCAAACCTTGACTTATTGGGCGTCTCGCTATATATAGACAAGGCCAGGGTTTGTAAACCAGCATCGGCTAATCGCCCTCTCGATCCGCCTTGTCTAGCAGGGAATCATTATCTAGTACTTTTCCAGGGAAGCCCGTTAGTAGTTCAGTTCGTATATCAATAGTACCAGACTCTAGTCTATAGTTCCGGGATCCTATGCCCGTTATACGAACTATAGTAGCATCAGCTGCATGAGTGTCATATCCGGATATCCTTCATGACACATAGTACATTATGTTTCTGTGGTTGTTTGTGCGGATAAATGCATAACTCCATATGTGTTATCTGGCAGCTGGGCCCAATGGGTCTCCATAGCATATGAAGCTAAGGCTAATATCCAATTACCTTCCGCGAGCCGGATAGATAAAGAGAGGAAGTTATAAAGAAGGGGTAGCCTCCAAATTAAAAATGGGAGGGATGTAGTTGTAAGATACTATAATATTGCCAAACTTCGGACTAGTCACAGAATCGACGGACCGGTCATATATATCGATATACCGCAGACGCAACAATGAAGTTCGGATCCGCAGTTGTGTTTACAGCAATACTATTTGCAAAGACTGCATTCGCCGTACCGATCGCGGAGCCGGTGCCGGAAGATGCTTCGGGGAGAAGATTAGACGCTCGTTCTCAGGTAGCTTCGTCTCACAGATATACTTAAAACATTATCTATACAGCTGTGGCCTTTGTTGATTTGATTGGCTAATGTGAAATCTAGTCTTCCGATGAAGTAATGAATAAAAGAGCCCCTTCACCAATTATTCTATGCGCAGGAAGGTAGGTTATCCCAATTGTCCTCTATCTTACATGACTCAAAATATTAACCTCGTCCAACAACAGAGACGCACTGGGCCCCTGCGTAGTCGTGCAGTTCACATATGACGGCGAATGCATCAGTATAACACAAACAGTTGGATACGTTAACACGTTGTTTCCGACGGTTCAGTGCGTTTTATACCATGGACAGGCTTGTGCTTCGCCAGGGGTAGGACCTTTTACCGGGGCTATAAGTGTTCCTGTGCAGCTATATGGTAGTATCAGGTGCTATGTTTAAAGCCAATGCATTGATCCCGGTGGTTCTAGATCTCAAGTTCGTTAAATGGAAGTTACGGGGTCAGGAATAATAGTGTATTTGATTTCTGCCTCTAGCTCTACCTTAAGTTGCTTGTGAAAGTAACAGAAAGGATAAAAATTTAGAAGTCGTTAGCGAGATCTAATATGAACTTTCAAACCCTGCGTATGCTAAAAACGATCTGCGCTATGAAAGGATAGTTCCAGGTTGAAAAACGGAAACAGAAAGGAGACACCGTATACGCCACCCAACTTAAAGGTGTATCTTTCTAAATGGCCACTCTAGAACCCAACCACCTAAATTTTCAGTTTGTAAATTTAAAGGACCAAACTTTCGTCAGCCTCGCTATCAAGCCTCTCGAGATGCTTAAAAATAGCTTGATATATAGATTGAGAAAATTTTGGTGGCCAGGCGTTTCCACTATCATAAATCAGTCAGCGGTCGTAATATTAAATTTCTTAGGGCCATGAGTTCCTACATTTGTTTAATAATGCTAGTATCACTTGTGTAGCTAAACTTGTAGTCAATCGGGAAGGTCTGGAATGTTGCGAGTTCCCGAAGAGTGAATGGTCGTTTGCCGTTCGGATGAACTTTGCTCTCGCCTCCATCACAAGTTATGGTCTTATTGAATGGTTGATCTAAATGAAAAGGCGACATCTTTGGCTGTGGGTATGGCCGGAATGTGTGATTGGCAGCATCAGGTGGGACACTGGCGAGAATCTGCCCGATCGTTGGAGTTTCTGGTAGTCTTTGGCTGTTGGGGCTATTTCGCACTTGGAAAGGATTGTACGAAGTAGGCGCCGGAAAGTTTGGGAGAGGTTCCCCGGGGCTAGTGTTATAAATTATGGTCAACAAGTACTCAGATTACCACGTACTTGGATAGCAGACGACACGTGAACGGCACTGGTGACTTACCATGAGGCAATGACGATTAATCTTTTTCTTGCTGAGGCAGCTCCATATTCTGTTGCATCTTTGACTGCCCATCGAACGCTGTAATTATTGCGAACATACTGGTTGATAACGATAGCAAAGTGGTTTTTGAATTTTCGGGTTGTATTGATCCCGAAGGTCTGTTCTGATGTTACGACCCTTGGTCGAACTACCTTTAACAATCGGTCGACCACTAGCGAGGCGACTTCGTTTATCTCGTCATTTTTCCCTGGAATGGTATGGACTGGAGAGTAGAATTGGCATGGGCAACTGAGGTGTATAACATCGGCATAGAGTCGTGCTGCTGGCAAGCTAACACTGCATGGATTTGCCGCGAACTCGCAGATATCTGCCTTGATCGCCTTGCTTGTGACGTAGTTTCGCCCGTAGGAACAGACAGCGTCCTCCCAGTTATCGATCCCATATACAATTTTAAAACCTGCGAGTTTGGCACCACAGGATGCGCCTCCTGCTCCACAAAAAAAATCGCCGAATGTATATTGCCTTTTGGTCTTTGGGGATGCTTGGGGAGCCTGACTTTTTTCAGGAGTACTGTCGTGACGTGCTGGGAGGGTCAGGTCGATTGCCTTTTCTTCAACCTCGGCTTTCTCCTGGAAGATAGCATCATCTTTTTCGGACGTCCAAATACCTTTAATGAGCTGGCGGGGGTATCTTGGGGAATATTAGACATGAACCGTGGTACCACTTAGCGATCGGGGTGGAATGTATTAATACTTGCCTGAACGCTTCATCTGCTTCAAATTCCTCCAGCATTCTGACGAAACCTTCGTCACCGATGATATGCTTGGCCGAGCCGTCTGTATTCTCAGCATTGTCCAGCAAATTTGCACGACGTCGGCAGATAAGTCTGCCGATATCCTCGCCATCTCTCCAGTTACCACTCTTTTCGGTGGCAGATTCGTCCCGAGGGAGAAGACCGCCACATGTGAGCTCAGTATGGTTAGTTAGGATCAATTCTCTAATTCTCACAACATGCTTAACATTGACTGTCGCCTTCTCCCTAATCCAGAATACTTCGCCTGGTGTTTTATCAAAGAGGCCGTATCCATGACGAGCCCTCTTAAACAACTTGCCGACGACGTATTGACTTTCATGCGAAGTTAGAATCTTTGAGATCCTAATAAAATACGCCGTTGTCAATGCTTTCGTATCTCCTTCGAGGATAGTGCCCTTTTCGAGTTCCACGCAGCCACCGACGTTGAGGGCTATCTCTTCAAATGCAAACTCGTGACTACCTAGGCTTCTCTCTTTGAATACAGATAGTTCTGCTACCACTGCGAGGTTACCTGGCAGATCTTTCAGAGCTTTTCCGCGGGAGTGGTTTGCGGTATTCAAATTCTTTGGTTCTACAAGGTTGGAACTGTCTTCGGTCTCTAGTACTACCTCATCTTCCGCAGTAAGGTCGATTGCTACGCTGTCAGGTTTTTTATTAGACGCCATAGTTGATACAACAACAGATTTTAAAAGGTCGAGTTCCAAGGTTTGAAAAAGAAGATTTAAAAGGAAGTTCTGGGTAGGAAGTTCGAGTTGTTGTAGTATAGTAAGTTTGGAGGGAGTCTGCCATGAAAGGTTTCGAGCTATAGATAATTATAAGTACTACCTAGCTTCTCGAAACAGAGATCAATATCGAAGTTTGTGAATAGAAGCCCCGAGGGTTTAATTGTTCCAAGCATATATACTAGAAGGGCGTAGAATTCATCCTGAGACGATTCCCAAGCTTAGATACCAGCCAATTGGTCAAGGAGCCCCGGCTATCGTCTTAAGAAACAACTAGATATATCCCACAGTATCATGCTAAAATAAATTCTAGATCTAGATCGGTCCGTCTATTAGAGTCTAGAGATCTCGAGAAGGCCGGGGCGCATGACAGAATATTCTGGTACATGACAGCGGGATCATTTAATTTAAACGTTCGCAAGCATGCCTCGAGGGCTCGAACATTATGGATATCTAGATGTGATTACATTATTCATAATCCTAGGCCTCGCGAGCTCGCCCAGTGTTATGAATTCAGACTAGGCTTCAGGTATCGTCTCAATAACCCAAATTACATATGGGCGTCTACATATACATAATAGTAGCGCACCGCAAACCATATTCCATAACCCCCCCGAGTACAGGCTAGGCATGGCCATTCCGGCTCTGTCTCTCAGTTCAATTCAGCTAACTGTGTTGTTTCTTGTTTGAATTTTTGCGTTGATATATATGAGTCTCGACTCTTTTGGAACTCTGTTTTAAATTTAGTGTCTGCCCCGCAACTTATTCTGGGTGGTCGAATCCTAAATCCAAACTTGAACTAACGTTAACCATATCCTTGATAGCCTGCGCGGGCGACGGAAA
This sequence comes from Arthrobotrys musiformis, assembly GCA_036971715.1. Classification (NCBI taxonomy): domain Eukaryota; kingdom Fungi; phylum Ascomycota; class Orbiliomycetes; order Orbiliales; family Orbiliaceae; genus Arthrobotrys; species Arthrobotrys musiformis. Next base: position 363,665 of record JAVHJL010000011.1, on the reverse strand, counting down.
AACATTGACCGGACATCATGAAGTTACATGTGCGGTTTAATCGGTTTAGGATCCGAGGTGCTATTATATTAGAAGACGAACGCTTCGCTCTACATAGTTCCCTCTCGAAGCCATCTAAACTACTGCCTTCTTGTGCGCATAGTTCTATTCTCGCAGGTTCTTAAATTTCTGAATAGGTCTTAATTAGGGTGGTTTATTTAAAGCCCGAAACGAAACAATATGGCCGAAGAAGCGAAACAGCCCAATGCAGGTGCAATTCAACCGGACATTCAGGCGCCCAGCCCAACTGCAACTACTGCTCTAGACGAGCTTCGAACTCGTCGTAAGGACTACCTCAAGTACCAAAACGAAACACAGGCTGCTGCTTTGGGGGGCAGGGCAAGCTTTCTCGCAGACGTTGTGACCTGGGAAAACCCTGTGGCACTCGGCGATGGTGTGGGGCTTACGTATAGAGTTTACGCCAAAAGCCATGAAGTTTCACAAGCAGTGCAGAGGCTCCAAGAGAATGGTTCTTCCGATGAGGTTACTAACTTGGGAGTTACCGGAAGTTTCATTTACATACACGGCGGAGGTTGGAGAGTCGGAAACCTGGACTCGGAAGACTGTGAGTCGGGAACGCTATTTCCCACGTTTTTCGCCCCTCCGAGCATGGTGTGACGACGATTGTTTATGCTAAACTTCAACCAACGGTTCTTTAATTAGTAACTTGTCGTCGTTTGTGTCACACTTTAAATCTCGTGGTATTCTCTATCAACTACCGCAAGGTACCCGAGCACCCTTATCCCATTCCGATTACGGATGCGAAGGCCGGAATACTCGCCGCGAATGAGCGGTATATTTCTAAACTCTCGACTTTGCCCGTTATAATTTGCGGATCTTCGTCGGGTGGACATCTTGCGGGCCTGATCACACAGGCTGTTGTGGAAGGGAGTCTGAATATTCGCCTTGATCGCACGGCTTTACGGGGACCTGTTACGGTCCATCCCGATCATGTTCCGATTCGTTTTAAAAAATTTTACAATTCATACGATACGAATGACACCAGGGGTGAATTTCAGGGCATGGCGTCAAATATGAGAGATGGAGTGTTCGGTACGACTGCATGCTATGGCTGCATTGGAAATTAATTGTGTCGACATTTTCCTGTCACCCACGCGATTCACGACTAACAAACATTATTCCATGTGCAGGGATGGCTTCTATTCCGGAAGAAATTATTGAGACCGGACAGGCATTCCCACTGTGGGGGAACTTCAAAGGACACCCGCGGACCTATATCGAAGTTTCCGACGACGACGTGCTCCTCGATGATGGGCTCTGCTACGCGAAAGCACTCGAAGAAGCTGGGGTCGAAGTCAAAGTAAAAATTCGCAAGGTGTGTTGGCCGGCCTATAGTCAAGATTGCGCGATTTATCTGGGGTTCTACAATGTCGAATGGTAGACCATCGCGAGACGAGAAGATGTGGGCTAATTTGCGAACCGTTGTCTGTTTGTAGGGTGACCATACGTGGTGGCTCAAGAAGTAAGTTCCACCCCAAATTGCAGTACCGAGTCCTTTTTTTTTTTTTTTTTTTTTTTTGAGAAGCAGAGCTAACAGTTGCTTTTCCTTTAGATACGATACTGAAGAGGGGGCAATTGTTGAAGAAGATTTTGTGCGTGAAATCGGCCTTTTGGTGTCCGCACATCTCGAAGAACTTAACATCTAAGAATGGATATATCATCCGCTATCCCACGCGATGCAATGGCATCGCGACCATCGCGACCGATGGCATTGCATTCACGCATCAGAGACATTGTGCCTAGTTCTGCATTAAATGAAACTGTCTACCGTCTACCGAAACCCCGTTTCCGCTACTGACGCCCGCGAGATCTCGGACCTCGTGGCTAGTGACTGGCGGTGGGGGTCTGGGGAATACAGTGCGCCACGCCAAGGCCTGTGGTACCAACCGTATTTGGCCAGCACAGCAAAACCCACTTGCTTCTTTCACAATGCGCCAGCACAGAGACTTCCTTTTTCTTAGCTTTCGTGATGCTTCAAAGGTCCTTTATACGCCGTATTCCGCCGGATGACTACTGAAAAAATATGTACCAGTAACCCTTTACCAGGTTCCCCCCCTCATCGCCGCCTGCCAAAAGAAAGAAAGAAAGAAAAAAAAAAACTTAATATGTACTCTGTATGCAGCATAAAGGGAGCAAACAGAAATGTTTTCACGGGATTCTGGCTAGGCTGTTGAGAAACGAGAACATCATTGGAGCGGCCCATATCCCGTCTTTCTCATTTTCGAGTCCCCGCTCGCCCTCAACCTGGGACTGGTTGGGGTCGACATATTCGGGTCAATGCTCGACTTTAACTTTTTGTTATTTGATGCCAGGAGTCGGTACTCTTGCCGTGCGATTCGTTTGACGTGGTTCCATGATAATGCGGCGTTCGCTACCAGCACCCATGCCTCCCAACCTTTTTCCCAGTTCCGGGATTTGTGCAACCAACGAAAACCCAAAGATGCTCGTTTTTCCCGTGCGTGCAGATATGAGCAGTCGACTGGGGTTATAAGAACCTTGGGGGTTTCCTCGTGCTTTGTTGGCAGCTCGAACACGTCGAATTCGAAGGAATCCACGAGCTCTCAGGTAGATTTCGTCAACAAATCACATTCCTGCATCGACGAGCCTAGAGGATTTTTGCCTTACTACTCTCTTTCATTACCAGTTTGAACCCCCCAAAAATAATAAATAATTGTAGACGTGTCGCCCCCCATCTCTCCCTTCTTTCTGAGGCTTAAGAAGTTTCTCGCTACGGTCCTTACGACTAGTTTACTCGACGCTCTTTCGACACTAATGACACAAAAGTACATAAACGTCTTTACATTTCGCCTCATTCGACGCTGGTAACGCACCAATTGACCAATCAGTGAGCCGGAATTCACTCCCACGAAATAACTTGACACACTACAGTCGCTACCACACTTTTATATCCTCTATCTTCTCCACACATACACAACTGAGACGCTTGGTCGCCTTGCACCTAAAATAAAGTGTGAAATACTTTCTATATAAGATCCAAGGATCACTGCAATCATGGAGTTCTCAGACCGAGATATACTTTGCCCTTCCCCAAACTTCACAGTCAAGACTCAATCCAGCACATCATCATCATTCTCGCTACACGGCTTTAGAAATAGACTATCAAATATCTTTCACTCTTCATCTGCACCTACCTCACCAACTGAGGACAAGAAATTCAGGATGTCTATCTTATCTTCTCGATCAGCCAAGACTACCAATACCACCACAAGGCGGTTGCGCAAGCAGGCCGTTCGTGGCAAGTCGAACCCATCTTCACCACGATCGAATAAGAGCGCAACCAGTTTGCTCAGCAAGATCTCTTTCAAGAGGCATATCACTATCAGAACTACCAGGGTCCGAAGGTTCTCTACCTTCCACCACAAGCCAAGCACTCTTGACTTCAGATGCGCAGGTGATGAAACTAGTAGCATCATGATGTTGGAGCGGGTCAACAGTATCAACATGAACAGAATGATCTTTGGAGCTGTTCAGAAACGACGAAGGGGTGATTTGACCTACTTGCTCACTGACTGTAAGTTGAATAAACTTGTACAATTGTGCATCTGCATTTCGAACATTTCATTTACATATGATAATTATAGGTCCTCCAACTATTGCCTGGATCTTGCCAGATATTGCTGGTGGCTGGGACTTCAGTGAAATCGGAATTACTATCAACTAAAATACGACATTGCATCCTTAACGGAAATGTACAACTACGACTGGTTCTAGATTTATATTATATTAGCTACGACAATTCTTGATGGATACACCGCCCTTTCGGCAACCTATTACTCATTTTCCTTTGTCACTCGAACAGACCAACTCAACGACACTCCTTCACAAACTATATTTTCCTTTGTCGCCTTTCTTTTGTATAGGAAATCGGTCTTATATATCCTTTTGCGTGGCGTATACCCGGTGGCTTGACTTTATTATTTGATATCAGTATTCGGAAAAAATCTGCTTTGGTTTTGAGATCTGGAGTTACATGGAAGCGTTTGTATTTCTACTTCTTGCGTTTTGTCTATTCTTGTTTTGCTTTTCATCATTACTCTTATCCTTCTTTCTTAGGCCCGCCTCGCGATTATACTTTTTGTATGCTTGTTTTTATATCATTGATACCTTGTGGGCTGGTGGGACTTCTCTTTGCTTGTTTACGAATCTTTTAAAAAAAAGTCCTTACATTGAATTCTCTGTTTATCCTTGACGCACTGGGGAAAAAAAAGATAAACTATATATCCGTTTTCTGTTCTTCCTTTCATCTTCTTACCTTCCTTACGATGACTTTTTCACACCCTTTGGCAGGAATACACACTGCCGCCACAGTGCTCTCATGGCTAAACCCTAGCATCAGGAGTCGGCTTACCAAATCTTTCTCTTTTACAATTGTAAAATCTCTTTCTTACTTTTCTTTTGTACAATTATTCTTACTTCTTACAATACGCTAAGTTTTTTTTTTTTGGCTTTTGTTGTATCTTATTTCTCTTCTCTCTGCTATATTATCTTTCCCAAATTTGCAAAACCTTTATGACGGACTGGCCCGAATATGAATTAGTATATTCGAGACACATGACAGCGGATAATTCTAACGGATAAATTATATTAAAAAGAAAGGGGGCAAGGGTCAAAAAAATCTTTTCCTTTTGTCGGCGTATGGTATACTGGTTCGGGTGCGGGGGTCGGAAGGAAAACCTGTCTTTTGCTTTGATCTTGCGCGCGGAAACTTTTTTTCTTGCAATTTTTCTTTCTCCGTCCTCCCGATTCGGCCCTTGGGCCGATTGTGCTTCTTGCGGTATTTTTTCGATTCGGCAACTGTATTATATTCTTAATATACTGATATTATTACGAATGGTGACGGGCCGTTGGTATCATTGTCACGATATATATTGGCTGTCAATTAATTTCGATCGAGCTTCCAGCGCCAGATCCCTGGTACTCGAAAATTATTTTTTCTGTTCGCGCGAAGTTCAACGGTTTTTTTTTTGACAAGCGTAGGGGTTCTAGAATGAGGCATTTCTGCTGCGGCTCTTGCTGGTATTGGTGGTACTTCGTACTTGAACCGTGCGTTAGATGCTCATTGGGGTAGATATCTATAGATCTGCAGCACTGCTGCATGTACTGGCCTTTGCTTAGATTTAATTTAAGAGCGTGTCGGACCTATCAAATCGCGTGCCCTATCTCTGTCACCTCGGTACGAGACGACAACAGTCTAGACACCAGACAAATACTGAGCTCAGCCAAAAGAATGTCGACACATACGTAAGGGATCAAAAAAATGAGGACAGATTTAGAACATCATTGAAACGAAAGAAATTTCAGATCACCAATATGAAAGCAAGTATGTATGTACAGTACAATATTGAGGTTCCATCCAGTGTGAATTTTGTAACAAACGAAAATATAGACCGAAACAAATCACAGACGCCGTATAAACTCCTTCCTTCTTTGATAGCATCAGAAGCTCCATAATTATGCAATCCCTTTGGTATCTTTTTTTACAAGTAGTCCGTGTTTGAGCCTTTCATCTTTTGTCCTTCTAGGCTGCTACCGCTTCTACTGAATCCGCTTTCAGGAGTTTGGGAAAGTGGTCTGGGATGCTCTGACAAGCTCCCGTTCCTTGAATGTTGCATCCTCGATCTTCCCACTAGGCTAACTCCACTGCCTCCAAAAGTTCCAAATGAGAGCCTACTCATCTGGTGGTGAATTCCATGTAGATCTTGGGGCTCCGCATATTCCCTGCCGCTTTTCGAAGATATTGTCGCGAAATCAGCTCCTTCTGCAGGTGTTGGTGAACTGTAATCGTGGGCATCATCCCAGCCGCTCCAGTTTCCAAAACTATCGTGATTATTCGTCGTCCATTCGACAAATTGCTCACAATGCGGCTCCTTGACGAAAGTCATAATTTTAAACAAGGCATCGCCTACTTCTCGCGGGCTAGGTCTCTCTTCGGGCTCCTTCGATAGCATTTGTGAAACTAAAATGAGGACGGCGGCAACCACTTCATCATTACGTTTTGTAGCTTCCTTGTGTAGATCTTTAATCCAGTCGTTTATTTCTGCGATGTTGGCATGGAACGAAGAATCCGGCTGCCCTCCGCCGCGTGAACCGGCAGCGCGGTTGTGACGTGAGCGAGCTGCTGAGAAGTTTGACAGTTTTTTCTTTTGAGAGTGGAAAGTTAACATGTCAAGCATGATGCATCCAAGGGAAAATACATCTGATTTGGCGGCAGGGCGGCAAACCCATTCGGCTACTTGGACAGCCCCCGTAGAGACTCCCTTTTGACTGGTGGTGAAAGTGCGGTGGCTTTCGGCGTATGAAGGGGCATCGAATGAAATTGGTGAGCAGGTACCGGATGCTAGGGTTCCGCGGCAAGCTGGGTTGGAGGATATGAATGAGGGAGCGATATCGCTTTGCATGGAGAACCGGCGCGGGGTATCGGCGCCACCGACACCCGCCGGTGGGACGGCTCCAGAACCTTTCTTGCCTTCAGAGGACCCTTTCTGCGCCGGGTTCGCGAGCCTCCTGCCGGTCCTTCCGCCGTCGAAATGCAATCCCGTCGGCGACTGGGAGATGCTAAATTGGGCTACTCTTAAGAAGAGCTCCGGCGCGGAGTACTCGTATCTTTCGTTGTCGTTTGTATTTGCTACCTTAGTTAGCGCCAGGCGCCGTTGACTGCCGACGTCTGAAAAGTATATTTCCCCGGTTTTGCCATCGATGACTATCGCTCTTGGTCTGATATCCCCGTGTGGGATTTCCTGGTCGTAGAGATACGCTAAACCGTCACTCAAGCAGCGCATCCAATCAAGAAGCTTGAACCTTCTGCTATCCTCTGTCATCTTCGAAAATTCTGACGGGGGATGGTGTAAGAACGACCGTAACGTGAAATCGGTGGCCGGCGACAGGAGAAGGTATCCATGCCCCTTATATGTATAAGAAGCCCATAGTTCCACAATGTGACGGTGCGAAACTATCTGAAACGATTCGACCTCTTCCATAAACTCGGGCAGCAGAGAATTTCCATCCCGATCAACAAGAGGGAAACGTTTTCTTGTGAGTAAATGATCTGGATTCCGAGGGCATCGAACATGATCAACTGGCTGTGAGAACAGTCCAGAGCAGTTTTTAACGATATCGAGCGGCACGGTTTCGAAGTCTTCGAAGTCGATATGCGCACCGTTATAGAGAAACCGTAAAAGGTAAGTGTACTGAGCTTTATGAAATTTTCGGTCCAAAACTGGATCTTCAACTCGACTAAGTTTCAAACGGGGTACGGATTCCAATGATATGGGCAAGTCGTCATCGCCCCAGCTGTCATCTGTAATCCAAAATATCTAGTAATTGTTACGTAACAGTTAGCAGGGGGGGTGTTCGGTTGTTCCGTTCCGGGTAGGGCTGTCAAGGCTTATTCCGACACCGACATACCTGTTCAGGGATCCCTAAATCTACCAAAGTTAAAAACAGCTTCTGCGCCCTCGATATAATCCATTCTGCATATGTCGTTTCAGTTAGACCATCTCCAAACCCGACTGGCTGGTCGAGTCTCGACACCAAGGGTTCTGTCGCAGGCACTTTTCGCAAGCACTCTTCAATGAACTCCTTGGTAACAGTGTTCGTTATTCTCGCATTGTCCCAAAATCTGCTTTCTCTACTCTCCGATAACCCAGATTGACTCCAATACCCCGACTCGGCTGAGGTGTTCGATCTTGATGAGATATGCGACAGCCGCGACTCTACATTTCTGTGAACCTCCGGCCTTTGGTCAGAGTGATAGCTTGGGCGATAAGAATGGTCGGGATAGTTCAGTCGGTGGCCAGGATCGGAATAGAGGCTTGTAGTATGGCTGTGGATACTACTCGGCCTGGTACTTGGAGCCGAGCTGATCGTACTTGAAATTGCGGTTGTAGGTTCCGTATGTGTATGCATATTCGAGCCCATCTTGCTAGAATATGGATTGACCGCATTTTTTAACTCCTCATTTCCCAGTCGTGAGCTCAAGGTGTTCCATAGTTTATTACTACTCTTCGGCTCCTGGCGTTCTCGATCTCGCGGCGCGCTCGATAGATGCGCCTTTGAGTTAGGTAACGCCAAAGCTTTGACGGCCCGCAGCGAAGCGACCGTGGAAATCCGACGTTTTGATGAAGTTTCCGATGTTTTGTCATCTGCAGATTCACTGGAAGATGCTTCAACGGCCGGCGCTTTCACCTTTTTCGTCTTGACGTAGCCAGACCGCGAAGAGAAGAAGACTTGCTCCTGCCTGGGAGCTGCCGCGCCACGAGGCATCTTGTTTTAACGTTTCTCGGTACCGAGAGATAAGTATTAATTATAATAACAAGCTTTCCTTAGCCTAATCCGATCCAATGCAGCAGTTGAAAAATCTCAATTTGTCGGTTTTATGTCGCAATTCCCAGGCTTCGAGGAAAACTAAGTTAGACGTCCCGTGTAGTCGGCGAGCTGGCGATCGCGGGAGGAGAACGGGAAGGTAGCGATTTAATAACAATAACGTAACAATCTGGACCGAATCTAAGGTTTTAAAAGAGCGCCAGAAGAACCTGCAAATATTTGAAACGTTCCTTTTTTTTCCAAGCAAGGTAAAGGGTGAAAAACTCATATCTTCTGCCTTGCGTTATTTTATCATGTAAAAGAGAATTGTCATAGGTGAGATGAAGGCAAAAAAAAAGAATAGCGGCTACTCAATCAAGAAAATATAGCTAGTTCGAGCGGATATATCAAGGGTTCTTAAGCTGTGGGCCCTCCAAAAGTGGTGGGTGCATGTCGGCCTTGTTTCCCAGATATCAGATTAACCTAGCCTGAACATTTGGACTGCATCAACATTTGCTCTTAAACCCGCCCAGCGATGGGCTTTTCCTCGGCCGTTTTGACATATTGAGATCTTAGATCTGGGGCTCTCCTCCCATCGCATCGGTTGCTCTGCCGTGGATTTCAAGGAACGTTTCGGTGTACAATCTAGAGGCGTGCTAAATCGACGGTTTTGTCACAAGCACTATATGCAAGCTACCGCGCGATCGCAAGGCCCAAATCTTAGCGTCATTCGCTTTCAAGCTTTACACCAACAACAAAAATTAATGATGCACCCCACTCGATGTGGATAAGAAGTTGAGAAAAAACGCTTCCACAGCGCCACTGACGCTACTTGCATTCATAAAATCTTCCAAACGATCAAGAATCTAATGAAAACTGAGATTTTCGGCGTAAAATCCGCAGCCTTGTTCCTGGTACCAGGGTGTTACTCGATCTTGCATTTACTGGAACTCGCCATTGAGTTTTCCCAGTGTTTTTATCGTGGGATCAAGGTAAGGCTCGGTTTAAACGAAAGAGAGCCTAATAAGTGCGGGCCCGATATACTAAGGTTCGATGAACGCCACAGTCTCCATAATTTTCGCTCCTTCGGTACTGAACCATTTCGTAACGAGCGGTGAAAGGTTGTTGACGGTCCTTGCTGAGCCGGAGAGGGGCGTCACGCCTTCAGCGCCTCATTCCTCGGTTTTTCACAAATACCCCCAACTAGTATGCTTGAGCTCTTAGAAAAGTCACCGCACACTTTCGCTCAATCACACTGTGACTTTTCAAGTACTTGTGATACCTCCCTTCGTTAGCATTGTCATCTGCAGAAGGGCATGGGGTCACAATTACCCCTCCCTGACCTTTGCTGATCCGCCCAGGGATGCTTAAATGCTCCCTTATCTGCTCCGCTCTTGGAAATAATCTTCAGGTTGAGCAAGTCGAAACAGCAATCAGCAAGGTTTATTCGATCAACACCTTAAAGCATTCTTTTTATATACTATGTTGGGTTGGGAATTATCGTACCAGTAACAAGTTTTTGGAGGGCTGCTCAGCGATAAAACGGTATTTCTCAACGGTAATAGCTGCGGATTCATCGCTATGCGACCAGCCAATCTTGAAATCCGAATTAAGGTGTGGAGGAGTCCAAGCTCATGACAAGGGTAAGCACCCCACCAAGGGCGAGCTAACACCACATGGCCACAATGCTGCACGATAGACTTTCCAGGCCCTTTTGAAGCTCAAAACAAAAGCGGTTCGCCGTCGGAAATGCATTCTCCATTCTCCGCAAATTGGGAGTAGATAACACACGATATACGAGGATTGCTATCGAATATACCGAGGCTGAAGATGCTTGTGTCTAAATTTAAATGTTTAATGACACGACTGAGCGTCATCAACTTCGATATTCGACGGCGTTGCCGGTTACCGATGGAGTAGTCATCAAACGGCCACCCAGTTCTGGTGCAATCTCCGCGGACACCCCTTTCTATCGTGCATATTTTGTTCAAGAATGAGATCCCGATAAGCTGAAAGGGCTCGCCGACCTGGGTACGAGACGTTGAAAGGGCCACAGGCATAGTTTAACAGGAGAGGGACCAAGAAAGTCTTGTTTTGGTACCTGTTTTGACGAATTCGAACCTCCTCCAAACTACAACAGCAACACTTTCTCCCACCTAAAGGTGGTGCTGCGCAGGAGACAAACTTTCTTCGTAACATGTCGATATGTTCATAAATATTGTATTCGAAGTTTGATACCAAGTTTAGGTAGTTAATAAGGACTTCTATCCCGCTTAAGTACTTACTGCCGCACTACATTTATAACCCTATGCGCATATGCCATGTAAACATAAGGCCATTTGTGATACGTCCTAACTATGCATACTTTTCAAAGACACTTAGTTACGAAATAAATTGAGTGTAAAGGAACTGTTTATTGTGGATTGGATTCCAACGGCTGCCCTCTATCTTCCATAATAATCTATCAAGAACGTAAATATTAGGCCCCAAACAACCAAAAAAAAAAAAAAAACCTCTAGTACACCCCTAGCACCATGTTCTCGTGCCGTCGTACAATGATACTCGGACCTAGTACCCTGAGCAAGTACTCCGAATTCCAAATTGAAAAACACAACCCCTAATTAAGGCCGCCTGGAAAGTGCATAGTTCATGTCTAAGCTAGCGCGATGTCGAATTTCGGGAACTGGCCTGCGCGCGCGCGTTATCCGTTGATCATGCGAATTCGGTTTGTTTCTCGAGGCGTCTTTTTTCCCAAGGATAATCATTTAGTCGAGGCAGCTCTTTTGACCATCCTACTTTCACTCTTTTGACTATGGATCCGTTTTTTTCATGGTTTATTACTGTGTCGCGTAACCAACCCTCTCTAAGCTTGTCGGCCAGGCAAAAGTATATCGCCTTGAATTCACCGCTATCGGCTCCGATATCCAGTCCAAACCTCTTTTTTGTTTGCTTTCGAAGAATCCGGTCCATGTGCTGCTTCGTCCAACAACCCCCAGCTCTAGCTGGAAAAAGGTACTCCTGGTGCCAGTGCTCCTGAGCTGCCCTCTCATCCGTGTTTATCAGCGCAATAAATGGTCGGATGTCGACAAGGTAGAGTAATATCAGCTGCGAGAGTGGATCTGGAATGACAGTGCGGAAAAGCCCTTTCTCACCCTTCCTGCTCGCAATAATCACTAAGTGGCCGTTCTCGTATCTGAGGGTGCGATACCCGCTCCTAAATTCGAATTAGCGCCCAGTCTAGCAGGTTTAACTCTACCTCATTACTAGTGGCAAGGGATAGCTTACGCATCGTTCACAAAGGTGAGATGAAGGAGGGCGCGAGTGTCCGGGATATTGGGACACGTTGCGTAAAGAAGGCATAAAATAAGCTCCAGAAAGACTTGTACGTCCGCGTGGTAGTCTTCTGGCGGTGGGTAGTTTCCTCTGTGCAGTTCTTTAATTGTAGCGTTTTTCGCTGGGTCAGGGCAGTATCCAGCCCCCGTCAAAAGATTCGCGATGCGATCGCACTCCGGTTTCACATCGATTGTTACCATTGTGGCCAATTCTTTAGGCTTTTTCCTCAAGGTGATACCAAGAAATTTCCTTCGCTTTTTGGATTTCTCAGCTTTCTCAGCTTTCTCGGCTTTCTCAGCTTTCTCAGATTTTTCAGACGGTAGTGCAGCGGGAGGTGCCTGAGCATTTGGATCTAGGGACCGAAGCTTGAGACCCGCAGGCACTGGTTCGGTGCCGACAGACTTGTTGTTATAATTGTCCAATATATTGAAAAACCTGCTTTCAACGAGATCCTTATTTCTCTCCTCTGTTAAGAAGCCATAGCCGGGAAGGAGCTCTTCCGGGTCGTCGAACAGATTTTTGAATGCGTCTCCGGGAACGTTGATATAATCATCAAAAACTAGGCGCGATTCAAACCACCAAATCGCATCCTCGAGGCAAGACTCGACAAAATATATGTAGCTCTCCGCGTCAATTCTTCGTAGCTGCGGGTGCTTCGAACCCGCAAGGGTTCTTTGCCCGATTTCTTTGCGGGGGTCGGGCGGGGGTGAAGTCGGATGTGATCCCTCAGCGGTCGTTTTTGATTGGACCGCATCAATGCGTACGAACATTTTTTTGATGTCTTCTAGATCCTCCGGTACAATGCCGGAGTCTTCTTGTTGGTCTTCTTTTTCTTTTCGGTTTCGGTAGGCCTCTCTAAGATCATCTAAAACCCCCCTTCTGCGTAACGTGCTAGGCTTAGCCGAAGTCTGGGGCCTACTAGTGGTGTCCCCCATATGTAACGTGCCAGACGTGGCTGGAATCTCGGGGTTACTTTTGGTCCCCCCCCTGCGTAATGTGCCAGACATGGCTGAAGTATCGGGGTTACTATTGGTGCCCCGTAGGTGACTTGTTATATAATAGTAATACGAAGTGAAGGATATATAGAGGGAAAGCGCATTAATTTCGAAAGGAAGGAGGTCAAGGAGCTAGCGATATCCGATGTGAAAGAAGCTGTTTTAGAACCCGAATTGGAGATTTTATGACATCTCAATAGGGTCCGGTTCGTGGTTGTTTTCAACTTCTAGATATCCCGGATTTCTATATATGCCCAAGTATATATATATAATATAATGGTTTCATTATTTATATACAGATACATGGGTACATGTGAGTGATACTTATGTGGATTGCCAGATTTGCGCCCGTGTGTGGCGACGATATAATTTGAAAATAGAAATATTTCGGGCATCATGGTTGGCTACGAGGAGACGACGATCTTTTTGTTTTCTCGGTTCTCTCGACAATTTATACACATCGTGATATTAATATATTAATTGTGATTCCAACTCATGCAGGGCGCCGTGAATTTATTGGCCCGGCTATATACTTACAAACCGTGTTGAAGTCTTGGGGATATTATAATACTACGGTTTTCTCTATCCTCGAGACCAGGCGCTCCTAAGGCGGAGGGGTTTCTCAAGGCGCGAGTCAAGATGCTACGTGCATTTATGTCTTGCTTAGATCGTTCAAACACAGAGATCTGCTGATACGCCTCGAGGCCTCGAGCTTGCACTTAAAACTTGTATATTCAACACAAACTCCGAGGAATATTGTTGCATTTTTGGACGTTACACTTGGTTGATCTAGCGATCCACGTATAGACCCGGCCTCCGGCCCCAGGGCCGGGCCATGAGCACGCACAGAGTCGGCATAATGTTTATTAGATATAATGCTAGGGCGCTTGGTATACCGCCCTTGATTCTGGCTGTATGCACTATATATGGTATGGTCTGATTAGTTTAGTTTCAGAGGTTTAAACCCGCCGAGCACAGTCATGGGGTAGCTAAGCGAATCCAATGATATTAATATGGAGGGGTTCGATGCTTAAGTAACTTTGAATGCGATGACCTGTGTATACCCAGTCTATATATGAGGCTATTTGTGTTCGGGTTCTAATGGTGCACACGATTAACAATGGGTCTTAATTTAGCTCAAACGGTATCGAAGCGAGGCCATGGCATTTGGTATATTAATATTTCCCCACCATGCATTGACCGCAATCCATCCGGATAATTATATAAGTCAGTACAGCATTTTAAAAAGTCTAAGATTGATAGGCACACGCACGATTCTGTCATGGCGTCTATTATAACTTCTAAGACTCTTAAATCGCTTGGCAAGCTCCGGTATCTTTTCTATACATGGGCTTTACTAACCTCATTCTCTGCAGTTGTCGGACAAGGCGAAGGGGATGGTGATGCTGATAATACATTCCCAAGCCCGGGGGCTAGACGTCAAAATTTACCTGTCGGGTATGGGCCTCATATACTTGCCAGCAACCATGACTGGATAAAAGATGAAGCCAACCTAGTCCTCACAGCGCTCCACGAGAAACAAGCGAAAGCTGGATTGTACGACGTGAAAGAGCAGGAAGTCCAATGGAGCAAATTCGCAGGAGATCTCGTTATCGTAACGAAGCGCCAATGGCTTAATTTTGAAAAGGATCTCGGTGTTGGCGACCCCGCAAAAGAGCATAGGGATCCGCTATTCAACCTTATGGTTTTGGGGAAGAGGGCTACGCAAATGCAAACCAACATCTTTCGCATGTTCTTTCTCGTTAGGAAAATGATTCCTGAGATCGGTATCAGGGAGGGTCGCGATCTATATGAGGTGCTTGACCTGGCATATTCGCTTTACACGCTCAACCTTCGAAATCGGTTTATCAACAATCCCAAGCTTCAACGGAGGATCCAGGAGGTATTCAAGAAGGATAGTCCTGTTTTGAGAGCTGCAGCTAGCGCTGTAGGTGCATCGGCCCAGTCAAGTTTCGATCAGCTAGTTAGCGGAGCTCGAAATGTTCTTACTTCGGGAGACCAGTTGCAGTCTTATTTTGACAATCCGGGGATACTAGACCCAAAAGGAATGCTCGATTCAAGCCGTGTAACGATAACCGAAGCTGGGGGTTACGAGAATATTACTATCAAGGGGGAAAGGAATGTCCTCCACCAACTTTTCTCACTGGATCTAGTGAGTTCTGGTGGTAAAGATATATTTGTCGACGACGGTAAATTCCTGGGGACGTGGGAAGTACTATTGTACGCGGTTGGTAAACTACATCTATTCGGGATGACTCTACAAAGGCTGTTGACACCTCGCTTGGCATACTATCGCGAAACCTACGGCACTCTACCTAACCCCGTGAGAAGCTTAGAGGTACAGCGTCCGGGAGTTACAGAACCTCGTCAGCTGATCGGTTCCGAAAGGTATATTAAAGAGAAGTACGGTGGCAATCTCATCGAATTGAAGTCTGATGATCCCAAATGGGCGGTTTGGAACAATATTGCTGACCCAAAGTACTTTGGGGGTATTCTAAACCAACTATACTCGGAAGTAGTTGCGGAGGCAAAGGCCGTGCTGCCAGCGATGCTGGATTGCATTGCAGACATATCCATACAACTTCATGCAAGTAAAGTACCGGAATCGTCAAGACTTGGCCCAGTACCCGAATTTGGGATACCGGTAAATACCCGCTACAGTGCTGGCGCTGGGTTGAACTTGCAGCTTCTACAGCAGTATCCTGAGTTTGAGCCTGCTGAAATGAGATACAAACTTCGACCAGTTCCACAGCCCGAACCTCTGCCTCAGAATCCAGAGGGTCCAAGCCAACCTCGGGGTCCGCCCCCGGCACCAGAGGGTTCACCTTAAGCTTCCACGGATAAACTACAGAATTAGCTGCATTGCAGAACTGGGGTACCTCCGAATTTCAAAGTAAACTTCCGCTCTACCAAACTTTAGAAGCCCCAATACTTAACCAAAGCGGAAAGGGGATGGTCATGTACAGAGTATGAGAAAAATATTAACAATATACCCAGCGCTGCAGCTGGTCAAGGAACTCCACAAAGTGTATGGTTTCTGAGCTAGAATGGACTGGGAAAGACTAATGCATGCGCGTGCGATCAAATGTATGCATGGATCTACAGGCAGAAATCTAGGCCTAGTGCGGACGTCACTTACAGAGGAGCTCAAGCACCTCAAGGCTAAAATTTAAAAAGGTAGCCTTATATCGGTGACTGTGGCTAGTATAGCAATTTTAGTACTTATAATCATTAGTTTCATGTTCATAAACTTGTAGTAAATAAGGAATATATTTGTCTTGTATCCAGACACTGGGATGACTTTTAAGGAAAAAAGAAGGAAACAAAGAAGGATGTTTCCCTCTCCATCAAATTACAATAAAGACCAAGTCATAAGCTTGATATACCCATGCCTGTGGATCCTATATTAATTAATATTGGTCCTTTGGGAACAATAAGGCTACTCGCAAATGCTCCAAATACGATCCCGACCTTCACCCCCATTGATTTCAAGATATAATAAGGAATAATGGTTAATAAATCTTAAAACAAAGATATCCGTTTATTGCGGCAATCTTCATTCCAATTACTCCGGTTATGGCGGATGATAGTACAGGCCTAGCTCAGGATAACTGATAACAGATAAGACTAATGCTGGTATACCGTAATGTCCACGTATGGCCGTACACACTAATGTCGACCTCAAAATTAATTCATAATATGTCTTTAAGGCCAAGATAGTCTCGAGGAGGCCAAGATGGTTTTCGAGGGCGGGATTCTGGGCGTTGTAAACGTATATGTAAACTATATCTATAGTACCTCCTGACCACCCCTAAAAAAATCCCCGGGCGCCACAAAGGCTCGAATCGCACTACATATGCGAGTATTCGATTAGCGTTGAATAATAAGGAAACTCCAGCAATTTTGCAGGTGGGAAGTACGCGGTACGCACGATGTAGTTTTTTGTTCCAGGCCAGATTAAGATGGGTCCCACCCGGATTTAGGCACCGACGCGAGTCTATTTATGCAAGCTTCGAGTCAAGGTGACTGCACAGGGGAAGTTAACTGTATATATAGACATCTGTCAAACACGATTGCGACCGTGTTTCAGAAAGTTGTGGAATCAAGAAACATCAAATCGTGTAACTTGATTCGTGAACTTTTAGGAATATTTGCCAGATATTTCGAGGGAACATATATATTAAGCAAAATTGATAGTCATAAAGACATTACGAAATAACATGAAATGAGGTATCTAGTTAGTAAAACGATGGGCTCTGATTGAACTAAGTCGATACTTGCCCCTGATATGCCCGCTAACTAAGTACTGACAGGAGCTCATTCGCTCGTCTAATCCCGCTTTTATTCGCGACGTCGGGCGAGGGGCTGGCAAATCGCCTGTTCTAGACTTTAATCCCACCACTCGCAAACGTATCTATTTGTCATGGACACGTTGAAATGAACCGCTAAGTTACTATGTAATGTATTGTCTTGTGTGTTTTTTTGTCATTTGTTCATTCCTCGTAATTCCATTAATACATTATAATACATATTCCCAGGATTAAACAGAGAGTGTCATGGTGAAACGCCAATATGTCTACCATTCAAAAGGTTGGACAGAGAAGACAGAGAAAAGATAAGGAAAGAAGTATTATATAGATATAGCCTTAAGAACGACCTGAACGGGGCCAAGACTGGATTGGTCGGCAGTTATCCCGGCCGTATTTTTATACATCAATACTTGGCCATTGTTTCGAATAGTAAAAAGAGAATAGGTGCCTCCAGTGCCTGACCCTGTGCAACCGACAGTCTTGTCCGTAGGATTGAGGGTGCATGTGTACGGAACATAACCACCTACGTCTTCCAAATATAGCTGTTCCGACTTTGTGTCGATGGCTTCTCCAGTGAAGGGCGTTCCGTCATCCTGCACAATTGTGTTGTTAGGGCGAGCGCGGAAGATGAGAGCTTGGTTGATGTTGGTGGTGAAGGCTACACGTTTGAGGAACGGGGCGGAGGCGCCCTCCGGTTCTGTATACATGTATCGCCCTTGCCATTGGCCATTTTCGGCGATATTGTCGACTTGGATCATGAAGTAGTAATCCGTTGCAGCCGCAGACTCGGTGGCAGTGGTGGTAGTGCTATAGCCCTCGGTTGTAGTAACAGTGCTTGTAGTTGTGACGGTGTCCGTAGTGGCAACGTGGTGATAACTTGTACCCCCCTCGGTCACACCCAAGCATTTGCAGGCTGATGAGTAGTCTGTGGGCTGTGGGCAAGCGTCGGTGGCATAGTCCGGAACACCCCCGTTTGCCTGTCGTTTCAGAAGATTGGCAGACACGGTTGTCACTGTAATGGTGGTCCATTTTGTGTCTATACTGGTGCTTGTGGCTGTTGCAGTAGTTATTTCGGTGGTTGTGACAGTTCTAAGGCACTGATTAGCTATCTCTCTTGAAGCACGGCTTTTCAGCATGAAGTGGGGTTGCTCACTCTGCAGCGACTGTGACGACAGTCCACATGAATGACCGACAATCCGCGACAGTCGCCTCCGCAGGGAAAGGTGATGTGCCAGCGAGAGCTTTAAAACAAGATCCAAGTTAGCAATTTCTTCAAGTCTCTAACGGCATATTATATGCAGCTCGAGGTGTTTTAACAGAAGCTCACCTTGGAAACAGCTATCGACTTTACATTCACAATTGCAGTTATCCTGGGCCACCGCAGTTCCGGCCACCAAGGCAATCAAAGCTCCGACGAAGAACCGCATATTGAATAACAACTTTTTCCGCCTAGTCGTATATACAGATATTTTCGAATCCTCTCAGATAGGTTGACGTCGCGAGAATCCGTCCGGGGCTTTTTGAAAGGAATGGGAGAGCCTTTGCGAATCACTGAAGGACGGCTGCGACTAGGGGCATATATATATATATGCCCCCATTTGGGCTCATAAAAGATTTTCAGTTTTCAGTCAATTGTGGATCAACGAACATGAACCATTGCATATAGCGTCCCCACTTCATCGGTGTTGAGGCGCAATGTTACCGCTTGTGGTATCTCTCATTGGGTTAAGAATGGCTGGATTCTCCGGGGCTGGGCGGACGATTTTCAAGGCACGGCTCATTCAAAAGCCATGCAAATCCGCCGGTGAAAGAAGACACACAAATGGAAGTTTCGGCAGAAACATGCAGCGCTCATGTCCCTCGAGCTCTTGACTGGGCATCTGAAAGGTGACATCTGGAGCCTGGACAACTGAGGCAGCACGCGTAGACGGGCGCGATCCGGCCTGCATTAAACTCCGCCGGCTGGACCCTAAGTTTGCCAATTTAACCGAGTGTCAAAACTGGACCCTTGCAGTGTTGTATATATATATATACACATACTGTGTATATACAGTGTCAGCTTGGTCATTTAAAGGCACTGTGGTTTGGAAGCTTCTAACCTTCAAAGACATTTTCTTTGACCATGCATGCAAAAGGGCATAAAGACCCCAGATAATAGTGGTTGAAATCTGGTTGTTGAAGCCGACGAGGATGTTATGAACGCCCACGCCATGCCTAATCTCAGCTGTCTCCGCTCCAAGCCGCGGGAACATGGCCAAAGAGGTCCACTGGCCACCTATGTTCGTCGCAGGCTGGTGTCCATGTACGTACATGCATGTGTGCCTGTTAATGTCACCTCAACGATGCGATTGAGTCAAGTCGACGCCATGATCACGACTGGAGCTTGAGTGTCACGTCGACGGACATGTTCGTCCTGTGCTATTTATGAAAGCCAGTCGGGATTTTATTCCTTGGGCGGATGAAACGACCGTCTGCAGGATTCTCCGGGCTCCGATGTTTCTCCTAGCTGTACGCTCATTCGGAAGGAGAGTGGAGAATGGGCTCTCGTAGCGGGGTCGGAACCTGCATAGCATCTTTTTTCCTGGCAGGGTGGCCGGGTCTTTAAGGCACGTGGAGTGCGCCCAACACGAGAAGAAGGAAGGCGTCTGCCAAAAAGTCGCGGTGTCCAGAAGGGGAAATGTCCCAAGGAGGGAATTGTTTGACAGGTTTTGGGCCGCTCGAAATGCAACAGACAAACGCCGCCTACAACACGGAGCCGGTGTCACCATAGCGTATGCGCTTGCAAGTCCACAGGTGAAGGGTCGCCCGGAGAAGTTATAGGCTAGTTAGAGGACGGCTTCTTTTCGCTCCTCTATTTATCCAATTCAAATTTCAAGCTGCACCATAGTACAACCTCGGGGAGTAACCTGAGTTCAAGGCAGTGTGTATATTCTATACTACACAATAAATTAATATGCTAGTCTAGGATATATGTATATTTGCGGGGAGTATACAATCATGGGTTGTTTCCAACGATGGAATTGAGGCTTTGGGTATCCTAAGGCTGGGCGATATGTAGACACCATGAGACTAATTATTGTGATACTCGATCATAGACCTGGTTATTGATAGGACGAAGCACGATGGTGATGTTTATGGCTATTGTTGGATTAGCTGGCGGAGGGAGACATGTTATTACGCAAGAAACGCGTGAATGTAGACGTCTCGACCGCACCAGCATTCGTTCTCTCAGTCAATTCCATGGCATCTCCTCCGCACCTCGCGCCTACACTCAATACTCATCCGTCAACGTCCAATTTTTCTCACCAACCTGCGTCTCCCTTCAACCACCATTCCATCGAACATCCTTCCTCAATCTATCACTGAAAACGCCCTTAGGAATACTGTAGTAAGTGAATTTCCCCTGAGCTGATTGTTTGGTGGAAACGAATACTAACCTATAGATGCTTATATAGGTTTTGTAGCTTGGCCAAGATGTGAGTTGAACGAAAGAATAGAATACCGACCTAGAAACATTAGCAGCTTAGAACCTAGTTAGATTGCTAAACATAACCCCTAAATTGACCATGGGGTGAAACCCGTATAGGTATTCCCGATATGACTATGACCGATACTACGAGGGAAGTCGAGAGCAAGCTCGTTCTCGCGCTCGTTCTCGCGCTCGCTCTCGCGCCCGTTCTCGTGCCCGTTCTCGAGCTCGCTCCCGAGCCCCTTCACCAGAGAGCCGTTCCCGAGCTCACTCCCGAGCTCCTTCACCACAAGAACGTACCCAAGATCCTCCACGACATCGCTCACGAAGCCGTCCGGGGGGGCACTCCCGACACAATTCGCAACCCCATGCCGGGTCGCAAGATTTGGGAGTGCCCATGCTGACTGCGGTGTTTCACCGAGTTCCTCTGGGCCAAGATCACCGATCCCGCCAAGCGCCTATTGACTGGGACTACGAGCTACATGTTCGTCAAGTTTACCCATATTCTCCGTACGCCCGCCTTCCAGAATATCAAAATCACGCCAAATATGCGTCTGATGGGGCTCCTCTTGTTGGGTCAACGCAGCATCCTTACGCTGACCGCCCATATGACCTTCCCCTCGTCCAAATGGTAGGCGACCTGGCCAATAACCGCGCTGGGGTCAATCGAGAGGACTATCATCCATTTTTTATGAACGGTGGTCAAAACGCTACGGGGAACGGTAGGCACCTAGTCCTATATGCGTCGCCTAGTCCGTGTTGTACTGGTACTTCATGACAGTACACTAACATTACCATATTATTCATACACAGGGCGTCCCTTTAGAAGCTTCTACCTCACTAACAATACTCGCTATGCCTTGACCATTGAGCGCTTGTGCGTTACCGGGAACAGGGCTAATTTCTTCTGTGGCGTCGCAATTATCCAACCGGGTACCCGTCAACGAGTTGCTAAGATTCGAAAAGGGTTTTTCGAACTCACATATGCTTTTGACACCCCATCAGCCAGGTATTCCACCACAATACACTGTCCTCATGAGTCTGAGATCGCTGCTGGCGGATATCCCTTTTTTACCATGCGTGCTCCCGGGGATCCCTCAACGAACCCTTTCAGGATGTCCTTGGATGTGAACCAACAAGGGGACTTCATTTGCACTTTCAGCAGAGTCGCTTATCCCAACCCTTTCTTTTAGCATTCTACCAATTACAGAATACACAGTGAGTGATAATATAATCTACTCCTATTGCTAAAGCGTTATTTGCTAACTGGGAAGCATTAGCGATTGAGAACAAGATTCTTCTTGAACGACCACGATGGAATGTCCCCCAATAAGGATACTTTCATCTGAGTTGTGTCGCACCTTTGCACGAGTGAGCTTTTATTCTCTCTCGGACGATTCTGTTTTTGCACTTTCATTTTTGTATCAACACTTACAAAAGTTTTATCGCGGGCATATCTTCTTTCGAGTTTCCGTTAGTTGGATTAGAATACTGCTGATAGATTGAGTCATGTTCCTGACTATCGGGTTTGCCTGGGAGTCGGGTGTGGCCTCGGAACTACCTGCGGGTCGTTGTGTACTTTACATCAATATACATTTTTTCTCGTTATCGATCATTCAGATCGTAAACCAAATAGTGTCGCTGCAGACGCTCTTTATCGTTTTAATCATTAAGTCTCTAGCTCAGCTATATCTAGATCTACGCTTCCTCTCAGTCTCGTAGCTTCTTTATTGTATTTTAGTCCCATCCAAAGTGGACAATCTGGGACCCACTTATCAAGATCTTAAGATCGTTCTCCTAGCCAGTTCCGAAGGCCGGTCGCGACCATAGTTCAAAAATTTAAAAAATCGCGGCGTGGGCCTCCCATAACGTAGGCCCCATATTTAAGATTTGAGCAAGTCGCCCTTGGAGACCTTAGCTTTTGGAAATGAAATTAGAATTAATTTAATTTCATGAATTTAAATTGTCTGTGGCGTCGGCACTAAGGCATCGAAGGTGGAAGCCGGGTTAAACAAGCGCTTGCCGGTTTGGCTTTTGGTATTATTAACACTTTCTCGCCATGTTGCGATTCAGACTGACTTTAGAATTTAGGCGGTCAGCGATATTTCATGCTTGGATCTAGTCTTGCGCAGCTGCGATCTTTGGTTGAGAGGATATAGAGGCTATACTGGAAGCAATGCCTAGCTAGGAGCTTGAGCCATGTCATGACGTCAGGGAGCGCTCGAGTATTGCATTCTATCGCCCCTATATATATCCTGCATTAATATTGATAAATGCATCTTCTTGACGACACAGCCACAATATCCTATTTGCTAAACGACCCATTAAAAAGATTTTACCATTGTACTTTCTTTCTGGGGGGGACAGAATATCCCACCGCTTCCGGGGGAATAAGTGTCGTCTAGGAGGGCAGATTACGAGTTAAACTAAACCATAGCTATTTGTAATTTACTATGCATGTAGATTGCGAGCAGTGTAAAAGAGAATGGTATATAGTACTTAAGCAAGCCGATGTATTAGACCTAGCCAGAATATGGGTTCGTTTACGAATTTCTACGTCAAAAGGTCTTTAGTTAATTGGTTGTTCATTGAGAAACTATGTTATCCCAAGTACTTGCAAGTCACAGCGGTACAAATTGTCAAAAAATGCTGCTTCGGTAACTGTATACACGTTTAGATCGTGTTTCCAGCGTTTCTGTACAGCTATGCAAAATCTATATAAAAAATTCATCGTGAGGCAATTGCAATCTAGTCATTTGTAGTCAAAACTCGCGCGAAGTATCCCAATTGGAAAAGTTCAGGCACAACTTCAGCTAACTATTCTGCGTTGCTTTGAGCTTCAAGAAAACATTACAAATTTCCAACATCGAATGAGGCTAGTGTGGCTGGGCGGAAGGCTGGGCACATATGGGGCTGAAATTTAAGCCCGTCGCGTCTGAAGCTTGACGACGGGATTTAAATCCATCGACTGGCCGTTTCCTTGGGTATTTATATATAAGGGTCTGCTACACTTGTCCACTTTTCTAGCAATCAAAATCCGTATGGACAACTACCTAATTCTGGACTATTATATCTTTTCACACGTCGACGTACTTCCTATAGCCTGGCAAAACAGCTATTAGACATGGTTTCGAAAAGCATCTGGATTCTTCCGGACGAAGTCATCAGGCGGATATTGCTTTCTGTAAGTACTTCTTAATTAACCAGAACTACGCCACGTTTCTTTTGGCTCGTAAATTACGTGGGAAATGGCCTAACAATATTCTATAGCTCCCAATTGACAACGGCCTCAAGAGCTTCGCTCAAACCTGTTCAGCAGCCCTCAAAATTGCATCGCCAATCCTATACAGAATCATAAGTCTAGAGCTTGAGGGTGCAGAAGTAGCACCAGACGACGACGGCGACTTTGTCTATACGAGTAAATACCAAGATGTGGAGCTAAAAACCATTGAGGCGGTATTAGAGGCCTCCACAAAAACATTGAGTTACGGGAGAGTGCTTGATGTTTATAGCCCTAGGTTTCTACCACATGGACATATGACGCTGGGGCTTACCGAAGCGAGGATTAGAAGGGATAATTTTATGATTCGAGCGGTTGTCAGGAGGCTCGCAGAGGTTGACCTTTTGAGGATCATGAAGTATGCATCCCAAAGTTCAGGATCCGGATATTTAGAGGTTTGGGAAACTTACTAACGAAATCGGAGAAATTAGGCTTCCTTCCCATATTCAAATGTCATTGAAAACCCTGGACTTCCTTTTTCGTTCCCTGCCGAGTTTGAGACTTCTGCGCGTCGGAAATATCACAATATCGGACAACCTTGATTCTCAAAGATCCGTAACACTTGCAAGCGCGGATAATTGCAAACCGCTTGCTCTCAACTGGCTTGAACTAATGCACTTTGACTCGGAGGCTATACCTCCAATACTGCAACTTCTCCGGCGTGCGGGAAGCTCACTGCGGGGACTCAATATACAGCCTGTCTCCGGCCGGTTTTGGCATGATTTGCAACAGAAGGACGAGGACGAAAACCCCCGGTTTATCACTCGAAATAGGGAATTCAACTTCCCAGGGGAACCAGACCCGATGGTTGAACAGATGAAAGAAGAAAATAGAAAAATTAGCCTCCCTGCTCTCGAAGAACTTTGGATATCGGCCATGGACGACTTCCAAGATATCGCAGACATTCTTGGCTACCTCATAGCTGACTGTAAAAGGCTTACCCACGTCAGGCTCGAATATTGTTTCTCTCCAGAAAATCTCCTCCGCGCGCTGGTAGAAACGAATGCAGGGAGACTCCACTGCCTCCGGATGCTGAAGTGTTCCTGGGATAACAATTTGGAACCCTCGCCTTTCGATGTGGTTTTACCGAAATTGGCGCCACTGAAGACGTTGGTTTTGTCTAGTTTAAATAATTGGGACATGAGGACTGTATTCCATCATAGATTGTCGCTGAGACAGCTTTGGTTGCAGTGTCATTCATCTGAGCAGAAATGCAAAACGCACTTTGATTGTCATATGACGGCTGATCTCTTTAGCGAAGGGCCTAAATATCAATTTACATCTGAAAATTGGCCTTGCTTGGAGGAGCTGGCAGTTCAGTACGTGGGATGGGAAAAGGTAAACACTCCAGAACATATTTTCGCACAAGGTTGAGAAGCTAATAGATCGAAACGTATAGATCCCCATGATGCATACTCTAAAAGCCCTTCGTATTCTCTCCGACCTCTGTCTCAAATCCGACTGCGAAACGATAGGGGCCTATGAAGAAAACATGCGCGCGTATGTCTCGCGACTGTGGACAAACACTTTGCTCCGCCATAATACACTTCCAGCACTGGAGTTGATGATAGGTGCCTTTGATGGGGCAGAGGTTTACCTCTTAATTAAATCTGAGGACCTAAAGCCGGTGATAATAGCATACCCCCAAACCGAGTTTATGGAAGTTTTCAACTTGAAGCCCATGCCGTTTTTGCTTGATAGTTGTGAAGACGGGGAACCCGGTAGAATTTTTGATAACAGAAATTGGCATGAACGTATGAGGTCGATGTCGAGGCAGAACTTGAATGAGACGTTTATGGAGGATAGTTCGAGCCACAAGTGGGATTTGTTTTAACCAAGTAGTTATTGCAGAGGCATAAAGGCCCACAAGCTGTTTACTTTTAAATTTTCTAAAGATAATTTATGACCAAAAGCCCTTTCTAATTTATCCCGTAAACCAGATGCTACTGTGTCTGTTTCTAATTGACCTCAATGAATAAAATTTTAAAATTTTAATATGATATAAACATTTTAACAATGCCCTTCAGAATTCATTCAAGGTGGATTAACCTTTGAGTTCCAGGATCGAGGAAGTGACCGTAGTGGCTGCCGCGTTGTCGACATCATTTTGCAACGTTTCGTGCCGTCTTGGAAGTGAGCAGGATCCGAGTCTGGAAGTGAGCATTGAGCAGCCACGCCAGCATTGCATGCATTAGCGGTATAGCTGCGGCATTAACGCAGAATCTTCACAGAATGCAGCCGAAAATTCGAACTCGTTAAGCTGAGACTCCAGACATGAGAGGCGCTCTGCGGGGCTGCCTCTGACTCTTCATTTACGAGAGGTCGACCTGGTGGCCTTGAAACATTCTCGACTACACGTACTGTACTAAGAGGTTATAAAAGAAGATCGATCAAATTCGCGAATTGTCTCTTACCCATATCGTCAGGGTGTTCGCAAAGGAAGTACGAAATATCCGTCAAATCATTCCTTCCCACCTCAAAGGCCCGGGGTTAATTTATCAATTGAACCAGTTAGTTACTTTCCATACCAGCGTCCTCAGAGATGGAAGAAAAGTCCCTCGTGGTCGAGGGAGTCCCAAACCCCCTTCAACAACCAATGCTTCTACAGATCCCAATAGAACTTCTTCTAGATATAATAGAGCGTGTAAGTCCAAGCCGATAGATCTACCATGTATCCTGAAATTGAGCCTATGACAATTTTGTCTTCCCTAACAGATGTGTGCATTTGATAGCTCCCTAGGCCGTCAATTTTGTCCTTGTCGAGAACATGCAAAGCTCTCCGTGCCGCTTCCGGACCCAAAATCTTCCCTCGGAAAATAGAGCTTCCCATCCTGGCCGACTGGTACGACTGGAGAAACTGTAAAGAAGGTTTCATATATCCCGTGCCACCCCAGAAACGTTGCGGACAGGGGTTTCTCAACGACAAAATGTCCGAGGAGATTTTAAATGCCTCTGCCGGGTGGTTGAGGTATGTGAAAGAGTTTAAGGTTATCGATGAAGCGCATCAAGATGATGGTGTTTGTTCGAAGTATAAGCAAAGGGATTAAACGGCCTGACGAGGTTGTTTTGACGATGATTTTGAAGAAGTTGGGGGTTGACGCTGCGATTTTGAATACCGTTATGTAAGTTCTTGCCAATAGATCGGTAATAAATTTGGGGCAATCCTCTGGAGAACTTGGGGTTTCTGAAAATTTTAATGTCAATAGTATTCCCAGAACCATCCCACTAAGAATGTTCGTCACGATTCTGGATTCAATCCCAAACCTTCGTGTTTTGGAAACAAAACTTGAATATCGCACCTTCTACCACGAAATACCCCGCAACAAAGTCCCCTACCAATCTTTGCTTACCACCCATAGACCTCTCAAGCTTGAAAGACTTGAGTTGAGTTTTTCCTGTGAAGATATCATACGTGGTGTTTTCCGGGTTATTGAACGATGTTCCGCTACGCTGACAAGTTTGGGAATTACTGCAAACAATGAACAGCGTGTGGATTTTACCCAGGTATTATCGAACGGCATTGAATTTGGACAAGATTATCAGGCCCCGAGATTTGATTTTTCCAGATTGGAGAAGTTGCGGATTGCGATGGATAAAAAAAGCAATCTAGGTCACTGCCTACTGCGACTTTCCACTGGCACGTTTAAGCGACTCTCCTCGTTGCTGGTTCATCTGGGGGTAGATGTACATGGATTTGTACAAACGCTATTGGCGAACGGTGCACCACTCCGATCTGTCCAAATTCTCGGGGACCAAGGGAGTATCGACTGGACGAATCCAGATACAAGAATGGAGGGAAATCAGGTCCTGAAAAAATTGGGGCCTCTGCACACGTTGCAGTTATCGGACTTGGGCGATTGGGACATGACTACTGTGTCATTACATGGACGTTCGCTAAAGAGATTGTGGTTGAGCTGCCATCAAGCGCATCCGGAGCTTCCAGTTCCGGGCCAAATTTGCCCGATCGCGAGAAGATTGTTTGAAGGGGATGGCGATAATGTGAGGAGTCTGATTACTATCGAAGGCTGGCCTGTTTTAGAAGAAATCGCCTTGCCTTTTTTTGGGGTCGAGAAGGTAAGCCCTCGACTATTTGAAGAAAAGGAGTCTATTGAAAATATTACTGACATCTGGGATGACAGCTGCCGCTCCACCCAGGCATCCGTGTGCTCAGACTTGAACACCTCCATAACAATGAGCTCTTCGAAAGCGGCACATATGCAACTATCCTAGGTCCATATCTCACATCTCTGGCTGCCCATGTATACCCCCGAAGGCCGAGCCTACAACTAATAGTCATAATGCCAAACGTGTATGACGAGCGGTATGTGGGCAAAGCGCCCGACATAAAATATCTATATGTTGAATATGTCCGCACAGCTGCAGCTGAGGGGTACGAGGGAAGGGCATTCGAAACGGGTCCGAATATAATTCATGTATTGCAACGTTATAAGTGGTCATATCTGATTCAGGAGAATACCTTGGGGAGGATGTGGGACGACACGGCCAGAAGACTTTTGACGGAGCCGGAGCGTATAGACTTTTATAGATTTAAGTATTAAGTGTATGCACATATCTCCTTTTGGGGCCACGATTGTACTGTATCAGTCCGTGAATATCGAATGGGGGATGCTAAATATGTGTTTAGATATTTCTTTCTTCTGCACTTTGCCCTGATTTGTAATTTAGCCTCAACAGTGGATTATATCGATGATAGTATTAGCTACTTAGGTACTTAAGTACAAGTAGGTATATGTTTGAGTCCCCCCTCGACGAAGAAGAATTGGTCGCTATTTAAGAAATATGCGTTGAGGCGCCAAAATGCAACATTACACGCCAAGCCATTACGGAAATCGCGCCAAGCCTTCGCTGAAGCACCAAGCTCGCGAAGCTTCAACTATCGACATCATCCTTCATACCATATGTATCCTCAACATCAACTTCAAGTCCTACAAACCGACTCCTCAGCCGAAGCATAAGTTACGAAAATGAGCGGGAAACTGAAGCGCAAAGGCATCGATAACGAAGATGATGACATCGTCATCGAATCCCCCTTCGTGGATCCGAGCGATCCCGTGGCGGCTTTCTTACCCAAGTCCTTCGGAAAGCAGGCAGTTGCTCGATCTGCGCCGCAGCACGACAAGATGAAGCGTGCTGACAATCCAAATTCTCTTTCTGGCCCCAAGGACACAAATATCTTACCTCAAGGGGATAATAAAGGCAATGATAATGCTGGGCCATCGCATAAAGACTCGGACTCGGACGATGATGACGATGACTCGGACGACTACTCGGACGATGAAGAAGAATTCCCAACAACCCACGAACTTGTTATAAAAGACCACACCAAATCCGTCACCTCGATATCCCTTGACCCCTCGGGGATGCGAATGCTAACCTCTTCCCACGACTCTCTCCTAAAACTTTACGATTTCACGGGCATGGCCTCGAACCACCTACACTCTTTCAAAACAATCGAACCGCGTGACGGTCATCTACTCCACCATGCTGAATTCTCCACCAGCGGTGAGAACATCCTCGTCATTCCCTCTTGTGCGCAAGCGAAGGTGTTCGATAGAGATGGTTACGAAGTCGTGGAGTTCGTCAAGGGAGATCAGTATCTTAGGGATATGAATAATACGAAGGGACATGTGTCCGAGATACTCAGTGGGACTTGGCACCCCACGGATAAGAATTTACTGGTGACTTGTGGTTCGGATTCGACGGTTAGAATATGGGATGTGAATCAAAAGAGACAACAGAAGGAGGTTATCGTTGTTAAATCGAGGACGGCTAAGGGGGGTAGGACGAGGGTTATGTGTGTGAAGTGGGATGATCCTAGCCAAGGCGGGAAGAAGCTTTTGGCGGCTGGAGCTCAAGATGGGGGTTTGACGCTTTGGGGAGGAGATGGGCCATTCAATAGGCCTATGGCGGCCGTGGAAGGGGCACACGAGAAGGAGGTTGGAGTATCCAGTGTGGCTTTTTCAAAAGATGGGAACTTGATGATTAGTCGAGGGTTGGATGGGACTGTTAAGTGTAAGTTTCCTCGCCTGGAATTAATACCACGCTCGAAGACTACTTTGCTAACGATATTGTGATAAAACAGCATGGGACACTCGTAAATTCAAAAAACCCATAATGACAAGAACGGACCTCCCCACAACCTCCCAAAACACCACAGTCTCCTTTTCCCCGGATTCCTCATCGGTGCTAACTTCCGACTCCGCCGGAAACCTCCACTTCCTCTCCCCTGCCACTCTCCGCTCGGAAAAAACCGTTCCCATAACCCCATCGTCACCAGTGATAGCCACGCTATGGCACCCCCGCCTCAACCAAATCTTCACCACCTCATCGGACGCCACAGTCAAAATTCTTTATTCTCCCACCAAATCCACCCGTGGAGCGCTAACAATCCTATCTAACCCACTCAAAAAGCGCCACATAGACGACGACCCATCCTTAACGACAGATATAGCTACAGGAATGAATGCAGACGCGATTTACCTCCCTAACGCTGTCCTACCTACAAAGACGAAATCACTGGCACAGGCTAATGCTAATGCCAACGCATATAAACCGTTTAAACCACATACTACGCCGTTTGCAAAGAGTACGCCTGATGAGGAGCATATTAGGAAGAATGTAGCGTTGAGCGGGATGAGAGATGAGGATCCGAGAGAAGCGTTGTTGAGGTATGCGGATAAGGCGAAGAATGACCCAATGTTCACGGGGGCGTGGAGGGAGACGCAGCCGGTGACGATCTATAGCAACGAGAGAGACGAGGAGGAAGAAGAGGAGCAGGATAGAGGGAAGAGGCAGAAGAGGTATTAGGATAAATATTCTTTTTCCGCGATGGTTTGTACGATATGGATATATGTGGTCATGCATTATGTTACGAGGACTTTAGACTGTATATTTTATTGGGAGCATAGGAATGATATCACGAGATTGGGTTTCTATTAAACAAATTTGAGGTAATCTCGTCCATTATATCATAACATACAAACAAATTGCGCCAAAATGCTTCATCCTGTAGTAAACGCCTAGCAAGAACCATGGCTCCGCCGCCAAAAGAGAAGAAGGGTAGATGTGGTGATAATACAAATGGAATAGAAGTGAGTACAGAGCGAAGATCAGTGGAATGCAGAACGAGACTATCGTAAGGCCCCACCGAACATGTCCTCTTCGGTTTTACGTTTCTTTTCTGGAGGTGCTGATACAGCGGCTTCATCAGCATGTTTCTTTGCTGGCGGTGCAACTTCATTCCCGATCCCGATTGGAGACCCTGCGCCCAAGAACTTTTGCGGATTCTGACATCTGTGAAGCTTTTTGTCGATTCTTTTGAGCACATCAACTGGAATTTTTTCGTACTCTTGTGCTTTTAACATCATGTCCGCGCATGCAATGACAGCCGGAATCAATTTCGGGGCTAACGCCGGTGGCTTTTTCGATGCTTCGCTGGAATCTTCTTCTGTAGCCTTTTCTTTCCCCTTCTTTTCCTTCTTCTTCTTTTTAAGAGGCCTGCCCATCGTTGAGTTTTCCCCGAACCGCCATTCAATGTACGCTTCTGCGAGTTCTTTATCGGCTAGGTATAATGCGCCGAGAAAGATTTGAGGAGGGGTATAGTGGTAATAGACGTCCGAGACTAACGCTTCTTTGGTTAGGAACGCTTTCATCTTCCCGGCGGCGTCTGTTACCCTCCTTGATGGGGTTTGCCCCAGTTTGTCTTTGAGGGCTTGCAGTCCAGGGTCCGGATTATTCGATGTCAATGCGGTCAACAACTCCATTATCCCACCATCCGCGCCGCGCAAGGGATGTCTAATCTCGAAGTCCCAACCGATTCCGCCGGCGACTTTGAATTCGTATTTTAACACAGCCTCTGGTGTCAACTTTGGTATTCTTTTGCAGAATTCTGCTGTTGAGAGGTAGTTATTCTCCGTCTTCGTCGCGAGGAATAATATTGTTGTTAACAAGTGTTTCGGATGGTATGAATGTACCGAATGGTGGAGATGGAAACGAGATAGAAAGACGCAGGCGGTGGCTTTGACGGATGAAGGGAAGGAGAAGACATCGGACATGGCCATTAGTCGGAGCATGTAGTAGTTTACCAACGTCAATTCTTCCGATGGGGTCAACGTCTCCGGGTCAGGGATCGATGATGGGTCCGACGGCGGGATGGGAATGGGTGTGGAGTTCGAAGATGAGGGGATGGGCGTGGTCGCGAGGGGGGTATTCGTCGACGAGGAGGCTTCGAGACGTGCGCGTTTCCAACCGCGTTTGATGGAGCGAACACCGGCGGCATTGGTGGAAGAGCGCAGTGTGGAGAGTGTCGACGGACCGAAGGACCAAGTTTTGCATTGGGTCGTCGTGGTGTATAGCTGGTCTTCCATCGTGGCGGTTTGTGCGAAGTGAAGTTGATCTTGATAGTGATGCTATCGCGATGGGTGTATCAATCGTCCCTGCTCCGTTGCGACACCGAAGCACTAACACTCCCAGCGTGCCCTCGGATTCTTGTTGAAGGAAAACTGTGGTATCCGAATTGTCGCGGAAAAATCCTGCGCGCAAAGATACGCTCAGAATATGTATTCGAGTAGTTGATGTGGTCGGGTCGAGCTTGAAGCTTGAAAATTGAAGGTGGTTCGCGGGACGGCGTTCAAGAAGAGCTCAAGCTCGAACGGATTAGGATCTGGATCCTGGCAACACATTACTTGCAGAAAATACCACACATCATCCGATCATGCACGCTAAGCCTCGAGTCGGTAGCGACAGCAGCACTGGGGGGAAGTGCTGAATGCTACGGTTTCAGTGAGAATGTTTGGACAAGTAAGCTGCTTAAAGAACTCGTGGTTTTATTCGTATATATACGCATAGTCAATACAGCCTTGCAATCCAGTTCTATCGATTTGTCAATGCAATGTTTGTGGCTTGTGTCACTGTCCAATATATTAATATCCCCCACAGACTCCTCGGCGGCCCCTTTAAATTGAATTTAGGGTCGGCGTTCTGAAGTTTAGAAAAGGGTTATGCGGGATTGTGTATCTATTCAAATCATTGGGCTGTTTGTAGCTCTGAGTTGGTCGTATTACAAACCTTTGACGTTATGACGGTTGTCGTGTCTGCTAGGATGAATTCGATAGCAGGCCTCAGTTGCCAAATATACGAAAAGGATAATACTCAAAGGCTAGTGAGGCTAACGATAAAATATTAAAATGTAAAATTGTATCAAATTAATGGATACATGGTGCTGAGCCAAAATATAATAGGTCCTCATCTCCCAGGTCTGGGTACGAGACAAGGTCCTCATAGGTAGTTTTGATAAATGGCAAACGTCTGGTTCGCACAATGCTGCGGCGTACAGACACTATAAGTTCGATTTGTGGCTAAATTCTAAAATACGAGAGTAACTTCAATAGGGGTATATCTATCTATAAATTAGGTAGTTAAGTAGAATACAGTATAAATAAACAAAGACATAACGTATATAACTATGCTGGCGTAAACTCGAAATCATCCACAAAAAACTCCTGCGAATCGAAGGCCACGGGCGCGAAGTCCAGCTGGAACAGCGTCGAATTCCCGCTACTCTTCGTCGTAAAATTCCCTCTATAAGTAACCCATTTGTTCGGCCCGCCTCTAATATTTGCCACCTCCTCCCCATCCACAAAAACCACGATGTAGGCATTTTCGTTCTCTCCCGGTAGAAAATTGTGCTTAAATTCAAAATCGTAGTCTGTATTCGGGCAAGTGTTTAATTGCTGCGCTAGCTTAATCTTGGTGTAAGCACCGTGCTCTAGATCGGATTTGCAAATGGCGTGGAAGACATTCGTGCCGTTGACATCAAGGATTTCATAGGTCGCTGGAGCGACAAGATCCGGGATGTACCACGGCCTTATATCTGATGCCTCGAGGCCGGCTTCGAAATCGCCGTTTGTGACTGCGGGTGTTCGGAGCGGATTGCAGGCCGTACTCGTGGATGTTGCTATTGTTGTAGTCGGTGCCTCTGTCGAACTAGTACTAGTAGACATTGGCGGCAATGATGTTGTCGCCAACGATGTTTCCTGTTCATTCAAACCCCGTTAGAATACTTCGTAAACAATATTTAGTTCAGCACATTTTGAAGAACGATAGGCTCATGGGGACTAGAACATACTGCTCCACTACTATTCGCATTCGCATTCGCATTCGCATTCCCATTATCCTTCCTCAATCCAACCCCTAACCCGGCCCCAAGGGCAATCCCAAAAATAATCAAAACCGCCAAAGCTAACGACAAAAAAAACGTCGTCCGCCGTAATCCCAATATCTTCTTATCTTCAACAGGCGGTATAAACGGCGGCGAGGGCGTATACGAACCCCCCGCGAATTGCGGGTGTCGCCATTTCTCCGGTGTTGTTTGCTCGA
This sequence comes from Arthrobotrys musiformis, assembly GCA_036971715.1. Lineage (NCBI taxonomy): Eukaryota > Fungi > Ascomycota > Orbiliomycetes > Orbiliales > Orbiliaceae > Arthrobotrys > Arthrobotrys musiformis. The sequence goes on along the minus strand of JAVHJL010000011.1, from coordinate 329,477 downwards.
CGACCTGCGGTAAATTTAAATCTTGTTCGGCGTGGTAGGTTTGCGGTAGGTTGCTCGGAACGGCTTCGGGAAGGTCGTTGTCGTTTCTTGCCATTTGTTTCAACGTCTATTTCGGCTGCCTCTTTGTTTTATTTTATCTTTTTAGATATAAAAAATTCGCTAATTCGCAGAGGGCGTTCTGTCTATCCGTTCTCGATTCCATGTGAAAAAAAGTTACAGAGTAGGAAGGAGAAACTCAAGTTCATTCACAGTTGACAGTTCCTGGGGGCGTAATACAAGAAAATTACAATTGCTGACATCCCCAAATACCGGCATTTTTGTTAGGGTGTGCACGGACGGAAATCTTGGAGGCTCTTAATAAACGGGTATTATGACTAGCATTGACAAGAAACGCTGGCCGAAATGTCGGCCAACGGCTGCTTCATTTGGTGTTTCGGATAAAACGGGTGGGAAAAGAGGGGATAAAAATGCTTGGAACTCGCTACAATTATAAATTGATTGGGGTGCGCACCGTGCTGTTAGAATGCAGGCAAGCGCCCAGGTTTATGTGCTGTGCTACAGGAATTCAGAATTAGTTATAGGCACGATCCGAACTCCAGATTTGGAATCCGCGATTATAGAAACGACCAATTAGTTATTGAAGGCTTGTGGCAAAAGTAATATAGATAGATAATTATATAATCCCTTGTTAAACTCTCAGTGGTTGCTGACCCCGTCAGCACAGTGGCTTTTTTTGCCTTCGCCGAATACAAGCGATATCAGATAGGGGTCTATGCGGTCACTGATTATGCGCATGCAGATATATATGCAGGACGGATTTACCCCCGCTGTCGGTTGGCTCTTTGTGACGTCTGGGTACGAGACCAGTTGGCCGCAGATGCTAGGTTTGATGGTAATGCCAGGTTTGCAAGGATCGATTCAAGGAAATCGACTATGGGCGGCGTAATATTTTTCTTTCCTCGATAGACCAAAAAAAGCCTTTTCAAAACTTGTTTCAATGCCTCATTAGCCAAGGCTACCTTGTGTGCACATGTGTCATTGATATCAAGTTTACGATACCGTTGACTTACTCGATTTATGAAGAATTCGGCCGACCTAGTCTCGTACCCAGACCGCAAAGTTCGCGTTCGGCCACTCTTTGTGCGGTCTGGGTACGAGACCAGGCCGATCGCGCGACCGCCGAACATCAATAATCTATCGTATCAGCAAATATCTGGTAAAGAGCAGGTTCACCCGTGTCCCTCGTTCATTGAACATATTTAATTACCTGATTAAGATGGTGATAATCTAAGTATTCTCATGACGCAATCATTCTTAGACTATTTCAATCAGTTTCAATTAACTACTTACTTAAGCAGTTACGAATCTTGTATATGTATACCATCTAGATAGACCGATATTCGAGCTTCTCATAGGCGCGAAGCAGTTAGGCGGGATACTAACATGGGACGGATGGGTATTTTCCGCTAGTCAATATGGAGATGTCTATAACATTTACTTTTGTTAGCATCCTGTTATTGGCGAAGAATACACGTTAATTCAAAGTTTGTAATTTAAGTCTTTGGTTCAGTGATTTTTCTGGCCCGGCCCCTGCTGTGTAAATTTATTTCAATACGGGAAAGCTATCGAAGGATACTTAGGTATATATAGCTGAAAGGGTAGAGACGTCTAAATGTCTAATATAATACAATCCTAGCCCCAAATCGAGCTAATATAATCCGAATATTACATTTTGGTCTGCAATGCGTATTCTTATGATTTCGCAGGGGTAGTCCGAGCCCAAGACCTGTCAAAATCAGGAGCCTCGAAAATCCAAGATTGTTTGTTCCTAAAGCTCGCGATCGCGTGAGAGGAGCGCTCGAGCGGGGTAGGAAGGCTATGAATATTGGGATTTCTGGGCCGTGTTGCGTCGACCTGGCTTTGTAATCTGCATATGCGCATTCTACGTGTACATGTAGATGGGTGCATAGCGGACCACCTGCGGTTTTTAACTATAGCCAGCGCTGGGCTCAAGGCTTTGTTCTTCCAATTGGAGGGAATATCAATCCGGATATCCGCCTTCCAGCTTGCTCAACTTTATAATCGTTCGAGCACCTTCAATTTCACACTGGCCTATTCGCAGGATCAGGATATCTTATATCGAAGTGGGTTATATATATATCGCCACAGGCTCCATTCTTTCGGCAATCGATCGTTTTGGAAACTCTCGAGCACAGCCGTAGCTTAGATATTTCGATTTCACCGTTTCATAAAAATCCAACAAGCACATAAACTTCAAGATGGCGGCTGAATCTACTGTCAGTCTGGCATTGGAGGATGATTGGTCTAGAGAGCTCCAAGCCGCCCCGAATTTAATCCATATCATGGGTATCTGTGCCGCTTTGACGTCCAAAAAGGAGGTTCTCACGATGGAAATCCAGGATTCTAGACTAACGTAACATGCATATTCACCTGTTGATTTGTAACATTCGACTATTCGGGATACTATACTAAAGATCTATAGAAACAAGGGCCTGCTACCAAATCTTCTGCATCTTTCCAATTGTGGCCAGTCAGCGTTCCACCAAGTTCACTCTGATACTTATAAAATCGCGATCCGGTCAGAGGATATTGGTAGAGACGGGGGCTACGTAAGTTTCTTTCTTCTTACTACTTACTTCTTGGGTAATTTTGATTGATAAATGAACATCTTCGCACTTTAGATTGACAGAATTATCAAAAACTTTGATAAAGACGACCCGCGGGCGAAAAGAAGACTGGAAAGAGCGCTTAACGGCCTCGAAGAGCAAGTGAAGCTATCAAAAGCTGAGGGGCAAGTGACCGAGGCTACATTTAGCGACTGGAGGCAGAAAACAGAAATTCTGCACGAAGCTGTGACCGAAGAACGACGTAAGATTTCGGGCTTCCCAAAATTTCGAATATATATTCATTATATAATTATCAGTTGTATAAATATCTAATGGGCAAGGTGCTAAATTACAGGTAAAATGTACATTGTATTAAGCAACAAAATCGAAGGCGAGAAAGAGGTCAGGATGAAGCACGAGGTGGCTGAGGGGGACAAAATCAGAGCGGAAAAGAGTTTCAATGAGGCTAAAGTTGCTGCTGATGATGCTAAAAATGCGGCGAGCAAAGCGTACAATGATATTCGATCTGCGAAAGGCGGTAAGTTCGTGCTGGTAATTGTTGGTTCAGGAGACGGCTGACATGGCATGTCCTAGTGGCGGGCAAAGTCGCTGTTAGTATGGTAGTGGGTACATTTGGACCTCTACTATATACGGCCTTTGAAGGGTTAATGGCCTATAATAAGGCTCGGGGGGCCGAACGTGCAAAGCATACACTTGAATTACAATCTGATGCGCTGAAGCAACTGGAGAGAGACTTACAAAAAATCGGACTCGAGGTGGACGCTACGAACTCCGAGACTGAAAGATGGGTAAGGCCTAGAAACTATCCCTAGTTTGATCACACTAGCCCTAGTCGCAGCTGTAGGTTGACTAAAGGGTTCTAGAAAGCCGTATATGGGGCAGTAGACCTCGCACTTCAGAATTTGACCGGATTACAACACCACATTCAGGAAATGGTCAAGTATTTTCGTTCCCTATCTGACCAAATAGAAATCCTCTCTGAGAAGTGCCACGAAAAGGTTAGAAGGGTCGTACAGGAGACCGAGAGCGATGAAGACGGTAAAGTGGATGAAGAGGATCTCGAGGAGCTATTGGACAGTGCCAGACAAATAAAGGCATTTGCTTTGGTAGTCCATGCTAAAGCAAGAGTATATGCGAGCGTTTCCCAAACAGAAATATTCAGAGGCTTCCAGCTTATCAATACGCTCGGAAATTGCGACCCTCTGTCGATTCCGGATGAAGAGTATATTGAGCGGAGCGCCGGCGAGTTGGACGTCTATCGGCGTAAAGCGGAGTCTGGAATCGCGAAATCCGTCTATGAGGTATGTTTTCAAAACGCCCAACCCGCACTAGCCGAGGAGATATGTAGATATTAAATTGACACTAAACGGACAATATGCATGTAATAGAGCAAACAATGGCTTTTTGCGGAGTATAAAAAGCTGTACCCGACGCTGACCGATGACTCTCCGTTGAACCCTGCTCGCCAACAACCCCCGCCATATACTCTTGTTCAAACCATTACTACAAATTGAATTCAATCGCTTAGTACCGAAGCGCTTTAATTGAAGACCAGATGTGGGCCCAATAGCCAACCCACCGGCCTTCCGACTGTGATTGCATATAGGGGCTCAGTCATTGATCTAGTTCCGCGTCAATTTCTTGCTTCTTGCTCAAATAAAAGAGGTTGGGTTTTCTGCATGCTAGCCACGTCGACTTGCATGATGTGCGTTCTAGATTTCCTATCTTGCCTACCCAACATGCAACAAACTTGCAGGATGGAAAAGAAGTCAAGCCTTTTCAAATGCATTTATTGTCCGGTCAGTTTCTGTAGCAGATTTCGCATCCCGAGATCGATCAAGTACGAGTTAGCGAGATCTAAATCTGGAACATACAGGGGTTTTTCTAGATTCACCCTGGACAGACTTGAATTTGAGAAAAGGACTAAGCCAATCCGCAATCCTTTGAATATATACGTTAACCTCGCGAATTCGGAATTACATAAATTCGAGCAATAGAACAGCTAGAAAATTGCAAATTTTTATCTCGGCTTGAGAAAACATTGATTCTGTACCAGTGCAAGCTTTCTAGTCTCGAGACTGGACTTTCTATCTATTTACTCATCTCAGCGCAAAGATGTCGGAACTTCAATCAAATGGCCACCCAGGCCTTATCGACCCCACCACCATTTCCGGCCCTATACCCCCAGCCTTTTCCTTGACCGCAAACAACTTGGACAAAGTAATCAAGTACAAGCATAATGCCGAAGGCCAAAACTCCGTCGTCGCGCGCGAAAAATTACCCCGCGGCTCACACATTTGCTATATTAATACGTACACCCCAACACCTCAGTCCACCTGGTCCTCAATCCAAACGAGTAAAACCACCCACATCGAAGTCCTCTCCGGCATTGTCTACATAAACCACTCTTGCAGCCCATCGATCGATATCGAAGTATACCCTCCGAATTCTGAGGGGGTGTATGTCAATGGTACCTGCGGTGAACTACGTGTTGTTGCAGATAGGGATCTTGAAGCTGGGGAAGAGTTGACCTTCTTTTACCCGTCGACGGAGTATATCAGCCCTAGACCTTTTACTTGCCTTTGCGGGGCTGAAAGTGGGGTTTGTATTGGCAAGCAGGAGGGAGCGCACTTTTTGGCGAATTCTATTTTGGAGAAATATTTTTTAAATACGCATATTAAGGAACTGATAGCGGAGCGGGATAACAAGGCTAAAGTGTAAATCTTTTGGGATCAGTGGATTTTCGAATTGAAAGGAGAGCGAACTCCCAAGTTCCAGGATCTGTAACTAGAGGAACTCTTATGTAGCCTAACGATATATCATTAGTACTCTCACAGATACTCCGCCAAAGGATGCATAAGTAATTGGATATATTTGGATTTTATAATACTAATTCTACTACCTCAGCACTCAAAACTGCCTGCAGTGTTCAAGCGCAAGCGCGCGCATCTTTCGTACTGCATTTCAGTAAAAATCTTCGTTTTGAACGCGGGACGTCTGTAGAATAGGTCTACAAAAATGTTAAAACTCAACCGGAGTCTAATTAACAATGTCTCTGTTACCACAATTAGTTTATCATGGCAGAATTTCACATAAGGCATTCTAGTAAGTGTTTGATCGAGGGCCTTGCATGTTTATCAGAATGCCTTCAGCCAGGCACCCCTGTAAAAGGTTTTGGAGGCTAGCTTCATGTGGCCAACGCCGCACAAATTTGATATCTACGACCACAGAAAGAGGATAACTACGTATCCCGTCCGCTCTGCGCTATATAAGCCTCTTATCGATTGCTTAATAGTCTCGTGGGTGACCAGAGGCGAATCGCAACTGTTGTAGATTTCTTTTTGGTGTTTTTCTTTTTTTTTTTGGCGGGATATGGTATATATCTCGATAGACGTGTCGAGAACGATATCGTGGCGCGGACTCAAATCTCATATTAATTTTAAACATTGTTGGAGGAGCATTATATTCGAACCACGCACATTCATAGTTTCTTGGACCCTTTTAGTCTCTTTCTCGGCCATTTCATCGCCTGTTGTGAAAAAAGGAAGCTAGACTTCCAATATTTCCAGGCCTTTTGCAGGGACTAAACTTTTGCAAGGTTCGAACCGTTTCGGAAAGCCCAGACCGACTAGCGTCAAAATACCACAGCTTAATTGCGTTGGGTTAGTACAAGGACGGGAATGATATCACCGGCGTGTATGTCACTGGCTACATCCTATTGGCCAATGGCACTGATCCTCCATCGTTCTTACCCCCTCAATGATCCGAGGCCTAGTGTTCATGCGCACTTCGATTTCACAGGAAATTAATACCAGGACTTCCACCTTGCGCGGTCTTGCGATATCGGGTTCCCATAAGCCTTTCAGGCCTTTTCGAATTTTCTCACTTAAGTACTATCCCGGGTCGAGTCTCGATCGAATGTTGTCGGCTCGAACCTATACTAGTACAAATGCTCTGACCATGGCATATACAAATATTGATGCCGAAGAGTACCATGTCTTTGAGTCTTATCATACTGACGCGGGAGCGATTTCTGATGCAGTGCTTGGGCCAATAAAAGTTTAGACAATATGTATATATATGCACTCGATCGACAGTTATGATAGAGATCGAAGAAGCTATCACCTACACGGGCTCAAAGGAACAGATCCGATTCGTCAATTTGCAATATAAAAAATTTCAGCTCACAAGACCAAATGCCTGAACCGACTAGTTGACCAATGGTCCTCTAGTACGATGTACCGGGAGAAGGATCATGTATGAGTACGAAGCTAAGAGCCACGTAAGACAGGCCGAGAAAGCCGGGGAGCTCGTATGTTTTAGGCAGAAAAGCCGTTATATTCCTTTATCAGGTTGGTTTGGGGGGCAATTATCGTAATATCAGATAATGCATCTAGCGGCCTAAGTGGGTCCGGAGTCGGTGGCGTCGCCTAAATTCGGAATTTTAGACGATGACCAGAAGCTTGATCAATTGAGCTCCCGGGCAAAGTTGGAAGCTAGGTATAATTCTTGAAGTATTTTTTTTGTCGGAACTGCCCGACTATTCCAGATTGGGCATGTATTTGTATTTTAAAATTGTGGAGGTCGTATCGCAGTACAAAGTTCAGGGCGAATTCGATTGGGGCTTTGTACCGTGTCACTGCTTGATTTTGATTGGTTGGTTTGGGTCGCCATATTTTTTTGCAGTATAGAGTGCACCGTGAAAGGAGCGAGCTGTGCGAATTTGTACATTAATTTAGGCTGCTGATTTTGATACAATGAAGCATAAGAAGACAAATTCCCACTTATTTTTCCTATGACTGTTCCATCAATCTTTTAAACTTCTAGAACTATATCGTATAAAGTATGGGGGCACGAACTGATTCTCCTGAGACGTTCGAAACAAACGGGGCCCTCGAAGGCCAAAATGTTGAATCTAAATCTGAAGAGAGCACGAGAACATCGGCATTCCAATCTTTAGGTTTTCTCGACCGCTACCTCGCGATATGGATACTGTTGGCTATGATTATCGGTGTCGTACTGGGGAACTTTGTCGATGGTATCGAGCGTACACTCCACCAAGGTAAATTTGTGGGAGTGTCTCTACCAATAGGTAAATTGCTTATCCAAGAACTTATTTCAAATAAAGGAAAGGCTGCTGATAGGAGATTTGGCTAGCAATCGGACTGCTCGTTATGATGTACCCAATTCTATGTAAAGTTCAATATGAGGTGTTGCACCTTGCTTTCAGTAAAAGGGAGTTGTGGATTCAGATTGGGTTCAGTCTCTTGGTTAACTGGATTGCTGCTCCTCTCTTAATGGTACGTAATTTCTGTCGCAGGGCCTTGGGCTCCTTCATATTTAAGGAAATGACATACTAACAAGATTGATTCGATTTTAGCTTGGATTAGCATGGGCTTTCCTACCTGACAAAAGCGAGCTACGGAACGGATTGATACTGGTTGGGTTGGGCAGGTGCATCGCTATGGTTAGTGAATCATCGCCCAATTTGTTTCATATTATCGGTGCATGGTCGCGAACAGATACTATCCTTGTCGAATTTCGACTAACACGCGGATGTCCTTTTGTAGGTTTTGATCTGGAACGGGCTCGCCGCCGGAGACTCAAACTACTGTGCTATTCTGGTAGTCATCAACTCGGTACTCCAGATTGCCCTATTCGCGCCTTTAGCTGTTCTATTCATCAACCTGATCGGCGATGCGGATGAATTTAAAGTTTCGTACTCAGCAGTTGCGACCAACGTAGCCGTGTTCCTGGGTATACCGTTGGGCGCGGCGGTCTTAACCCGCTTGGCTATCCGCCACTTTTTCGGCCCGTCAAGATATGAAGTTTTTATGAAATGGCTATCACCGTGGTCATTAATTGGCTTACTATACACGATTCTTATATTGTTTGCTTCACAAGGCCGCCAAGTCGTTCACCAGATTGTCTCGGTCGTTAGAGTCGCGGCGCCGCTGGTTGTCTATTTTGTCGTTATCTTCGTCGTCACACTTACCGTGACGCATCGACTTGGGTTTGGATACAAGCTAAGCGTAACGCAAAGCTTCACAGCTGCGAGCAATAATTTTGAGTTAGCGATAGCGGTGGCTGTTGCGACTTTCGGCCCGGATAGCGACCAGGCACTGGCGTCGACGGTGGGTCCGCTTATTGAAGTGCCGGTTTTAATAGGACTCGTGTATCTAGTGAGATTTATCGGAAAGAGATGGAATTGGAAAGATTAGGCCATAGATTAGACTTGTATTTAGCCTCGTATGGATATAATTTTCATCATGCATCAAGATAGCCTGGGCTGACTGTCCTAAGAGTGTTTTGCAGTGCAATGCAATGCAAGCTGTGTTGACTGCCAGAATACCACGTGCCAAGAAATATAGGCTTCGTTACAGCCGAAATGCAGCTGCATATGCACTTTAGTTATGCAAGCTGCTACGGGGATTAAATGCATCTCAATTGAACGCGTCAATGTGCAAAAGGGCCTCCTTCGCCTTCTCATCGATTTAAATAACTATAATTCTATCCCTACGGGCCGATTCAGGCCTTAACGTTCATTTTCGACTTTGTGCAAGATGGATATCGACGTTCCCGCCCAATCTGCGCTTCAGCCGAGCTGTGACCCTCCCAGTGGCTATCACCTAAGGTCAGAGCATGGACATTTGATTACAGACCTGCCCACCGAGATTATCCAAATGATAGCAAAAGAGCTACTACCCACAGGTTCCGAAAAGCGTAGCAGGCATCTTAACTCCCTATCGCAAACATGCACCCGCTTGAGGAATGTCGCTTACCCGATGATCAACCGTCGAATTTGGTTTGACGAGGAAATCCAATATCCTGATACTATGCTTAGTATCGTTAACTACACATTTACGGACCCTCTGGTTGAGTTTGTCAAAGTTGCGACGTTTCGTTTGCGAGCTGAGAATGGATATTGGTTGAAATTGGCGGACACGGACAATGAAATTATCCAAACGCAATTAGAAGAGCTCCGGGGGCATCTGAGGCGGAAAGCAGAAGAAGGAATCGAGGTGTTCCAGTTCTTTGAAACCCAGCTGGAGGAATACGGAATCGCAACGCTGGCTACGATACTCCTATATCAACTGAAGGAACTTCGAGAAATAGAGCTTTCGTGTGCTATCAATGCGATGAGCTCCCGCTTTATGCTGACTACATTGCACCATTTCGACCCTCCATTTCAGCTTGAAAGGGTGGCAACAACGAGGTTGGTCGATTTGGCTATGGCGAATTATCTTCTTTTGGAACGATTTCTAAAGCTGGGAATCTCGAAAGTTGGAATCGACTCTCGCTTTGGAAGCACAAACGGTGCCCCCAAAATTAGGCCTGAGCCTCTGTTTTCTAGCCAAATGGACTCGGATGAGACACCCGATAGCTCAGAGCACGGCTATGAATATAGTGTATCTGAGGGTTCGACGGAGAGCGAGTACAAAGTATCAATTCCCTTCCGTGTCCGGACCGAAGGTACCTTGGCTAGAACGATAGAACAGGAGATCGACCAGGATTATAAGGGTTACGAGGCACTAGACCACCGAGTCGCTGGATACGAGACAGGTATCAACTACGATCCGTCTAGAACCGGCTCGGATCCCGAAAATGAGGATCCGCTTTTTATAAGGGACTTGCTTCTCTGGCTGGACGAAACGCCCGTGGATCCGTACGAACCGCTTATTCCATTACTCCAAAGAGCTAAGGGCATCCGTAATCTTGAGGTCAATCTCTTCCCGAGCGTTCAGTTCGTCAGCCGTAGCGTCGAACTCCCAAACGTTGCATATTCAGACTGTTTGACAAAAATACTTCAGGGCCAGATCGAGACGCTCGAGGCCTTGACCATACGTATTTCGTGGCTAAATGCACCGCAACCCAACATTCCATCACTAAGAGGCTTCGAAAATCTACGTCGTGTGGACCTTTTCTATGGAAAGGATACACGCGACAGTTATAAGGCGCGCGCGAGTGCTGGGGAATCGTATTTTACCTTTATGTTCCCGCGGCAATTGGAATCATTGAGGGTCGATATTTTCAAGTACAATCCATTTCTCGACTTTGTCAACGATGCAATTCACGTTGCCACTCAAGATTTTCCCAATTTAAAGATTATTCTTGGGATTGCGAAGGAGAGGATTAAGGACAAGATGTCTCGGGCTGTTGGGGAGATCTGGACATCTCTTCCTTTTTTCAAGGATCCGGTTTCCGGAGAATGGAGATCTGATATTGATAGAAGGCCGGAAGATAATTGTTGGCGGAGGTGTGGTAAGTGACGATCTCTGAATGATACCTCCAGCTTTACAATACAAACTAATAAAAATATACAATCAGATATGAAACACGTCCCCGTCCAAATCTCAGCTCACGGTAAGAGGTATAGGGATGTTTTCTGTTCCGACGAAGGCTGGAATGGGCCGTTCCAACAACATAAGACAGTTGATGTTCCATATTCCAGTCGGGACTCTTCAAATCCGCCGTCGTCGAATGAAAGCGGTACTGGGGATCAAGAGGGACGGGATCTAAATGCGTGGGAGACAAAATCTGATCAACTCGAAGTAGTTTACTTAGATGCTTGAGGATAGTATTATAATTAGAATTATGTACGTCTAGTGTAACAAGATATCCCCCCCTTCGGCCGCTCTGGCTTACAAGCCAAATGTCCTCTCCAGTCTGTTAGGCTCTCTCAGCTGCTTTTCACTCTGTCGAAGGAAAAATCGGCAACAGTGCAAAGGTATCAAGGTAAAGGATATTATTGTATTGAAACGCTCTGTTACTGAGCGGTAGAGGATAGGCGAAAAGTGGTAGCTAATAATTTTTAAAGCCCAGCCAATCTTCGGATACCAGTATTCTCGATCGTAAATCCATCTGAGTTAACGCCTTCTCCTGTCAACTTTCCACCATCCCCTAGGGCTAGAGCTACCGATGCCTCGGCGAGTTTCTCTGTCGTGATAAAGATGGAAGGAATGAAAGGTCTCAAGAGGGGTGCCCCCCACGCGAAAAAGGCCTTTTCAAAGAAGCTTTGCTTTCTTTCCACAGTCCAGTTCTTGCCTGGATCAATTGCTGCCGGTCGAAGGTTGTAAACCGAAAATGTGGGCTTTCCCGACGCGATCTCAAGAAGTGACTTCTCAGCATCACCCTTGACTCTTCCAAACATCTGCCTGGCTTTCCCGGTCTGATCCGCGCCCATGCCGGAAATATAGACAAATTTGAATTTCCCATCAACGGGGAACTCCTTGAATGCCTCTGCCGCAGCTAGGGGGTATCCTTTCGTGATTACAGTGTAGTCATCCTCCTTCATTCCAACACTAGAGATCCCTTGCGCCCAGATGCATGCGCTGGCGCCGGAAAGTTGGGTCAAAAGTTCTGGAGGGTAGGAAGTGAAATCCTTGTGGATGATGACGTTGGCTTTTGGGTTGCCGTCTGCGGCTGCGACGGGTCTTCGAGAGAGGATGGAGACTTTTGAGATCGAGGGAGAGGATAGAGCCTGTTGAAGGATTGCGGAGCCGGCGAGGCCCGTGGCGCCTGTGAGGATTATGTGCGACATCTTTGCGATTTCCGCTTCGAATTGATTCTTCGTGTTCTTCCTCTTTCTTTTACCGTCGAGGAATGAGAATGGTGATCTTTGTAGACTGCGGCTGGGGATGAGACCAATATAGATGTAGTTGTGGATTTTGTAGCTTGAGGTTGAAGATAAGACTAGTTGTGCGATGCGATGTGTGTGTAGTTGCGCGGATGGATTTGAATATTTGAATATTGTTGAATATAAGGTAATATATGTACGTATCTGTAGATCTGAATGTGTAGCAAAAAGGCCTAAACTACGGCCATACGGGCCCTTTTATAAGCCATAGCGGCTCTACACGCGAATCCTGCCGTCGAAATCGCCGACCACCCTTGAATCCATGAAGCTTCTTAGCTTCGAAGCCGAATCCCTCCAACTTTACCGCTTTCAGCAATCAATATCGATTCGGAGTTGTGTGACTTTGGGCAAGGAATGCGTTGCATCCAAACATCGATTACTAACACACACATGCGGCTGGCTGACAGTAGTCCCGGAGTTAAAGGAGTTAGTCAGCAGGACAGCACCACGACGGAGTTTGATGACAGTGGCTTATCGGCCTGCCTTGATCTTGCGATAGCTCAAGATAATCGGGTTGCATGGGTGTACGTATGTTTGGTTCAAATGCTCAGTCTGTACTCAAGCAGGCGGCTACGTCTCTGGATATTTATTATGGGTATTCACCTGGGTACGTTTCTCATCCTGGCCCATAATTACATAATTAACGCCTTGATGGGATTTTCGGAATCGCAATTTTGCCGCCATAATATATCTAAGTACCTTGCGGGAATTCGCCATCTCTATGGCGAGTATCCATGCTGAGGATCCCTTGAGGTTTTCTGCGATTTTCTACGATTTTAAATATAAACATTCCTCCTTATTTTAAAATTTTATTGAAGAGTGCAGCCTGCACAGCCTGACTAGACTGCAGTCTCGTGCAACTACGTCGGACGAGGATTTCGAATTCGCGCATGAAGAATACTGTCGGCATATGCATATGCCCTACATTGGCACCCAGACTGTATACCTATGGCCTAGGCAAGCTCTTAAGCATCCAACAGGTATATTATATTCTACAGATGTGTCGAATTCGAAGGATCGAAAGCCATATGTAACACGAGGATAGTGGCTGAGAATAGGGCCTCGCTTAGCTGGTCGGTATCCTAGCTTGGGATATTATGGCTCCGCAGGTCGATACACATTGCATTGGTCTATTATGAGAGGAGGGTCGACGTCGCTTCGGGCTTCTGGATGGTATTCAAAATCGATTGGCCAATTGGTCTACCATTATATATTATTATCCTTTATCTTCGATCCTAATGGGAAGGTTTCCAACGCCCTGTTATTAGCTTGTCAACAGCTGACAGTGCCAAGTAAGTTGGGATCGATCAATGCATAGTCAATTGAGCTGCCTTGGGAGGCTGAACAACGCGCCTTACAGCCAGCTAAGCTAGATCATATGAGTCTTTCTTCGCCTCGAGAAGAGGCTTTTCGTACTTTCATAATTCAAGCGCCTGCCCAATTGCGTGAAAACAAAGCTAGGGTCATTCTCAATTCGGCCAAATTCTAGGGTTCCAATTGCACAGGATTATCAAACAGGTCTTGTCAGCTTACCCATTGTCACTTTTTGGATTTCAATGAGTCGAAGTGTTGAAAATACCACAGAACAACTTCCTAGCACTTTCGAACATATTCAATGCCAATTGATGTGGGCGGCACAGGAGGCAAAGAGAAGGGTGTATTACTCCTTCTCGCTTCAGAGAAGCATGTATAGAAACTATCGATATACTAACAAAGGCGGTCCGTTGTCTATTCCGAATCTGTAAATGGAATCTCTGAAAGCGACTTTTTACACACTTCTAAACTAGGTTAGATTGGGTGGGCTGTGAACGTTTGTGCCGCAAGACCACGTTTATGAATGCATGCCAGATTTTCTGCTAGGCATGAAGCTGCAAGCTAGCTGGGCCCAATTGCAATCGAACTGTTGGATTGAACCTGCGATGGCCGTCGCATCTGCGCCTCCATATTAAAGTAAACAGTGAGTCAGATCTTTTCTAACGACTTAAATAGTTCGGATTAAGATTTATTTCCACACTTCTATTTCACCTTTCCCACCCACGGTATAATTATAACTAATATTCAAATCGCAATCTCGCCATATATTGGCAAACATTTTATATTTCTCTACTTTATATATAATTTACAATATGGAAACTCTATTCAAAGATCTTATGAGCCTTTGCTCTTCAAATGACGCTTTCTATTATGTTGACCACAATTACGATGGGGCGACCTTCCGTGTATTCTCTTACCGGCTAGGATCCTACTCGGATTTTTTGTTACCGGGCGCTCTGGAGTGCCGTGGTCATACTTTCCGGTTAGGCCCATCAGGCGTCGATACATCAGACCCCAACTTCAACGCGGTACTGGTTTGCATACCAATGGAGAAGTTTTTCAATGTTGGCGAAAACCCAATGACCCTGGACCTCGACTGGTCCAAAGTGGTCCGCGTGGATGACAAGCGCGATGGTTCCCTAATTTCTACTGTAGCAGTAGGGGGCGGGGATTTTATTCTTAAGTCTAAAACCTCCCTAACCTCCCAGCAGGCGAAGGATTCGTGGAATCTGCTGTGTACCCCGGAATACGAGCCGCTTTTGGGTACATGCCGCCGGATGACGGAACTAGGATTCACCGTCAATATGGAGTACACTGCACCGACAAATCGGATTGTACTGGGATACGACGAAAAGGAGCTTCGCATCTTGAATGTTCGTTCCTTAAAAGACGGTTCCTACCTACCGCAGAAAGATATCGACATTCCGGCGAGGTTTCTAGTGGATACATTCGCGGAGAAAATATCGCAGGCATGGGTTGACGAAGCTCGCACCAAAACCGGCGTGGAGGGCTGGGTATTGTGGTTCACTGATGGAATGAAGGCCAAGCTCAAGACCGACTGGTATTCCAACTTGCACCTGCAGAAGGATAGAGTGGCGCACTCTCGTCACTTATTCGAGTTGGTGCTGATGGAACAGTCCGACGATTTAAAGGCCCTGTTTCTGAGTGACCCGGAGTCCATTAAACGTGTTGAGGAAATGGAGGTTAAGGCGAAAACTCTTTACAATCGCCTCCACAAGATGCTGGATGATTTCTACCAGACGAATAAGGATCTGCCGCGGAGGGATTACGCTATTTTGGCCCAGAAGATGTTGAAGCCTGAGGGTGTATTCCCACCAGCGATGAATCTATATTCGGGGAAGGGTATGGGCTTGCGCGAGCATCTGATCAGGAACTTCAAGTCCTTGGGTATCGAAATTGCGGACGCTTCAACGTCCACGACCGAGTAAATTTCCAAAATCTGATGTTCGATCTCGCATATCTATATGTATGGTCATATTGAGGGATTAGTATTAGGCGTTGACATATATAGTTTGATTTTATCGTTTATAATACGGATATATATTGAAGCTTTTTTGGAAGTAAAATAAATAATGAAGCCATAATAGTCTAAAGCTAGGTTTGTGTAGAGGGCTATATATTTTTCTCCTGGTTCTAGCCCGCGTTTCCTGTGCATTCGAAATATGCTCTCTCCCACGTGGCTAAAAATAGCTAAATGTCGCAGCTCCCCGAGCTAACCTTCTTCAAACCATCACTCCCGTCGAATCACATTACGTACCTGCCGATTTGTGGACGATACCAATAAATACAGGACTCGATTTATAGAAACCATGTCCTCCCGACCACGTCAACTATCGGGGGTCACGGGCGTCGTGCCACTAGAGATATGGTACGAAATATTCACATATGCATATGTAAGAATTTCGAGCCCTGAAATCGACAAGTTGATATGATCTCAACAATAAAGTTGATAAGGACCTACTTGGACTTGAATACTTTGCTAATAGTAATCTTGAATAGCTGAAAGCAGACTACTGGTGCACACTGCACACTTAGCCCAGACATGCAGCTTCTTCCGGGATATTGCTTTACCCCTTTTATACCGAGATTTCGAGCTTCCCCATGGAGGGGGCTCATTTCGTGCGCGACACTACGCTGGCCTAGTCTCACCCAATAACCAAGGCGTAAAATATATAAAGAATTTGCGGTTCGTAGGCTACCAGTATTGGCTAGAGCATGCGAAACGGCCGTGGAACGATGTCGTAAATCAGCAGAAACCAAGGTACAATCGAATTTTTCATGGCATTGGACCTGGACAGCTGAGGATGATACGGTATAGAGATGCCCTCTGTAGTTTGCTCTTCGCAATCGTAGTCCAATACTCTGGCTGACCCAAGTTTCTAAAACTTGAAACATTTCCCGGCCATGGAAAAAGATTCCAGAACAACTACTCCTCGCTCCCCATAGAGGCGGAATCTTTTCTCGAATTCCTCAAATCCCAAGACCAACTAGAGGACCTTAAAATCAGCTACCGGAATGTTCGGATACCTTCAGCTCTCAGTCACACTGTTCCCACTCTTCGGCACCTGAGGAATATATCGGTTGAGATGAAAATTTTCATTCGTCCCGAGAGAGGCGAGACGAGCCTTATGGAAACGGCAATGAGGTCTTGGGTACTCCCGAGTGCGAAGATATTGCAAAGTTTAAGAATATGCGACGTAATAGCATATCAAGACGATCTGAATGGTGTAAAGACACCCGAAGGGGCTGAATGGTTAGACTTTTTATTATCAGAAGCCAGTCATCACAGAGATGAGTCAACATATCCCCTACTACCAAATCTTAAAACCTTTGAGATAGTATCGATGGTTGCACCACGGCTCTACTTGCCTTTTCTCGACAGGGTATTCGACTACAACAACTTAACTGCTTTCAGGTTTGAAGGAGACCGGAATATAGGTTTAGGATTCCATAGACTGCTTGCTAGCGTTGTGTCGAAGCTCGTCAACCTTCAATGCTTGCGTCTAGCAAATACTGTTTCCCCTCAGGATGGACTAGTCCTCCAATCGGCGCCACCTCTGCGAGAACTCGTATATGATAATTCTTCAAACGGGAATAGGTTTCCAGGGTATATGTGTTTCTTTCAGCACAGGAACTCTCTCCAGCATCTGCATATCCTGAATAGCAATCAAACCACAATAAAATCGCTTAACGAAGATTTTCAAATTTGGGCCTGGCCACGTCTCGAGACTCTTATTATTGCCACTGAAGAAAAGGCTGTTCCTAGACCTGCAGGTTATCCGCCGACCAAGGGATGGCAGAACGGAACTGCCTCTACAGAGGTGCTGTTCCTACCCCTTCCAAAGAAAAAGAAAACCCCCTATTTATCGGGAGTATATCCGCGAGACCACAGTATATTGACTTAATTGATTTTTATATTATAGCCGCTCAAACTGCCATCATCATTAAAAGCCCTGCACCTTCTCCAAAGGTCAACGGTTGATTTTGAAGAGCTTCGAATTCCCAAATCCCACAGGCCGCCGCTAGACCTAGAAAGCGAATCTGTTGAGGTAAAGCCACCTGTTAGGTGGGTTTTGTGGTGGCGAAAAGAGTTGCTTTCAACTCTTCCCGAATTGGAATTTCCTACCATCAGTACAGGACTATCTGGCGTTGAGACGGTGGGAGCATCGAGTGTCACAAACCCCCACGTCGCCGCTCGTTTGGTTTGTAGGCCAAAGTTACAGGCCCTCTCGCTCGGGAGACGTATGCCCGGACGCGTGGATGAGTGGATGCCTTTCAATTTTAGACCGATATACGGAAATAACAATAGGATTTCTTCGTGGGAGGGAGTTTCACTCGAAGATATCATTGAAGGGGACCCCGATATGAGGATTTTGAAGGATGTCAACTGGGGGAGATTTTTTTCTCACGATGTCGAATTTAAGCCTTATAAAAAATGGTGGTAGAGACAGGCGTACATACTTTAAGAGGGTGGATCGGGGGCAAACCTCAATGCTATGACCTTTGTTTTAAGGGTATATATATACGTATATATAGAGAGACGCCTTTTCGATACCATTTGAGATGAGGTACTAGTCGCTCTTCTCGTAGCTGTTTCACTAGCTATGTATCGACTCGGGGCTTAATTTCCACGACAGCCCCTTTTAAAAATTTCATGTCCACCTTATATACAAAAGATTTACTTTAAATTCCTTTGCCTCCATAATTTTGAGCAGCTACAAAACCGCTACACAGACATAATACTTGGACCACAAGGACTTGCATTCGGCCCCAACAGCCGGATTCCAGCTATAGAATTGCTTGAATGTGATATTGGATTTCTTTTGGATACTGGCACAAGTATCCCCCTTTTGCACTTGTCTAAAGCTTTTGCATTTTTTCGTTATCCCTTTCTGAACGGGAGTAGGCGTGGTGATGCCATTACCTTTTGTCGTAGTGGGTTTTTTCGTCGTAGTCGTCGGGTTCGGTTTGAAGCCTATGGGCTTGACGCAGATATAGTATTTAGCCCAAAGGCTTGAGCAGTCACTTTTAATGGCCGGATTCCATGAGATAAGCTGCGCTTGCGTGATACCATACTTAGCAGTGATAGAGGCACAGGTATCTCCGCTTTGCACTTGACGAAATTCTTTGCAGTTCTTTGTCATTCCGGTTTGGTGAGGTGTAGGAGTCGAGACCCCATTTCCCGTAGTAGTGGCTTTAGTTGTCGTTTTGGTCGTTTTGGTGATGGTCATACCGATAATTTCGACGCAGACCCAGTTATCTACCCACAGAGCGGAGCAATCGCTTTTGATGGCGGGATTCCATGCGACGAACTGGGCCTGGCTGATACCGTATTTTGAGATGATGGCAGCGCAGGTATCTCCATTTTGCACCAGCTTGAATTTTTTACAGCTTTTTGTCATCCCAGGTTGGTAGGGGGTGGGGGTGGCTACGCCGTTTCCCGTAGTTGTTGTAATCTTCATGGTAGTCGTGGTGGGCTTAGTAGTAGTGGTAGTGGATTTTGGTGGAGCTACAGTAACACTCGTCGTGCCAATGCATATCTAAACGGCCTCCCGCTGGTATGTCAGAAACCGGAGAAACTGGAGCTCAATATTTGGTATACGGTGAATACATACGTAGACATTCGCCCAAAGGCCGCTGCAGTCGCTGTCTATAGACCCATTCCACGCATATAACTGAGCTTGAGTAGCACCGGTCTTGCTTGTGATAATGGCACATGTATCACCGTTATTTACGAAATACCTTCGCTTAAAATGTCAGTTATCCATATCACATACACTATGCATGTGTACTGCCTGGGGGATGTTTTATAGGCTCACCACTTATTACAATCAGAGACCATTTGTCCCTGGGTTGGAAGGGGTGTGGTAATTTCAGTTTCTGTTGAGGCGCTCGACATCCTCAAATCTGTTGCGGTAGGCGACAGTTCACTGGCGACCTCGACGCAGTATGCATTTCCAACAACCAGCGAGCACGGGGACCCAACTGATGGGTTCTAGGTTTTCTCCCTTGCGTCAGTATTGATTGCTTGTCTAAACTGTGGAGTTGGGATATAAATAGAAATTTGCTTACCCAGCTAAGAAATTGTGCTTCAGTAATAGAATGACCTCGATATATGCTGTCACATGTCGTCTCGCTTTCGATTAACTGATACCAATTGCAATTTCCAGTAGTCCCCGGGGCTATAGGTCCGGGAGGCTGGCTGTCCCTTTTGCCATAAGCAGCTCTTCCAGTCACGAAACTGAATGAAGTCGCTAGTGAAATGAATGTAAATATCCAGGACGGCATTGTGCTCCGGCTTTGGTACAATTCCAGGGTGCGCCAAGAGAATAATGATGCTAGTATACTTGGAACGACAAAAGTGTTAAGATTAAGATACTACATTAAGTTTACATGCTTCTTTATTGGGATTGTAGGTGATTTATATATGCCCGCCTAAATACCTGTCGGAAATCATCCAGATCCATACTGTGAATATTCCGGCCGAGCTACCTGCAAACTTAAGCTTGAACGACTGATAATTAAAATACAACAAGGGTCCGTGTTGGCACAGTGGCTGGAGGGAAGAGCAAAACCGGCAGATGTGCTGTGCGACTAGCTGCCTTGTCCGATGTCTGACATCCGCCCGGGAACATTTGATAGAAGGTGAGTTCGATTGGGTTATACTAGACACTATCTCAGGAGCCGCATCCGCGCACCCGGATAGTATAGTTCCGCACTTCTGACGGGTAGCTAGTGGAAGGGACCGATGTGTGCAGGTATGTTTATATTTGACACTTAACCCACGATTGCCTGGTATCTCCTTCCACTACAAAATAGAGAATAGGACTTGTGTTAGTTCAAGGAAATCGTATCAACTGATTCATAAATTTTCGTAAGACTTTTTACAGGGACATACCTAGGCTTCGAAGATCGTTGTGCTCTCTGTGGTCGCTCGCACGGGTTCAAAAATTTTGATAAGATATATTTCTCCGGCAATTGAATGAGGCTCGTGGGTTTGCAGAAGAAACCTGCAAACAAGGGTGCCCACAATACGGGAGTCTAATATTTTATTGGCTCTTTTAGGGAGGTCGGTACTTCGTCGGAACCTTATATAGCAATATGCAGGCAGGGGGGTACCATGTCTACCCGGATGCAACTTCTACATGGTCTTTTCTGAAACACTAATCTTTGGATCCACGGACCATGCTCACACTTCAAGATAGGTAGAGAAAAATTCTTTATTCTTGGCAGAAGGAAAGTACGTAGTATTGTATTTGAAATCATGTACCTCTAGCCAAATCGTATAAGAGTTTTGGACAGCGTGATGATGTTACTTTAGCGTGTGCAACCAACATTGGCCGCTTCAACAGGGTACAAATAATCCTAGTCACCAAATTTTGTCTGACTACTGCATCCTTTGGCTTCAATGATATGGTTTGAAGCAAGATATATCTGCCTGCCCATAACATCCGTTAATCATACCATGGCATAAAATCACGATTTTTTTCCATTCCAAGAGCTCGCATTGTCCCCCACGAGCCGGCCCAATCGAAATGTACCTCGGTATCATCGTCTTCGCAGTTGATTATAAGCCAGGCCCAGTGCACAGAACTGGGGGTCATCAGAAATTTCTATGCCGCCGATTCCAAAATGCTCCGGAAGCCTTTCGCTAGAAATTTTGCTAAATCAATAGCACCAGAAAGAGAAGTTGTAATCAAGCAGCGAATCAAAGCTGAGAGTCCGAGTTACCGAGTTGTTTATATTACTGTACAGCTACGAGTGAACACTACTTTTTAGGCAGATGCCTGTGGATTGGGGCATGAGGATTGGCTATGGTTGAGCCTACTACTGGAACTTAGTACACTCGGACGTCGATATCGTGATACCATCGCCCATATCGCCAATTACCGAAACTTAAGAACGAAGGACCTTATATTTATGGTGATTGAAAGAAGAACGTCATATATGGTTAGAATGTATCCAGCAACTGGTCACATAGCACACGATTTACTTATTCTATATACTTTGGAGCCTCATTTATCGGCTTTGGGCAACGACGACTAGCTGTATCTTTGCCACTAGTTGGCTACTTAATTAAACATCCGTAAATATACACACATATATATAAAATCTTGGGGTATCAAGTTTTAGACTCAATGAATTCATGGAATCTCCATTTTCTGTCGCTGGCCAAATCCCAAAATCCCTCTGCCGTCAGTGGACGCCGCAAAATTTCTCCAATCGGCTTAAACGCTGTATATGGAATAGAATCCGGGGGAGGGAATGAAATATTCCAAAAGCAGCTGCGAAATATTGAGTCGCCTGTTGTCTTTGCATGTAACAACGGTAATTTAAAAGACGGTGTCTCTATGTCGTCGGATATACTATTTTCATCCAAGTCCACATCATCTTCAAAGAATGGGTCTAGAAAAAGCTTCTGCAAACGCTCGCAATTTTCGTTTAGATATTGCAAGACAGTATACCATCGTGTGGTCGGATGGTCGTCGTGCTCCAAAGTGCAATATTCGATACGCAACTCTCGCAGCTCTGTTTTGCTCTTGTCCAAGAACTGCTGAAGGTTGAGACGATACATCGCGACAAGTTTCAATGATAATCTCTTTAGTTTTGGTAGCCCCGATTTAGTAGGAAAGGTATGTGCGTGGCGAATGCTATCGCTGCAAAAACCTCTCCGGAGGGATAGTTCCTCGAGATTCGATCCGACTGCCTCGAGCCAATCGCAAAATTTTGCGTTTAGATCAGCCATTCTCTCGGGTCTCCCTTCATAGGCGTCTCTTAATGTTCCAATCTCCAATTTCAGGGATTTTAAATTACCCAGGGCTACCTTGAACGAAGCTAGCTGATCCGGGGACATGTCGAAAAATTCCATGTGAACGCCACTGCCACTAGCCGCGTGACAATTGCTATCCATAGGGCTGCATGAAACCATTTCGAGATATGTGATTTCCGACAATAAGATGGAAGATAATGGCAGCTGCCAGAAAGACTTTGCTGGGCGCTCCATATGCAAAGGCCCGGCCACAAGCTCCATGCCACGGAGCACATATGTATGCCCTCCATATCCGATCGCTTTGGGGATTTTAGGAAGGCGCTTGCCAGGTGTCATTTCGAGGCCCGGAAAGAATAAGTTGATTTCGGATCGAGAAAACGATTCCCATTGTCTTCTGTCTCGGTGAATTTGGATAGATCGCAGGTTTGGTAAGTTTTTTAATGCTGAGCTAAGTATCTCAGCTTCTTTACCAGATTTTTGAAACTTTTGAATGTCCTTCATCCCTTTGACCGCAAGTTTGGCGATGTCGAAGATTAGATCTCGGATGTCATCGAATTCTTCGTTGTGGGTATGTGCGGATCCGATAATTTCCAAAACTAGATGATCCCTCCCTGAGTTGAGTTTGTAGTACGGTGTCGCCCAACATATGGTGAGGTCTCGGACGAGTTTATTTATTCCAGAAGGATGTTTTGAGATTTTCAATAAATTCTCAAAGCTTTGGGGGGCGTAAAAGAGACGGCGGGAGGCGTATATGGATTTTAGATGGAATTCGCGGAATTTCTCATTGAATTCCTTGCAAGTCATCCGCAGAGCTAGAAAGTCATCCTCGTCGTCGACATATTCACCGAAAATAATGAAGATGTCATACGGGATAGAGAGGATCGGGGCCATTACAGGTGCTTCTTTTGAACTAGATTTCGTGCGATTGAAACTCGATCAAAGGTGTAGATTCGTCTACTCTCCACAGCGCTGACCCAGCAGTTTTGAATTATTGAGTACGTAAATGGATAGTTATACTCAAGGTCGAGATCGGGGTATTCTTCCGGAGCTACACCTAGGCGCCTGTGCATGTGTTGTACCGCTTGAATACCCCCTTTATAAGCTTTATAACATGGGGATTGAACTTAGCGATTACGGTACTCTCCATTTATATGTGGAAGGATCCAGATATTTGTGAGAAGGAAGGTGAGGTGTAACTATATATTTATACGTTGCGGGTGCGATGGCTGTAATGTCAGCTCGTAGCACTCAGCTTGAAGCGCCGTTGCGGCACAGCTGAAGGTGAATCTTATCGAAATGCTTCTTGACTGGCTGGCTAAGACTTGTAATCTTAGAACACTGCTTAACCCCACACCCAATCGCGAGGAGCTAGCTAGGAGACCAAAACTGCATCGAATCATCGATCATCAGTGGGTATTATGTTATACTAAATTTCCCTAGGTCTTACCTAAATTATGTTAAATCTGACAGCTTTAGCTCTGCAGCTCTGATCGAATGAATCTTAGCCCATTTTGATTATCTGATACAAAGTTCCGACCTTATTCACAAGACCATGTCTCTTATGAATTGAACTTATGGTAGAGAACAGGTCGAGTCGATAGCATATTACTAATTACCTATTTGTTACTAAAGCGTACTCCAGGCTCTACGCTGGTCTTGTACTCTAGCTGCCGGAAGGGCTGGCTGGGATTGTTGGAGTTTTTGTGTTGGCGGCCTGTATATAGACTTCGGTGCCGAGACACTGAATTCCATTCTCCGTAACCAAGCAAACCCACCCTCACACCAACGTCACCGCGAAAACCCCCACTTAATTCCCATATCGCCGCCCGTACCCGCATATCTACGCACCCCGTCCGAGAAGCTTATCGCTCATGACAGCCCTATGGCGACCCCGAGTGCTTCCGACCCAAGCGGTCCTCAGCCGACTCACGATCTCGAAAAGCTGGTTGGCGGCCCCGTCGCAGCCGCTCTCTACCACCGTCGCAAAGAGTTCCTACAGCGACAAAGATGCACAATCAAAATCACAACATGGAACGTCGCCTCGATTGAAGGAACACACAAAGCCATTAGATCCGTCCTCGGAGAATCAACGGCATCAAGAGGTACCACAGAGGTCGACAAGCACGTCTCGGGAACCGGACGGTTTGATCTCATATCTCGGCGACGAGACGGGACCGGAACAGGTTCTGCCCAAGAACCCAGGCAGGCGGTTGAGGACGCCCATTCTCGAAATAATGGACAAGGAGCGCTCGGCCCTGCTCAAATCCAATCGGGACTTTACGGTGCGGAGACGGAAGCTAGTAGAGGCATTGATAGACGAGAGGGACAAGAAACGACAAATGAGAGGCAAAACACCATTCTCGCCGCGGACCAGGGCGAATCTACTGCGGGACTTAATAGCCTGTCGGAGGAAAGGCAAATTCGACGACATCATGTACTGAGCGACCGAGAGAGAGCACTGGTGCACAATTGCGTCCATGTGATATGTCTCCAAGAAGTAGTGGACGTTACTGCCCCGGAAAACTTTATCCGGTCAGTGGATGAGGCAGTGCAGAAACGGTGGAAAGAAGAGATTCAGGTAGGGAAATAAAAGCGACAATTGTCCTGTCAATTCTCGCCGCCCACTACTTACCGCCTCGGGAGTGGAATTATGATTGACTAAGATACGAACCGGTGTGTGGGTTAAATAGGCCGCTCTTCCCGAGTATCGGTGTCTTCTCGTCCAACAACTGGTGGGGCTTTTGATGTTCGTTTACGTTTCACCCGACATCGCGCCTCAGATCACTACGCCGAGCTCGACAAGCGTGGGTACGGGGCTGATGGGTTACATGGGCAATAAAGGTGGTACGATGGCTAGGCTAGTTTTTGGGGGTTTGCCCGCCGCTGGAATATCGCCACCGTCATTCGCCGATAGCTCGATCGAGGAGCTACGAGAGTCGAAGGACGAAAGAGGGGCCACGGTTGTCTTTGTGAATTGTCATCTTGCGGCTTTCGTCAATTCCGTGGATCGAAGAAATTGGGACTATTCAGAGATCATGAGAAGGGCATACTTTCACCCAACTCCGCTACCGATATCTGGGGGCGGGGTCGCCCCAGAGGCTGTTGCGGCAGCGCATCCGAATGGATACCCATTCAAGGAATGTGATATTGTGGTCTGGGCCGGGGATCTAAATTATAGACTCGAGATGCCCGGGAACGAAATACGGAAAGCGATCCACAAATTCCTGCCTCCAGAAGCGGACGGGAGTGATCCGGTACTCAAATTAAGCCTTGATCAACAGGCCCCGGATAGCACAGATGATGGTGAGACCAACCGCTCGGAGTCAGATCGCACCTTCGAAGAGACGATCAGTTATTTCCTTCAAAGCGATCAGCTACGAAAGGTGCAGGCTGAAGGGAAAGCATTTGAGTACTTTCATGAAGGCAAAATTATGTTTGTACCGACGTACAAATATGACCCTGGCACGATATCCACATTCGACACGAGCGAAAAAGCGAGAATACCTAGTTATTGCGATCGAATTTTATGGAAAGATTGGAAAGTCGAAGAGGAAGAGATCGAACGGCTAAAAGCGCGAAGGTTAGCCGACGCCAGAGACCGAAATCGGGAATCCCATCTCGATGGAACTGAGCACAGTGATGTTTTATTCGAGTTTGTGGATGAGGAGGAGGTTGGTGATGAATCCGAGTTGCGTACAGATGAAAATGACTTGAAAATCCCTCCAAATAACGATCACGAGATCACTACGATCAACGATATCGACATATCCGATATCGCTACCCCCTTGAAACTACTAAAGTACTTTTCGCACCAATCAGTCGTTGAATCGGACCACAAACCTGTAAGCGCGGAATTCTCCCTCGAGTACCTTGGGGTAGACCAGGAGAAACGTTCTCAGACACAAATAGAAGTCGTGAAGGAACTTGATCGCCACGAAAATGAATCTCGTCCTGCAGTTACGGTAATTGTGGATGGAAATTCTCATGACGAAATAGTTGACTTCGGAGACGTCACTTGGGACCAGGTGGTTCGTCGCACCGTAACGATTGCGAACACAGGTCGGACGGCGGCTGTGTGTGAATTTGTTAAACGGCCCGTTCTGCCTGCTATCATGGACGACGACGACGACGGCTTTACTAAAGTGACGTCCGAGGATGTTAATGACCCCATGGCTTTTGGGGAGGATAGCAGCGCCGCTGGCGGGCCAGCGGAGGAAGTATGCAAGGTATGGCTGTCGGCAAAATTCAATAATTCAGAAACCGATGGGCCACATATATTACGGCCGGGTGAGGCTGAGGCCGTTACACTAGAGCTCGCCCTTCCTCCAAGAAAATACGGTCGGCAGCCACGATCTGTCCACGCTTCCCTTCTCCGCCACCTAAACAAAGGAAAGGAACAACTAGCGGATGTGTTGGTGATGCGAGTGTCCCAGGGCCAGGACAAGTTTATTCCTGTTAAGGCTGAGTTTAAGCCGACATTCCTAGGATACGGGCTTACTGAATTACTGAAAATCCCCGATTCTGCCGGTGGCATTAGGGGAAACCCGAAGTGCGCCGGTGAAGCGCATTGGAGCGCGCCACGGGAGCTGTTCAGGATGACAGAGTACCTTTTGCTAACTTTGAGGAGCATTGTGATGAGTGAAGGTGGAGAGGGGGTCAGGTGGACAATGTTACCGGGGTGGCCTTTCGTGAGGGAGACTTGGGGTATGTAGCTAGGTCTATCTTTAATCAGCCACTACCGCGGTGCGAACTAACCTCGTCTTCTAGGCCTTACGGACGACAGAGGGGATGATTACGAGGGAGTCGAAGAGCTAAACCGATCTTCCATCCATGCTCGATCCGCACTGAAGAGATGGATAAGGGAGTCACTTGATTGCGACAAGGACTGGGCATGGGAGGAGGTTGATCGCAATGGATTCTCAGAAGAGGATAAGTGCGAAGCTATGTCTGAGACTCTACTCGACTGGCTAGGGTACCTCAAGGAAGGCGTTCTCCCGGGCTCCCTCTATGGAGAAGTCGTAAAGGGCGTTGGTGGAAAAGCCGGAGCTGATAAAATCCTCGATATGCTACCTACCGCAGCTCCACCCGTCCATGCCAACGTCTTTATCTACCTTACCGGTTTCATATCAGAGGTTATATCACTTCTATCCCCGAAGTACGATGCGGCGATAACCAACAACTTTTCTTCGCAAGCACTTACACCAGCGGCCCTGGTCAAAAGGCTGAGTGCTAGTAGCAGGCTAACGACCACGGAACTGGTTAAGAAAAGCGTGATTAAGGAGTTTGCAGAGGTCATCGTAAGGCGCCCCACAGCAATGGACGGATGGAGGAGCGAGACTCTGGAGAAGCGGGAGGAGGAAAGGAGACAGGCATTTCTTACAGCATTTGTGGGGTAATAGACCAGCACTTGTAGAGTTTCTCTTCTGGTAGAGTACATTCGGGTGGCTTTAGGTTCTTTTGGTGGTTATTGTATGGTTATCCGGCGTTCAATCAGGTCTCCGTCTTATTGTTTTGCACAGTCATAGTAATCAGGATATGTATATTACTCTCCACTACAGTTTTCCGTTTGGAAAAAGTGCGTTGAAGATACAAAATACCACAATTCGGCGTTGATGACTAAGGAAAAGTCGGACGCCGACTCGACCTTGCCAGAAAACCCGAATCTGTGACCCACCTTTTCCCGACGACTTCAAGTTTTCTGATAAAAACCGGCATCGCAGCTGGCTGCGAGTACATCCATCCTCTTTCAAGAGTAACTGTACATGATGCGACCTTGGGTACGAAATTGCCGACCGGTAGACGCCCGTAGGGTGACTCAGCGCTGCTTCTCGTCGAGCCGGCCGAGGCTGGAGCTTCGGTCAATATGGGACCTTGATAATAAGATAGACCCGATATATCGCGGTATGGAAGACGACTTCTACCACTCGAAGAGAGCTACTAGCTGACTTACACGATCAGGGTGAATGTCTAGAATGCACAAATCGAAGTCTTGAAATTATCAAGTTTCCTGAAAACCAACCTCCCAATAATGTCCTGTTGATACAGAAGGAAGGGGTGCCGTCAGTCACGCAGGCGATGGTCGAATTTGCAAAGCATGTAAATGGTGAATAGCGTAATCCGTGTGGGGCTTTGCTAACGGGGGTGGTAGATATCTCAAAATCGCATACCCGTCTACAAATATCATACTTGAGCCTCAAGTGGCTACAGAGTTACACTCGTCCTTGCCGTTCCCGATATACGCCACACCCTATACTACACTTCCACCATATCCGAATCGGAATCCATACCACCTCAAGACCTCATTGACGGTTACATTTGGTGGAGATGGTACAATTCTTCATGCCGCCAGTCTCTTCTCCACTTCTCCCATAGTGCCCCCACTGCTCTCCTTCTCCCTCGGCACGCTAGGCTTTCTCGGACCATGGAAATTCTCCGACTATAAAACAGCCATAACATCTGTCTTCACCAACAAAGCACGCATCATGCGCCGTAGCCGTATCAAAATGGAAGCATTCTCAGGCTCAACGCAGCTACTAGGCGACCTATGGCCTCCAGATGCCCATTCCAACGGCGGACGCGGCGAAGGATCCGGAGTATGGGCCATGAACGAAGTAAACATCCACCGTGGACAAAACCCTCATATGGCCATAGTTGACGTCTTCGTCGACGGCAGATACCTTACGGAAGCTGTTGCCGACGGGATCATATTGAGCACCCCGACGGGATCTACGGCTTATTCACTCAGTAGCTTTGGGTCTATTGTTCACCCTCGAGTTCCGGCTATACTACTCACACCCATTTGTCCACGATCATTGAGTTTTAGGCCGTTAGTGTTGCCGGCTGAGGTAGAGGTTAGTTTGAAATTATCGAATAAGGCAAGGGGGGAAGAAGTGGAAGTTTCAATTGATGGGAAGAGGTGGGGAGTAGTTAGGAAGGGGGTCGAGGTCAAGATTACGGGTGAGATGGGGAATTTTTGCGGAGGTGGGGAGGGAGGGGTTCCGTGTATCTGGCGGGAGGGGAGTCAGCATGAAGACGAGTGGGTTGGCGGGTTGAACGGGTTGCTAAAGTTTAATTATCCGTTCGGAGAGGAGGTACATTTGTGAGAAGTTGAGAGGGTAGTCGAAATGCCAGCTATTCGACGGGCATTGGGATGTATGTATTGGGGGTATAGTAATTCATCCTCCCGTATACGTATCTGATACTCACTATAGTCTGGCGAGAGCTCTGGATCTAGAGCATTCTTGAATAATCCGGATTGTACATATTTCCATACATAAAAAAAGCCACCTGCAAGTATCCCAAAACGGGAAGCCTTGATACACACAAAAAAAAAGGCTCCGAATCTCAAGACACTTCAACTCCAAGGCCGCATCCCCACGGTCACTAAGCCCCGAAATGGAAATTTTTTGAACTCAGCACTACCGTATATGGCGTAGGCACTTTGCGGGAAGTGAACTAGAGTGAATGTATGTATCGACTGATATCAAGATAAGTAGCAAGTACAGCCAGCTGTTGGGCTAAAGAAAAATACAAAAATGGTTACCTACGATGGAGCTAGCTGTAGGTGAAAATCTTGAAACTCGGAAGGTCTCGTACACGCAATATATGTAGTGTTAATATTGGTATAGTTTTGCCACTTAAAAAGAGAGCGGCTGAGCCCTTTTCTAGTTACAGTATATCTGGATTTCTGTTGATACCACCTTTAAGAAGTACACACGCCAAAGGTACTACCGACACAGGCTCATCTAGTTTACAAGGCCTGGAGCTAAGCGTATGCTAACAACTGAGCTGGGCGTACCTACATACATGGCTGTGCTTAAACACCCTGTGGCTTAAAATCCAGACTTGCTAAGCTGCCAAATTACTACAAACTCAGATATCCGCTATATCTATAGGACAGAGCTAGGTCTCTGGATCTAGGAGAAAGGAGCTATATGGCTATATCCGAGGTAACCTCTCTACTTCCCTGTACACAAAATACATAAAGCCCAAAATCCAGATTAATGCCCAAATAACTAGTTAGGCGGTAAGACTGCTCAAGAATAGTAATGACCATGCAAATTAATGCAGTATGTAGACAGATATGCGCACGCCAAAAGTTTAATGTAAATCCCTCACGAGTGGGGGCTATTGAAAAGCTGAGATACCTGCCCAGCTTTAAACTTAAACTGTTAACACCGATATTAAGTATTAATGCTATTGATTACGTAGTTATGCTGTGAGGCCCAAAAGATTTGATCTGCATACTTGCACCCCAATTGCAATGCTATAATGCCATCGCAAAATTGTATATCGGGATAATCATGATCAAGAATCCCATCTAAGGTGCCAATCAATATCTTCAATAGGGTTATACCTTGCACTGCTACGGTACTTAAGTCGGTGATCTTATAGTATAGATATCGAAAACAAGAAGCATCCGTTCGTATTCAAGAAGATAATCGCAATCGCACGTCTAAGGACCCACTTTATTAATAACATTACTAAGACAGACATCATCCCATATCTATGTCCCCATACACGGCAGCCATAGCCCTTTTCGGATGCCGCACAAATCTCCGCATTGGAATCTAGCGGCATCGGATTCAGGGTCCAATATCCATTACGAAATAGTTATCCCCCTTTCCAGCTGATTACATGGCGAAAGGAGATGATCTTCCTGCTTTTGGCAGTTTCAGACTAGCCCAAAATTGAAGTATATGTCCGTAACGTTTCGGACGGTGGGTACTCACTCTTTCAGTAGTATGTGTTGGTATCCATATATATGGCGGAAGTATTGACTAAGTACTTGGATGGGTTCTTTAGAATTCTAGCGCCGTTGATTTTCACAGATTCTCGCTTCCCCTGGCACAGATATAAGTATCTAGCCATATTGGTCAGTCTCCATTAACCTTCTCTATTTTGGTGTGACAGTAGAATACATCCATACAATACATGCACGGGCCGCCGAATGACATACCAATGGGAGTTAAGCTAGGTTATTTCAAAATATAACCAATAAGAAGCTTAGATCAACCGTTGATCTGAGTATTTGGAAAATCAAGGCCAACGGCAAACGGCTGGTACATGCGCGTGTAAAAAACTGTATATATTTTATGAATTCAAAAGAGCTAAAGCTGAGATCGAGATTTGCTTAGTTGAGTAAATTGAGATATGAAGGTATTAGGGGAGGTGATATACTATCTTATTTATAACTCATGTGTCCCCAAGGATTACCGCTACAGTTATCAAGATGTCCGAATCGAATGTACGTCCGGCAATCTGAAGTTGTGGCGCTGTAGCTCGTTGTGTCGAGATGTTTTGACTATACGATGAAATCATGATCCCAGCGTTGACCAAAATTATACATTGGAATTCTCTATGTAACCAAGTATCTATATCAATAATCTATGTTATTCATATCATACATCTTCGAGGCTAGCTTGAGCACTGTTTGTACGCGCATACACAATTAATTGTTCAAGGGTTTTCTCGAGATCTTAGGACTGCCAAATTCCAACAAGAAATTGCGTTGTTGCTCATCTTCCAAACCGAATATTGTCGATCAAGCTCGCTCTCGATATGCTCGTAACGAGCGACTAATATGTAAATCCCCTACCCACACGGAACTGAGTACCTGTAGCTGAAGAAATCATGACAAGGATGGATCGTTTGGCCATAGTGTTTGGCCATAGTGAGCTGTCGTTGCAGCGCGAGCTACGTTATCTGCAGACGTCGCACAAGACAACACATATCTCATCAACTTGCTGTGTGACCCTCGATGGCTTGTGGAACCATAAACGACCTCCAACGCAGATCGCTGAGGCTGTTCCTAAGTCTCACGAAGTACCAGTGCAGTGCAGTATCCGTGCTTTTTTTTCCTCCTCCAAGATCAAGAGCATTTTTCAATTATCAGCAGGAAGCGCTCGACGCTTGGAAAATACATGATATCTCTCAATGAACGCTAACGTCAAGGTTGCAACTATTTGCACAAGGGTTTGATCTGCACGACAAGATGAGTTATGCACATGCGAGCACATTTGGAACCATCAGAGTGGTATCACCAAGAATAGCGCCCAGGATCAGTTCAAGCCACTTATCGTGGCAGCCTGCGGTTGAAATTTGATATTTTACAGATTTGCCGTCCAAGGTAGCAGGTCAACTGCGAACGAAATATCATGTAATTTAGGTGAGAAAAAAACACTGCCCGCCGCCCTGCCGCACCATTGGTCTTGTGCGCGAGCTGCGGCATCAGAGTGAGACCCAGACCAAAGCGACCGGTCGACCAGGGCAGGCGAACCCACCCGAGAAACCCGTCGAGGACTGACATAAATTTAAATCTAGGCCCATTTCGTTCAAAACGAAAGATGTCTAAGCAAAAGCGGAGTTTCATGTTAACGATATCGAAGAGAAATACGAAAATGGAAATGAAGGCACAGCAAAAGCACAGATTCTGATGCACTCCAGATTGACTTAATGCGTCGGCTATCCTATCTTGTTCCTCACATATTCCGTGCCTTCGACATATCAGACCCACTCAGCTTAGCTAGATCAAGATATGCTCAGGAGAAAGTAACCAGCTAGATTAAGCATCGGACCTGCACGCCACTGACGCAAAAAGCAACGGCATCGACACGGCTAAAGCCCTGCAGAAGGCAGAGCTTAGCGAAGAAAGAAGAGCGAAATGCTTGCATGGCCATGCCACGGCCTCTCTCAAATTCCGTACTGCTGGTAGACTGTCCAATAACCACTAACGAGTCGAAAGGAGGAGGGGAAAGGAAGAATGCCAGCGAGAGAGAGAACGTACGTACACTCTTTTTCTTGGCTTCCGGTCCTCGCTTGGTTCAAAAAAACCTCCATGGTGTACCGGACTTGAGCATCGTCGACGCCACCAGTCCTCCGCTGCTCTGTACTTACATACTCTTGTGAACAAGAAGTTCGTTCGGAGACGCTAAAGGGAGGCAGGCGCCTTCGCCTGCGGTTTCAAAGTGCCGAAGTTTTTTTTTCTTCTGTTTTTCTTTCTTTTTGCCCAGTCTCTTTTTTCTGCACAAATCAGGCCCAGGGCTTTGAGGATTTTATCTAAATACTTGGGCAGGGTCCCCGATAAACGAATCTCTGACGGCACGAAATCGCTCTGATTCTCAAGTTCATGACTTCCCATGATCGTTAGACCTCAAACGGCCCTTTCTCAGGAATCATTTTCAGCCGGCAGACGATAGCGAAAACTGCGTCATTATGGCACAAGTCCTCACCACAGCCGGCCTTTGGCCTCACCAAATAGCGCCACTTCACCAGCCACACTGCACAGACCTTCGGCCTCCTCCTTTTACAACCTCAAGCTTCTCCCTTCTCTCGTCCCTCCCGCCCGATATAATCTACGAAATCACCGACTATCTCTCAAACACCGAAGTCTTGAAGCTCCAACTCGTCTCCCGGACCGTCCGCCGAAAACTGCCGATCCAGCGTTTGAACTCTATCCACTCGCACAAAACCTACTTCCTCTGCCAAGACGGCATCCGAAAGCTGGAGCGTATAGCACGGATACCACGGCTTGCGAAAAGGGTCACGCATATCACCTTCGATCTCGAAAGCCCTTATGTCGGTCTTCTCAAGCGATACTGGTGCATCAGCACGGCGATGGGGTATCCGCAGGAAACCCGCGCGAGGATGCAGCGGTGGTACCACAACCACATGCGTCGGAGCTTGGCGTTGCCCTCCGCCAGGAGGATAAAAGATAAATCACTTCGAGCGTCATCGTTGAAGAGGATACTGAAAAGAATGTTCACGGGACTCCATAACGGCGATGAAAGTGAGGATTCGCGGGTCAAAAACGATCAAGACATCGAAGAGGAACCGACGAATTATGAAGACGCATTCCATGAGATTTTTACGTTATTCGAGGTACACTTGACAAGTTTATACACAAAGTGGCAGGATAAGGCCGAGATTTTGGAACGTATAACATCCGCCTTCCGGTCGCTCCCGAATCTCCAGATCCTGGAGTTCAAGAGAACCGATATCACAAAGGAAGATCCATCGGTTATGCTAAAGATCTGGAGAGAATATAACCCGGAACTCGCATTCTTACTCAAGAAAAACCCGGAAATCGAGGATGGAGATCTGCCCTGGACCGATTGGTTTTCTCGCGAAGCACTGCATTCGCATCTCTGGGAAGCTTATCCATCAATATTATTTTGCGCTGCTCAGGCGAAACGACGGATAAAGGAGGTTAGAATCGGTACTCTTTCGACTGAGTATCCGAAGTCAGGAGCTATGATTTCGTTCTTTGAACCGTACCATGCGAGAATCAGCGAGATTACCGGGCGCCAAGCAACTGAAAATGAGTTGAAAAACTGGATCGAGAGACATGCAGAAGGGTATCGATATACATTTTCTCAACTACGAAGGTTGGAACTGTGCCTTGATGAGAAAGATAGGGAAGGGTACCATAGAGAATATTTTGAGGTTTCGCCGTTGTTTACGGAAACCATCAGGACAGTTGAGGATCTAGTCGTTTGGAGGGTACAGGGAAGCGACCTGAGGAGAGATGATGACAATGGGCGTAAGGAATTCGTGGTTCCTCCTACCATGAAATTCGAGCAGTTGAGAAGAATCGAACTTGGGAAGGTTGGGGTAACGCTCCCTGGGCTTAAGGAATTCTTGATGACGAATAGAGAGACGGTTAAGCATGTGGTTTGTGGAGAAGGAACTTTCGGCCACAGCGTAGTGGAAAAAGAAGAAGCCCTCGATTTCCTACAACAAACCCGCGATAACATGGGTCTGGAAACTCTTGAAATCGATTTTCTAATGGGGAATCAGTACCGAAGGCTGATCGACGAGAAAAAATACATATTGAGCGTTCGGATTCATGGTGATTGGAGGGATCAGGCGTTTTGCGGGTTTGATATCGGGTTGAAATACCGATTTACCACTGTTTCTGGAGAAGACACGACGCAGAGTTACTGGGTCCGGAAACATTCATACGAGGAGTTCATCAAGTTTATTGTTCATACTGATGTTCGGGAGCATTTTGAGATCAGATGAGCTAACTCGATTATCAATTGGTTGATATTGTTTTGTTTGTTGGTTTAGGCGTACAAACGGGGGGGCGTAATTACAAGTTAGTTATGTATGAACAATGGTATTACATGAATGATTCCGAGCCTTCAAATCTCGCAAACGATCTTCCGATAAAAGTGATAAAAATGAAACCCTTCAACCCCAGTCGATCGAGTCAGAGATCGTTAGATCCTGCGGCCGACCTACGAAAGAACTCCTAAACTTCCAAATTTCCCCGTTCCTAAACGCAAAAACAAAATAAAGAACTTTTCAAATTTTCACAATAACCTCCACATAATCATAACAGACGCTTAATTCTTGAAATCAGGTTTCGTAGATTCAACATACGCGGGCGGTACTGTCGACCCCGTCGTAGTCGTTCCCTGTTCTTGTGGTGGGGGGTGGTATTCGGATACCGGAGGTGTATGAGTGTGTTCTTCCGGTCGGCCTCTCATCTGCTGGTATCCGATGCGTGCTAGTCTTTCTTTTTCGTCTGCTACGGCAGCATCACCTGCGAGACGTTCGACAGCCGCGAGGATTGTATTACGGAAATAGTCTCCAGCGCCCTTAGTTACACATACAAATGTTAGTTGAATGACCTCATAGAGAACTAGAGTTATCGGTTCGACCTGGAGATGCTTACGGTGGCACGAGTGGTGGCCTGGGCTACACCCGATTTTGAGGAATCTACAAAGTTTCTAATGTTACCCCAGTAATTCTGGGACGAAGACTGAATGGTGGTCGTACTTGCGGGGTTTGTTGAGGACATGATTAAAATAATAGTTGTTTATATTAGAATTGTAAACTTGAAATCGTATTTGTTTCGGTCAAGTTATTCGAAGATTTGATCGATGGTTTGAGTGACTATTGTTTGAAGGTATGGATGATCAATCGAGCCAAGGATTCGATGGGATTATTTAATTTTATGACAGATAAAGTGGTATATTTGGAAATGGTGATCCGTGATGATGTGGCTAGGCAAAAAGGGAAGTTCTACAGGGTTTTATATATACTTCGCCTCCGCAGCCTTATATCTGCAATATCGACTTAAGCTTTCGCCCACACTCCCCTCTAAAAAAAATATTGTGCAAAAGGAAACCCGAGGGGAACCGCCAATTCGGACCTTGACATATGTCCGAAACTTGCAGTCATGCGCATGCGCATGCCGTCACGCATCCCCAATCTATATGTGACGTCACTAAGGTGAGTGGCAATCGCCGGCAAATTATCGTTAGTTTAGTTCGATACCTCTAGCGGGGCCAATCGTCGAACATTCAGCAGTTATCTCAGGCATTGGGTGTATAACCGTCGGAAGTGCGGGGAGCTGAACAGAAAAAAAATCATAACGTGGTGCCCGTCCCGTGGGTGTGCATGTGATATCCACACGCCGTACCGGGTATATGCCCCCCCGCAGTGGATCCGTATTGGCCTGACCAAGACGTTCTAGATCTCGGTCGCTACTCAAAGACTCGAGACCTCGAGACCTCTTCCATGAGATTGGCAGGTTATTATCGCGTGATACCTATCGGGGAGTTTGCGCGCTCGGGGAAAAGCTAGGGCTGCACGCGGACCAAACTTTGGGAGCTCCCAGCAGCTTCGGCCGGGCTAAAGGGTGGTCCAAAATACCACATTTGAAAATGTGTTGGAGGTTTTGTTCAGTGAACTCGGGGTTTGCCGAGGTAATATCCTTTTGAGGTTTCAGAACTTATACTATGAACGTTCGCACCTATCTGTATCTTAGGATATTCGAGTTTACAATAAGAAGAGTCGTAGAGGATTGAGGAGTTTGTTTCTAGTCGGTGTTGTTTAGACCTTGAGGGTTCTCAATGCGGATTTCCATTTCGCTGCTCTATACCATACACTGGTAGTGTCATAATATTAATTATATAAATCTTGCGAAACGTTTTATGGGAAAAGTATCTCTCTTGATATGTATCAATCTTCAAAACCCGCGACTTTTGTGACGTATTTAAATGTATTCTTGAGGGTCTAACCTACACTTCAAGTTTATTAAATACTAATGGTTTACTTGGGGGTACATATCAACTTTCAGCGCGGTTTCACCCTGAATTCCTCAAGCAACGGGAAAAAATTGCTTAACCGGCGGAATAAGAGACGGCGATATGCAGTGACTACTGTTTAGTACTCTTCTCTATTATTTTAAACGTCTTCCCGGTTCTCTCAACCGTAAACGAAAGACCCTCAGTCCGAAGTGCTTCGTATGCGCTAGCAGACGTGCTCCTAAGCAGCTCCACCATTTGAAGATGACCTAATCCACTATTCAGCAGATCATTCACCCAAGTCTTCAATGCGCTCGGAGGCACCGGTTGGCTGACATCGTGGTTCGGCGAGCATGCCCACGGCAACCTTATATATTCCAACTCTTTGAAGCTGCTAAACAGGTTGTAATCCCTAGTTCCCAACTCAACTCTCCGTGGACCTTCAAAAACTTGAAAATCTAAGAATTGCAGATGCCGAAATTTGTCCACCAGTCCTGCGATGTCTCGCTGGTTGATATGATCAGTTGTAATTCGAAGATCTCGGATTTGCAAAAAGATATCTTGAAGGAACTCGACGTCGAATCGAAGTTCCCTATCGTTTCTCTGAAAATTCTGGGTTTCTAGTTTTAATTTTCTGACATTTGGTGCCCGTGCCAAAAAGGTATAGTATAGTGCCGACTCTTTATTGGCTAGTTCGCCGTAAGGCATAGGCAGGTGATCAGCTAAGATCCTCGCCTCTGTGAGCGCTGGTAGCCATGGTACGAATTCGTCAATCAAGCTGTCAGCTGTGTTATGGTCTTCCTGACCCTTGATGAAACCTTCGTTTTCCGGAGACAGGTCGTTAAACGATAGACTTTCATTCCAGCGCATGTGGGCAGGACATCCTGTACAAATATAAGCCCGCCTTTCCATGATCTGAATCTCAAGGCGCCGAAGAGTATTGCAGAACAGATGTCCGATCATACCGCGGAGTATAGCCAGGTAAACCGTCATCTGGCTTTCCCAAGGCGCCTTGTATGATATGAAAAGTTCTTGGATATTTGGGAAGAGACCCAACGCCTTTGTGGAGGTACGAATCTTTGACAGGAGAGCATCGTTACTCAAGCCGTAGGTAGGATATAACTTGAGCGTGGATCGCGCTTCTATTTGACTAGCATTCCGAAGCCAGATGTCTGGGTGCTCAAATCTTACGGAACTATTTTAGGGTGTCAATATAAATAAGTATATCCTTGACATGGAATTAATCCGGATTCATGTTTCAAAACTTACTGAATGAATTCGCGGAGATCTGCGCAGATACCGCCATCTTGGAACCGAGCGATTGATTCCGGGGTAAGGACCAAGTCCATTTTCCCGAGAAAGGATAGTCTATGACACCTAACCGAGCATTGGGAGAAATTGCGCAAATCTTTGTCCTCCATCCGCTCGAGGATTGCGATCATAATTTCGTTTGGAAACACCTCCAGTATACTTCTTTCTGGCGGTTGCGCCTTTGCAGCCGCGAGTTGGGGCGAAGAATCAGA
Organism: Arthrobotrys musiformis; assembly: GCA_036971715.1. Classification (NCBI taxonomy): domain Eukaryota; kingdom Fungi; phylum Ascomycota; class Orbiliomycetes; order Orbiliales; family Orbiliaceae; genus Arthrobotrys; species Arthrobotrys musiformis. The sequence goes on along the minus strand of JAVHJL010000011.1, from coordinate 290,526 downwards.
ATCGGGCTCGTGCTCGGGCATTTTTTTTATTTGAATTTGGTATTTGATGTTAGGAATTGATAATATAATATCGTGAAACTAGATCACTAGAATTTCAATAGCTAAGGTATATATGGATAGGCGTGGTCGCAAGTTTGTGAAGTTTACAACGAGACCTAGTATGCCATTTATATAATTTATACACGTATGCAAATACATAAGAGTAGCTTCGAGACCTTCGCGTTGAAGAGACAGGAACGTGCTTGCTCATACGCGTATACGCATGCCGGCAACTTTGTTGCGTATGATATGTGTATATATTGCTCGATACCTACTGCTGTGTACGTGTATCAATCCTGTTTCGAGTTCTGGCGTACAGCAGTCGTTGCCTAAGCTAAGCTATCTTTGAGCCCTATGGTTTACTACGAAAAGTACTATGCAACCCACAACACCTATCGAGATATACAAGGCCAACTTCGCGAATTATATTTGAATGATGTATGCCACTGAATAGCACTTGCCGGCATAGTGGTTTGGATCAAAGTGCACCATATTTCTCGAAGCTGATTCGGCGCGCTCCTCCTTAGCATCAATATTAGGCGCTTATGCTCCTCCCCTCAGCTCAGCTCTGGATATCCAGAATATTGTGCCCGAAGGTGTGATTTCTGGTCAACACATGGACACCACTAGGCCAGCAACCCAACAGTTTGACGTTGACTAACGTCATCTATTTGGGGGCCTAGGGCAAAGCTGGGTACGAGACCAGACAAAGCGCAGAGAAGGTGTATTTGCGTTTTAAGACTCAGAAGATTCGGGCGTACTACGACGCCTCCTACACTTTCTGACTATCACGTGGGTGGAATTTGGCAGCATAGTCTGCAAGGCCGGGCCTTGGCTAATTAATAAGTGTAGAGGGATTGTGGAGATCATCGTGGAGTAGAAGTTCGATATGATAACTTGGGAGGTATATAACAAAACGTTCTATCCCCGTAGCGTTGGCCTGCTGCATGCTAAAAAAAAGAAGAAGAAAAAGAAGATACTGCATTGGTTCATTCATCTTTTCTCAATTCTTTAGATTTCTTTCGCTGTATTCCGATTCGATTTATTTTTTTATCGTTATTTGGTACCTGATCTCTATATACCGGGTAAAAAATAAAAACGAGAGAAATTCGCTGTAGACAGGGATTTTGGGACAATCTGGTTTCATGGATTCAGCCTAGATATAGATACGTATATACATGATATAGTATTTCAACTGTATGGAATATCCCTTGATTACCCGTCCTACTGCTGCCACATAGCGTCGTCTTGAGCAAAGTTTAGCCCGCCCCGAACGGTCGTGTAGAGGGTGGCGGTCTTTCGAATTCGACGGTTCGAACTTCACGGATAAATTCCACCCACCTCAACCGTGAATTAGAGCCCAGGCCACTCCGGAGAGCCGCAACGGAGAATTCAAATGGCGAAGCATCGTCATTCTGCCAGTCTCCGCGGGCCCGTATGCTAAAGTTATTGTAGGGGTTACGATACCAAGCTTCCATATAGAGGTGCCCTTGGGGCTGCACTTCCGGCGGGGTAAATTTATACATTCGTGATTGCATATAAAAATCTGTGAAAGACATGTGATTATACATCTCTTTCAGGAATTTTATTACTTGAGCTCTGCTTCTTCGGATGTCCGAGCTGTCAGACGTTCGGAAAACCTTCAAGGTATCTTTGTGACAGATCAAAAAGCTCGTGATATCCTCCAACGGAGTACACGCCAGGGGAATTTCCAGGCTTTTCAGTTTTGGCAAATGAAATTTTTTCGGGAAAGGAAATTCCGTCCTATAGCTCTTGCGATAAGAGTGGTTGGGATTGATGTAGTATGATAGACGAAGTACCTCGATGTTCTCCACTGTTGGAAAAAGTACAGGCGATAAGGTTTGGCCGGGGTGTGGGCTCAAATGCAAGTGGATTTCCCTGAGATTCGTGAAGGCATTTTTGTACGCACCGATCCAGGCTTGGGGCCGTTTGGTTTTTCCGTGGAAATCAGATAGTTGTACGCCGAACCAATCGTATGTGAGACCCTCGGTAATTTTTATCTGCGAAAGCTTGGTTGCGGTCTTTGTGACTGCCATCAAAGTGTCTGCATAAATCGTCTGCCTATGGCATCCTGTTTTAGAACGGTCAAAATCTTTGACGAGTTCCCCCGCTCGGATTTTCGTTCTCCAGTCTGGTGCCAGCAGGGAACGGTGAGGATTATATTTTCCCCAGGCATCTACTACATACTCAGTTTCTTCCGGAGCCAAGTCGAAATGTGATATCCGCCAATGTATATCTGTAAACTCGAGAGTCGATAAATTCGGTAGTCTTTTCAGGGCTTCTTCCAGACGCTCGATAAGAGCTGAATTATCCCTTGGGGGGACTTTGTGGTTGCCGTACCATCCACCATCGAGAGATAGATCCTTAACTTTTCGCGCCACGTAGCTTGTCAAAGGCGCCAAAGGATTTTTATTCGGGTCTGTCTTGACGTTTACGCAATATATCTCGTGATAGTTTTGCCCAAAGTTGAAGTTGAAGCGTGGCGAGGACAAATCCAAGGTAAGGTGCTTGAGACGACAGGCGAAAGCCAGGCATTTTGAAAACCGAACCAAGTCGTCGAAGCCGTCGATAGTTGCAAAGAAGGCTCTTTTTGAAAGGATCTTTTCGACCCGGCTAGTTTGAAGAAGATCCCCCTGAGTGCACGGCATACTGCTAGAAGTCGAAGAAAGTCCAAATCGTGCAGGTAACTGCCGATTAAGATTAATATATCGTAAGGAACAGTTTCCAAAGACGCCATAGGAGCTAGCTTATCTCGTACCCAGACGTCAAAAGCTTAAAAGGACCTAAGGGATGTTTCGAGCTTAGTTTGGGGCGTACGGCTATATATATAGTTACCCACCCCTACTATAATGGACCCCGCTTTGAGCGCGGGGGGCGGAAGCTAAGCTGGCGGCCAAAAAGGCATCTTCCCTGATATAGTGACTGATATATCCAACATTGCAACGCATATTTGAATTCCGGGCGGCTACTATATGTATACATTAGAACCGATAATATCTTACATAAGGGTAAGAGCACTCGAATGGATGGTGTAACTACACTTTATAAATTATATAGGGAGCTAGTCTTTGGAGCCGAGATGGTCGTATTACCTTCACGGTCCCTGAAACTAAATCGATCTATGGCGTCATCAACCCGACGATGATATGTATGCAGCTTAGGCAACATCACGGAATATGTGATTTGTATGAGATTGTGTGGCCCAGGTACGAGACTTGGACGATCCGGTAGATAGAACTCTGGTTAGAAATTGATTACACGAGTTTCAACTTTCATGCGCGAGGGATTACTTCGATATTCCTCGACTGAAATATCGGTACTTGTGATTCATGTAGTTAGCATTATAGCTTTAGACTTGGCAAGTGCGCAGAATGCATCATATAGCTCTCTAGGCAGATAACGATTGTATTTTAGGACGGAGGGAGTAATTATGAATGATGAAGTGAAAGTCTTCTAAAACAGGCTGACTGTTCGTAAATGATGGTAATTGAAAATACCGCTAGGAATACATGATGCATCGTATCGCCCATAACGCCGAATTCGCGAAGCCCACCACCTAAAACGCCAACCAAACTCCCCGAAACAAGAACTTGATGCTCATTGCAACATGAAATATAAAGAGGGTAAAGCCATCATGGAACCTACCCAAGTGGCTTCCCGAATAATTCGTGCAATGCGATCTTCCTCCCTTTCCCACCGGTCCCGCTGGCGGCACTGGTGTAACCACCATCTCCACTGTTGTAACCACTGTTGTTTCCACCACCGGGGGTGCCCAAGATTCCCAACTTCGGTCCTAACGCGGCCATAAGATCGACTCCGGCGTACTCAGCCGTGGGTGTCATGTAAGCCGGCGAACCCGAATATGGCGGCTGCTGTTGAATGTACTGCATCTGCAAAGGTGGTAGGTGTGGTTGCTGCATCTGCATCTGTTGATGATGATGGAATTGCATCTGTTGCATCTGTTGCTGTTGTTGCTGTTGTTGCTGTTGTTGCTGTTGCTGAACGTGCTGCTGCCACTGTTGTGCCTGCAATTCGGCCTGTACCCTCTCAGCGCTCTCCCTGGCCTTCTCGGCCTCTCGTAAGGCATTCTGCTCCCCTAGTTCTCCTTCCTCTTCCATCTCCTTCACGAGTTCCAAAACCTTTTTTCCGACCCTCTCAGTCTCGCTCGCGGTAGAGGTGCCTTCCTGATCGAACACACTAATGCCGTAACAGTCCCCCCATGCCATCAACATGCTAACCAGCACCGAATTCGTAGTATCGACGTTCTCAAACTTATTCGGTAGTGGGATGAGGAGATTGTTCACGCTCTTTCGATTCAATACAAATGCATGGAATTTCCCAGAACTTTCTACCCGTTTTGGATCGGTGGAAGGTGGGAGGAAGTTTGGATGGGATGGGAGGAGTTCGAGGAGGAATAGGGGCCCTTCGACGTCGAGTTTTTCCCAGTTGCCGTCACGGATTTTGTAGGCTGTTGAGTAGGAGGTTGTCAGGTGGATACGTGTTAGGGCTGGGAGAACCCGTTGGAGGACAGGGAAGTTGAGGGAGTTAAGTTGTTCGAGAGAGGCTGGAGCATCATGGACAGCGTGGAGGGCTTGTAGCGATGGGCCGGAGGAAGTGTGAGGCTGGGCCTGCTGGGACTGTTGGCGGCGGTGGGATTGGTGCGCCGGTTTGGGGTTTTGAGGAGGGGAGGTGGGGTGATTTGCTTTTCGGCGAGTCATTGTGAATGTAGCACCCTTTGTGGATGCGGGGAAAGGAGTGCAAGAGCTGTATTGAAGGATACGGATGAAGGTGTTTTGAGGTCCTGGATGTGGGTCGCGATGATGATTCTGCGATGGAGGGGAGGGGGTTGGAAGAGAAGGTGCTGAAGTTGAACTGGAAGTTGATGTCGAAAGTGAACGTGGCTGCGTCGCACATCGGAAGTCCCAAACAGGAAGTCTGTCGACAACGCAAAAAAATGCAACACGTCATTCAGCGACAAACGTTTTTTTGTGTTGTTGTTGGAGTTGTTGGAGGTCAACGTTACTTACGCGGAGTCTTGACACTGGGATTCCGCAAGGTTACCTTGGGTTAAGGTACAGAAGGAAATAAAGGTTCAAGTGAGATAACTATGATGGGGAGGGGAAGGTCGGCTTTGTATTCGACTATCTCGGAGCACTATACTAGGTCCAAGCATAATTGAACTTGGATGAACATAGACTAGTATACACGAATTCGAAGACAAAGGAGAAACAAGAATCGATATGCCACGATCATTAAAATACAAAGAAAATCCGTATCACATAACCCATTAGAACCATAAAAAAAGGAAAATCGTGAATTTCGTCAGCTCGTGATTGAGTCCAAAAAAAGCATGGAAATCAAAAGTGGACGCAGTGGAAAAGCTGATCGAGGACCAGACCAAAAGGCACAAAGCCATAAAAGATCGTTCATCAATCTGCAAGGTTACCGGTAACCTAGTAATAGGCGGATAAAGGATCTGGATCAGTGTCGTAGGGGTCTTGTTCTTCGACAGCAGTGTCACCGTTGGCCTCCTTCTTACGATTCTCCCTGCGCTCCAGGGCTGCGTATTCATCGTATGGAGCATCTTGCTCATATTCGACCTTGGCCTGGACGGTCAAAATGCGCCTCTCGATGTCGCGCTGTAATACATGAGACCTCGTAAGGCGGGACTCAAGATCTAACTTGTATCCGAATAACTCTCTTCCTGGGAGGCGGCTCAGGACTTCAGACTTTAGCGTGGATCTGACATGGTTCGGGACCTCGACGACGCACTCTAGGACGATCTCCAAGCGATCCGCCTGAAAAAATGGATCAGTTACATGAATTTGTAGATGAACTGACCTGTGTAATGTGGAACTTACGAAATTCTCAAGTTGTTCAACGTCGGGAAATTCCGCGGCTGCGAGCTCCTGCGAGATATCATTACTGAGTTTGAAGGCGACATTGTGCACGTGAGTGACATCGTTCAACAGCTTGTTGACAAGACGGCTGGCCTGTCGGGTGGACCCAACCTCGTCTTCCTCATCGTACTCAAAGGTATCAATTGCGCCGGTCGTCTCTCTCAGGTTCGCAATCTTACCGTCAAGATGCTGCTGGCCGGTAATAGGGGGAGTGGGTACATCGGCGACAGGCTCAGTCTCTGCCACCGGAGTGCCTTCAGTAACCGAATCTTCAGGGATAGACTGAAGTTTGGTTGTAGGAAGAACCGGGAGCGACATCGGGCTCTTGGCGATGTTTTCGGACATGTTGATGATGGTATGAGGGACCTGAAGAAGAAATGAGACGCGTTTCTAGGATGGAGGCGAGAGCGTTGATGGCTGATGGGTAACGACAATTGTGATGGCGAGGTTGGTGTAGAAGGGACGGAGATGGTTGCGAAGCTGAAGTGTCGATGGTGTTTATATAGACGGCTCAGCGCGATGGAAGAGCTTCAATATCAACGTCCAACACCGCTCAGCATTCTACCAACCCCTCTCCGCAATACAGCTCTCATACAGCCTCTACAATAATATACTATACTACACCACAAGATGTCACACCGGAAGTAAGAGCTTAAAGAATAGAACCCCCCTCAATCGCATTGTCAATTCTTTCAAATGTCTATAGTAGTAGTAACGCTATCAGTCGTTATAACGTTAAGTCAAGCGATTCAAGCATATCAAAAAAAGGCCCGTTACAATCGTATCTTTACTCTCAGAGCTGTCAATAACCCACGACAGTAAAGTGAATACCATAACAGACGACCATAACAAGTTTCAAAAGACTACCCATCGACGCCGTGATCAATATCCCTCATTGGCTTAAGGAAGCTCTTATCGAACCAATCTCGAGCCATCATGGCATTCTCAGGGAGCTCTTGGAGCAACTTCTGGAAGACCCTGATATGCCCAGAGACCTTTTCGAGATCTTCGAGCCAAACAGTTCGTTCCTTGATACCACGGCCCAGTTTGATGATTTGAGAGGTGGTGTAGATGTCGTCACGAGCCCTTTCCTTCTTGAGCATATCGATTTCACGTTGGATGATTGGAACGAGTTTGTAGGTCATGTCTTTCTGTACCCATTCAGCTGTCTCTTAGTATCTCTCACAATATCTAGCCAAGAATCGTTTGGGGGATGAAGGAGACGTACGTGCAAGACAACAGCTCTTGGATCGGGCATGTAGCTCTCCTGAATGTAGTCGTGTCTCATCTGAACCCAGACTTTGAACCACAACTCATACCTAACCATTCCCTCATTATCCGTCAAAACCTGAACTGGATCATCAACGTCAGCAGCACCGATAACCCCATCATTGTAATAGTACTGTCCCATACTTGTGGCGAGATCCCACTCATCTTTACCCTTGGGATTGTAAAGAGCGTTGAGCGGTTGACGGAGGCCCTTGCTCAAAGCTCTGGTGGCGAGATTTTCGATCGATTTGAGGAACTCCGGAAATGTAGGGACGATGAGTTCTGGTGAGTCAGGGCGAGAGTAACGGGAAATTTGAGCCAGAATGTGGGGTGGAATCGTAGAGTTTGCTTCTTTGGCGGCCTGTTTAGCAGCTTTATCGGCGGCTTCCTTTTTAATTCGGTCATTACGGAGTTTTTCTGGAGTGAGAGTCTCATGGGGGATCTTGACATCCGGAATGGGGAGGCGAAGAACCTTGGCCGGTGGAGCAGTCATTAGCCCCCCCGTGGTGGCTTCGATGTCACCGAAGAAGAGGACATCCTTTTTAGCCTTTTGGTCATTGTCCTTGACCTCGGAAGCAGGTTCTTCTTTGGTAGAAGGTGTCTCTGGATGCTTCTTAGCCTCGGAGTCGGAATGCTCTTCTGGGGCAGGGATTGCGAGGACTGTTTCGAGCTTGGGAGCCGTCTCTTTTTCGGGTTTGGGAGCCGTCTCTTTTTCGAGCTGGGAGGTTGTCTCTTTAACGTCCTTAGGGACACGCTCCTTGGCTTTCTTCGGGAGCAGCTCTGGAGCTGGAGGAGGAAGGTTCTCCTTTGGGCCTTCCTCAAAGATGGGGATAGGAGTAGTGATAAACTCAGTAGCGCCAGGAGTGAAGACCTGAGCAAGTGGGTTGAGCTTTCTTGGTAGTTGAGCCATGATTGCAGAGATAGTTTTGATGAAGGCTGGAAGTCTAGAAGGTTGGAGATGTTGAAGGATATTGATGGTTTGATGAAGGATGTTGATGAAAATGTTGATGATGGTTATAATGAAAGAGGATCGAAGAATCTTTTGTAGCTCTGGTGATATCCTGAGGGAATGGCACGAGTGGGAATAGGTAATGTTCGTCGACAATGTCGTCTCGGGGCTCCAAAGGAATCCTAGTCGTGGTCGTTGATGTCAACATAGAGTCTTAGCGATACATACCTTCATGCACCAAAGCTCGAAGCTCCTCCTACCGAGTTCAACAAATTCATCCCTCTCGACTGGATATACCATACTCATCAAGACTGACCAGAACCAGGTCGACAATTCGATCCCGTCAATCTGACTTCATCAATTCGGAGAAGGAACCCAGAATAGGCGTAGCCATGTTGCAAAAAGCGCGAGCTTAAGTCACAGTCAACATCCAGAGATCAGTATTCCACAATAACAAAGCTCAATTCTCAATATCAGGATGGGATCTCCTGCAATCCGAATCCGAATGATCAAAGACATCATGTCAACTATGAAGCTTAGATCAAGCATCGGCAGAAAGCAGGATTGGTTCTCTCGTTGTTTTGATGGAAAGCAACGGAGAGATAGGATTAAATACATGATAGTATATAGAATCCACCCACGAAGAGAATCGGAAGAAACAGCAAAATCGAGACCGAAGCAAGAACGATCAATGCGTGAAGCAGGCTAAGATCCGGTTGCGAAAAACCCTCCTTCTGACAAAATAGGAAAATGTAGATATGAAAAACAAAGTAGGAAGCTGAATGACGAGAACGAGTGCAAGAGAAATCCCATGGCACCAGAAAAACTTGAAATCAGAAAAACCGAGATAGAAGTCCCTAAAGAAAAAGCTAGGAGCGAAGATGGAAACTTTGATGCTCAACAAGAGAGCTCAAAGAGAAAGGAGCAAACCAAACGAACTGGACTCAGTTCAGGAAGCCTTTTGAAGGAAGCGTCGTTGAATGGTCTCTCGGACCAATTTATGATCGCTGTAACATTCCGCAGCCTAGGCGAAAATGGAGCGGTCGCAACCGTGGGGGCCGAAAAGAGAGTCTCGAACGATGTCTTTGCTCGTCTCTTCCTCCAGAAGCCCACGAAGACGTTGAAGCTCCGCGCCGACTTTCGCGAATGCGTATGACTAACCGATAATGTTAGTTGTACTGAAACCCACGTTAAGGTTTCCAGAAGGATTGTTGATTACATACCAGATAGATGATCTGATCCTTTGTGATGGTTTCGAGGTAAGGTACCCAACGCATCTTCAGATCGATGAACTGTTCAACCCAGAAATTGATCAAACCGAACGTAGGCAACTTCGTCGTGTCCGGCCGTTCAAGTTTTGGACCGTCCTCAGGAGGGTTTTGGAAGTCGCGGGCATTAGGGATCCTCAAAGTAGGGATAAAGTGCTCTTTGGGGAAGTAGTTATGCAGGGGCGGAGGGATCTGTAGACCTGGGAATCTCAAATTTTTGGGATCCTGTTCGTGTGCAGTGGCGTTGACGTATGCTTGACAGGCCAAAGACAGCGACAAAAGGTATTTCTTGTAGGCAGCGATGATTTCCGCACGCTCCTTGTTCCTGATTGTCCATTTAGGGTCCAGTGCCTCCTCGAGGACAATATCCCACCAGGTGGGTTGCACGACTTTGGCAGGGACAGACGGGCTGGCCGTTGTGGCTGGTGTGACATTGTCTAGAGACGTGTCCAGCGTATTATCCGCTCTGTACCTTAAACGTTAGTTAAGTTTATCATAACTAACCGACACTTCTTCAGACTCTTCAACGGAAACACCACTAAACTACATACCGAGTGACATCTCCATCATTGATTTGATCAACAGTTTGCTGCAGACGCAGTAGCATCTGGTTTACGAGATCAGCTCGCTGGGAGTTTGAGAGAGACTGATCAGCAGACATTGTAGCTATCCTCTTCGACGAGTTAGCTCAATCGACGATGGATTTCATCGATTCCACCAGACATCTTGGAGATACCAAGTTTCCCGAGGATAGTCAATGAATCTACATACCAAAAATCAAAACTTGAACGATCAATTGACAAAAAAGCGAGACGGAAACGCTGCAAGAAAACGACGAACGAAACGGAGAATTGCACGAAGAAAGATATATATAGAGGATGATGGAGGATAGGAGAGGATGATAGAGGATGATAGAGGATGATAGAGGATGATAGAGGACAACAGAGGATAGAAGAGGACGACAGAGGACAACAGAGGAAGACAGAGGATAATATAGGATTATATAGCAGGAGAGGATTGATCAGTGACGGGAGATGGAAGATGAGCGATAAGAGATGATGAATTGATGATGAATTGATGAGATGAGGCGTCGATGATGGGAGCTGTGGGAGGTGGGAAGGTGTAGGAGGAAAGGTTTTGGAGGAATAATTCGGTGAGAAATTGCCCTTTATAGGTGTGCCAAGACTTCAGGCAGGTGCCACCTCGAATAATTCTTCGAATCTGCTGGAAATACCTTCACTTATCCCTACTTTTCTTGAACTGGATCCGAAGAAAGCGATTCAAGAGATTCTTTATAATAAACCTTTGAAACCGGATATTCTGCTACACAGAGACTTTCAATTTACGACTGCTCTCGACAGTGGAAATACCTCTGGAAGTTCCAGCACCTCTAGAATCTGTTACTCCAACAGGAGCTGTATAAGAGTCCTCGCCATCAATATTACTCTCGAGACTAATATATACTGTCGATGCTATTATTCTAGCTAACGTGTTGTATTTTAGTTGAGCTAAGAAGAAAGTGCTATTTGAGTACTCGAGGTAAAACACTATGTGTATCGTGAAATATACTATCTACGTGAGAGAAGATTTAATAAACTAAAGAGCCGAAATTTAAAAGGTTCCCTTCAATGGAAATTGACAATTGGTATTACGCCAGGGCTATCATGAATAAATTTATCAGGCTGAGATGGGATACTGTTGTCTATCTGTAGTTGCGGATAAAGGCTTTGTTGGATCTACGTTCGTGGTGTCACAAGATCGATCTAGATCTAGGTCCGACTTAGGAAGGTATCACACTCTATAGATCTAAAGCGTGAGCTAGGATGTATTGTATACGTAGGTGGGTATGCTTAATTCGGGAATGTGTCTAGTTTGAGGGTAGGGATGGGTTTTGTAAGAAGCAATGGGTATCTATATTAAAGATGTCACGAACCTCCGAAAAGGCTAGGCCGTAAGTAGGTCTCACTGCCTTGCACGGCCATGGTTCCTTAGTATTAGTGCCGGGGCACAAGGGTATCACGAGCAGGATCTCGGCCCGGGATATCGTATGATCATAACGACAAGTGCGTGAAATGGTCAATTCTCAAAAAATTCCTGATTTGATTCAATGAATATTCGGGTTTGGGTTTGGCGTTACCGGCGTCCACTCCCAGACATAGCTAGGTGCGTGCTAAATTCCCACGAACCTGTTCCGTCTCAATGACGAGTATACTGTCTTCGCCTGCCTTCTGCCATGAGACGATTTCCTGCCACAGGATTCGAGGGGAAGCCTTAAGTACAAAGCAAGATGCGCACGGCACATCCACCCTTAAAGAGAGAGAGTAAAATGCATCCTATATGCATAGCGGCCCTTCACTTCCTTTCCAAAGATGTGCAGCTTGAGATACACGGCTAAAAGCTAAAGACAAGCATCGTAGAGGGGGAAAGGCATTTCCCCTACATCAGGCAATGGGGAGTCAGCTCAGGACCTCTCCCAGCCGAGAGGAAACGGCCATTCTCTATAGAATGCCTCCAGAGCCGCGGCACGCTTCCTAATCTGCCAATGGTCCTCACCATTCCTATTCTGAACCCAACCATCACTACGACGACTTCTCGCTTTATTGGCTTCGCTGAGGAGCATAGGCTTTTCATGCAAAGTTGAAGGCCCCCCCCTTTTGGCCTGAATATAAACCTTTTCAGCGATGGAGGTACTCCCACCGCATTTCCAAACGTATTTTCGGTACTCCATCTCATCGGGGTATTCCTTAATCGCAAACGGTTCGAGGAATTTAGTAAACGGATCGTGAAATTCCCAGTCCAGGCGGTTAGTGAGGAAGCACTCGTATCTCTGGGAAAATTTCCAGGCACTGAGAGGGGCATGTTGCTCCTCTGCGTCCTCTCCAAATGGGAACAGGGTGTTGAGGATGCTATCGAAGCACTCCCTCATGACCTTAATGTTGTTGCGGTAAAAAGTCAAATACTGGCCGAGCCACATCTTTTGCTCTTTGGAGCGGTCGCCTTTGCCGAATTTCCACCAGTCTTTGATCATTTTACCCGTCATCAGATCCTGGGAAACGAAGTCGATCGTTCGCTGAAATATGTTGTCGATATCCTCGAGACACGATTTCTATCCATTTATATCAGACAATTGAAGCAGTCATTTTGGGAGGAAAACGAGGAAGAAGGAGGGGGAAGAAGCCAGGGATAGAGTTGCAGAGCTTACCGCATACAACAAGCGATGGAGGTCAACAGTCACCTCAGAGTCGTGTCTCGAGCTGATATACTTCATGTAGTGGTAGACCGTTATGCAATGAAATTCCATCATCGGATAACGGAGCATCGTGTACATATTCTGCTCTTTGGGTAGAGGGATATCTTTTAACTGATAGGCCCACCTCTCTTGATCGCTACAGCTCCAAGGTGGTGGAAAAACCCCATCGACAGCCTCGTGTAAGGGAAGAAGCTTGCGGAATTGCGAGTCCGCAGGAACATCGTCGACTTTTGCTTTATTGATCTTGAGGTCATTGAAGAAAATCAACCAAAAGTCAAAGAAGTCGATCTCGCATAGTCGGGGCCTGGGCCCGCATTCTGAATCGAACGCTTTACATCGGGCCGTGTAAGTGACGATGCGGTCTTCCAATTCTGAGGTGAGGACCTGCTCAGGTTTGAGGGACTCGCCCTGCTCCCGAGGCTTTTTGCTGAAGATTTTTTCGAACATTTCAGGGTTGGCGAAGCGGAATGCTGTCATGTGGGAATGAGTTTAGATAGGAAGCCTGATCCTGGGATTAGTGCTTCTGGGAAGATGAATGAGATTGGGATATTGGAATTCGAACGTTGGAAGGTTGGAACGTAGGTGGATGGAAGGATGGATGAACTGATTGATGTTCTTGAGGATCAGAAGCTGCGGGCACTTCGAATTCCTCTGAAAGCCGCTGATGGGAAATAAAGTATTCATAGACATTTTCACAACTGGCTGGCCAGGCATCGGGGCCGCATCGCGATTGGGGTAGGAACGGGGAGCGGGGGGCATAGTGGGTCTGAGTTCGAAGCTGTCATATACACCAAATTCATGTATTCCTGGTAACGGGTCGTGCTCTATGTTACACGCTATCCAATTAGGCAATTTATATATGGATGATTTATACTAAACCACATGGCTTTCCCATAAAGTAACAGTTAATATAACGTGGCCAGGAAAAGAATATTGCGAGCACTCTTGGCAATAGTATTGGATGTCGTCTTCATCTCCTTTCCTTGTCATCTTATCGATCGGGTCGGTGGGAAGGCGTACGGAACACCATCCGGGGAATTACGATACACTACAAAGCTACATATGCACACATACAATCACGGTGAACAAGCCTACGGATGGACGACGGTATAAAAAAAAAAAAAATTTATCATTGGTAAGTCCCCCCATTGGGGACTCTCGGTGCGTTAAAAGATTTTGTAAAAAAAAAAAAAAAAAGATTAAAACCCCCTCCCCCCTCTCTGGAAGGACGTTGAGTCCGCTAACCAAATGGTCTAGGACACCCCATCAAGAGTTCTAGAGGTTTCCCTCCAGCATCTCTTTGATGAGGGCCTTAACCTTTCGGTTATTGGCCTCAACGCCCTCCAGGCACTCGTATAGCTTTTTGAGGTGGGCGGTTAAGCCCACCTCCTCTTTCTCCCCGGCCTTCGACATGGCAGCCGGCTACCCCTCCAACTCCAACCCCTCATGGGGGAGTGCGACCCTTTCGGGGCCGACTTCTTCAGAGAGGCCGGAGGAGGAGGAAGCGACCGGGCCGCCACGCCTCTGGCCACCAACGCCACCCCCACCGACCGTTGACCTACGCGGGACACCCGCGTCGACAGGCCAGAGCGGGTCGTCCCCCAGAACGTCGCGGATTGCGACGTTCCTGTTATGGGTTCGGACCCACGTCTGGACGTCTTCGCAGGTGTCCAGAGCCCTGGTGATCGTTGTCGCCAGAGGGCTTACGCTCTCGTAGCCCCCCTCCTCCCCCGGGCCCCCCGACAACATGATCTTGTATTTCTGGCTCCCCAGATGAACTGGGGAGCCGCCAACTGCTGCCTTGTTGTTTTTGGGAACTGGGTTCCCCTTTGCCTCGGAGACCGAGGACTTCTCCGTCACCTCAACGTGACGGAACATCTCCTGCATAGCGAGGAGATTAGGGACCTTAAAGTCCCTGATGAAGCCGGCCACCCCCCCGCCAATATCTGGCGTCTCCCTGTCATTAATGTTAATGACAGGGGCGGTCACCATTTTGACCTCGGTGGAGTTGGGAGCTCCAGAACCCCCCCCGTGCATGCGAACGGGGTACAAGAGATCGGCATGGCCGAACTCAATGCGCCCGTCGAGGGAAACGTCAAAGCAAGGACGTTTCCCGGCCCGAATCGACTCCAAGACGAAACGGCCGATGCCGAGTGTCAGTTGGAGTCGTTGGGCGCGCAGCAAGTTGTATTCCTCGAGAGGGGTCATACCAGCGCTCTTGCTGGCTGCCCCCTCTTTGCCCTTCTTGGCTTGAGACTGGGCGGGATGGGCCCTTCCAGCCGAAGCGACGGTGGGAGCCTTAGTGGTGGCTCCCTCCATACGCTTGGTGGGCTCGGAACCCTCGGCGCTGATCTCGGCCATCATGGTTTTGAGGACCGCAGTGGTAAATTCTGGGTCCTCTTCGGCACAGAGGAGCACTTCCTCGTTGAGAATGTCCCGCATTTCTTGGGCAGATATCTCACGTTCAGGCTGGCCGTGGGGACGATACTTAAACGTGGCTCCGTCGGGAATGACCGTCGGGAGGAACTCCTGGTACTGCTCGTGGAGGGACTTGGCAGTTGGGTTGGTGAGGTGCTCACCCTCGTCAGAATGGGAGGCAGTGTCGTCTAGCTGCTGGGAAGAAGCATTGGCTGACTGGGACCCGTTGCCAGCTTGGGAGGTGCTTGCGGTGGCACTCTTCTTCTTCTTCTTCCTGTTTCTTTTCTTCTTCTTCTTGTCGGCCTCCGGCGCAATGGGAGCTTCGATGTCTTGAAGTCCCTCGTCACGATCTTGGGCACCAATGTTGCTAACTTCGGATTCTAGCAGCAACGAACTGTCGTCAACGGTGGTGGGCTCTTCGGCCTCGACTTCGGGTCCAACGTCTACACCAACGGCGGGCTTCCACCCCTTTGGTCGTCTAATTGGCGGAAATCCAAGGGTCGGAGCAAAATCAAGGAGCTGGTCCCAATCCATCTCCTCCAAGCATTTGAGGCATGCGGCCTCGCCTTCCTCGTCACAACCCGAACAATCATGGGTCCTCGAAAAACGGCCTTTCACCGTCTCAAGCTCTGGGTATGGAGTAAACGGGCTTTCAGTGGCCCAGCGGATTTCACCATTCTCAAGCCAAAGGCGAACGCTTCTGTCTTCGGTAACAATAGAATGGTCGAAAAGGGTTTTGGCAAGATGAGGGGCAGCTTTCAGCATATTGGCGATAAACTCCTTACGAAGGTTATAAATCTTCTCAAGGGAAGAAGTATTGTCATCAGGACTTTCTTGGGGAGGTCGGACTCTGATACCTGCATTGATGGCGGCGGCAGCTTGCTTTGCAGAAGCAATTTGTTCGAGATGGACCGAGAGTTGGGTGGCATCAAGAAATCCAGCGAGGTATTCTGGTGACTGGTTCGTCATGAGAGCGTTAAACCTATCGCGAGAGGCAATGGCTTGTGCGGTGAGTTCAGCTTCGAGGTCTGGGTCCAAGGGACCTTGTTGGAATGCAGCAACGTATTCCGACATAGTGATGATTTCAGCTCTGAGTTTTCCAGCTAGCTCGCGATCTCGGTTTGGAAGCAAAAGTCGGGTAACTTCAGGAGAAGTAGCTTGATCGAGATCAGCTGCAAGGAAACCAGCGATGAATGAAGGGGAGAATGATTTCTTGTGAGCAGGATGAGGATGAGGACGAGATGATGAAGATGGTGATGACGATGATGATGGAGCTTGGGGAGGTGGTTGCTTGAAAAAAAAGGGAAGAGGGCGCTGAGCGGTGTTGGTTTTGTTGCTGTCGTCTACCTGTTCTGGCTCGGGCAGTCGAGATGGTGGCTCAGGAACAGGCGCCGAGACTGGTTTGGGGATTCTTCCGCGACTAATATCGTATTCTCGCTTTGCTGCTGCCAATATCGGGTCGTTTGCATCAACAATTGGTCTACGAAATGAGCCCGGGTGGCCCTCAAGCGGCCCGCGAAAGAGTGGCCTTCGTCCAGGCAGCATCTCACGACGACTAACTTCATCTCCAGAGCTCTGAGTACTACGAGCAGCAGTACGATCAACAGCAGCCGAATCCGTTTCAGTGCTTGGTAGCGGAGGACCCTGATATGGAACCCGGTCTACAGTAATATTCTCTTCGTCCAAAAACCGCAGCAATTCGTTTTTTTCTTCAGGGGTAAGATTTCTTCCAAATACTTCGTCTTCGGTAACTACTCTGTGCCCCGTGGCAGGATCCGGTTCTTTACGCATCGCAATGCTCATAGCTCTTTCCCAGGAAAACGATAGCTCTTTTCGACGCCTATCAGCAGGAGTTTCTTGAACATAACGCTGCATGCGTGGCGGCGGCGGCGGCATAGGATTGAGAGGGCTACGGGCTCTTTGCCTGAAAGGTAGAGGTTGGCCGGATGGGCCTGCTCCCTCTTGGTCTTCTTCAGACTCCGATTCTTCTTGCGGGGCAGGAGCGAGAGCTACAATTGTACAACCGCTTATCGTTAGCAAGCTCTCCCATGAGAGTTGAATATGGCGGACATGGGGTTGATGTCGCAAGAATCCCCCAGTATCAATCAACCACGACGGAGGCTCCAGATATCAAACAACCAAGGGAGGAAGGTCAACATACCCGGTTCAGCAAGCGCTTCGATCCTCTCCTGCAGCTTCTTCTCGCGTTTGGCTTTCGCCTTGGCCTTCTTTGTCTTACCCATCTTGAATCGATGGTATCTACGTCTTACTCGGTACGAAAATGATGGATACTCGGTGGTGAAAGGATGGTGAAGGTGATGATGGTGTAGATGATGAATGGGAGAGTGAGGAGATGGTGATTGAGATCAGGATGGAAGTTTGATGGTGGGAGGAAATGGAAGTCAGTGAAACGGATCTCTTCCGATTTAGTACCGCACTGAGGGCTAAAGCCCCATATACGTTATTACTACGATTCTACAAAGCCTGTGCAGCGGGGAGGAAATTCATATTTACACGAGGCGGAAGAGTGGGAGCGCAGAACATGGTGCTTGCTGCAAGGGCACTATCATCATGGCGGTATCTGAGTATAAAGAGCCGGGGTGGTAGAGCTGTCAAGGCTATAGTCATCATTGGGGAGCGCGGGATCATTCAATTTCAATTCCCCTCCGACGACGATTCACTCAGCGTATAGGAGAAGGTTTTCGAGCTTAACGACATCATCGACCCTAATAAAGTTATCTTGTGCTAATTGATTTTGATTTAGGTCTTTGAAAAGCTTGGAACATTTTAAGGCTTATATGTAAGTCCCTTTCTTAAGTACAAAATTGGGTAAGCTTGATGGAGGGTAAGGAGGGGGGTCGAGGTAAAAGAGTACAGAAGAAACTAGAGCTACCCATCAAACTTTCAGATTCTAGTTAATGCAATAGAGACATAGCAAAAAGTGTGACATGCCTCCCGGAAAGAATATGTCCAACTTTGTTTTCTCTCGATAAAAGAAACCGGAAACGCCGCATTGATGACGGACCCCCGGCCGCAAGATAAAGGCTATAATATCCAATTCAAAACCTATATTCAGTAGTGAGACTATCGACCCGCCTCTCCTGCATTCCATTCTCGAGAATGTTATCCATGGTACCTTGACGAACACCAACTTCCTCGTTTCCATTCGCATCATAGTAACGGATCTGAACGGAAAACTTGGTGCCCATCTCGTCCAACATCTCCTGGTTCTCCTTGGTGCAGTCGGTGACCTGCTCGTGGAGATCGAGGGAGAGAGTTTTGAGATCTTCGTCGTCCCATCTTTGGGTCTGTCTGTCGTAGTGTGTGCGACGGACGTAGCGGATTAGTTTTGCCGCTTGGGAGATTATGCGATTTTGCGTGTGCAGTGCAACGGACTGCGTTTCCCATACGTATTAGAGCTATACGGCTTCGATAATACACCAATTAGAAATGGGTATAGAGATCTAGACGTACAGTTTGGAAAACAAGCTGGTGGTGGGCCTGCAGCCCTTCAGCAGGAGTCGGATAGACCGTCTGGGTAAAATATGCCCTCGTGCTGACCAGAGCGGTTCGGAACATCTGGATGGCAGATACCAAGCGTCTCATACCCTCTTTGAGTTGCTGCACTCCCATTGCGATATTAGCATCATGAGTCCCAATAAGAAGGGAAATTGAATATATCATACCTCTCGCTTGGGGCACATCTCTACCTCATTCCAGTGGTAAACACGGCCCATTGTGCTTGCTGCAGCTGCTGGGCGCTGTGGTAAGGCTTATATATATAGTGACTGCCGAGACTATATATGCAGTATACCTGGTACCTGGGTAATGCCGGGATCTCGAGATCTATATTTCGAAACTCTTTATATAGCTAGAGCTGGTCGTATATAAGGTAAACCGAGGACCTTCCTGGACCCGAATATAAGTCTCTCGAGATGGCCGGGCGTCGACTGGTAGCTGACGATTGTATTGGTGAGGGGTTCCTGGAAGGGAGCAAGATGTTGCCGTCCTTCATGTTGGAATTTGTAGCCATTTTTCATTTATAAATTTAAATAGATTTCTGGCGAACATACGCAATGAACATACAAATTTAAACGATATTTCAGAGCGTCTCTCTGGGAAGCGTTTTTATTGAAATTATATTAAAATAGACCAATTCAATGTGAGCAAACGGTGCAGTCGAATCTGTGAAGTTTTCCGGGGGAAATAGTTTGTGGGCCGTGAGCATAGGAATCCGAGACGATATGTGGGTTGTGCCACATGCGGTGGGCTCTGGGGTCTTCTGGATGCAATGTGTAGACACCAACTTCATACGACAAAATACCACCTACGACAACATACACACCGATATCTTCACCCACAACGTCTACCAGTAACCAACCCTCTTTATCAGACAATCTCTCCAAATCAAAGCTCCCTAGAGGGATAAAATCCAAATGAACTCCCTCCGTCAGCTAGAACAGGCTCTCGCCACCCGTCGCACAAAGCGTCAAGGCTCCCCAAATCCCAAAGCCCTAGAACGGGAACGGCTGGATATTAATGAAGTCCACAATACCAATCTCGAAGTCGGGCTCTTCTCCGGTGAAGCTACCCGTCCTGATGCCAGCGAGCACTATAAGGATATCACATACACGAAGAGTTGGTATCTGATCTACCAGGCCTTAAAAGATCAAAAGCTCATTCCGGAGAGAGTAATGTTGCTTAATCTTGTATGTCTTTCCTAAATCCCTGAGTTCGTTATCTTCAATGGAATCTCATAGCTGACAGGGAATATTTAGAAAAAGGCTGGTGAGAACAGAGTGGAAGAGCTGGAGGAGAAACTGGATGCCATACTTAAATTTGAGTACGACGAAGACAAACCGACCAGGGATATATACCAACCAAAGATAGATCTTATCCGTTGGAAGATCAAGTACTACCAGAGGACATTGCTGGACGCTCGCTATCTGCTGGATATGCATGACTCCCAGACGATGTTCTCTGAGCTCCCCATGGGTTCGGAAGGTTGGTGGACTGCGGTTGAAAAGAGCTAGAGTCGATGGAGGAGTATAAAATCGGCTACGAATCTATCCAACAAAATATTTTTTTTTCAAGACTTATAGCTGCCTTTTGAGAGAATATCATCCCATATCGACCTTACGCTAAGGTTCATTGTGATGTTCCCATGAAAGAAGTTCGCGGCCCGAATATCGATCTTCATGTATGCCAATGGAAGCCGAAACCTACATTTAATCGACATAGCCTCAGATAACAAAAACTCCTTCCACTCCTCCGCCGGCTTAATAATGGTCGCGGTAGCGACAATAGGTTCTCAATATATCTCGCATTTATCAACAATGTATAACGTTACTAAAGTCGAATTGTTATGTTTTTGGTGTTGCATGTCAGATGTCTGGGTAATAACTACGGGCCGACGGTAAAACGTTTCCAGGGACAGGGGAATTAGGCAGATGCGCGGGCCATTTTTTTGTAAACTTGGGACCGTATTACTGGATTGGGCATCGTATAGGAGGGCACGTTGGAGAATGGGAAGGCAAGGTACTTTTATTTCTCCCCACGTATCGTAGAGATCCACCTTGTATATTGACCACTGGAGCTGAAGCTAGCTATCTAGGTAGTAGAATTCGAACGTATTGGTATACCGGTATCGAAGTGCTTTGGAGTTAATTGGACGCTTTCAACTGCTGTTGAAAGGACGTTGAAAACACTTTCCATAAGATCTTTCCAGACGCGGAATACGACACCAAAAATACGAAAGACCATAATATCGATCCTTTCCGCTGGGCATACTTACCATTAAAGTTCTTAAGGAGTTATATATAATATCTAAGTCAGCAAGCCCCACCGGGGTCCCCGGCCCTTGCCATTCATTGGGAATTTGATATTACCCATTCCAAAATCCCTGCTCCGCCCAAAACAGCCAATCCCGATCCAAATTATGTAACCCAGCACCCATGCCGCATCTCCACTTCCTCACATTTTAAAACATTCCGGTAAACTTTCTCCCCTCCCCATGGTAGAGAGGTAGTTTGCAAACATAACCGAGCCTCGTCCGTCTCATCTTGACTGAAATCTTGTAGCCGAGGAGCACGAACCATGGGATCACCGCCTGGAGTCGAGTCTGCCTTGTGGACTGTTTAGGAAGGATACTATTCTTAAGACCGGACTCCACCGCTCGCCCTTGGCGACTTTAAGCATGGATGCCTGCAGATATCGATGGGCTTTTTGGTACCATGTATGTGGTGCGAAGTGCACGTTTTTACAGGCGACAGGCATTTCCCTTGTTCTAGACTCTATACGGCTGTCGATATGACTTGAAGGATAGGGTTTTTGAGGGCTAGGATGTAACATGCCGGGTCTTTTTTCGAGGGTTTCCGATCCATGCCTTATCAAACTATGGTACACTACATGTACCCAGATGCCGTATAGTCGACTAGTCGATTCAGTGGAACTGGTTCCGCCCTCTCCGATATACGCCACGAACGTTCTCGATCCTTCAATTCTCCTTTCCGTTTTTTAAGCCCTAATATATCTGAGAGTATCCTATTGATGGAAATATTTTGGTTCTTGAAAGATCTCGGGACTAAGATCCGGGCTTCAAATCGCGCATTGGACTATAGCCAACTGCCCAATATCCCATTCCATATTGATATATTGTGTATATAAGGGGGGGTCATTCGAACATGATATCGAGTCGTATTCCTCAGGGTCAAGGCTACGAATTCGAAAGGCCAATATTCGAATATTCCACATAGACGCACAATCTCGAATTGATACCGGCTATCATATAGTCCAATATGAAAGTGAGCGTCCTCCTCGCGATATCCGCGCCGGTGTTGGTGTTCGCCCAGCAGTCCCTCTGGGGTCAATGTAAGTCCAACCTTCCGTCCCTCTGATATCCTGCGCAAGGCTAAGCATGAACACAATGAAAAGGCGGCGGCATTGGATACACTGGCCCCACGAACTGTGTCGCTGCCGCGACTTGCACTACCCAAAACGCCTACTACGCCCAGTGCGTCCCCGGCGGCACTCAACAAACCACCACAGCAGCAACCACCACCCGTACTACCACGCCGGGAACAACAGCTGCCACGACAACCCGCACAACCGCCCAACCAGCCGGGACGGGTCTCGACAGCCTCATTAAATCCAAAGGGAAAAAATACGTCGGTTTCGCCGCCGATGGGTCCAGCCAGTTCAACGACGCCTCGATATCTGACATTCTCCGCACTGAGGCTGGCTCCATCACGCCCGAAAACTCGATGAAATGGGAGTCCATCGAGCCAAACCAGGGTTCATACAACTGGGGTACAGCTGATATCCTCGTAAACTTCGCACAGTCCAACGGAAAGCAAGTGCGTGGTCATACCCTCCTTTGGCACTCGCAGCTACCCCAATGGGTCAAGAACATCAACAATAAAGCCACTTTGACGACCGTAATCCAAAACCACGCTGCTGCCGTTGCTGGAAGGTATAAAGGCAAGATTTATGCGTGGGATGTGGCGAACGAGGTTATTGCCGACGGAGGCGGGATGAGGAGTTCGGTTTTCTCGCAGGTGTTTGGGGATTGGACGTTCTTGGATGTCGCTTTTAAGGCTGCTAAAGCTGCGGATCCGAATGCTAAGCTTTGTTTGAACGAGTAAGTCTATTTTCATGGGACTTCTATATCTTCCTCATTTTCTGAATGGTACATGATAGCTGATATGTGAGGGTCGTAGCTACAACATCAACTACACCGGTGCAAAACTAAACACCTTCATCCAAGTCGTCAAAGACTTAAAAGCCCGCGGCGCACCTATCGACTGCGTGGGCACCCAAACCCACGTTGGAGTCGGCGATAGCAGCATCGCAAGCTACAAGAATACCCTGACAATGCTAGCTGGTACCGGTTGTGAAGTCCAAATCACAGAATTGGATATCGCATTCCCATCCACGGCGTCTTCTTCGGCTTTATTGACGCAACAGAGTAATGATTATAAGACCATTGTGTCGGCTTGTATGGGTACTAGTGCTTGCACTGGTATCACCGTCTGTGAGTTTTCACCCCAAACATATTCCTTGGGATGTGGTGTTGTTTATGTGCGGGAGCACTTGCTAATCTGTGGGCTTCTAATTAGGGGGTGTGTCTGATAAAAACACTTGGATCACGGGACGCCACCCATTGCTCTGGGACGAGAACTTTCAGAAGAAGGCTGCTTATAATGGCTTCGTTGCTGGTATCAACTCTTAGGCTGTCGCCATTCAGCTAGTCGGGTTCGCGTCCCATTTAATTTGTATACCTATTGCTGGTTTGCACTGTCAAATTTTTATATCTATCCATATCCATGTATATATCGTTTTTCAGTGAACAAAGTTTCTATTCCTTTTCGATTTGGCGGCTTGTAGACAAAATTATGTACTAGAGCACTTCCTCAGAAAAGTTATGTCCAAAAATCTTCCCGAATGCACTACTTAAAGTTGGATTGTGGCAAGTTTATATTTACCCATCTTGAGATATACCCTAATATTTGGCTTACAAATACGGACATACAATTGATTATGCAAAAGAAGTGTTTAAATTATAAAGCATAGAGAACACGGGAATATAGATGTGCGTGTAGGTGTAAGTTTAGCCATATTGTCTCTTTTAATTTATCTCGCAGACTGCGGACGAAACTCTTAAAATGGTTTAAATTGATGGACAGAAGCTAGAAGACTGTGGGGGCTAGCTAGCCTGCACCGTGTGCACCAGTGGGCCGGGTACGAGACCGCCTAAACTGGTACCACATTCGGTGAAATTCCCTCTCTGCCAAATTGGGAAATATTATGCCCGTCCCATAAACACACGTGACCACGCGATACTGTATATAAAGACCCAGGGCACTATCGATTCGTGATCTTCTAGAAACATGGAAACATTGCCATCTACTTGGCTACATCTCCCTTAGGATATACCCCTTTACTAAGCTAATTCCAATCAATTCCATCTTTCCACTGCTGGCCCACCTACCTGGCTTTTACATATCACTCTAACTTTCGCATCTCATATGCAGAGCCTAACGATCGAATCTGGTTTCAAGACAGGCTTCCGAGATATCGAGGTTAATTTCAGTTGTTCAAATAGAATTAAGGATATATAATGAATTTTGAAGTAACCACGAATTCGGACGACAAAAAATTGAAAATGGCGACAGTAGAATCACTCCCCCACGATATCCGGTATATAGTCCTGACTATGCTCCCGACTTGGCAAGATATCACCTCCGCAATCCTCTCATCACGTCTCTTCTATACCTCCTATTACCACCACCGCAGGCAGCTCCTCAAAAGAGCCCTCTTCGATAGATACGACCCCGAGGCACGTCTGATAGTCTCGCTCACAAACAAGACAAATGTCCCGTTCACTCCTGAAATCTGGTCTGACTTCAGATCTGCGGTATCAGACTATGTTGACGAGAAGTTCGACGGGTTCGAGGTCCCCCATAATGAAGACCCGGATACCATCATTGCCGTCAAGCAAAACCATAAGGTGATTGTCACCGCCGCGGATAAATTTCTAGAAGGGCGGGTATGCCCTGTCTGGCCATACCCCCCGGGGAACTCCCGAAACCCATCAGGGGCGTACAAACTCCCTCCGTGCGTGGAGGGCACACCAGAGCCATCGATGAACGAATACGCCCGCGTCGTGAGAGGGTTTTACCACCTATGGATATGGAAGATCCTATATGGCACTCAATACGAATCTGAATTTCATCCGTATTCGTTCGGTAGAGGGAAACAGAGGGACACGAAGAGGATGTATGATCACATTGCCGCTGAGTGGGGGTTCTGGGATACGAAGGTTATGGAAATTTTGGCGCATTGGGTCATTGGTTGGGTGGATAAAGTTATCGATGAAAATGACATCGAGCTGCCGAGCCGTAAGTGTACTATTGCCTTCTAGTAGTATAATCCTTGAGAGTTTCCCGTTGACATCAATTTTAAATTTGTAGCAACATGCCACGATAGATCCCCGGATCGAGAACTAGGCCACAGCCGTAGAGATCTCATTGGAAATATTTTCCGGCACAACATGAAAGGTCTATTAGAATCCGTGGGAGATGTTTCAGCTCTGAAGACGATTATTGAGGGTATCATTCGTCGCTCCCCGTTCCCACAGATCAAAACTGCTATAGAGTGCAACGATTATCTATTCCGTATGAAGCATCTATATATATCAAAGGACCCGTGTCCTGGAAACCTCTGCTACTACCTCACCGTCATGACGCGATCGCACTATCACCTCAGTGACGAGAAGGAGACGAATGATACCAGACCGCATGTAAGGCCACTCATGAGCTTCGCGGTAAGGGAGAGTGAGAGGGAGCTGTATGAGGAGCCTTTTGTCACGATCCAAGGGAGGGGTGTCGCGGTGTGGTATTGGATTTTATGTGCTGTGGCGGACCCGGATATTATCCTTCCTGGAGTAGATTGGTGGGCAGCGGTGTGGGA
Source organism: Arthrobotrys musiformis (assembly GCA_036971715.1). NCBI lineage: Eukaryota > Fungi > Ascomycota > Orbiliomycetes > Orbiliales > Orbiliaceae > Arthrobotrys > Arthrobotrys musiformis. Next base: position 264,942 of record JAVHJL010000011.1, on the reverse strand, counting down.
TGATTGGAGGCTAATAGAGTGGGGGTATTGGAGCCCGGATTTTGGATATCCGCAGCCCCGTCCCTCGACCGCACAAAGTAGAGACTGACCTTTAGGCGATACTGATGGCCAGCTCAAAACTTCGCTTCGCTTTGCTTCACTTTCCACGCTCTTCCTTTCTTCGTGATTGCCCCGAGCGGCAATTTTCGCCTTCAAGGCAGTTGTACTGGATTTGTGATATCGCTGGCGTTGAGCGGGTGGTATTTTAAGGTCCGTCTGGATCCTTTCCGTAACACAAATATTTAAGCTTACTTTCCGAGACCTGCCAAACTTTCTTTCAACTTCGATTCCTAAGGTCTTGGGGGTACATAGAAACATACCCAGAACTCCTCAATTGATAATTGAAAAACAAGTCGAATAAAAAGATGGCAGATATAACATCCCTTCCCTACGAACTTGTGACCGAAATCACGTCCAAGTACCTTACCACCCAAGACCTAAAATCCCTTCGACTAGCTTTCCCTTCGAACCCAATTATCACCTCAACCACCGCATCGCTATTGTTTCACTCGATAACTTTACGCTTGGGGAACCGTCATAATTCCCACGAACGGCTGATAAGTAAATCGAAGTACGTCACCGAACTTTCCCGCTTTAGCTACAGCGAGGATCCCGAGTCCGAGGCCCCCGAAGATTACAACAAAAACAACACATCGCCCGATGGGATATTCCAGTATGTTAGGAAAATGACGGTGGACGTGCGGTATCCGTTCGTTGTGAGCCCTGCTATTTTGAAACAACATGAAGCCGAAGGGAGGATGGCTAGAGTCCGTCCCGGAGGCGATAAAATGGACTTTGAAGAGCTGGTAGGGCTTCTGGAAGGAGAACTGTTTTTGGATACCTTTGAGGAGGTATTTGAAAAGGTTGCAAGACGGTGGGGGCAGTTAAAAGAGTTAAGGTATGCCCTGTCCCTTTCCCTATTGAATATCCTTTTGATATAAAAATCTGTGTGAAAATGATTAGCTGAGGGTAAAGACAGAGTGCACATATCAGACGTGATGCCCTACAAACAGACCCGTCGCCTCCTCACGCATATCTGCAAACCAGCACACACCCGTTCCCATATCCTTAGCATCTGCCACGTCTTCCGCAACCTCCAAACCATTGAAATGTTCCTCGACCCAATATCAGACTGCGATAATTTAGACATATCTTTCAACCCACACTCCATCTCGCCTATTGCGGAATCTGAAATCGACCCTGTCATTGAAACACTGGCAAGGTGCCCTGATATCAGAGGATTGCAGGTGGATACCCGCCTTTGCTACACACATGAAGACGCAGCAGAAAACTTATGGAGTGCGTTGTTGAAAATCGAGGGATTGGAAAGACTGCAGGTCAAAATGATGGACGCCAAATTCATAAAACCCGTGCCACGACTTTTATTCAAGGACCTTAAGAGCTTGGAATTGACAAGCGAAAATACTGGACAAGGAGACGACTCTACCCGAATCGCCGGCTTATTAAAAACGCTGTCCGCGTCTGGCATCAAGCTTGAGAAACTAGCGTTGACGAGGTACTCTCAACTCATCGGCCATGAACTTCCATCGATGAAGGATACACTCACACACCTAGAGATCCGTGGGGAACTAGGAGTGCCGATGGAGCCTTACCCCGCTGAAGACTTCTGGCAAAACATCCTCCCCGTTCTAGCCCCTCGACTGAAAACTTTGAAGGTCTACTCTGCAGTAGAGGGGCAGTGGTCATGGCACGACACTGACGATAACCTCGCCAAAGTATCCTTGAGGAAATGCAAACGTCTTGAGAATTTGATGATTTCTTTCTGGAAAACGCAGCCGGTGAGGAACTATATAACACCGATGGTTGAGGATTTGTTAAAGCATTGTCCCCGGCTCCGCGTGTTAAATATGCATTTTTGTATTGGTCATATGAGAAAAAAAATGAATTCTACGGAAGATTGGCTAGAAACATGGACTACTAATGATAAAGAGCTGGTTAAGATTTTGAAAGGACGGGAGTTTGAAGTTGTTTACGATAAAAAGACATATATGGAGTGGCTGTTCCAGATTTATCGCTTTAGGGACGCAGCACAAGATATTGAGAGGCCATTGGCCTGGGATTATTATTTGCAAAAGTGGAAATTGGCGGATATCAGTCGTCCTGGCCGTGGGACGGGTCCTGTGTATGCATTTTGGAGGGAAGAGGACGAGTATTGCTTTGAAGAGTAGCTCTATAGCTACCAGTTGGCAACTGGAATCTTATATAAAAAAGGAAAATATCCCTGGATTGTGTTACCCTGCTTGAATTTGAGTATTGTGTCGATATCTGATATATATTAAGCTCTGCGATATTCGTATCTGCCCATGAAATCCATTGGTATATATTCTACAGCACCAGCACTTCATTAAATGAGCGAATAATTGGCTGCCCAACATCGACCATTGCGGTATTCCTTAGCCACCAGCTGTGTCCACGTTTTATATTTCAATGCATGCACATATATATTCCTTATCGATATCTGCGCAAACAATCTGTAAGTTCTCTGTACCTCTTGGCTGGTACGACCATCCTCGGCCTCGTGGTTATCAAAACGCTCATGGTTATCAAGCTTGCAAATCAGCGCTGGATCAACTCTTTGATCAACGCTGCCAAAAAAAAATTGGAAATTTTTAACGTCCAAAATTTTTTTGCGTTTCAGAATGAATGAGGGTTATCCTCGATGTAATGGAGAGTCTCCCTTTTCTTGCAAGGAAATACAGTTGCCATCCTGGTTCACCAGAAGCCAGAAGAAATAAATCAATGTGATTAAATCTTAAAATATCATCTAGAGTGCTTGTAAATAGGTACCCGTAGAGTGTAATATTTCGAATGTAAATGCACCAAATTCAACAACTGAGGTTTGAACACTCGAAGGTTGAACAGGAGGTTTTGTAGATTTCGATTTCGTAGTAATCTTATAGAATACAATGAGAGTTTATGAAGACAGAGATGAGTACTAACCTGAGGGGAGGCTCACAATGGAATCTACAGGTGTTTGGGTGCTTGACAACGGGAACACGTCTACGTAGACGTTGGGTGCTTTTCGCTCGACTCCGTCTGAGGTTCTCCTCGTGGACTATTTAAACCCCCCCACTTCGCCTTCTTTCCAGAACTTCTCTTCTTCTCCCACCAACATCTCTCTCTTCCATCCACATCAAAGCTTCCCAACTACAATAACAGCTTCGCATTCAACAATCTTCAAGTCCTTCATACTTCCAGTATAAGGCTTAGTCCCTATCGTTCATCATCATCACCTACTCTTCTTTTCCTACGGGACTACTTTATTTGGTACATCAATATATACTTCGGTGTCATCATCACTATGTCGGCTAGCATGGGTTATGCCTATCTTCTTCGCGAAGATCAGGTGGACACTTTCTACACCGAGTACACAAAACTGAAACTGTCAATCCCACTGAAAACCAGTGATAAAACCTCTGAGGAAGGTTCCAAAAAGTGTTCAGAGCTGGACCTCGTCGAAACTGAGAAGCCGAAGGGTGCTTACACCCTCGGCATCCGCCGAGTATGCGTTTTAAATCCCAATAGGGAAGTGGGGAGTTTGTTTGGCGACAGGCCTACGCCTGCAACTGGATCTAGTAAGACCACTGAGACCAGTTCGAATGAAACCGGCTCATTTGTGTCTGAAAGATCCACTAGCAGCGCGTCAAAAAGGCCAAAATCCTCGTCTAGGGGCGGCAATAAGCGCGCTGGATACGACCCAGCTTGGAGGATGAGCGGCCCAGTCTACTGCCGCATCTCCAACATTCCACTGGGGAGCAGCCTTCGTGGAAACGTCATCCATAGCTCGGGGTTCACTGGCGAAGATGGCAACGTAATTCCCGCCCTTCTCTGTGATGTCGAACATATTGTCAAAACTCACATCATAGACGGGCAGCGGTATTTCCAGCCCATGAAAGTCTTCTGCCCTAGCAATAGGAGAGCAAGGAGAACTTGTGGTGAGGTCATTCCGGGGGTCCCCAATGTCTATGGGGATGCCCCCTCTAACGCATACTGGAACAACGACGACAACAATGATCTTCCTCGGGACGTTGTGCTTTATACCGATGAATCCTGCAGATCGGAGATCCGCTTCCCATATTCGAAGATCAAAGAGAGTCCTACACAGGTACCTCCACAAATGACCGCACAAATGGCTACCAGAGCCCTATCGTCAAGTCAATCTTCAGCCCAGGATTCCATTAGAGCTTCTCCCCAGGCTCACACCCAGAGTGCTATTCAAACTTCCGCTCAGGCTTCAACTCGGCCAGTTAATCAAGTCTCTACTGGCCTTCTAACCCCCCCGAAAAGTCCAGAAGAGCCTTCCAAAAGGAGAAGGGCCTCGGATTCTAGTGCCAATACACCAAGGCAGTCAAAAACGAAACGCAGAAAGCGCAACCAAACGGCCAGGGCCTCCAAACATACTACTGGAGTATCCAATTCTAACAATCTCTCCGGCGCGCCGGTTGGGGGCAAGCGAAAACGCAAAGTTTCTCCGACTGAGGGTCAAGAACCAGCCTCAGATAAAATTATACTCTACCTGAGAGTCCCCACCAAAGCCGAACTCGAAGAATCTGCCGAGGAGAAAGTTATACTCCGCCTGAGAGTCCCCACCAAAGCTGAACTTGAACAATCCGCCAAGGATAAAGTTATACTCCACCTGAAAGGCCCCTCTAAAGCTGGAGCTAAAGAATCGACTCAGGGGAAAAATATACTTCGCCTGAAGGGCTATCCTCTGGCGACCGTTGATCCAGCGCAGGGCCCGACAGCGGATCCAAATCCTGCAGATACTGAACGGGTTTTAACCAAAACCACATCCGTCGGAAGCAAAAAACGGAAGGCCTCTCAAACTGAAGTCAAAGAGCCGGCCCCAAAGCGGAATATGCTTTATCTTAAGAGATATCACCCAAACACCGTTGAATCGACACCGAGTTCGGTGGCCAATCCTGCTCGACTGGTCGTAAGTCCGAGAGCAAGTGATATCGGGCATCCACAGAAAAAACAGCGAATAGTGAAGTCTAACCAAAATAACTCCCACTCTGCCCCCATAGAGAACGGAAAGAAACTCTTGGATCGGAAGAAGGGGTCTCGAGGGGAGAGAAGCCTTTAAACCCAAAGATGAGCAATCCACCGAACAGCCCTGTCTCGCCGGAAAATGAAAAAGCAAAAGGCAAGGCTCAAGACGAAGGAGGACCTGACGATCCGAAATCACCTTACTCTCCTACCTTTCTCGCAGCCCTATCACCCCAAGAACTCGCAAAACAACGTTCTAGCTCACCAAAATCTATCGACGCTAAATCAGACGATTCACCACAGTCGAGAACTGTACCGCCTTCTGTACTTCTCCCCAACTTTAACGATGAGGATTCAAAACGCCCCCGAACATATGAATACAAACCGGAGGATTGGAATGATGTTCTCGGCAGACATACCCTCATACATCCTGAAAATCATGAGTGTTGGGTCCCCGAAGGAGTCGAAACTCGTGATGCAGTGGGGGTCTTGAGATTCCCCAAGCTCAAAGAAAGTGGCGAAAGGTACTTCAAAACCTTCAGCCAACTAAGTAGGAACAAATGGTGGATCTGGGACCCGAAGAAAGAATTCTTTTTTGACGGTGTCTTTCTGAAATCCCGCCTAGATCCGGACTTTTCCTACCATCTCGAAGAGCTCGGACCGCCGACAGCTATCACCAATCGCAAGGTTTATGATCGTTATGACTTTTATTAGGTTTCTTCATGAGGGGTTTCCCGGTTTTAATTATTACAAGTTTTTGTTTCTTTCCTTTGCCTCTGACCCGTCTACTATTCGTCTGTTTTTTGCACCTTTGGGCCCATTCACCCAATGTCTCTTGTACTCCATTCCTTTTTCCCTCCAGGCCCATAAAAGTTAAAGCATTGAAGCATTTTTCGGCGTCATAGGCGTTATAGTAGCTGCGGACCCCTCATCAAGGTCAAAGATTTCAACTAGTAACAGCCATCAACTGTTTCTGCATCCTACCCAAATCGAATCGCCCATCCGCATACATGTTTTCCAGTTCCCTGTTGCCTGATTATTAGTCAGCCACAAACGTTTTTTCCAGTTTTCTGTGCCCTTCTTTTCATTCAGTTATTACCTAGTTAAGTACCTATTTACCCCTAATATCCCTGTTTCGCCATCCACGTATGTACCCGCTTTCCAGGTTCCTGTTTCCCGTTGTCTTTTTATGATACGTACTAAATTTAAGTGTACACCACACCCTAACCTCCTTTTGCTTTGTAGATCAATATTATCTGAATTATGTTACTGTCCCTCCGGCCCGTACTTGTCGCAGCCCGTGCTTCTCGTAATTACCCTCGTATTACAATATTGCTTTGTCCCTTCACTGTCATCCCCAAATCTCCAAGGTGGCTCTGTATACAGACCCTATGATCGGTAGCTAATGCGCAATTTTAACGTTCGGAGTTTCATAGGCCCATGTACTCTTCCCTAGGAATCTCGTATGCATGCCCCATTTTTGTGACTAGAGTTGATTTTTAGTGTGGGATATCCTCATTCCCGTGCAATCACGGCACCGATAGTAAGTGATTCGACCCGAATTCGAATAGCTATCTAAGGTATATATATCGCTGTATCCAGTACCACCGTAAGTAGATACATGAAAACTAAAATCCATCTACTCTGTTTTCCGCTTCTTCTGTACTTGGCTAGCTGTGGTCACATCTTCTTCACTTTCCTGGCCGGACCTGGGCCTAAACCCCTCCGAGCTATCGATCTGTTGCATACCGTCGTGCTCCTCGGGTCCAGCATTGGCCACCGTCAAGTCCTGCCGCTCGTCATCTTGGGCGCGTGGCACCCTGCTACGGGAGGGTAAAGATTGTAGAAGTGCCTCGTTGGCTCTAACGCCCTGATTTAAGGTCTCCGAATCCTCGGGAGGGGGGGGACCGTTACGGAACATAAAGTTCGGCCGGAACGGGAGCCCATTGAGGAGGAGAGCGCCAGCGTTCGGGATTTCGTTCATGACCTGGCTTACACTTATTGGTAGGACTATTCTGTTTTCTACTGGCATCGAGGGAATTTCTTGCTCGACTTCTGATTGGACCTCTTCCTCGTCTTCTTCTTCTATTATGCTTGCGCCGGATGCATTTGGTTGCCAACCCCGTTGTGGGGGAAGGTTACCACCTGCTTCAAAGACATCAGTCAAGGCACCGTTGGCGGCGACAGAGCTTCTAACTGCCTCCGTAGAGATGTCGGTATCCGCAATCTCACGCAGTGCTTCGCGACGGGCTTCGTCCCATTCAGCGCGTAAGGCGTCCATTTGTTCGAATTCGAAGGTTTCGAGGTCAAGCGGGTCGAAACCTAGACCAGTATTTTGAATTATGCGGTCAATTTCAGGTGGAATACGACCGCCGACGACTACACTGTCCGGGTTAAACAGATCAAAATCCTGAATAATTTCCGAAGGTGATGGGCTTCTGGAGTTTTCGGAGCGTTCTGAGTATTGCTGGTCTAGCTCTGGGAAGTTTTCGTTTTCTGATTCTGATGAGGAGGACTCGGCTGGGACGGACGACGTGCGCCAAAATGGAAGAGGAGGAGGTCTTTGTTCTTCCTCCACCCTTCTCTCTTCTTCCGCTATCTGGCGATCCATTTGGCGCATGAAACTTCGTACGTCATCGTCGGTGAAGGCGTATGTGGGAGCCTCCTGTGGACCCGGATCGTCTTCTTGCAGCGGTAAATATATATTTTGTGGGACAGGATAGAGGGGGTAGTGGTCGACTTCCTCCGGTATCCGGTCAAAGCTTGGCATTCCGCCTTCTATTTGGGAGTAGAGTGCGGCTTCTTGGTCTGCGCGTTCCATGTCTGTTATGGAGAGGCCGTCTATGTCGATCTCCTCAGGCTCCTCCTATTTATAGAGGTTAACTGTTGGTCTTTCGCATCTCCGTATAGGTAATAAGAGAATTGGGGATACGAACTTCGGGAATTTGAGCCTCTGCGTTCATGGCATTTCCAGGCTCCTCGGGCGGCAAGTTTGCCGCCGCGAGCCTATCCTGTTCTCTGACTCTCTCCACTTCTTCCCAGAAGTTGGGGGGTTTGATAACGTTCTTGGCTGGAACAGGGTTGGCGTATAGCGTCTTTAGAGACCTACCCACCTTCGCTGCGTTCGCGGAAAGGACCTCTCGCACAGCGAGTGATATCGAATGACCAAATTCGTTGTATAATCCCCAAACGTCTGGCGGCTGAATACCAGTTTGCCGTACCAGTGCCATTTCAACCCAATCCCTGACATACCTGTAAACACTAGTCGTTGTAACATCAGGAAGAAACCACGGGGTTTCTGTAAACCAAGTATCAATCTTCCATAACTGCGGCCCACCACCTGGTTGCGAAAACGGTGAAGGGACGTTGCCCGTGGAAATAACTGTAGTCTGTTCAGGCTGTACGGGGTTCCTACGGCTATTTCCTTGCCTCCGTTGGGAATTGGTGAGGGTCAACGATGTAGTCGTACTCCTGAACGCCGCAAGGCTCCTAAATGATTTTGGGGAGACTCTCATCCCTTTCTGCGCTAGTGGGATAATGTGGATTCCCACAGGGTTATCTGTGGTAACTTGGATTACAAAATCCGGGGAAGCCTTGCCCCTCTCCCCAGGGCCCGGGAAAAGTTTTCCCTCGTCATCGCAGCCAGGGTTCGTGAAGAATGCTAGGGCTCTTACGTTGTCTGGCGCATATGGGAGATTGTATATTGCTAGAGCCTCGATATAGTCATCTGGGAGGGCGTAGGAGGCTGGGACCTCGTTACAAATATTCGAGCCGCTTGTTGGGTAATTTTGGAGGGTGGGAAGGAAAGTGGTGGAGATAGAGCGGGACCAGGGAGCGCGGAGTTTAGAGAGGACGACGAGGTAGAAGGAAAACGCCGGGGCTATGAAAAGGGTTATTGTGGACTGTGGCAGTCGCATTTTGGTTCATGAGTACAAGCCGTCCACCAAGAAGAAACCTTGAAGTCATAGGATACATTAGGATATCGAATGCCCTCACGCGAGTAGCCACGAGGTGGGAGTATGCCTCTACACTAAAAGGCGTGCTCTAGATTGAGCATATTTAGGATACTGTGGCGGGGGGCGCCGGAAGTTCGAATACTCCATAGGTACGCATAGCGAGTTGATAGGATGGGGTTGAAATACCCGCTCTTAACAGCTCGTTCCGAGGATACCTAGGTATCTACTACTCATTGCATCCGCAGCAGCATACGGTTTACGAGCTCGCGTGATAGCACGAGATTCCCAAGATCTTAAAATACACAAGACCGAACATTCCCCCGATTTCTATTCACAAATTCTTTATTTTCTCGTTTTAGGGACAAACCATCTCAGTACCTACTCATGTATTTCTGGGCTAGCTATGTATATATATGAGTTATCGAGAGGGTTAATTACGGATATTTGCTTCCTATAGTTTTGATCTCGGTTGGCCACTTCCTTGAGCTCCCTGCTCTCCTTCACCCGCCTCGAGCGACCTCCACTCCGCCTCCTCTAGCTTCTTCTTCACAATCCATCTGCCGGCACCAACATTTTTCTCTGTTTTACCCAATATTCTAATTTCTCCCTTTGAATTCCCCGGTAAGGCGGCTTCGATAGATAGGGTCTTCTCCTTTGCATCGTACTCCCACTTGCACTCCACCCTACCTTTCGGGCTCTCAAACACCATCTGTGAGCCAGTGATCCCGTGTTCTAAGTTCGGGATTGGATCGAAGATGACTTTCCATTCTTCCTCGTCCTGTGCCAAAGGGTGGTGCTGCGCAGGAGACAAGTCCTGTGCATGATTCGCAGGCCGAATGTTATAGTCATGGTTAATAGTTATCCCACCGACATTCTCGAATATCCACCTGCCCACCGACCCAAGCGCGTAATGGTTCAAGCTCGTCATCCAATCGGCGTTAGTAGTTCCGTCGATTTTTACCGAGTCCCAGCGCTCCCAGATGCTTGTTGCGCCCCTAGTGATAGGGTATAGCCAGGATGGAATGTCCCGTCTACCCAGCAGCAGTTTGTAGGCTAGCGCTACTGACTTCAATTTTACATCTAATGTTGTTGTCTCGTTCCCAGCCCGCCAGGGCGCTAACGTTGATGATTGGACTGTTCTGGGGAAGGTGACTGCGTGCAATATTTCCGGCGACCCAACTATGCCTGTTGTGGGATGGTAGTCCCTTTCTCTAATCAAATGATGGAGGCGGGCAACAGCCGGCTGTTTGTACTCTTCGGGCAAGAGGTGAAAGTTTAGAGCGAGGGAATATGCTGTCTGTGTATCCTGCAACAGAACCACAGGAGGCTCTAGGCTGTTGGGCTTCGGAGGTACCAAATATCTGTTCTGCCATTTAGAAACCTGAGTAGATGCTTTTAGTGCCCAGTCCCTCGCGTCGTCCTTCTGCAGAACGGCGGAAATTTTTGCCATAGTATTCGTGATACGGCACAGCCAACTATCTGCAACAAATATTGGGTCCGTGCCCTGTTGGGGCGAATCCGGGGGGGCAGCAGGATCGAGCCAGTCACCAAATTGGAAGCACTTCTTCCACATGCCGGCGTGTTCACCCTCGGTGATCCTGCGGATGCCCTTAGTGATGTAGTCCACCATGGAAGGGTATAATTCGCTCAGGATTCGAGTGTCGCCATAAGCCTGGTAGAGAGTCCATGGCAGGGTGACGATTGCGTCCTCCCACACCGCGATTGGGCTGTGTGAGAACGGGAAGTCGAAAACGTTCGGAGAACTTGATTAAACAGAAATCGAGATTTAGCGTTGTAGCTTTCGCAACCGCGCATAACCATGGAAGTTTAGGGTCTAGATTCGAGACAAGGAAGTTTATATGAAGTGTATAAAGCATTCCGACTTACATGATCGGGGGACGGTGGACGCCGCCTATCTCTTGACCATCTTTCATGCCTTGCAACCATGATTTCAAAAAAGTCTGGCAGTCGAAGACGTAGGCCGCAGTTGGAGAAAATACCTGTACGAGCCGCCGTTAACATTATCCAGAAGTTCCATCATCTCTCAGGCTAGTTCTGGAAAGACTTACATTTATATCACCAGCCCTATATATATCGAATATTGGTTAGCATTATTAAAATGTATTTATCAAATTATGAACAGGCGGGCTCAAAAAGATGAATACGGGCTACTTACCAGCCCAATCGCTCGTCACGCTGCGGGCAGTCCGTCGGGACGGCGAAAAAGTTGCCCCTCGCGCTCCATTCAATATTCTGGACCAGACGATTCAACTCCGGGTTTGTACTCTCGAACTTCAATCCCCTTGACAAATCATTCCCGTATACTTTCGCCTGAAGCTCTAAGCCATCGATCCAAGGATCTACCTGAGCGTAGCGAAATCCATGAAATGTAAACTCAGGCTCCCACTCTTCGACTCCAGATTGATGTCCGCTAAATATGTAACTATCGGTGCAGAGTGCTTCCCGGAGAATACTAGTATTGGGCGCCCCATCCGGTTTCAGCACCTCAACGTGAAGAAGGGTAATTTTTGTTCCAGCGGGTGCTGAGCCCTTCAGGCTGATCCTCCCCGTGATATTTTGGCCGAAGTCAACAATAGTCTTGTTTTCTGGCGACTTGAGGAGGGCCTTGACAGACAAAGTTTGTGTCCATCGGATCGGTGGTGAAATTGAAGCCTGAAGGGTCTGTTTAGGGTCGGCAAAGGCACCGGTCACTACTTTGACGTCTTTCCAGCCGTATTCTCCTTGGTCTTGAACATCGATGGCATCAACATTGATACGAGAGTCATAATGCTCGCCATCGTATATCCCGGAGTCCAGAATGGGAGTAGTCTTAGTGCACTTCCAGCCTGTCTCATTTGTCGGGCCCGTCCAAAATGTATCACGCTTTCCGTGCGTATACGTATCAAAAACCGCCATGAAGCCCGTCTCCTTTCCGAAAGCCGCCCTCTTTGCTCTCAACCCCGCCACATTTGGCGCAAGGCGGCCCCGGTACCAACCATCTGCCACGTAGACCGTAAAAATATTCTCACCCAATCGGAGAAGATCAGTAATATCGTATGTTTGATACGACACTCGACGGGAGTACTCCGTCCACCCGGGTTCCATAATAGAATCGCCAACCCTTTTGCCGTTGATGAAGATCGCATACACACCAAAGGCGGTGGCATATGCTCTGGCTTCGAATCCTCGGGGTTTCGATTTAAGGTGATAGGCGTTCCTAAGAACGGTAACAGGTTTGGGGTTTTCCCAGTTTTCCAAATCCCAAGGCGTAGTTATCATCGCCAGGGTGGGTGCCGTGTTACGCCAAGCAGATATGCCCCCCACGAGGCCTCCTTCAAATTTGAACGTAGAGCTGACGGTGACAACTTTAGAGCCGGCCACCAGCTTCTCGACGACTGCTTGAACAGACAAAGGCGACAACTGACTTCCTTCTGGTGTCCCGAATTTCCAATTATCGCTATTGGCATCCGGAGCTAGCACCGCCGTCACGAGCAGCTCATAAACCACGCGCGATTCCACCTGAGGAAAAGCTTGCGGCCATGGTACATTCTCAGTTCTACTCGTCCTCGGTCCTACAACAACGTAAGAGGTGGCAGTCCCAGGGCTGTCACCAACAGACCAAGTTCGAAGCTTGAAAATGTATGTTTGCTGGCGCCAGGATTCTGAATTTGAGGGGACAGAATAAGCCCAGGATATAAGCGGGGACGGGTCATCTACCCCGATCGGATTGGATGTCTGTGAGAGTCGGAGGTTGGTTATTTCGAATGGTGAGCTCGACATCGTGACGATTTCCTCGCGTGAGTTGTAGTTATATTATCTAGAGAGCCGGTGCAAGTTCGACGACGGACCCCTCAATGCTTTATATACAGCTCGGGAGAATCGCGTTTGCATTAACAGCCGTTGATATCTCGGCTTAAATTGGTCTCTTGCGTTCGAAGATTAGGTTTCTGGTGCTAGCCTGGGCGGTGGGTCGGACTAAAAGATGGCGCGCTAGCAATACGCATGGTATCATCGTCTGCCCGGATTAGTGGTGTCGCTAACACGAATTCGTACGAATCGATTCAAGATATTATCAATTCTAACTTGGCTCACGATTGTGTAGCGCAATGATCCCAATAGCCAAGAAGCTCGAAGTCTGGGGTTGCGGGGTCGCGCAAATATCTGTGCTCGATCACTACCATATGGCCATGTTTCTCAATCGCCACTATGCTGCGCACCGCGATAGCGAATCGGGGTCTCGAGACGACTGTTTTCTCAATTAGGCTATTCACGCGATGTGCCACGCCTTCCTGCCGAACGGGCCGACGAGCGAATTTCCAGCATGATTTGTGGACGACCAGTACCCAATTGCTCAACACAAGGCCTCATACTCCTATATGAATGCGAAAGAGAATTTGGCAAATTTGCAAATAGAATGATGATGAGCGGTGAATTGTCTCCCAAGGGCCAGTCATATGTCTAGCTTCAAGGTTAGTCTCGAGTACACAAAGTCCCCTGACTCGAGACTAGTTGACGAACTAATATTAATAGCGGCAACACAAAATAGCTGTTGCATTTTATCTCCATTCCGAAAGAACATCTAGTCGACTCTCACTCCGTGATTTCTAGTTCATATGCATGCTGCATCAGATCGCGCGCACATTGATATACATTTAATATAATATTTACCGCCTCGGGCTTAGTGGATGAATACATATCCTTACCTCGTCACCAGCTGTCTCCCACTACGTGATATGCCTGCCAGAATGCATTGTCGAGAACCTATTGCTTTCTTCAAATATTAATAGTCTAGATACTTAGCTAGTGCGCAGTAAACAGTTTTCGCCAATTGCTAGCCAGCTAGGCTATATATATGGTATACTGACATGTGGAATTTCGCAATAGCCGTTACCACAAATATTCGGGGCCAACGTCAAGTTAATTTTAGCTAGACATCATGGTGTGACCCCACACCAGCTGAACACAGAAATCTCCGACGCTTCGCTTCATAAGTTCGGACTATAGTAGCATAAGATCAAGGGATACCATTCAGAAAAAGGTAAAAGAGGCATGCCGACACCTCTAACCTATTGGTACTGGAGACGATTCCCGTTGTGGTATCTTTTACGCAGAAGGCCGAAAGGAGACGGAATAGCCGCTCCGCAAAATCAGCACATAGAACTCCGGAACACTCCGTAAACCTACCAAAACGGTCTCGCAGGAAACAATTGTTTCTTTGTTTCCATGAAATTAACTTTAGCTCTTAATATAGATAATATTGGTGGATATCAGTGATCTGGGATTACGACCTTCTCTTGCCAGTATTATCGAGCTTGGCATGCACCCTCTTTTCGGTTGCTCCGATTTCCGACTTTTCTAAAATGCTAAAGTGCTATTGGTTTTTACGGTTTACCATTCAAATTTTCGTTTCACAATACATAGCACTAGTTATGAACGTTATTCCAGAACTCAGGCTAGCAAGTGATTAAGCTTGGTGACAACTCAATTCAGACGCCTTAACCCCTAGCATATTCTCTAACTAGGTATCTACTACTGACATAAAAACTTAGTAATACATTCTTTAGGAAATAATACTACACATCGCAGCACACTAGAATGGATCCGAATTTTAGAACTGCTGGTGCACAGTAAAAGTCTTGGGACACTTCTATTATATCCGCCTCGTATGTCTTTAATACTGTTAGGCTGCCTACTTACAAGCAGAGGCTCGCTTATTTCACATCTGAACTAGCTCTGAATCGACTTTCATTACCATAATACTACATCTATTACGATGTTGTCAGAATTAATTTTGTACTATGATTATGGCAATGTCCAACACTCCCATAACTCAAGCTGATATTAATATTCCAGCATTTTAAGGCCTCAGATATCGATTCCGAAAAAAACTTCGAATACAATAAAAAGGCACATGGGCTCAAAAACCAATCAAAGAAAACATAAATATTAAGACTCCTTCGTTTAAAATTATTTCTCGTTGCCGAGCACTTTCTCAATCGAGCTATGCGAAGCGCTATACGGCCAACGCAGAAATTACAACCGAATCCGGGACGGAACGAAAATCCCCGTTCGCCAGAGGAGACTCTACACTTGATAATTGTTTCCCTGAGTGATCTGTTGTATGTTATCGGAGATGCAGTTATTTGCTTCTTGTCGCTTTCAATACCGCGGGGGAGAAATATCCGGCAAGGATTTGCCATTCTTTCGGGTGGCACTCCGTCGGCGCCTGAACCACACCGAATAGTATACTAACATGCTATGCCACTAATCCTCTGTCAATTTCTTCTGCAGCCAGATTCGGGATGGGCGTTTCTATGCTGCAACAAATTCAGTGATCGGGTCAACAGATCTAGACGGTTTACTGCCGACTCGAGCACTTTGCCCAGCATCGCAATCCAAGGATTCCTGGGTGCGCCCAGTTATACAGATCCTCAATATGAGATGTTTTTTATCATTTTGGAACAGTCCATGCGAAATTCGAAAAACGAGCTTAACCAAGAGGTCTTGCGAGTGTGAGGGCAAAGTTGGAATTATACTAGGCTATAGTACTAGTGGAGGCTATATATGTATGAAGAAGACGACCAGATCTGTTAGGCACCTTTCGGTCCCTTCTCCTACAGCCTTACGAAGAGAAATCTCTCCCATCCCGAAGGGCTGGTTCAGTTGCTGACAAGCTTGAAGAGCTTCCTTCCGCCTACTAGCCGACGCCTCCGACAAATATGAAATCACTTACTTCGTTGTTACTACTCGGCTTGACGGTGTCGGCTGATGCCGCGGCCTCGAATTGTGGTCGTGACAATTGTTTTCGAGGTAGCCCTAATTAATATCTAATTATTTGGACCTTTTTCACGGCGGCAGGGGGGTGGTTTTTGGGTCGCTTGGAAAACTTTGCTAATTCGTATTCACCCTGCGCTGGTATTTTGTATGTATAGGTTTACTATCGAAAAAGTTTACCAAGGAATGTATCTCGTATATATCCGCAGCGAAAACCGCAGTCCCAACTGTGTGAGTGCTTCAATTACAAAATACTAAACTTCCTCGAGAAGGCCCTTCCTAACTTGTGATGCAATCAATCTCCAGGACAATCGCAAAACAATCAGTACAGCAGAAAGTAGTGACAATTTCCCCAAGCGCAACTGTTCTTTGCACCTCGACAATAGGCAAGGCCGAGGTTACCACAAGGACGGTATCCAGCATAACAGTAGTTACCGTTGAATCCGCCGCGGCTGCAACAACATCAGCCCCGAAACTAGGAAAACGCGCACAAATCGCAATTCCAGCTTACGCTTCGAGTGTTTGTTCTGGCAATGTTGCCGCTAGATTTTTGAGCGCTTGTTCTTGCGTCGTCAAGGAACTTAACACCGGCGCTGTCCTCCCAGCCGTAGCGGCCAAGACCGTCACCGTCACGAATGTTGATACAGTTACGAAATACCACACCCTCCCTCCACCAACCTCAACAATTGTCGTTACACCCTCGCCGGTCGTGAGTACAGTCACAGAGCTATCAAAGGCGACGCAAATTGCTCGTCCATACGATAAATCCTTCAAGATCAAATTCAAGGGCGGCATGCACGACGGCCGATATCTCTTCTCGGGCCCGGTCTTCGATGAACAGCCGGGTATTTACTACAGCATGTTTACACCTAACCGCGGCGACGCAATGGACTTCAAACTCAACAAAGACGGTGTAATCAGCAGCGTTAAGGGGAACATGAATCTTACCTACTCCAGCGACTTTGATGATGACTCTCGATACCCACCCGAGAAAGAAGGGGACCCACCGATCACCGTCCCAAGCTTTGTGTTTTTGATGGAAGATACAACCCAAGCTATTCCTGACTACAATTCGTCGCCAATAAAGTGTAAGCTCGTTGGAGACGATAATCTTGCTTGCACTGCTGGCGATCAGAATCAGAGGACTGAGACCGGCTGGTACGCTTTTGGTATCGATGAGACGAATTACATTCCGACTTTGGGGCTAGGTAAGCCGGGTTACGATTGGATGTACTGGCCCGGACAGAAGGTCGTGCTTGTGGCGGACTACAGCTAGCCGCGGAGCGACATCCTCGCCCTTGCTCTACCTGGTCTCGTACCCAGACCGCACAAAGAGTGAACGGCTCTACCTCATTTTACCTTCCAAAATTTTGACCTTTTATTTGTGCACAAACATATTTAGGCGGATTCTGGGTTTCCTGTATATTCATTATTTTGGTTTTTTGCATTGCGTGGAGCAAGAAAGTTTCGTTTCATGTAGAGGATTACTACACAGTTGTATATATACGTTTCTGTACATGTACCGGTTTGACTAGCCTACGCCGGACGTCTATTTTTCTATGGGAGTATGACGGAGTCTTACAGAGATCTTAAAAATTTATCTAAGAAAAAGATTTACCTCCCCGGAGATCGATATCAGCACAATGATCTTGGACGTAGATTATAGATATACTTAGTCTAGTTCGACGTATACCTTATCCGCAATTCATTTCAGTTTGGGAATTCAATATTAGATTTAACAGCTCGTGAATTCAAAAACTAAAAAACCCACTCATAGCCTTCCGCCATCGCTGCAGCCTCATAATCCGGTAGGCTCACAGAGTCTAAAACACTCGGATCCTCTCTAAAACGTTCAGAATTTATTACATGCATAATAGTTTTCCTAATATCTCTTTCTATCACCACCACTCCTAGTGGCAATGAACCCCTGACCTGTTCGATATCAATTTCCAGCGTGCGTGATAAATATGTAAGAACAGCGGCCAGAGCTTTCTCTTTCTCCGGCTTAGAGCCCGACTTTGTGGCATTTATGGCGGCGGAAGACATGGCGGGGATATACGTCGCCTGAACAGCCGGTTGCTCCAAAGTTCCGTCCATTTCCATGCCAGAGACAAGAACGCGTCTAATGTCCTCATCAAGTATGTTAAAAAAGGTATCGTGCACCAAATCCGCGGCATCCACGTCTGCGGAATTGGTGATGCATAATAACCGCATCAACGCCCTGTGGACCGGATCTTTAACGTCCAACTCGCGACCTCGGGTCCACCCAGCGGCTTCAAGTAATCCCACCCTTCTGATAAGGTTTATATCATATCCCTCGCGAACACCACATTTTCCGTCTATGATGTTTACAGAGATTTCATAGACAGTTTTAAAAGATTGAAAGACGGGATCTGTAAGTTTCTTTGCGCAGGTATGGTCGATGTGACCCGCTGCGCCGGCAATATCCAGAATTTGCTCCATAAAGCGGATATCAAACGCGCGGGCGTGTGATTTCATAGAGAGGAGACTGTGTAAACTACCCGGAGTATTCTCCGCCTGTGCCAACTGGCCAAAACTAAACTCTGCAGAGAGTTCGATACCTTTTATCAAATCTCCTTTGCCGGATTGGGATAAAAGCGATAGCGAAGGTATTAGATAGGGGGTTTTGGTAATGATCTGGTGAAGAATCATGTCGTGGTTCAGTCTCGAAACATCAGTGTTTGTGGCATCTTTGTGGGCTTCTATGAATGACTGCGATTTTCCAAGGTCGTTGATTATTATGCTTGTTATGAGAGTATATATGTCGTCAGGTGTGTTGATAGTCTTGTGGAGGAAATTAGACATCCAATCAAAGGATTGACGTGTGAGCTTGATGTGTGGTATTTGGGTAGCTGTGAATGAGGCATAGTCCCTGTTATAAACCCAACGGAGGGAAAGAACGCTGACGATCGTACGGTTTATCTCGCCATATTCGGCAGCATATAATTGTCTAGAAGGAGAAGGAGTGGTCGGACGCTCATATGGTGGAGGCGGGACCGAATATGCGGTTTTGAGAAGCTCGAGTTCCGAGGGGTAGGAGGCTTCGAGGAGAGATAAGAGTTCTGGTACTGGAAGGGTGAAGAAGGTGCCATCCTGGATAGAATTTTTGAGGGTGCAGCTTTGCTCCATCGTAGCCTAGTCGGTTAATCAATCCGATACCTGATTTAGTTATCAATATTTCAGTATATACGGACAAGTGCAGTGTAACTTCGGAATAATGAGCGTTGAAAGAACTCTATCCGGAGAGCGGACGTCACGCCAATATATAATACGCCAGCTAGCACCCCAGCCCATGTCAGATATCTGCTGAAACCTTAACTATTAACTTGTCGACACATCAAAGCTCTACTAAATATATGCAATGTAATGCAATAAATCCGTCTCAACTCTTGGCATTGACGTGGCAGCTCGCCTCTCTTGAATCATAGAGGCCGGGGTATATTATAAATAGATCTACGGAATTGATCTGGGTTTTCTAGTAGCCCAAAGTCATAGATTTGACATCTAATTATCCAGCCGCTCTCTGACGTCTGGAAAAGATACCAATACGTATATTGTTCTCATTCAATATCTCTAGAGCAAAAGGCTTATCAGGCCATAAAATAACCTAATTTACGTAATTACAGGACGGCGCGCCCTAACATTGATATAGAAGTGACGAACACACTGTTGATATATTTTCTCGAAGGAAGTATTTATTAATTGATCTACAAGGAAGGACAAAGTGGAAGTACGAACAATAGAATCGAAACAAACAAGCAAGCAGAAAACCCCTAGTACGTACACCGATTCAATCCGCATGCATACACAGTATACTACATCAAACAGTAGCAGCCAGGGTAGGGTCCCCAGGGCCTACTAGCCCAGAAAAAACCTCCTCCACCACTTCATCCTGGCAGCCATCCTACTGGCGGACTTATCCGTCAGGGCCCCACCCCTCCGCTCACTGTTTCTCTCATTAGGAGTATTCGATGCCCCTGCAGCTTTATATATATCTTTCTGCTTCCCCATTTCCTCAAGAAGCAGACGGACTTCTTCCTCCCTACCTGCCAACTCTCGAGCAAGGGACTTAACCTGCGTTTTGAGCCGGGTATTCTCTTCTGCTATCTCACTGATGTTATCTTTATAAAGCATACCTGTTACACCCTCCAGGCCCTCAGAAGTATCAAACGCCCCGGTAGAGTTGGGAGCGTAGGGCGAGTCGGCTTTGTGAATGTTGGATGATGCTAAGGTGTTATAGAGGAGTTTTTGGTGATCTCTCAGGTCAGATATTTGTCTTTGGAGTTCCTCATTTTGGTTTTGGGCGTCTACAAAACGTTGGGAAGTTCGCTGGAGTATTGTTTGAAAAGATAGGGTTTTCGAACGCTGGATATATCATTCAACAAAATATTTCCTTGGTGGGTGAGTGAAGAAGTTACACTTACGGCTGCTTCGACCTCTGCCTTTAAATTTTTGATCTCTTGCTCGTCCCTCTCGTATCTAAGAGAGGCTGCTCCGGCGCTGCCGGATTCTCTTCGATCGTATCTTCTCCGCGAGCCGCCCAGCCTCTTTAAACCAGTTTCTTGGGCAGGCTCCAAGTTCCCAATCAGGGAACCCCCGAAGTTACCAACACTCTCATCGGAAGAAATTTGACGGCTGACGCTAGAACTTCGGAAACCCGGCGAATCTGGTGGGTTTTCTACCGATGAGTGCGTTTGAGCCCGCATTCTACTAGACGGAGAGATCTCAGACCGCCAGGACTCGACCATGCTGCTATTATTAACAGATCCTCGTTCCCTATTAGAGCTATCCGCGCTGTTCGAGGCAGATCCATTCTCGCCGTCGCACCTAGTCTGACTAGTGGAATTTATTCTTAAAGGGTGTGGAGACTCAAACTCGTCCTTATGAAGACACGTCATGATATCTTCTTCCAGCTGGCGAGTGGTTAGAGAAGTGATAGTTGAGAGCGCATCATCGTCTGGAAGGCTCCTCATGAATTGACTATGGATTTCTAGCATCGTCGGAGTTGGCTCTGATGCTGGTAGGGGAGGGTTTTTTATGTAGCCGCTTTTATAGCTGGCCGAGGCTGAAGTATTCGTGGCTGTTGACGTTTGCGAAGAGTGCTTCGAGGATGTAAAGTCTTGTTTTGTACTTGTAGAGGGATTGAAAGACTTGTATTTGACTTCCCCCAACGAAGGATCTCTGTAAACGCTATTGCCGTATCTATCGATGTCGCAAATAATACCCCGATGAGATATGATCTCTTTACCCCATTTATAACTGCACCCTGGAGGAGGAGAACGCAGGCGGCTGGTACGGCTATGTAGTAATTCATGGTCTGGAGTGTATGGTGCGCAGATATTGGTGTCTAACTTGAGAGCAGGGAGGAGTGAATGCTTTTGAGAGCATTCATTGGGCACTCTAGCTTCGTGGGAGGTACTGACTGAGTAGATAGAGGACTTTCGTGATATTGAAGTTGCTGGAGGGGCATATGGAGCTTTGAGAAAATCATATGATGGACGCTGGGAACTTTGGATGGGCTCTTGACTAGAGGACATAGGCTTTTTTGTGGATATCACGGATCTGGAGGCAACTGATACAGGCCGTTCAAGGGACGGTAGCGGTCTGATTCCGCCGGTTATTTCTGGAAGAGGTTTGCGTAGGGTACCTGCAGTACTGCTCAACGCTGGAATATCAAACCCTTCGTGTAAGTTGATTCTGCATAGTTTTCCGTTGATATCACGGACTGTACCACCGCTAACGGGGGCCGGTGGAGGAATTGGTTTCGAAGAAGGTCGGGCAGCATTATTTGTATTGGAAGTAGACGCTCCTCGATTCCTCCACCAGACCGAAGGCCGGCGTCCGGTTTTAGTACCCGACGGATCCATCCGCTTCTTGCTGTTCCTGTTTGAGCTCTTGCTGCCCTGGCCGTTCGAGCTCTCGGGGGTCTTTCTTTTTGTTCCTCCTTGAGATGCGCTTCCACTTCCAGCTTGACTTAGAGTGCTGTGACCCATCCTTGCTCTTCTTGCTCTTGCTACTTCGACTTGTCGACGCACGTTTGAGTTCTCGAGATGTGAGTTCGCTTTCTAGGTCGAACAAATTGTCGTCTTCTTCTTCTCGGTAGGGGGTCTTTTGGGTGGCCTTCCGGTTGAAAGCCAGCCAAATTAGAAGTTTGAAGAACGTCCAGGTTTCAATGACGGATATCAAAAGATGGACGGTGCGGAACATCGTCAGGGAGTGTCATCATTAATTAAGAGCTATCTTCCTCGGTGCAGAAAAAGGGCGATTGACTGCGGATGGCCTACTGATAGCTGATATCATAGGACGGAAACTAGAGCAGCCACAAGCAAGTGAGCCCATTGCTGACTTATACATACGCTTATATATGATGCCAATATCACAAGTGCCAATGTTGCCCGGTAATATGGGCCGATAATTATGAGTCTTGCCCATGTGCTCAACAATATAATCCACGGGCGATCGATGTCTATCAAATCTAAAAATAAAGGCAGCATGGCTAAGGCTCATACCCATCTTCTAGAACCCTCGGCATACGTATATACCTATATCATAATTCCCTAAGAGAGCCGCATACACGTATGATCTGAGGCTGTTCTCAGAGTCATAGTCTTTGATTGTCGTATTCCGCGAATATCAAATTGTTTTGGAGAGACCTTTAATTTAGGGCATTGTAAGTTTTCGCGGGAGTGGGGCCTATAAATGCTGTACTCCGGCCAATTTCACATTTCCCCCCGGTTTTTTTCATCCTCGATCGTTAAAACCATCGATATTGCCGTTATCAGAGCTCTAGATCTCAATATCCATTGTTCTAAAATCTTGCTTCGAGAATAATTTGCTTCGTTCCTTCGGTCCTTCTTAACAGAATACCAAGGCATTTTGAATATTCTTGAAATTAAGATCCGATCTTTCTTTTATCGTGAAATTCAAGTCGTACTATACTGTTTCCGTGTATTTTACGGCTATAACTGAATATATCACTATCGATATACCGCCAGGTTAGTACATCAATCAACTTCTCTGAGCCAAAAAAAAAAAAAAAGAAAATAAAAGGAAGATTACCAGATCAAACCGAGCGGGTTCAATAAGTCTTTGGGGCCGCTCTTAAATTTTGGGCTCTGAGACGTCTTTATGAAGCATTTAAGATACCTTAATTGCTACTAAAAGGCTGTCTGAGAGTCAGCAGATCTCCCGCCCCGCAAGACTATCGATCTGCCTAAGTGCATCGGGACATCAAGACCGTGTTACATATTGTGACACCAAGATGCATGAAACTTGAGGAGCATCTACTTACATTCATCCCCCTTGGTGATTTACTAGCGACAGGTATCATCTCTGCACCTTCAAGTGGTTGAATCCGCCAAGACGCTCCCTGTGCAAGAAGCAGTCTCCTAGTCATCTTGCTAAGAACGTCTTCAAAGTCCACCACTTCCGAGTCCAAGACAACTGGGAACGACTACGTCAAAGCAGACCGTCCCACAAACTTCATTTTTTTTCTGAAGACTCTTTCTCAGAAAGATCCAACTTTCCTTCGAGCTTCCAACCTCGATCATCATCATCATCATCACCGTCGTGATAGGTATGTTGCAATCCACCCCGTCATCATAATCTCTTTCCCCTGTGTTCTCACTAGCTGCTTAGTCGGTCTGAACCATCGGCTGATTATTTCAGCTCGCAATTCTTTCCAGTCTCTCGAATTCATAGTCTTCACAGCTCTTCTTGATTAGTAGCCTACAACCTTGTGTAGCTACCATATCTTTCTTTTCAGGCGGGTATTTCGATATCAGCCAGTCAGCAAAGTCAAGTCAGTCAATCTCCAGACCACTGTCTCAGACTACGTACGTACCGAGTACGTTCTTTCGCCCTTCAAAGGTTTCAAATACCCCTGATATCTCTAAAACCACAATAGGTAAGTACTCCATTCAACTGTATACTTGGTGCATCAGTCTTGCTAATTCTCAACCCGTCCTTTAGCAAAGATGCAGCAATTTCCTGTATCAGGTTCTCCTGGTTCTGGAAAGGCTACTGCAGCCCCAGTTCCTCCTATTAGAGTTCCATCCGCTCAACCCGTGAGCCAGGCCCCTCATGTCATACGTGAAGGCTTGTATGATATGCCACAGGGGCCTTCCGCTGAACCTCAAGGTCATTATAATATGACTGAAGACGCTAACAATATGCCTGAGGATCTCTATTCCTCTCCTCTTTATTTGCTCGAGGGTATCCGTGCTGAGCTGCAAGTCCCTTTTCCCGCGCATGGCAGTCACAGCCCTATGAATCTGGTTGCTGGATCCCCAGGCAGCCAAGGGGTAAATTATCGTCAAAACTTTGCTGCTGTCGATTTACCGGGAATACAGTCAGCAATAGTTCAAAATATGGTCCCTAGCAGCACACCCTCCCCAACTAGTAGTACACTGTCCCCCGAAGGTGGGCAAAGCAAAAGCTCACCAGCTGTATTCGAATCTTTTCGAGAGGCCAGCAGTGGCCAAATGCGCCCCGCAACGGCCGATGGTATGATCCATGAAGATAGACCGTCTGCACAACAGCATGATCATCGTCAGTTCGGTAACATGAGGATTGAGGCTTCGAGTATAGAACCCGTCCCGAGGCCAGGTGCAGGGATTCTAGGTGGAGGGAATGTTGTCTTTCCGTCGAGTTTCCAACTTGGTGCTGTTGTTGCTGAGCAAGAACATCGTGGGATGCCAACCATCGGCCACCTACGTCCAGGTCAAAACACTCTCAACCATCCTGCAGTCCCTCAATACTCTTCTGGCCCACACCAAAGCTCTGTCTATTCCTCCTATCTTCACTCTCAACATCGAGGTCCAGCCACTGAATACTCTCCATCTCAACTTCAACTTCCACATCAACAACATCATCGTCATCATCATCCAAACCTTCAGTACTCTTCACTTCCAGCTTTCCATCATCAACAGCTTTTGTCTGCACCTTCAGGTCAGCAAGTTATTCCAGCTGGAGCTCAAATCAATCAGTACTCCTCACCTGCAGTCGTTCGTCATCAATACTTCCCATCTGCACCTTCAGGTCAGCAACATCTTCAGGTTCCATCTCCTTGGACTCAACACTCTCCATCTGCAGCTGTCCCTCATCAACGACTTTCGTTTGCAGCTCCCGGTCAGCAACGTCTCCCAGCTTCATTTCAAGCCCACCAATACGCTCCAGTCATTCCTCGAAACGAAAGGGTTCCACCTCAACTTCAGCTTCCCTCGCCTGCCAGGCAAGATCTTGCAAGCCAAACCCATTTCTCCTCAGCTCCACAGGAGTACACCCTACCTGTATCAGAGCCATCTGCAAGGTCCTCTTACACATCCAACACGAGCACACCTGGCAAATCCGCAAAGACCGTCAAGCTTATCAAAAAGCTAGCAAGAGAGTCCCTGGCCGCTGAAAGAGCTGCTGAAAGGGAAGCCGAAGCCGCTGAAAGAGTCGCTGCCAAAGCCGAACGACTCGCCGCTAGAGCTGCTATTCAAGCTGAACAAGCCGCCGCCAAAGCCGCTGCAAAAGCCGAAAAAGAAGCTGCTAAAGCCGCTGCTAAAATTGAAAAAGCTGCAAGAGCTGAAAGGGCTGCTGCTAGAAAGGCCGCCAAAGACACTCCCAGAACAAGCGGAAAGTCACTGTCTGTCCTCAAACGCTATAGAGAAATCATGGAGCCTACTCGAGCCGCAAGACAAGGGACGGAGATTGTAGACTTGATCTCACCAGAATCGTCTGATCAAGGAGAGCCATCCCCTCCACAAAACAATAGTTCTACACGCTCCAAAAGGAGACGTGATGAAACTGGCAATGCTGGTCCAAATCCCCCACAAGCCCTCGATTCGACGGCCGACGTTGGCCCAAGCAGCTCAAGGCGCGTCAGAAGAGCTCGCACAAACACCATCGAGACTGACCCAACCCCGATTAACGTTCCGGAAGAGTCAGATTCGGGCATTGCCCAGTGGGTGAAGGACATGCTCGAGAAAACTAACGATTTTCTCCAAGAGGACCCCATCCAGTCTGGACTTTTCGATGAGGTCCCGGCTGCCCCCACTTTCTTCCCAGGGGCTGGCACACTCGACGACCCGTACCTCAGTGCTTTTGGGGTCCCGGTGGGCCTAGGGGTGGCCATCGGGCCGCAAGCTTGGGATAAGGTCTGCCTCAATGGCAGAAACTGCTCAACGTACCGCTTCCACCCCGGAGTAGCCAAAGAGGCCGAGGCTGACGTCGACCCCCCAGCCAAGATCAACGGGAAAAACTGGGTTTGTCCGTGGGTGCCGGAGGGGTACATCGGCGACGATGGCCCTGAAGGCAGCCCACCGGGATCCCCACCACCACCAGGACCGCCGCCACCACCACCAGGGCCACCACCACCACCAGGGCCACCACCGCCAGGGCCACCACCGTCAGGACCGGGCCCCTGGTCCGATTTCCTCGACGAGGCCTTTATGGCCGGGGGTTTCGGCGACGAGTGCTCGGCCGATGACTGGGCCAAGCGTGTCGCGGCGGCCAACCCAGACTCCGGGTCAGGGAGCTGGGAGTTTTCGGTGCCAACTGGGGAGCAGAGCGAGAAAACCCTCCGCGCCCGAGAGAGGTTCTTCGAGGGCGTGGAGGGTTTTTACGGGGCCTCGAATAGCACTATTCAGGCCGAGAACGAGTTCATGGACCAATTTATTGATTGGTCCGGGGGGAGAGGGGAGGAGAAGGAAGGAGGAGACGGGGAGGAGGAAGCGGGGGGGGGGGTTTAAATCCCCCCTTTAGGGAAATTTCTTTGCGCAACCAGCGCTTTCTGCCTTTCATTAACTTGTTTTTCTTACTGGCCTCTTAACTTACACATATACGCGCTGCGACGGCCGCCTTTCTCACTTTTACTAGCCAGAGCAGCGATACATGTAATTAGTACTAGCTACTCACTTAACTTGACAATGAGACCAGGTTTTTTTTTTTTTAAGCTGCCCTCCTGACTTCGTAACTTACTTGTAACCTACTTGTAATTTACCTCGTAAGCGGTCCCTCGCCGCACTCCCCCGTGATATAAATAATTATAACAGCAATATTAATGTGCGTGCGTGAAGTGCTGTCTGATATCGACAGCTTTATAGCACAGAAATGTGTTGTTTGTGGTCTCCTTGCCAGCCTTCCCCTTTCCAGAAAACTGTTTACTTCGTCATCACCCGAACCCGAAATTCTCTTCCCCTCCAATCAAATCCAATCAATCAGCCGGCCCAACAGCAACAGCTGAGAATCAATCAATCTGTCGTCGCGCTCGGTCTCATCCATCGCCATCGCATTCCAGGCTTCATCGAGCATTTCCGGGTTTGCTATCCTCTCTCATATCCTCCCTATCATCTATCGAACCTTGCGCAGCAGCAGCATAGCGTCCAACTCGATCCATCCATTCGTCCCTTCGTCCCTTCGTCCTTTCTCCCTCAGCTCTGGGAAAGGGAAGGGGAAGCCGGGATTGTCAAACACAGCCAGGAAAAAAAAATCATCACGAACATAACTCGCCATCCAAGGATCCAGGTCCGGATCCAGTAGAAAAGGAACGAGCATCAGCAAACATTTATTACCCTAACAAAACAAAAGAGAGAGACATGTCTACGCCATCATCGCCACTGGGCCTGGACGCCAAAACTAAATTCCAGCAGCTATGGGCACAATTCGGCACGGCGTTCATGGAAGAACCCATGCTTCGCGACCACTCCAAACGCGTCGAGGACCTTGTTCGCGAAAACGAGCGCCTTCGATTGGAGATATCGTCCACAAAAGCAGAACAGACAAAACAGTCGTCCGAGCACAAACTCACTGCCGAGGAGCTGGAGAGCTTGAGAGAGGAAGTCAACCATGAGGTGAAAAGCGGGATGGAGAGAGTTCAGGAAAGGAATGCAGCGCTCGCCAGAAAGGAAAAAGAAGTTGTCGTCCTGAGAAGAGAGATCAAGGGACGAGAAGTCATTTGGGCGCAGGAGAGGCAAAAATACAAGCAAACGATTCGACTGCTAAGGGACGAGCTGGAGAGCCAGAATTTGGCGCACGACAGGCTCAGGAAAAACGTCGCCGCTCTGACGGGCGATTATGATGCAAGCGGGGATGAGTATGATGAAGAGGAGGAGGAGGAGCTGGCTAATCAAGCTGAGTTGCAGTTACAGGCCGAAAGGAGCTTACAAGCCGGTGCGTCTTATAGGAGAGCTAGCAGGCGTTTACAGGTCGAGGAGACTCCTGGGGTCGAAGAAACGAGCAAAAATGCCGAGCTGGGAGAGGAAGAAGAAGAGGAATACGAATACTACGAAGCCGAGAATGGAGAGGAGCTGGCTGGATTGGAAGGCGACGAGGATGCCAAGCACGATGAAGAGGAGGAGGACGCGGATGTCGAACACGACGAAAACGATGTCGAACCTGCGCAGGAAGAAGAAGAAGAGGAAACTGCGGAGGATGCTGAGGACAAGGAACCCGAGCAGCCCCTTCGACGATCCACTAGGATACGACACTCGGAAGCAGCAGCTGTGGTCGAGCCCATCAACGGCAACGAAACTGTCGAGTTAATCGGTACCAAGCGTGGACGTGATCAATCCAGCGATACAGCAACTGTCGACGGCGCCAATAAACTCCCGGACCGCCAGACAGAGCAAAATGGTGTACCTCCGACCCAAGAAGAGGCCACGGAGGCCTCGGATAGTGCGGAGCGCCCTGCGAAGCGCACAAGGCGCCAAACAGAGCGGTATAGCAATGCTCTAGAATCGAACAGGAACTTTGCTAAAATTATGACCCCACCAGCCACCTCTCCTCCGTTTCTTCCGTCCGTCCTACCGCGTAGGCGGTCTCCTACTCGAAAGCCCACCCCACTTTCGCAAACATCCACCCCTGTCAACCGCCGCGGGCCCAAGCGAGGTGCAGCGGCGGCAGCTGTCCAACCATCTCCTGCTAGCGCCCCGCCAAAACCAAAGGCTACACAAACTGCCAAATCCCCTGCAAAACCCCCCGCTAAATCTCCAGCAAAGGGTGTCGCAGCAAAGGGACCGAAGTCACCTGTAAAATCTGTAAGATCCCCACGGATCGCGAAGAAAGCCCAACAAAAGTCACCTTGGGCAGCGTACCCCAATAAGATGTTTGAATTTACGCTTATCTCTGGCTTCAAACACGGTCGCAGTCTCCTCGTCGGCGATGAAAAAATTCGGGAGCAGATGGAAGGGCTCCTGCCCCGAACAACGGACCGTATCCGCGAAGTTGCGGTTACGCCGGGGTTCTGGAGGTCTTATGCTCACAAGCGGGTCATTCAGCGAAAGGAACAAGGATTGAGCCCTCATTGTGCGTTCACCAGCCAATATCCGCTCGATAGTACGGAAGTCGAGACGGAAAACCCGTGGATTGACGGGGAAGACTTCGCTTGCACGAATTGTCTCAACGAAGGAATTGTTTGTTTCACAGTTGGTGATAGGTTGGATACAGAGAAGTATGGGGCGGTCTATAGACCCCCCAAGAGATCTTAGTCAACCTGATCAGCCGACGGTGTTCGTAATTTTTTTTTTTTGGAGTTTTCGTTTGGCCGGTGCAGTCTTAGACGCGGTTTTTAGGTTACTTACTGGTTCCGCTTGACGGAACACGTGGGTTCGTCAATGCTTTTCTTTGTGTTCTTAAGCTCTTTTCTCCTCCACGCGTCATGCTTGATAAAGGCAATGGCCTTTCCTCCTTCAACTTCTCCCAATTCTCACTATTTGGCTCTTTTACGGCCCTCTTTTACGCACCTTCGATGTATAAAAATTGGCTTTCCCCAGCCGCACCCTTACAATCGTCATAATACAATCGATAAATCACAAAACCCCAACAACTTCGATGTTATAGCTCGCTATTCCTCCTGTTCCTCCTATTCCTCCCTCAACTCTGTTTTGTTATACCTCCATTCGCTAGCGTGTATTTATGTTACACTTCTTCTCTCGTCTTTCCCCCCTCCTCTTCTAGCTTGCTGATACTTGGCCAAGATCAAATTACTGGCTTCTTTTCGGTGGTCAGTATTAGGCAGGCATGTTAATATTACGATGGTAACAATACTTTTAAATTTTCTTTTCCTTTCTTCATTTTCCTTTTTGGTTCTTTCTGGTGCGATACACATGATGTTATATGTGAATACGGGGATGTTTAAATGCTTGCGCTCGGCGGGAAGCTATCCTTTTTTTTTTCCCTTGTATACCTAGCTCAATATTGAATGTGGAGATGGTGATTGTATTCGGATATAAAACGTAAGGTTAGCCCTAACTAGTCTCGAGGCCAGGGGTGGTCCTAAAATGAAGGTTGTGATCTTGATTTGCGTTGCTCAAGGCCATCGAGTGACGTTGAGCTTCCACGTTGTGATGTTGTTTGGACGATCTTCATTTTTGTGCTGGGATTTTGGAGCTGATAGGGTTTGTGTCACCGACGCGGTGTCGCGTGGTTGCGCGATCTGTGGACAGGGCACCGGTTTGGGATGATTACCGGATGGGGAATGGTGTTGTAGGGGTTGAAATGCAACGGGGAACACATTCTGTGTATGCACCCATTCCATCGATCAATGTGGGCCTGCTTGAAGCCTAATGTATTTATGCTTAGTCTGAGAGTTATGGACCCTCCAAGGTTGGCATTATAGCTCTATACTAGACAGCTAAGGATATTCTCTTTCTAATGGGGATTTAAATTTTGCGACTGGAATTTTTATGATCCGATTTCGATTGACTGACTAGCTGCAGACCACAATTGACCGAGTTCACGGTTAACTCAAAGCCGACGGAGCATCCAGCCAACTGATATCTTCTGGGCGTCGGTCAATTCGTCAGTGCGTTTGTATATGTGCGCACAATTCATAGCTCAAACTTTAATTATAAGCTAGCAGGTTTCTGATACTCTAATCGGAGAATAATATCAAAATTCCGGAAAACCATCTGAAGATTGAAAACCGCAATACACCATGGCTAGTGCACAATGGTAAGGCGCAATTATATACGACGACCCAGAGTAAATCAAATGATCGAGTTCGTAGAATATCGACGATTAAACTAACAGGACTTAGCCGAATAGTGTCCCAAATTTGTTTTCTCATTATATATATGCTCAAATTATATTGTTGGGGTCATGGCAAAATATTCTTCCATTTAAGCTTTTCTTGGTTGGCTTATGATCTATCAAGCATGCAGAACAAGAATCTTGTACCCACGATTTAGTACCAATCGAGCATAACATATTTATCCAAACCCTAGCTTCATCGATCTCGCATACATCACATGGACTCTTTACCATATATAATATATTTCTCTCGGAAAATTTTGGTACACACGTCCTTTCTGTCGCAACACTCAAGCCCACTATTTTATCCCTGACATATCCCTGTAAAATACCCACCAATTTTCCGAATCTGGATGCAAATCCGGTATTTGGCCAATCACCGGGGCTCAAAACTTTAAACAATTTTTACGCAAGAGCAACCGACGGTATTTCGAAACGCGTGGGGCGACATCTTTTCGGACCGCCTCCCCGCAGAAGGGGGTTGTGCGGTACCGAAACCACCAAACAGCCTAACACTGCCAAGCGAAAGAGAAAAACCCAATTCCGTATCCACCACGACCCTCCCATTTGATCTGTATCTATATTGAGAATTTGTTCCGCAGGGGCCCCACACCTTTCTTAGTTGCCGTTATACCAAGGATTTCAGAAAAAATCGAGATTTGTCCGTCTACCGGGGTTATGAAAGTATGGTAACGTCTATGAGTGGTGGAAATTTTAAACTTTTCCCACCCTGAACTGCTGCGCACGCGCCAAGAGGGACAGCGGTATACGGAACCATGGGATCTGAATTGAAGGATGAAGAGGGGTTGACCCTGAGAGAATTACGTCGCTGGTCGAATCCGATTTGTATCATTCGATTGTCTGTACATTCTCCCCGGAAGCCTGGAAGCCTAAGCTTGTATATGAGATAGAGAAAATTATATAAAGGAGAGAGAGGTCCGTGGCTTCCTTGAGACGCTCTCTTTGTCAGTACCGGCAGCATCTTCTCTTCTTTTATAGCTTTGATTTTTCGATATTACAGGCTATCTCTGTTTCTTCGGCGAAGAAACTATTAATATAATATAATGGTTACAAAAGTTCTTTTCGGCCTCGCCCTTGCGGCAGTGGTTAATGCACAGGCTCAGCCATACGCTCAGTGCGGTGGTTCTGGCTTCACGGGGTCCACGACTTGTGTATCTGGGTGGACTTGTGTTTATAGCAACGAATGTAAGTCTTTCCTGTCTTGAGATTGTAAACTTCCAGATCCAGGGGTGGGGTGTTAATGACGTTGTGAATAGGGTACTCCCAATGCCTCCAGTCGACTGGAACGACTGCCGCTACAACGTTGAGCACAACCACTAAGACCACTACAAAGTCAACTACTACGTCGACGAAGACCACCACTACCACCACCAAGGCCAGCACGACCCTTGCTACATCGACTACTAAGACAACGGCAACGACATCTCAGGCAGCGGCTACCGGGTCTTGTATTGCTCAGTGCACGTATGTTCCCCCAATCTACAATAGTTTATAAAACACATCTAATGGCCCGTATATATAGCGTCGGATACTGCACCCAAAATGGTGGGACCACTGGTGGTGTTGGCGGCACCGTCACCACCGTCACCACTCTCGACGGCCTCGTCTCCGCTCTGAGCGGTGACACCGCTAAAATCGTCTATATCTCCGGGACTATTTCCGGCAATCAACAAGTAGACGTCGGCTCCAACACCCACGTCATCGGAAAAACCGGTTCCCAACTCATCGGTGTCGGTCTCCGCGCCTGGCGCCGCAAGAATATCGTCTTCTCCAACCTCAAGATCTCGAAGTGTCTCGCTCCGATCGATAACATCATTATCCAGGAGACTACAAATGTCCTCGTCGACCATTGTGATCTTTCATCCGACCAGGATCATGACAAAGACTACTACGACGGAGCATTGGATATGTCCCACGCCACTGACTTTGTCACAGTCTCGAACACCTACATCCACGACCACTACAAATGCTCGCTCATCGGCCACTCCGATAACAACGCCGATGAGGATACCGGCCACTTGAGGGTCACCTACCTCCGCAACCGCTGGTCGAACTGTAACTCCCGTCAACCTTCCGTCCGTTTCGGAACTGTGCACGTTGTTAACAACTACTTTGAGAACTCTTCGTTGGGTTATACCTCCCGCATGGGCGCTCAGATGCTCGTCGAGTACTCGAAGTGGGTTAATGTGGCTTCCATCGATTACGAGGAGTCCAAGACGACAGGTTATGTTGTTACCAGAGGTAACGACTACGGAACCGGAAAGACACCAATTCTGCCAGTGGGAACCTTGAGCTCGATGCCATATTCTTATAGTACCCTCGCCGTTGGGGATGTTGATTCTTATACTGCTGCTAATGCGGGGCAGAGGTTGACTTGCTAGTTCGCTTTGACTTTATTTTAGAGGGACACTTGGTCTCGTACCCAGACCGCACAAAGAGTGACCGAACTTTGTTTGGGGGACACTTAGATCTTAAAATTTTTGCTTCGAAAGATGTGTATATATTAGAGAGACTGGGTCTTGTATATATATTTGCGTTCGTACATACAAATCAATTACCGTTTGCCAATACACGATGAGTTCAAATATTTGATAGAAGATTTTGCCTGCCTGGTTAAACAACTAAATGATCAGTATCAATGCTCGATACTTTGTAGCTATATAGTGGTCTCGATCGCGATCTCGCAGTGCAATATAGGAGTTCCCGTGTAGATAATCAGACAACTGAAAGATGTAATACCGTAATCTCTGCCTCGGTATTTCTTTGAGCGTGTCGAGTTTGTTAGCGCACTCTAGCAGAGCTACTAGCTCACCATTGGCGCTGTCATTGATAATGTGGATGTCGATATCGATGCTTGTGTCGGTGTTTTAGGATGAGGTCATTTGTTTTCCAACAAGGAGATGTGTTGTGCACATAGCAACGGTATGACAAGACCGTTCCTCACCGAGCCTACGCAGACATTCAACCTCGCTCTTCCTCCATTCACCAACGTCCATAACCATCGACCATCGTCACCACCCCACAGCAATCTAGTTCTAATAGCCTACACCAAATCTAATCCGAGCTGAACTTATAATTTCGGATATTGAGAGTGTCTCTGAATCATACCAAGGCGTCGAGAGTTCTAATGACGCCCCTGTCGCGATTGGAGACTGGTCTGTAAACCAAGTTTCACAATGGATTGCTGATATTGGTCATGCCCAATACTGCCAACGCTTCGAGGGTATGCTGTGCCATCCAAACCCCTTCATCACCCGCCTATACTGGCTAGAAAGGGTGCTGACGAGTCTTGGTTCATGACATCAATGGCGAATGTCTCCTCCAGATGAATCACCGTCTCCTTCGCGACCTCAATATCCAGTCCGTCGGCCATCGCATTTCCATTCTCAATGCAATCAAGGATGTTAAGATCTCCTACTACCCTCCTCCACGCGAGGAGTACGTTCCTCCCTCCGCTGAAGCAGTCTGTGTTCCAATGACGGAGTATCGAAGCCTCGAATCTACTGCCCGGCACTACGAGGAACAAATTGAAGGCATGAGCAGGCAGTTGAAGAAGTCAAAGGAAGAGGCCTCGGCTGCTTGGCGGGACCTTTCTGTTGAAATCGAGAAGGGAGTCCAAGCTAAGACTGAGCTACTCAGGTTGAGACGATTGAACCGCCGTATCTACAAGGATAAAGGCACACAATCGGATTTCGAAATTATCCACTTCCTTAGCACAATGAGCGATTCCCCGGTCAGAGAAAAAGTTAAGAAGGAGGACAAGGAGAATACTTTTGTTGGAATCATCCCACCCACTGGTGCAACTCGGGCTGATCTTCGGGATTCTGGGCAGCAACATCAAGCAACCGATATGCCCCGA
This sequence comes from Arthrobotrys musiformis, assembly GCA_036971715.1. Classification (NCBI taxonomy): domain Eukaryota; kingdom Fungi; phylum Ascomycota; class Orbiliomycetes; order Orbiliales; family Orbiliaceae; genus Arthrobotrys; species Arthrobotrys musiformis. Next base: position 230,247 of record JAVHJL010000011.1, on the reverse strand, counting down.
GGCCGAAGGCCCATGGAAGCTTTCGACGAAACGACCAAGAAGCCGTTTGATACAACCCCACAAATGCTCAAGTCCATACTCAAGGCCTTCGATGTCGAACAAGGCGATAATGATTGGTCCATGTGGGTTCAATACGACGGACATAGAAGGGAATTGGAACCCGACGAGTTCCCTGTCAAAGTTTGTCGAGAATTGCGAAATTCCTACATCGAGGTCTTTTTCCTGGTCAGGCACCAGGATATGCCGGAGGGTCATGGTTACATATGCACCGAAGGTTAAGCAGGGCTTATTACTGAGGCTGGCTCCTATGGTGTCGGATTTTGGACCACTTTTTTTGTTCCTTTCTTATGTGTATCATAGCTACTGGAGATTTTGACGTTGAATACTTTTACAATGGCGAGCGACTTGAGGTCGGCTCTTTGGGTCCTTCATGATTAATTGGTGGGCTCCACTTAACCTATTCGGAATAACTACACAATGCTAATACTATTACCAATTTCAGTTAGATGGCACTTTCCGTGCTTTCCCCAAATTAGTAATATTTCCATTTTCTTAGATCTTCCGTCCTTACGAGATAGATGTTCCTAATATCGATTAGAAAGGTGAGGGGAATAGCTGCTGCCGTTATTATTCTATGTCAATAAGCTTAATATGGGCTTCCACTACATAGACAGCTCCACGACTTATGTTTCTAAGAATTAATGCCATGATACAAAGTTAACTTGCAATTAGAGCATCATGTCGCGTCGTTACATGTTAAGGCGCACAAGAAAATTCAACTCTACAATCGATCACACTTGAGTTAAATTTTACCAACATGCCGTTGGAGTCATTAGCCATTGCGCACGAGTTCCTAGCATTGTATTGATCAATTGAGCAATTGAGCTCAACGCCAACTGTTTATCCGCCAAGCACATCTACGAGCTCTTTAGGTTACATAAGCGGTGAACTCCTGCTCCCGACTTCGAACTTCTCTATCCACAATCCCAACCCCGCCTGGCCTAGCTAGCTGGTGTTTCAGACGGAAATCCCGCGATTGTGCATAACATCCGGAAAATCTCGTCAGGTACAAACTCTTTGCAGTGTGCCTTGAACGGATGCAATGGTTCAACCACGTTGGATGTCACGAGTTTGGGAGTCAATTACTCATATCAATAAGCGCCGCACCCTTTTTTTTTGCGAGTTCCCACTCAGGCCGGCCGCATGGATATCGATGAGCTGGTCCCTTGCGTGGTTCCAACAGGAATTCGAATTCTAGCCCGATCGACCGCTAAACCTGAAACGGGACTCTGAGATGGCAGCATTTTTATTTTCGACTTCAAAGTCAGTCAGGCATTATCCACACAAACACTGCAGCGCCCGCATCTCTCGTGACTGACTCCTCTTGAGGAGGGGATGTGACAGAAAGGAATGGGCGCTGGCCTGGCCTGGCTCTGCCACCAACGAACAGCAAGCCAAAAAAACCTCTCTGCTGCGTTGGCTAGCGTTAGCATGGGTGGCTTATGTCGCCTCGTACCGAGCGAACGAGCGATGAGAATTTGAAGAAAGTCAGACTTTTTGACACAGATTGACTGCGCCCGTTCAACAGCAAATGCAATGCTAATGCCGCTTGGTCCCAACCCACGGACATGGACAGCGAGTCCAAGACACGACATAATCGGTAGAAGTTTGCCGAACTCAAGGAGGGATTGGTCCTGGACGCTTTTTGCTTTGTCATGCGGGGCCACGATTGCCCATGTCCAAATCGCACCTCCCATCTTCGTCGGTTTAGCGCCCGAATATGGACGTAGGGCGTGGCGAAGCAAGTGTGGCGTATTTAAGAACTCGAGGGATTATAATTGGTTTAATAGTGTGGCGGGTGCAATGTCATCATGCATGTCCAGCTGAATTATCGCCTCTAAATACTGAAAGGGGTATAGCCGAGCTGGAAAATGCTCGGAGATGCAAGAAAAAAACTCGATCGAGTAATCCTGGTATCTTGGTATTCCCACCTATTTTGGACGGTTTTCCTGGTGAGGAGTAAGTGGTGTTACTTTGTGAGAAGGCCAGGCTGCTGCTGTACAACGAAGAGGCCGGGCTCGCTAGGAGGAATGAATGGATCTGGCATTAGCAGCTGATGCGACGAAGTGTATTACATGTACACGAAAGTGAAAAAAAGAATGCATGAATGCTAGTTTAATGCAACCCTGTCAGTCAGTCAGCTAGCTTTCGGTGCCGCAGTCGTAATGCACCTTGACGTCCAACCAGCTTTTTGCCTACCTTAGTCGTCTTTAGCTCGTTGATGATCGATCTTGGGACCTTTTTAGTTTATAAAAGACCTTTCGCCGCCGACCTTTGACTAAGTTCTTTTTTCATTCAAAGTATCCAGAGACATCCAAAGCTACAATATCGAGCTAAAGCCTTCGAGTAGGTTAATTAACTACAACTTAACCTCAAAGGAAATCAACTTTTTGTTCGATTTTTTCTACTCTCCTCTTTACCTCCTATACCCTTCAGCAATATCTTGAACAAGGGCTTCCCGGAGAAACCCAACTTATATTCCATAAAAATGTCCAAATACGAAAAATCCGCTCGATTTGAGGAGCGTGAAGTCCGCGACTCACGTAGAGATCGTCACGATCGGGACCGTTCCGAAAAGGATCGTGATACCCGTCGTCGCCGTCGTCGATCTCCATCCTACTCGTCCGAATCAGACTCCGACGACTCCTACTACTCTGACTACTCTCGTGGTGCATCCCCACCCCGCCGTCCAACAAGACGTCATACAGCCGCCGCACCAGCATCACATCCTCACGCACACTCCGATGGAGAAGAAAGAGGGTACAGAAAATCCCGTGGTCGCGATCGCAGAGGTCATGATTCGGATTACTACTCCGACCGATCACCCAGCCGCTCTCGTGAAAGGAGAGAAAAGGGAAGCGTTGTCGAGGATTTACTAGCTGCTATCGGTTTGCTACAGTCCAAGCACAAAGACGACAAGGGCACCAGCAGTCGATCCGCCGCTGCTGGAGGTCCCGAAGATGAACACCGAAAGAAGAAAACACGCGAAGCTCTCCAAGCTGCGCTTACTGCTGCTGCTATGGAAGCCTTCAGAACCAGAAAAGACGGAAAAATCACACCTCAGAGACTTATGCAGATCGCCGGTGCCGCCATCGCAGCTGGCGGGTTAGACGTCTTGGTCGATCAGGCCGCTCGTCTTGGAGGAAAAGGTGGTGAAGGTGGCAACAGTGGAAATATGAGGACTATCATCGAATCGGTTGTCGGTACACTTGCCGCTAGCAAATCCTTGGGCGGTGGCAACGGAAAACATCGCGGTGCTGGCGAGGCGAGTCTTGGAGCTAAGATTGGTTCTGGGGTCGTCAACCTGGCGGCCAAACATTTGGCTAGGAGCATGAGCCAGGGACCAACAAGAAGGAAGACTACAAGATACTAAAGAATAAACCGGTGTCTTTTCTGTTTTTGCACGGAATATCATATTTGTTTTTTATTTGATCTTTGATCTTTGATTTTGAGGTTATCACGGTCGGTCGGTCGGTTTTTTGCGGTTTATGAAATACTTGATTTATGGGTTTTCTGTTCTATCCTTGGGGCCTTTTGCAATGGTGTTTTTGCTCTCCTCATTTTCACTTCGATGTTTCTATATTTTTCCTAATTCCTTTCCTTACCTTTCTTTCACGATTACTATTACACCAGATTTACGAATTTTTTTCCTTTTACGAGATGTTGAAACACCCGGGTTTAGAGCTACTATATTGTAGCTATACTTTCTTTCTAAAACTAGATATCAGATATATTAGATTTTGAGAAAAATCAAAAAATGCGAAAGCCGAAGTCGATATCAGGATATCGGTTTCTTTTCCCCACATTATTTCTCGGCCTCTTCCGATTTTGCCCTTTTTTCCAATATTTGAAACAGCTTCTATCTACAATAATATAATTGGTCCCTGCGGTCAGTTGACTTAAACCTAGTGGAGGATTCTAGTGGGATCTAGATCCAACCAGTGAGTATTTCGTTGACTGGGGCCATGGGGCTTGTAAGCCTGCAACCCTGCCTTGTGCCGTCGGTAGCTGACCCCACGACAGCGTCGTCGTAATCATCAGCTGCCATTATGTTTTTTCATATGAAAAAAACCTCCTCACAAACATGCCGCAGAACTTTTGCCTCCTTATAAAAAAAGTCCCTCATAGTTTCCATTTTGCATTTTGTATTTTACTTTTCTCAGTTTCTTGGGATAGAAGTGGGGGTTCTTGGAATTTGCAATTGGCGATTGTGAAAGAGGGTCCGATCGATTTGCCAGTTCGAATGAATGCGTTTATGACGACGTCTGTGTGCGACCGTTGGGGAGGGAATGTGTTGTGGTCGCACAGGCGATTTTCGCATTAGGAATGAACATCGGATTGTCGGCTTCATACTCGACAGAACATGCAATTGACATAATAATGCAAGGGTCCTTTGTTCCACTGTGAATTTTTTGACAATTTCTCTCTCACACAATTATGTCTGCTGGGCTACCTCTTCTAGCATTGGAATCTTGGTTTTCGAGTCGACAGGAATGTTGGAAAGGTTAATGCGACGTCGATGTTGTCAACCCGATCGAGTGCTCACTCGATCAATTGAATGCAATCCAAATGCTCAAAATCGAGGAGAGAGCAAAACCACGGTACTCTGCTCGGCACAAGTACACGAGTACACAGCATTGGCATGCCATAAATCAAGCAATTGATGAATAGCCGACTCCGAGACTCGAGTTCTAAAAAGGGGATTTGCCGGTATTATAACTCTTGGAAAACCACACAGTGGTTGAAACTCTCCCATCGCTGAGGGACTTGGCTAAGTATTGGCTCCAGCGGAAGCAAGCCATCTCGCAATGGCAAGCTTAAACGACGGAGCCAAGCATCCCGGAATGAGCGCAGTGGAAAAACGGACCATGAAACGGAACCACTTCCAGCGACCCAAAACTCGTCAAAAGTTGTCCCGTCCCCACACCGTCGCTCCGAATGAACCAATGCTGCAGCCCCAAATACCAGGCTGTAGACTCTGTATGTATGACTATATAAAGATTACTGCATAGCATGTATGCACATAAGGTCGATCGGACAATTACCAAGGCGGTAAGCTCAGAAAGCTTGACATATCTTAGAGATCTTGTGACTGGTGTGGTCCTTGCTTCCACCCCTTGCTAGGATCTCCCAGGATAGGAGCACCTCCACACGTTTGGTGAGAGAAGAACCTCGCCAAGGGGTTGAAACTACAGCCGGGATGACATCCGTCAAACAAAACATGGGGATCTTCAATGCTTCTTTTACGCGGACCGGATGGTCCGTACTAAAACCGCTCAGGCGTTAAGCAGTCCCCATAATTGCAAAACAAGCCATTGCAATTCCGCCATACTCCCTTCACCAGCCGCCTGAGGCACCGTTAACCCGGGCATCACCATTTCATACCCTTGCTACTATAGGACCCCGTTGATCCTTTCTAATGTGATCATGATCTCGAATTTTCTTTGAAAGACCTTTAATCTGTGGGTCGGGGTTACGGATTGATTAGCCGTCGAGATTGGGTGGTGACGTTGGCTCGAGTCGTAACGGTCTTCCTTTTTTGTAAATTGTTGGATATTAAGCTGTGGTCAATGCTTCATATAAAGCCTATTCTCGCCTTGCCTCGACAAGAGTTCCCTCCTCTTTCTAAATAAGCATTTCCTAAGGTTTTCTTCTGCATTGTTGGCGTGGTCTTTGTGAGACTTGGAAAAAGCGTCGATTCTCTTTTTTGTAAATATATATACACATTTTTCGACATTGGAACTGGATTTCAAAATGTTCAAGCTTGCTTTGGTTCAAGCCCTCGTTGGGTCCGCTTTGGGTATGTTCGACGCATTCGACTGGTCGTAATATAACGTCTGAAACTAACGTCTGAAAGCCGGTACCGTCCTCTGGGATGGAAGATTCAATGAATTCACATCCAGCACCGACCTGAACAACTGGAGTTGGTCCAACCAGGTCGGGCCATACCAGTACTACATTCACGGAACTGGCGCAGTCACCCAATATGTCAACCTCTCCCCAAGCTACAAGAACCCCGCCGATACCGTCTCCAACCAGGGTGTCAAGATCTCTATCGACAATACCGCCTACTGGAATGGGCAAAATATGAGACGTACTGAGTTGATTCCTCAGACTTCCGCTGCAATCAACTCCGGACACGTCTACTACCACTTCTCAGTCAAGAGGACTGGTACCAATGCCCCACGTTCTGATCTCGAGCATCAGGTCAACTTCTTTGAGTCCCACTTCACTGAGTTGAAGTATGGTCTCCTCTCTGGTGCTTCTGGTACTAGTGACCCCACTTTGAAGTGGTGTGTCAGTGGATCAACAAAGTGGAGTGTCACGTTCGATGCTGACGTCTGGCACAACGTTGCCTATGATATCGTATGTTAAATATTTTCCATTTTATAGATATCCCTTTCTAACTTTGACTAGGACTTCTCTGCCAATACAGTCGCTTTCTACCACTCCACTGGTTCCGACCCACTTGTTCTGACCGCTGGCCCCTTCTCCGCCAGCACTTCCTCCAATGGTGCTGACTGGCATTTGGGTGTCCTCCGTCTCCCCATGAACTCTGACCTCCAGAGCACTGACGTTGAGGACTGGTACTTCAGCGGTGTTTACGTCGAGAGTGGATCCTTGAACACCCAGATCGGGTATGTTTCTTCCTTCCCTTGAAAAAATATGTAGACATGGATCTGACACTAGAAACGTAAAGATCCGGCGGTACCTCCACAACCACCACCGCCTCTCGCACTACTACTACTTCCACCACCACACGAACTACCACCCCCGCCACCACTTTGACCACCGTCCGCACTTCTACCACTACTAGCCCAACCACCACCGCTAGAACTACCACAACTACTAGCCCAACTACTAGCTCCCGAACCACCACTACTACCACCACCACCACTCGCTCCACCACCACTACCACCACCACTACTACCACTACGACCGCAAGTACTGGAACTCAGACCAAGGTAATTCTATCCCGATCGTTACGAAGATTTATCGCATAGAATACTAACTCTTCAATTTAGTGGGGACAATGCGGTGGTATCGGATGGACCGGCCCAACAGCCTGTGTTGAGGGAAGCACCTGCCAGGTTCTCAACCCTTACTACTACCAGTGCTTGTAAATTTTAGCCAGCCCAGTACGAGAGTTAGGCTGTAATGGGGGTTGTATATAATTTGGGATAGTGGTTGTACATCGATATACCAGATATACATAGCGTTTCAATATTATTTATATTGTATATTGTCATGAAGAGTATTTCTGAACCCCTTTAAATTTCCCAGACTACTGAAGCGTGCTATTTCTGAATCTAGCATTGACTCGAGTGCGAAGTCTTAGCCTCAATGCTGTAGAGGTGTTATCTTTATATTCGTCCATCTTTTGGAGAAATGCATGTTGTAACACTTACTTGATATTTATTTGGCTGTATTCTGGACGGGAAGTCAAATATTTTAGCCTCTAAGCATCTGAGCTTCTAAGGATAGCGTCGTATAGACATTTGGTAATCTGCAAGGTCTGGAGCGCTTGCTTTGATTCCGCCTGGATCGATCTCTGAGGTTCGGTCTGGTCCGCGTGCGCGGTCTATGCATATGATAATATATGACCGTCGACAACGGGAATGCTTCGATCTTCTTCCTAAACCGGACGATTGCCGTTTTGGAGTGTGGCATTTTGGGTCAGCAACACACTTTTGTGTGTGACCAATTTTCAGCTCTCAAAAGATCGTATCGCGACTCTGACTGGTTTACGGGGCAAACTCTGACGGTGCTCTTAGGTCTTTTCTCGCAATAGCTTAAACACGGGGGTTTGCTCTTTTTCAGGAAGCTCGGATATCTTTTGAACTTGAGTAATATTCCTTATCTATATATACATCTCGAGATCTCTATCTATTACATTACACATTATTTTTGATACTCTCTCGCTAATAATCAATACAATGTAACCCGCTGTTCATGCCGTAACTTATGATGCGTAGCTTCCTCCAAAAAGAGATCGCAAACCTTCAGATGCCTTATTTCTAATAGTAGTAGTTATCGCCATCGAATGGGGGGCTGGCATAATCGTTATTCAACTCAACACCACCATTGTAAGCCAAAAGGTTAGGGCTCTCGTTCAAGGTGGTCTCGTTCAAAACACCCTTCTGGGCCATTCCGAGCATTCGGTCGATGACATCCTGAGCGGCGGCCAAACCCTCAGCAGCACGGAGGTAGCAGATCAACCCAGCGACGTGGGGGGAAGCCATGGAAGTTCCAGTGGAGGTTCTGATGGCGGTATTGTTTGCGATACCGGCTGATGTGATTCCAGTCCCGGGGGCAAAAAGGTTGACGGAAGGACCCCAGTTTGAGTAGGAGCCGCGAACGTGGCCGCGGGAGACGGCACCAACGGCGATGGAGCTGTTAGCCGAAGCAGGAGAGTAGAGAGATGCGGAGAGCTGTGGGGTCGGTTAGTAAAATTTGGTTGTCTTCCACCATTTTTTTGGTTGATCTGGGATATGGGACATACATTTTTGTTGCCGGCTGCGACGACAGAGATAATACCCCGTTCAAAGGCGCTATCGACCATGGCGTTGAATGCCTTGCTAGTTTTGGTGGCTGGGTTTAAAGGGTTAGCGTGGCTGTGTATTGGATATTCTACAGTGTTTGGGTGGGCTTACTCAAGCTCATGTTGATGACAGCGACGTCGGTACGGTTCTTTTCGATAATATCCTGGACGGCCCAGTTGAATCCATCAAAGATGGTGATGGTGGATGTCTATTCGAACTCATCAGCCTAATTCACCAAGAGACCATAATATAACTGACGAATAGATAGGAAACACTAACCGTCCTTCCCTGGAAAACCTTAACATTTACCAATTTCGCCTTCTTAGCGACACCGTAAGTCTTTCCGGCCACCGTTCCAGAAACGTGGGTTCCATGACCCGAAGTATCGGTGTTATTCAAATCCGGCAAAGCGTTGTATCCCAACTCGGCACGGCCCTCGAACTCCTCATGAGAGAAGTTGATACCGCTGTCGATGATGTAGGCGTACATTCCCTCGCCGGCGGAGGAGTCGTAGTAGTATGTTGAGGTGTTGGAGGCGATGTTGGACATTTCGGAGATACCCCAGGTGGCTTCGGTTTGTGTTATTATTTCTTCGGCATAGGCCTCCTGTTCTGGCTCGATGTATGCGACCTTTCAGAACATAGTCAGTATATATAATATTGAATGGAAATTGGGGTAAAGTGGGTAATACATCATCGTTGTCTTCAATCTCTTGTAAAGTCTCCTCATCGAAGGATCCAGAGTAAGCCTTAAAGCTGTTGACGCCGAACGTCTTTTCGACGCCCGAGGTGTGGCGCTCGATGGGCAGCCCGTTCAATTGGCGCTTTCGAAGGTTTCGGGCATGGATCTCGCTGGCCCATTTTGTGTGCTTCTTGAATTGGTTGTTGTTGAGGTTATTTTTTAGCACGACGATGAACTTCTTCTCGGATGAGGGGGAATCAGTGGATAGGGATTGGGGGGTTGGAGCGGCAGAGATCAGTGGGATCAAGGATCCAATGAAGAGGGCTGCTGCGAGGAATTTCATTTTGGATGGTATTATATTAGATTATATATTGTATATTGATTTTGTGTATGTGTATTCGTAAGATGGCTAGTTGAATTTTTTGATGCTGGAATGAGGAAAGGATATTATCGCGGCTTCGAAGAAGTCTTATATAGTTCGTTCCTGAAGCTGAATAGACTACCGTGATATATTTGGGATACTAATATTTTTACTGGTTCCACGAGAAGCATAGACGCTTTACGACCGTAAAATTACACATAATACGATCACACCCAATTGCGATCCAAGCGCTTTAGATTGTGATTTTGTCGACATAGCTATGAAGCACCGCAGCGAAAATCCACAGCTGCCGAATCCGATTCACCAGGACGTCGCATTTGTGATTGGAACCCCTGCTGGGACGACATGGGTGCCAAGAAGGTACAGACAGAAGTGGGGCGCTGGCGTTGTATTGGCTAGCTCGAGGAACAACAGCTTCTATATACAGCGGATCTATTCAAGCTACCTTGGAAGCCTTTGTAATGGTAGTAATGGTAGTGGGTGCTGGTACGGCATTGTGGACGCCTTGCAGACGGTTTCTGAGTTCTTGCCTTTTTGGGCTGTGGGGCTTCATGCGGCTTGTGGGATCCGAAAGTTAGTGCAGGTTTCGGGGTTGCTGTATTTCGGGATTAGATAGTGTTTGGAGACGATGTGGGGAACGATCATTTCGAAATTTCTATGCATTTATACGGCGATGTTAGATTTCCATGCTGGAAGCGATACATCATGTCATGTTTAGATGCCTTTTGCGATATGGATGTTGTCATTACATGTATAGCTTATATGTATTGTGGGAAAACTTTTGGTCAGTCTGGGCGTGTTGTCATATCGGCTGGTAGTCTTATGTGTAGAAAGCATGACCTCGAGACCGCTCTTCATGCAATTGCCCAGGCATCATGGGCAGGCCGAAGACCTTCCAGAATTTGAGGATGGGAAATATCATCCCAGTTGGAATTTGATGCAATCCCAGAGCCTCAAGCGCAAGAGTATTTTCTTAGATATTTTGGTGGCTATTTTTAGTACTTTGGACTTTGCCTTGACCCATGATGACAATTTTCAAAGCTATCTACTCTGTACGCAAACTCTGGTCTACTGTGCAATCGCCTTAAGCTTTCTCGGCTTGTCGCCTAGACCGATATCGAGTGAATCAATTATTGAGAATACAAAGCGAAAATTCAGAACGTTTCATTGTTGGCTTTCAAGGAGACCCCGAAGGCTAGGACAGCAAGTATTTTCATATCCTTCAATTAGTATCATAGTATCAATGTGTGCGCGAATCATTCTGGGATTGCGATTGGGTTTCATCGTCAGGATTGGATGAAAGCAAAGGTCTCGAACGCTTATGGTTCCTCGATCATGCCTCGTGAGTGGCAGTATATGAAAATCCTGGAGGCCGCTCGACGGCGAATCTGTAGCGGGTTTGATCTTACATGATTATATTTGCACATGGTTGTGTTGTGATAACAAATTCCAATGCGACCTGTGATATCGTGATACGTTACCCATGATCATTGGCTGGCTGCTATAATTGCGGCTGATGGTTGGAATGTAGATTGGAAGATGACAGATCTTTCCGTCTTCCGGCCGTTTGGTACCTATACGTGGGTTTTTCGAAGAGAGGTCTCACATAAGAATTCTCGGATGCATATGTGGAAATATCGTGTGAACGTCAATTCTAGATAGAACTCGAGAAAGATACTTTATCTACATCTTCCCGATAACATTATTCTGTACAAATGAAATATAAAGAAAGGGGGAAAAGAAATCGCTGTGAAATCCGTCGCTGCAATCAGTCGTTCTGGTATAATCATGCAACTGCTGATGTTGTCGTACTTTGCTCGGTTTCCCATGTCTCCATGAGGCGTTGGTACCACTGCATTTCTTCGATGGGATAGAATTGGCAGAGGTGCCTGATTATTTCGCCGTTCTTCTCATGGTCGATCCGCTTGAGAATCCAGGCTCTATTTCCCATTACCCGATGCCAGACTTGTGGTGGCGTATCGTCCCGGGCGAGTGGTAGAGGGAGGAGGATATGTTTGCAAGGCATTCTCCAGCTGTCGGTAAATGAAAAATCGCTAGCTCCCGCTTAACGAAGAAATGATCCGGGAACTTTAGCGCAGGGAGGAAGACAACGACGGTATTTCTAACAGTTATTAGGAAATGTGTGTTCTAAATAGGTACCGTGAGAAAGCTAAAATAAATTCACGAAGAGATTAATTGTCTAGGGAAGGGGTTTAAGAGATATGCGATCGATCGAAACATTAAGGCTCGATCTCGACCGAACGCGAATGTATGACCTAATCGTTCCCAAAACGAACAGGTATGTAGTACAGGTCTGGGTGGCTACCTGGTCCGGTCCGCTGACACTGATATCTTAATTCGAACCTACCCTCCACCGATTCATTTCCTTCCCGTATAGATACTGAAAACCTCGTCTTTCCCATCCGCCCATGATTCCGGGATTCGTCTGCGCCAACCAGGTTATCCGCCTCTTCCGCCGGATTACCTGGTCCCACACTGAGCGTGGTGTGTTGGATGCCGCATAGTCAAGGGGTGTGATGGAGGCCTTGCACGGCATTTTTTCTTTTCCCTCCTTTCAGGGCGTAGAGGTCTATTTGGATATGGGATCCGTCCAAGTGTTTGCTTGCGGGTGATTTATAGCTACCCTGGGGAGAACAGCTCGAGCGGCAGATTGAAGAGAGCTCTGTGGTATTTGAGGGTCTTATTGATCGCATCTAAGACGCGCTTGACGGAAAGAAATGAGAGACGGGTGACGATTTTTTTTGTGTGTGTGAACGCGGATAGTCTAACCTGTTACCGAAGGGCTCGCTTTCTACCGAGGTTTTCTCGTTATCGATAAACCGGCTGTGGAAGTCCACTTGCACGCAGGGAGTGACCTCCAGACCAGAAGTCCACGAATAAACCTTGAAAAGCCAGTAGTCTAGCGTGGGTATCTCTGCTCCTCTTGTTTCCCGTTGTCCTAACCCAAAGTACAGCGTATGTCCAATTTTATAGACATCCATATTTGGAGCGTCTGCAAGTTGCACGACAAAATCGCAGGTGGCGTTCGAACATTTCCGGAGTGTTGAAAATTAGTGTGGGTCCCGAACATGCTCTCCGGCAATTGGCCACCCTAGCTACTGGTTTTCAAGCCAGCGGCGGGCGATCATGACAGAACGCCGGACTTCTCGGTGTACTTTTTCGGAAACGAAGCCTAATGGTGGTAAAATTGCAGAACATGGGATCTTCGTCGGGATTAATCTCGCGGTCCATGGTCGGGATCGCTTTTGACGGAACTTTCCTAGGGAATCGATCTGAACTTTTTCAAAAGCTGGAGGGAGGGAGGGTTCAGCTGCGAGCGGGATTCGAGCAGTCGTTTGAAAAGTCTGTATATCTTTCGAGAGAATTGAACTCAACTCGTAAGAAATGGCGCCATACGTGGCGCGTTGGGCAATTGGGCTTTTGATACTCAAGGCTGCGCCAATACGTAAACCTACGTGGAGGTTCTCACTGTCGCTGGTTTATGATGCTTTGTACGTGAGGGTTGGTGTATATACACACAAATGGCTATCTTGACCCCTAGGCACGAGATCAGGGATCGAGGCACCCTCCTCGCCGGCACCTATAGATCTCCTTGGATCCATGGATAGAAGTAAGTTACTCGAAGCCTGATAGGGTTTCTGCTGCGCGCCTCCGCAGTCTTCCGATAGTGAGGCGTCTGTACATTGTTCTCAAATCCATGGGTCGCAATCTCGGACACTGCATCAACATCTCGATGAGGTCGTTCCAGACTTCTCTTGGCGTATTGTCACCGGCATAAGGGAGCGGTTCGCAGGTTGCTTTACAAGGCATTTTGAAATAGAAAGGTGGCGCGCTTGAAGGTAGCAATTCCAATTGTATGAGATCTGTAACTAGTTGAAGTAGAGAGAAGAATCTCATCTTTTGACGAATTGATATTGTTTGTGCTATGTTGGTCTGGAGTTCTATGTGCGGGGAAACGGCTCTACATTTGGTGTCGCGTCGGCACGGCACACGGTCGGATATCATAGCTGGGCGTAGCGCTAGCACTGCTTTGGATCTGGAATATTGTTATGCCAATCCAACATCATAAACTCTTGAAGTTGTCTCGTCGCCAGACTCCTCAACTTGCTCTTGAAGGAGAACTACTAATTACTAAGCTCAACTATGAAATATATGTATTTACATATAGCCGGCCTGTTCCGCTCAGCGGCTCTAGTGATAATATATGGTAATGCCCTGCATCTGCTCACAACCCGGAACTCAAACGCTCGCGCTCCTCTCTCCGACGCCTCATGATCCTGAGGTAGTGTTCGCGCATGTACTCAAGATAAGAATGAACGAGTATGTTCTCAAGAACGCCGTGCCTGGTAGTTTGGCGGTGCTTTTCCCGATAAACTCGGCCCCAAATATATCCCGGAGTCCCGCCAGCGATGATGTCGACCGGACTCATGGTGGCTTTGCACGGCATCAGTGCTAACGCCCTGGTTTTCTTTCGAGAACCACAGTTGTAATTCTTTTCTTCTTTAGGAGCTTTCTTTGCGGCGTTGGAGTCCTTGGTACTGGGTCATCAAACTGTGATAGACGAAGCAAAGCGTGATATTGGGTCCCCTCCGCTCAGCGGGCCCGGGGGGTTTTTAGCTGGTCTTCCGAGAAGACGTGTCTTCTCCGCGCGCGGCCGAAAGAACTCGTCCCAAATATATCTTGGGGTATCGTACGTTGCTGTCGGGTCGGAACTCTTAGGGGGTGAGCGAAGCCTCGCACGGCATTGAAAATGGTATGCAACGTTTGGAAACCTATGTTTTGTATTCGTTCTGTGCAACTGTGTAACTGATATCCGATATATCGATATCGATTGCAAGTTACATATGCATAGTACAATACATACAGGTGCCTATTAACGAGCAGTTATTGGTTGTTTGGGTCGTGAGAAAACCACGTCGACAACACAAGTTCAGATTTGACGATCGATTATCGATATCGATATCTAACATACATGCGTCCATGATCTATGATATTACCTCATGTTGCTCAAAGTCGCCCATCAAGATGTTGCATTGATACCAGTGTCGTGGTTTAACAAGAGCTGAACAATGTTGTGACGCTCATAGAATGATGCAATATTGAGTGGGCCACCACAGGATCCGCAGAAGCAAGAATTAACCTCAGCCCCGTGTGCTATCAAAAGCTCGACAATTTCCTCGTGTCCTTCTTTTATTGCAGATGCGAGTGCGGTATCGCAAATTTCGTGGCGTTTGGTGAACGCATTGATATTAGCACCGGAGTTCAAAAGCGTCTCCACAACCTCCTTATGGCCTCTAGCCGATGCGACGGATAGCGCATAGCAGTATTCCCCGGCGCCTGGCCCATTAACGTCGGCACCTTTGTCGACTAAAACTTTAACGACGTTTAAGTGGCCTGTGGCTGATGCTGCATAGAGTGCATTGCCGTATTGGCCACCATCTTGCGCATTGACGTCGGCGTGGTGGTTTAACAGAAACTCGACGACGTTTTCGTGGCCCCCAGCCGACGCCCCTACTAGCGCGTTGCCACCATCCCTACCTTGGAGGTTGATTTCAGCGCCTTGGCTGATTAAATATTCTACTGCATCCAATAACCCTCCGAAGGCTGCGTAATACAATGGCGGAACGGGCGTTGGTGGCTTAGATAGCTCACTTGAGTATCGTTCGCCTTCCCGCGGCTTGTCTATGCAATAGAATCGGTAACAAGTTTCGTAAGAGTTTTTGTGGCTCGTGAGAAACTCGCGAACCAAACGCTGCAACCTTTCGTTACTGTTTCCTGACGCCTGAGCAAAGGGAAGCCAATACTCTGCACAATACCCCAGGAATGGGTAGGCCTCCCAAAACTTCCAGAACGGTAATTCGATCGGGAAGTCTAGGTGTAACAAATACGCAAGGCAAACCGTCGCAATTGATCCCATGGCGGTACCCCTTTCAAAGTTTTGCGCCAGGTTGCTGTCAATTTGGTCGGATGCAAGAAACTCTTTGACGGAAAGATGCGCCAGCTGAAGGCCCGTAAATCCTTGGTTCGTTTTTTTGGCGGGGTTTTCAAAATTGGAATACTGGCCGGGCACCCCAGCCACCAAGCTAGAGCAATAACAGAGGATCTCGTCACTGTTGGGCATTCTATATTTTGGATCGAAGCTGTACTCATCCCCTTCCGTGTCTATTGCTATGATATCAATCGCTTCTTCAATTGTCAACGGACGTTCGGAATGCATTAAGAATTGAAGAATCCTTATAGTGCCCTGCTTATACTCTTCAGGGATATTGCGTAGAATTCTTGCATAAGTTTCGTCCAAGGTTCCAGGTAGTGACTTGAGTGCTTTCCGGAGGGTACGGTAGTCTAAACAATTCTCTAAGACATCGAGCTGGCATGCCACCAATCTAAACCTAGTAACTATCAGCAATCGCACGTTTTAAATTACCAATAGGCTGGTGGTATGATAGATTGTCTTACATCCCATTCGCTTGGCTCATAAGGCACGTTTCGATCTCGCTCTGGACTTCGGGCCGCGATTGCCATCTCTTAAGGCCGCTATTTTCGCTCCCTAGTCTCATACGAATGTATTCATTGATGTCGTTAGTTATAAGACTGTTCTGTACCCCTATCGCATCTTCCGGGCGGGCGAAATTCATGATCTTGTATTGAATGTCGAACTGTAGTCGGCTCGTTGCGAGAAGATGTATTTTACGACCCTTCTGTTTCATCAATTCGCACAGCCACCATAGTAATCCATTCGATGGCGGCCCATCCCTGGTTGTACATTCATCGAGCGCGTCTAAAACGATCCAAACTTTTTTGACTGTCCCGACCATGCGTAAGAAAGCCAGGCGGAGAGATCGGGATGACGGCTGACTGCCTCTACAAGAAGAATAGAGAGATTCTAATATTTGCGAGGCCCCTTGGTGCTGAGAACAGAGTTGCATAATTAAAGCCCGGAGCATGTTGTCGAGCGTTTGTTTCCGGCTATCGCTGAAGTCGAAATAAAAGTATATGAGAGGTTGGCATTCAATGCTGCCGTTAGTTCCGCCGGCGGACCTTTCGAGTTCTTGGATGACGGTAGAACTGAGAATTGTTTTCCCACACCCGGCGGGGCCGTGAAGCCATAGAGTCGAGGTTCTCTCCGATGTCTTCCACTCGATGAATTGTTCGCTCTGCAGAAGCCAGCTGCCTGATCCTTCGTGGCGTTGTTCGAGCGCTCTGTTGTAATTGGTTGAAGGGTCTGGAGCCGACAGCCATTGCTCGATCTCCGGATTCCTCACCTTATTGCTCATTTGCTTGAAATGGGTAGGGATATTGGGCCAGCCTCGACTATTAGGTCGCAAAAGTTGACGGGTGTGAATTCTGACTGATTACCGGAAGCAAGGTGTAATCTCGAGTGTTAGAGTGAGGGCTGGTTAACGTTGCAATTAGTCATTCTGTGAATTTCCCTCAAACTCTAGCTGGGGATACAAATAATGGTAGATGGACTCGATTGGTTCTAGTTCGTGTGCATTGAATTTGAGTATCGCGTCGATATATCCGAAATTCGCACCACCTTGGCGCTTACCGAGTTCCTGCATCTGCCGGCTGCCCCGCATCTGTATCGATATCTTGAACAACTCAAGGTAGTCGTAAGCCTGGGGCCTCCCGTTAATATCGATATATCTCGCCAGTAAGGGGGAGATAGCAGATTGGATTTCTATAGAAAGATCCAAAGTATATAATATTTGCGTCATATACCTTTCTTTTTTTTTTTTTTTTTTTTTTTTTGGTAGTCTTAGGTTCGTATCTGCAGCTGTAGAATACTCAATGGAGTATACTCAGTTTGGTTATTACGAGACTGCAAAGTCTCGCTAAAAAATACAACGTGCCGATGTTATCGTTGCGTTGTCCGTTCTTTTCTGGTTGGAGATTATGAGGACAGTTTTCTGTTTTACACGGATGTATATACGTATGCACAGAAGGGTATTCTATAATATTGCAGAGTCTCTAGTATTCGAAAAACAATCCAGAATATAAGATGTATGGACGTGCCAATCCCTAATTCAACAATTGTACAAAGGAAGGGCAAATGCTAGTAGCTAGTAGGTGCTCCGATGTGAACCTGCGCGGCGGCTGCAGCTTGGGAAACAAACATTCGCTTCCTATCCTTCCGCGGATACAAAAGCATGCACAGTTTGACATGATCTTGACTATCCAATAGGCTCGTTTATACCAATTGGCTACTTGCTGCGGGGTTTTATCAGAGAAAGATCACAGCCTTAGGGGGTCATATAACAGCCTGCGAGTCTGATTTCCGTTCCTGACTTGGGACTTATCTGCGAGGGAACTTATTGCACTCCACATCAAGGAGGCATATCGTCTGGCCTCGAGGCGAAAGGAACCCCGAAAACGTCAAACGCGGAACAATACATCGACAAAAGAGGGGAAGGGACAAGAGTTCTACGAGAAAGCGACAGGATCAAACAGAATGAAGCTAGCTTGAAAGAATTAAGAAAAATATAGCGCGATGAACTCGCCAGAAACTCAGGGGCAAGGCACGGCCCAGAAGTCACACAGACTCTCGAGGAGTTTCTTCTCCTCGAGGTCGAAGAAGGATTCCAAAAGTCAAGCACCGCAACCCGCTACCTCAAATTCTCAGTTACTGAGTCAAAATCCCGACCCTGGTACTAATCAACATGCGGCGCCGGCGCGAGGTGCAAGGCCCGTAGCTAGCCAGTCAAAGATCATCCATTCAATTGAACCAGTCCTCTCGGCAACTTCTCTGGGGCTTTCATTCCAAAACATAAATCCGGCTACCTCAATACCAGCCCCACAGGGTACAACTTCGACACAAAGACAATTGCCACCGGCGGGCGCTAGAGCACCACGCGGGGCCGGCAATGACTTGTGGGCCGAAGCAATCAACAGGCTTCCAGAAGACGAGCAAAACTTATTCAAACAAGCAAATCTCCAAAGCAACCCGGGTGTATCCGTTGTTAGTACATTCACAAAGCAAATCGAAGATCTTCGCGACAGTAAGAAGTCCAAAGAGTGGAAAATACAATGGGGACCGCACAAGATTATACTTCGAGATATAGCCGAGAAGATCCTTGTGTGGCTCAAGACTTTCAAAGAAGTCGGTGATATCGCAATTCAATATGACCCGGTACATGCAGCGCTACCATGGGCCGCTGTAAGATTTATACTTCAGATGGCAGTATCGAATTGTGAAGCGAGAGACGCTATTTTCGTCGGAACGGAGCAAGTCATTCGGATGGTCGGCAGGTTTGCGGCATACGAGCAGATGTACCTCGGATTTAAATTGGAGTTTGAAGAAAACTTGAAAAAGAGCCTGGTGGGGGTTTACGAGGCCATTCTTCGATTTCTTATAAAGTCACGGCAATTTTTCGAAGCCTCGAAACTAAGTAAGTAAATCTAACTCACTAAAACTTTCTTATCTTCATGTAGAAATGTTGTTTTAAATTTCTTTATAACAAAGATATGAAAACTTTTCAGAGATTTATTATATTAGTATTATAATTAACGAATTATCTAGAAAAAATTGTGAAGGCAGTCTTTCCGCCCGAGTACGCGAAGGATTTAGATATATTGCGTGCAGCTGAGGAAGCTACGATCAAGGATATCAACGTTGCGAAATCCCAAAGTAAGTAAAATACAAAGAGTGTATATTTCAGGCTCAAAAGATTCAGCTTCAGTGTATATGATGCTGGTCCCGTTCACCCACTCAAGGCAGACCAAAAAGTTTTGAAGTCATCTTTCTGACAAGCTTAACTATATAGAGATTAGTTCAACAATTGAAGATAATTCCTCGAAACTTAGAGATTTAAATGGTCTACTGAAGAAATTCGACGAACCGATATCGCGAATTGATAGGACAGTAGGGGCAATAGCCGACAAGCTTGATGGTATACTATCTCAATTTCGGGTTAGGAACAAGGCTATGGAATATATGCTCACGCCTTTCAACTAGATCAACTACGTGGAGAAGCGCTCGAATGGGCCTCGACGATAAACCATAATCAAGAACACAGTTATCACGTAGCTAAAATAACACCTGGCACATGTACTTGGCTGCATAACAATGCAGAATTTCTGACATGGCGGAAGTCGAGCTCCTCTGCCTTATTTTGGCTTAAAGGTGACGGTAGGTCGCTTGAATTCTGGACCCTTTGCCTTTGAAAACGGTAATATTCGAATCACGAATTGGATTAACTTTTGGAAATACTTTTGAAGCCGGGTTTGGCAAGACTGTTCTGACGTATGTAAAGCCCCTATCTATAAATGCATTAATAATATTCTAGAATAAACTAACAGCATACGAAAATAGAGCGTCGGTTATTAAATTATTATTGGATGAAGGGCAGAAGTCCGGTAGCCATGATAGTATTGCATATTTCTACTGCGACGCCAAAGCAAACAAATCACCGACGAACCCGACACGTGTTATAGGATCTCTCTTAAAACAAATCGCCAGCTTACACCCCAGCCAGTTTCTGCAGTTACCCTTTGCAGAGGAGTTTCAAAAGAGAAAAAGGGCCGGAAACAGCAAGTCGCCCCCGAGCTTCGATGAAGCAAAAGCCATGATATATGATATTGCTATGCTCCAGTTGTATCCAAGCATAACTATCATTATTGATGCTATGGATGAGTGCGAAGATGGGCCTGGGGGTCGAGAGGTCCTAGTCGAAATGTTGATTGAGCTGGTTCAAACCTCCAATTGCCTCGTCAAAGTCTTTTTATCAAGTCGGCCGAACGAACGGGATCTCAACATCAGTCTTGAAAACGCACCCAAGTACTATCTCGATATACAAGATACATCGGTCGACCTAAGCGCCTTTATAGATGCTAAAATGGAATATTACATGGAGAAAAGGAAGTTTTTGCCACGGGAAACCAAGAGCGACAAACGGGAGGGATCAAAAATGGAGGTTGTAAACAAGCTTAAGGGCGAATGTCACGGAATGTAAGCCTGGAGCAACGTCGAGAGATCGAATGAAAATTTCTCTAATTTTTCCTTGTTACTAGGTTCCTTTGGGCGGACTTGCAGATGAAGCATCTTTGTACTTTGGAGACGACAAGGGAAGTTACCGGTTACCTGTCTCAGGTCCCCGAGGACTTGAAGTCTACATACAAATACATCCTGGATAAAATAAAGGGAAAACGCAATCACCAGAAAGTCGCAATCACGGCCTTTCAATGGATGATTGGGGCTCTGAGATCCCTTCGCCCCGGAGAACTTCTCGGCGCTATTCGGGAAAAGACTCAGGACGACTTGAGTCTTGATTCAGTTTTAGACATTTGCCGAAATTTATTAGTTCTCGACGCGGGGGCCAATGTCGTTCGCTTTATACACTTATCTTTCCTGGAGTTCCTCCAACAAGAGGATGGGCCCTTTGAAGGAGCGGTTTTCAAAAAGAAGGAATCGATAGAAGCTGTCACCATGGATTGCTTAAGTTTCCTTGAAGCGGCGGATAGACGGTGCGCCTATTTTGATCCCGCGGCGCTGTTTCTCTACTGGGCTGAGTTTCACGCGTGGAAGCGCGAATACATGTACGTAGGCCCTGAGCGATCGGGTAGTTTAGGCATGGTTGATCTGCACTCAGTGGTTGAGATGGAGTCCCGCGGCGATTCCTTAAGCAGCTACGCATCGCGCGAGTTTCGGGAAGCGCCGTTAGAGACCCTCCCATCTCTTGAATTCAGCGTTTTCGTATGGGAGCAATGGGCTCTTCAGCTCCGAGGATGCACCGACGAGTCGGATGAGCTTCGTGATGCGGTCAAGAGGCTTTTTGGAACTCCCCTGAAACCATCCGAGGCGCTAACGAGACTGGTTGACTATGGAGCCTTAATTTCCGAGTGCTTTGAAGGCTTTTATTTGAAGAGAGGTTCGGAAAATGACGCCGTTAGTATCTTCGCTTCCGGAAAAGGTCTTGACATGACGCTTGGGGTTGTTGGGGAACATATCGTTTTCTATGCCCTACGGAGAGATGAACCTTGGAACGGGTTTGTGCTTTTTGGGAACCATGAATCCTTTCGGGTCACAGAGGGAATACCTTCTCCTCTCTTTTTGGCTTCATATATTGGAATTGGCTGGTACATCAGGTGGTTGAATGACGATCAAAAGTCGATCTTTAAGTCCAATTCGAAGAACGGGCCGAGCTTTATGTTGTCCTCATTTTTAAACACCGCAACTCCGATGGAAGCGCGCTTGGTGGACTATCGCCTGTTCCGAGAATCATTTGAAACTATTGTGGATTTGCCAGGCTTTAGTAGTACGACGTCCGAGACGATTGACTTCTTATATCTCGCCCGCGCCAACGCCTCTTGCCATCCTGACAATTTAGAAAGTTGGATATCCAGCGTATCAACCATCGTCGAGCACCACGGCAGGTTCAACGTCAATCCGTTTCTCGTTTCGCGCTGGGCCCTTAACTCCTCTGCGTCAGTCCACAAGTCTCTGATCTCGGGTCTATCTCCATACAGTCTCGGAGGCTATACGCGTATGCTGAAACAAGACGTTCTCTTACGTTTATTCAAAATCCTATCAGACGTGGACCTCTACCCCGCCGATGGAATAATGGAAGGTGTGAGCGATGACCAGGAAGGAAAGAAAAAAAGACTATTCTCGTGGTTGATCTACGGCCGGACAGGCCCCGAGGGCAACAATGGATATGATCGGGAACATCGCCGTCTTACGAAGTATCAACCAACCTGTCCTTTGTATGTCGCTCATATATACCTGAGATTGTTCTCCGGTTTCCATGTGGATATGGCAGGGATGTTGGGATTCTGGCTAGACAACGGAGTAGACCCTAATGAGGCCGGCTCTTGGGGCACGCTCGGCCACCTCGTTACCGCCATTTTCCTACGAGATGAAACCCAGCTCCCCCAGATGAGAGCTAGTGAATTTCCCCTTGTCACACGGACTCCCATGAGCGAGGAGCAGTTTCGTGGTTGTATGAAACTGCTGGTTACGCACGGCGCTGACTTGAATCTTCGGCACACTGCGACAAAAGAGACGATTTTTGAGTATGTTTGTCGTTTGAAGACCTCGAGGAATTTGACTAGCGACGCCATGGAAGTCCTACTCTCTTTTGAGGTTTCCATAACCAGATATGCTGTCCTCGCCGCCATAAACTTGGACAAGGAGCATAGCGCCAATGTATCCTCCCGTATCGATTATTACTCGAAATATAGATCACACGAATACGCCCTGATGACCCTTTTAGAGGATGCCTTGAACTTAGATCCATCGGATCGGGCCCTTGAAACGCTCGAACAGGGTTTGCACGAGCCCGTCTGGGGTGGCGTTGTATCGAGCAAAATTCCTCACAGGATTTTTGACTTTAGTGATTTCCCCCCAGATACACGATGGCACGATCAGTACTCCATGGAGCTCGCCGATCGTATGATCGCCAGCTCGATCATACTCAAATCTCGGGGTGTTTTTATTTACGAGAGAGATAAAATTTTGTTTAGACGTGGTCTTCGCAAAAAATATCTAGTTACGGGAATATTCGATAGATATTTTAACTAATTTTATGTTTTCCCTTGTCTCCTACGCAGCACTACCCTTTGTGTTTCCCCCCGAGATCTTGATATCGATTACCCTTCAACCGCAATGGGACAGTTCACTGTACTAGTACCCGGTCTACTCTATATAGTTTATACATCTATAAACCATATCCCAGTAGTGACTGGTCTCGTTCCCAGGTAGGGACCTGATGTCGACATGTCATCGATGCATCTCCATCTATATCGAGTGAACAAGTCTAGGTATATCGATCTATGCGTAATGGGCACTTTCGTAATTTATGACGAAACCAATACTAGTTTTATATCGTATACTGCCCCGGCCTCCGCCTCCCATTTCAAGGAGGTTCTCGGCATCTGTAGACTATCAGCTTTCAGCAGCTAGCAGTAGTTCCGTGTGAACATATTCTACTGCGACGAAATATACAGTATACAGGTCCCTGTCGAAGATAAGATAGTTAAAGTTACCTCATAGTTAAAGAAAGTGCCACTGGGAAGTCGGGGAGCCGTCAATGTCAACACCAATACTTTCCATCCCGAATGAACAATCCCCTTAACACACTCCAATACTGCCGACGTTAGGAGGTTCAGGTTTAATCACACGTCATGGCGGGTTTATCAAATTCTAGGCGTGGAACATATCGCGTGATTGCTAGTCGAAGATGAGGCTTTAAAGCTTTTGTAGCTGGCGAAAGTGATCAAACAGGCCTCTACCCTCCTAAGCTTCTTCGAGAGCAGATATATATCAGACCAACCGGCGCATACCCAAACAAAGGTTCCGTATTCCGGGTTAAACTTGCTTAGCTGCAGCTGCTTTTTTGAAGCTTTGGATATATATATATCTACGTTGCACGTTGAGCCCCAGATGCTGTATACGGAGTTGAAACTACTTGCAGAGTCAAAAGTCACTACTTCAATAGTTGCTTGGTCTCCAGATATGGGTGAATCTAGGGCTAAGGGCTATTACTATTGCCGGCTTTAGATACTTGGTTGGATAAAAATGGGGGATATTAGTGCCGCAGGATGACTCTATCGGGCTATATCTTCTAGAATTCTGCGGATTCATAGAGGTCTGGCTACAAAACTTTATGAGGATGTCACAAGGCCGGTCGTTCTTTAGGATTTATAAATGGGCCTGGCCAACCGGCGCCTAGGAACGAGACTAAGATATGTCTATATATTCGCATTTGAAAATATATTCTGCACTCAGTTTATATATATAGAATCTAGGTCCTAGCGTGAAGATCGCAATGGACAGCCAATCTGGGCCAAGTCGCCATATATTGCTGTTTGCTATGTATTGATATTTGCATTTTATTACCCACCCACTGTCGAAAAATCCAACAAGACGTAAGCGCCACCAAGTTGGCAACGAGGCCGCGCGAGCCTATCTTTATGAACCCGCGGTAACTTGCGAGGTCATTTCCGATCTATTAATCCTACAGACCGAGTCCATCAACAGAATTCAGTCTTGCCGTTTTGGCATTTTGATATGGAACAAAGTCTCCAAGAAGAAGCACATGTTGGACGTTGGGCGAAAGTTCTAGCCAAGAAAACCATTCCAAAGGTGATTGACAGTTGTGAGATGACCTCAATCAAACATCGTAAACCCCGAACAACTCGTTCTTCCTCCTGACAGCTTCAAAATGCTCCGTAGTCCCCTGCTCCATCCTCTCGATCGTTATCATATTCAGGGACCGTAGTGCGTTCGTACTTCGAATACTCTGGAAATAAACTTTGTTTTCGCATTGGAAGCGTAATCGGGCGAAATTTTCGAAGTATGCGGCGGGCATTGTCCCCGGTTTGAGGATTTCGGATGGAGTGATTGTGGATTTGCAGGGCATTTTGTTTTCGGAGGGATATTTGATACTTCTTGGTCTCGGTACCGTTGGATTGGATGATGATAGCTGGTGGAAGATATGCCGGTTCAAAAAGAAAAATGGAGAGAGAAAAACGATGGGTATCAAAGTTGGATCATTTATGAAAACGCCAGAGAAAGTAGTACTTGTTGCTAAAGGGGGGAATTTGCCATTATGGCACTCGTGCACTTCGGTTCTTGCCGTTACTTAGAAAAAGTGCTGCGCACGATGCGTTTTGGTTACGTATATGTGTGCGTCCCAGCCCAGTTCATTCGATATTCATACGTCGACCGTTCCCAGCGAACAAAAGTCGGTGTCAAGACGAATTCTTCATAGTCGAATCTACGGCGAACGATGATGTCCCAGACCCACTTTGGGGTGTTGTCGCGGGCATACTCCGGCGGGGAGATGGAAGATTTGCACGGCATTTAATTCGAACGAACTCGCGAGTAGATACGGTGGACGGACCCAACATATGAGCAGCAATTGCAATTGCAGTTGCGGTAACGGGGAAGAAGGGAAGATATGGCAATTGGAAAGATATAAAGATTGAACAAGATCTAAAAACAGCCGCTCTTCGTTTTTTATTCCTATTTCTAAACAGGGCGCTAAAGGATCTAGACTGGTCTTATCTCTCGAAGTGAAAAAAAAGCTTGACTGGTGAATTATGAGACGCTTACAACACAGACAGTTGGCCATGCGCCGATTTGATGCATGATGATGCCATTTTTGAAAGGAAATCTATACTAAAATACG
The DNA here is from genome assembly GCA_036971715.1 of Arthrobotrys musiformis. Taxonomy (NCBI): domain Eukaryota; kingdom Fungi; phylum Ascomycota; class Orbiliomycetes; order Orbiliales; family Orbiliaceae; genus Arthrobotrys; species Arthrobotrys musiformis. Next base: position 204,430 of record JAVHJL010000011.1, on the reverse strand, counting down.
GCCACCTTCCGGACTTAGTTTCCTCTCGAAACCTCGCCAGGGTAGAACGACAGTCGTCTGATAGAGAATCCCTAACAATCGGCACGAGTTTTCCGAGGTCGTGGAGGACCCTATCTCCTCTTTTTCGACGTGACTGCGCAACTAGTACAGGTACGAGATAGCTCAAGACCCTGAAGGATTCCATGCATTCTTCTAGTCCATCTAGGGCAGCCCTGCCAAGACTTTATCGAGTTCACTGTATTTTGCACCACCACCACACCCACCTGAGGTTCAACGATGGACTGTCCCTGGTAGTTTTGGACTTTGACTCCTACCCTGCATCCCGATCACCCTTTCATAGTGTTGGCGACTTTGGGTATAAGCGTACCAGAACCGACGGACGCTGGCGGGAGCTGCAGGCTCAGTGAAATCGAAAGAGGCAGCAAAACTGTTACTTCGCGGTCCCGACTTGGAAAAAGGTATGCAAGGCATAGTGATTGAGGATTTTGGTTCTGTGTCTAGGATCGATATTCCCTTGGATACTGAAGAAAATTTGGTCGTACGCCGTATAAATTTGAACGTGAGCAAAGCCAGCGATTTAATTCTCGTGGAAAGGTTATGTAGTATTCGGTGAGTTTTGGTAAGGTGGGTTGGTAGGTGGGCTACTTTAAGCCCCACCTGGCCCAAAATTTCCGAGCAAAGTTCGTTATCGGTAAAACAGTATGCTGGTAGACCCGTTGTCCCAAAACCTTCCGAAAGGAAGAAGCACGCGCCGGCCGACGATATCTGTATATACCTTCCGCAGGATCTTGATAATAAAAAGTAGGCAGTCTATCCTGACACCTCGTCAAGTCGAGCCTGATTTCCCACAGATGCAATTTCTCTTTAAACGGTCTCGTCCCTAGCCATCGATATTCCAGCAGATCCCATGGTTCCGGTTGCGCCCTGCAAGGCATTTAGTGGTTAAGGTTCTCCGTTCCGCCGTTCTTGAGGGAAACGTTAAAAGCCCCGACAGACGACGGTTCGTGCCCGATTGAAACTAGCGATGTCAAGCTAAACCCGGTAGCGCGTGGTATGTAGGCGGGCTTTTGAGGATATATGGATTATATTGGAGGAGTCTTTGGAAAGATGTTGATGTCTGTTCTGGAGTTCGGGTTACACAAATGGAGGGGAGTTGCCGTGAAGCTGTGGTCGGCGGCGACGGGGTGGGAAGTTCAGTTGGAAGCCGGAAGATGGTCTCAAGGCCAACGAGAATCGAGGGCTTGAGCACATTCAGGATTCCAACGACAACAGCGACAACACATGCCGAGTAGCTATCAGCTGCGGGGATATTGCGGACAGATGCATGGTTAAGTGTCCGGCATTCGATAGCATAAACCGTGATATAAAAAAGGTATAACGAGGGGTCCTACGCCGCTTTCTTCGTCGGGAACTATTCGTGCAATTGTGCCTCTGAGTTTCAGGAACCGTTCGCGATGCGAATTCTCTGTAAAAGCGACGAGCGCCCCACCTCTCCGGCAATCATGACCTGACGTGACCGTTCGAGCGCCTGCTCTCGCATCTGTTCCTCTCCTCGCTGGCGTTTCCACGGGGTCGCCCAGGATCTTTTGAGTACTTGCGATTGGGCTGGAATTGGCATCCTGGGGAGGGGTTTCAAAACCAGGAACATCCAAATGATGGCCCCAGTGTACGGTTCGCAGGGCATCGTGACGCTTTCTCTATAAAGGCGCCTTGGTCGTGGTGGTTAACGAGGATGTTTGAGGTAAGGACCAACCATAACTTGGCAGTCCATATCAACGCAGAAATATGGCACGGCAATTCATTTTAATTTGCACAAGAAGAGTAGAATCCGGCCAAATTTTGGTTTCGTAATGCCGACAGATTATTTGTCGGAAGTCAATCATGGCATGCGAATAAAGCTTGTATCACAGCCTGATACTTGGTTTTGAAGCTGTGGATAGAGGACTTGGTACAGCGCGATTTCAAGTGTACATTTTACATATATTATATAATGTATTTGTAAATATTAAAATTTAATATGCAAAGAAGGATCCGCGTTACAATCACCAGTTTCCGGTGCTGACTCCGGAGCGAAAAACAAGGTACAGGGCAAGAGAGAAGGGTGGCTTATTATTCTGCGGATAATGTCCCATCCCAGTCCTGCCCGAGCTCGCGCAGTTACATACAATGCAAACCGCCCATTGTAGTTTTAAAGTTCGACCACTCAATGCGATGCAACCGTACAATTTTCTTCGTTTACTTCGGCCGGAACGCAGAACGTGAGCGAACGAAGGACCAGGAACCATCCAAAGAGGGGTGTAGAAGGCGGACGTCAGCCCGCGCACAACGTGTACATGCGTATACAGGTCGCAAATTGTCGAGATGACTCAATGCCAGACCGAAAGGAGGGATTTACTTTCCTTCTTCTGATAAAACTCGCTGAATCCAAAACGTCGACAGGGTTTTGGATTTCCAACAAACTCAACACAGCTTAATCCGTCCTGGGAAATAAAATGAGAGATAAGCAATGGTTACGTACCAGTCTCACCAGTCAACCAGTTGGGCAGTCAATGGGAAGGGAGAAGGCCAGATAGCCTCCCAGCATAGGGGCCAATAACATGGCTTAGATATCTATGGAGTGGTGACATCGGGGCATCTTTGCCGGATGTACGGCTTCGTCTTTTAAAGCCTTTGGGGCTGAAGGGGCCGGCACAGCAAGAGCTAACAGCACCAACACGCCTCGAGACCCGACGAGAAAACATCACAACTTATGCCCTGAGCCAAACACAACTTTAAAGCTGCTACGAAGTTTCGAAACGGCATATAATCCCAACCAACTTTTGGCGCAAGAGCGCGGCACGGGCAATTATGAACGGCGCAGCGCAAGTTAGAGATGGCGACACTGAAATAAAGGCGTCTGTATCAACTTGGTCTGGAAAGTATCGCCGATTTGGCGAGTGGGGACACGGCTTTGCCCTTTGTCCCCGGTTCGATATCTTTTAAAACATGCGGAGCAGGAACCGGCGGGCAGTATTTTTAGGGATATTATACGGCAACGTGGTACAGGAACCCCACGCTGACTTCCCAGTTTGGGACAAGGATTCATATTTACCCAGCGTTGCTCTCGATATTATATGATAGCTCCCCTACCACCACCATCCGATTTCCTATTTTCATTTCCATTTTTTCCCTCGCAATAAAAAATTGTATTAGTTTCTAAGCAATGAAGTGTCTGCTTTACCAGGTCCGAATTATTCTCTTCGAGTTCGAGTTTTGTTGTTAGCTACGTTAGCGATCAACGGGCGATCCCTACCTACGCTACGAGAATAATATTCCTCTCTTTCTTCCCGACTGATCGCCCCGTTCTGTCATCTGTGTTTAGTTCCGAGAACAAACATGAAGATGCACCTGCCATTATGGCGGTGGAGTCTGCGCTCTCCAGCGGCCAAGGCTATCATGGTTATGGTTCTTTTCTTAATATTTTTTCATATTTTCCGATTGCGAGAGTTCCGGAATCTCTCGCTGAATAAGATCCCCTCCGTCGATAGTAGTACAAGTGCGCCAAAGCACCCTATCGATCAACTAATATACGAGCACCGCCTCAGATACGAAGAGTTAGTGAAGCGGCAATCGAGAAGCCCGGAAGAGGCTATCGCGAACTATAAGATCCGGTATCGTAGAAACCCACCGACCGGGTTTGCGGATTGGGTTCAGTACGCCTTGCAGCAAAACTCCACCATTATCGATGATTTCGATACTATCGAAAAGGTCCTGGCTCCGTTTCGACAACTAGGACCAAAGCGCCTTAAATCCAGGATCGAATCGGCACGTAGGACAGGCTCACGGCTACAAACCGTTTCGATCAAGAATGGAACCTCGTCGGTGGAAGGCTCGCCGATGTTGAACTCGTTGAAACACCTTCTGACAAAGCTTCCCGATATGACGTTTCTCCTAAACGAGCTCGACGAACCGAGAGTCATCGGGTCCGACTCGGATAAGGACGACATTATCTTTCGGGACTATGGGCGGAAGCCTTCTTGGGAGCAATTGACAGCTTCCTGCAAAAAAACCGATAGCGGGGGATTGAAAATCCGGCGGTCCAAAGATTCAGACCCGCCAAACGAGGATCAAGGAGACAAAACGTCTCTAGAGGTACAGCAGGATCAGGAGCCACGCTTCTTAGAATCGACTTCACAGTCCCTCGACCTGTGCCTGAATCCCAGTTACCAGGACCAGTATGGAATGTTTACTTCGCCGTGCACTTTCCTCGCAACAGAAGGTCTAGTCCCGATTTTCTCCGTCGCTCGGGTTTCCACCATGCGCGATATTTTGATTCCAGGACATGATTACCACGACGCGAGTTTCTTGAGCAACGACGACCTCGATCCTCTAAATTTTACTTCGAAGGACAACAAGCTTTATTGGAGAGGTTCAAACACGGGCACGTACGCGAGTTCGCAAATGAAATGGGAGACTAATCACCGAGCTCGCTTCCTACTTAAGGTCCAAAATATTAATAAAACTGACCTCTTCGATGTCGGCATGACGGCTTATATCCAGTGCGACTGGACTGTCTGCGAGGCCATGAGGGAAGCTTTTGGACTTCCACCGAGAGCCGGAAAAGGTGACTCTTACAAGTACAAATTTGTGATGGACATGGACGGGAACGGCTACTCGGGACGTTTCTACCGGCTTCTCAGGAGCAATAGCGTTGTTTTCAAGCAGACGCTGGTAGAGCAGTGGCACGACGATCGTGTTTTCCCCTGGGTGCACTATGTTCCCGTCACCATCGGCTTGGATGAAATCGAACATCTCGTCAAATATTTCTCTTCAGGCGGCCAGGGTGCCCGACAAGCGGAGGAGATTGCGGCAGAGAGCACTTCCTGGATGAAAGCTGCTTTACGACCGGTAGATATGACGATTTACGAATACAGGCTATTGCTAGAATATGCTTCTCTGTTTGATTCCGGGGATACAAGTTGATCTTGAGCTTCCGGAAAGCTCAATTCGCATAAAACTTTCTCACTTAATATTTTTATTATTTTCCATGGGACGATCTCTTAATGGTGTTCCGCATCTCTTTGGGTTTCTTTTCTTTTCGCTACAGGCGTTATGGTATATTATTAGCATCGCTTGCATCTAGATTTTATAATAATTGTTAGATACAAAATCATTTTCGGTTGAGGAGTTAATGCAACGTTGCAACTTGTACAGCCACAAACTTCTTACGCGTCCCCTCTTGTCTCGAACCAGACCCTGGGCGCGCCGGTACCGTCCCCCTCGTATTTTTCTTTTTTTGGCATTTCTTTCCATTCGCAACCTGTGCGAGATGCATTTTATCACCTTGACCGGGTCTATATCTATAGATACGTGCGGCGTTGATGCTAGTGCAATTTTATTTTTCCTGGCGTCAAGACATCAAGCTTGTAAATAATAACGATTCTGAAATCGGGATACCTACGAGACCAAACTACCTTTTATATATATCTGAATGAATTATTATTTTTACATAGAACGACTTTTCGAACAAAACTTGTTATAACGTTAACATATTCAGGAAGCATTTACGGCTAGGTCATCGTAAATTGAATAGACCAATTATTATATAGCCATTCTAGCTGTTAGCCCATTGATCTTGCTAAATACAAATCCACTGACAGTCCACCTGTTGTCGCTATTGAAACGGAAAAATGGCAAAAGCATAAACAATTAATTAAATAGATAGTAAGTCCTGCAGCAGATTCAACGGCCATTCCTGGTGCAACTCTATCTATATATAGAGGCTAGATTGTAGCCTTATCGATTACGACTGCATCAAGCAAGTGCAAATATTCCGCTTACGTCTCGAAATCTTATCGGAATCTAAGGACAAAATTAGCAGTTGTTTCCCTTTCGTTTCGCATAGACCCAATTAGGCACTCTATGAAAGGGAGAACTCTACCGTTCACGAACCAACTTAAATAGTTGTCTTGGGGTTAAGACTCCGTATTCGCCTTATAACTACAGATTCCTCCAGTATATCTTCACGCCGGCGTGGCGAAGTCTCGAAGTTTCGGTCCGGATAGGAGTATTTTAGGCTCTTACGGCACTGCTCGATCCAACTGGGTGCGCCCTCTTTGAAAGCGTGGACGAGAAGGTACGGCGACATGTGGGATAGAAGGGATAACGGCCCCGGTTGCCAGTATATTGGGCTTTGGCAAGCTGCGCGAGGCATTTTCGGAAGTTCCTAACCCAATTGGGTCTGTAGTACTTTAAGTTGAAGGTGAATCTAAAGGCAAACCGGTCAGTCTCTTTTAATCGTCAGTCTAGAGACCCAGGTTTTTTACCTTGTTGCACATTGGATGCGCCTGAAGAACGATATCCAGAGGAGAAAGCAAACGCCTATGATTGCAGTATCCCAAGTACCGATTGAATCGAAGTGTGTCTATCAGGGGAACCTTTTGTGAGCTTGCCATGATTTTATATGGATTGAGGAATCTTCGAACTAAGGATTTCACCATTTTATTTGCGAGCTTATCACAAGCTGTCATAGGTTATATTATTTGCGCATGCGAGTTTTGTGTTACCACAGCGAACCAGATGATACACCTGACCAGAAGACTGAGACAGGCGCCTACGACAGCAAATTACTGGTTTTAGAGATGCTGATATGACGGGAAATGCTGGATATTCTATTCGGGAGGATTGAAGGATAGATGCGGACTAGTTTGACAGGGGTTTGACATCAAAGTGTCTCTATAATGATACAAAAGCAGGAAGAATAGACAAAAGCAGCAAGAAAAAAATATATATCCCAGGGAGAATAGTGTGCGTCAACGCTCCTCTACATGCAGTTGGAAAAATTGGACCGTCGACCCCGCTTTTCGGTTTGCAGACGGATTGCGAATTCGAACGTTGAATTCGAAGCTTGAAGGCAAAACCAGGATTTTTTGTGTAACGTGGAGTTCGAAGGAAAGTCTTGGCCAATGAATTGGTGTGCATACAAGCGGGTTATTGTAGCCGTCGTGGGATATCGTTCGCTTGGTTTATCGGGTCTTGACGTCTCAGCTCTCGTCGGCGAACCGGACTCGCTTTCGTTTTACCGTCGTTACGGGCCTCAAGGTCGCCACCGGTCGCTTTGTACCCCTTAGTCCCTGAGCACGAGGAGGCTTAACCGTGGTTTTCGAACTTTTCGACTCAGGCCTTGGAGTAGCCGCAGGCTCTCTGTCGTTTAGAGACCCTGCGCTACGGATACGAGCTAAAATACTTAGGCTCTCCTCCTTCTGCGGCCCACATTCTGCCGCTTTCGTTTTACGCACGGCGTTCTCTCTCAACCTCTCACTCCGACGAGGTTTAGGAATGTCTCGAAACGCCTTGAGCTTCTGAATTTTGGTGCCTGCCACCCTGTGCGATACATCAATGCCCGGGAAATAGCCAAATAGGCCTGGGCCGTTAAGTTTTCGAGTGGTATCGAGCGTGAGGTGATCGTGGAGCCTATGGGCCTCTTGCTGCGACATTGGCCTTCTGCGAGATGGCATATCTCCCGTGTCTACCCTAGGCTCACCATTCCGAAGTTTCCATTCGGCTTCAAGCTCAGCTGCCTGATATGCTGCGATTCTCGACATCCTCATTCGATTCCTGACACTTTTCACAATTTGATGCTGCCGATCCTCTTTTTGCTGCCATAGCTTCTCTTGAAATGCTTCTTGCAATGGGGGTAGAGTCGGCCATGGTTTACCCTCTCGTATGACATGTGGAGGGCTAATTTTGAGCTCCGGGTCGTCAGATGGGCCTTGGGGTTGAAGCGGTAATCCCTGAAATGAACCCTGCAGCTGTCCTGTAGAGTATGGTACTCCTTGCATTGCTGCCTCTGCTTGTGCGTGTGTTTGTGCTTGTAGGGCTCTCATTGTGTATGCTGCAATCACCGTCCGGTTAAGTGGAGGTTTGCCCAAGACTGGTTGTAAATAATCTTCAAGGGAACTGCAAGGCATCTTTTTTTGTATTTCTGATGTATCGGCTATAGAGGCGAGGGGGTTCTTGGAGAGAAACTTGAGTATCTTTCACGTATGTGATATCTTGACCACTCAGGCTGAGTTCCTAGTTCTGAGTAGTATGGAGGGGAGCTGGTTTTGAAGGTTCGTAGGTGGAAGTCTGCGAAACGTTAACCGCAATTGAAGGTGATTGTAGGAGAATGGGAGGGAAGATATGGGAGACGCGAGCTGCAACTATGAGGTGCTTGCTCTATGCCATTCGATTTAAAAATTTTAGTATTTTTTCCTCTTTCTTTCATTCAGGCATGATTGAGATCCTGAGGACGCGCTTGTGTAACGCAAACGCCAGCCTCGAACATCTTCAGCCTTGTGGACCTGTCGAGCTGTCCCCGTTCGATCCGATATAAGCTCATGATCTCAAAGACAGCTGAGCGAGTGCAGCTTCTAGAGACCTGAGCACAGCATGTGGCTGTTCACCTAATTAATTAGCTAATTGATCTTGTATTTTCAAAAGTTGAACGTAATATTAATACCCGGTTGAGTTTTATCTATGACCCTGTCAACCATACCATGTATATCAATATCAATTGCAATATCAATATCAATTAACCAAATAAAACGACAACGTGAAGCGTGAATGAACTAAGAGACAATACAAAGAGACAATATGCTGGATACTATGCAAAGGAATACAAGTGCTTAAGCTGATTTGGTAAATTAGAAGACGACGTCGTGCCTCGAAGATCTTTAACGTTAGAAATGATGAAGAAAATGAAGACTCTTGATAACACACGCACATGAGAAACTCTAACACAGATGAACACTAACTAAAGCAATACCCACTCAGGAATCCCTTCGTCTCCTTTTAGCTGTTTCTTTGGAGTTGAGCTGCCCTGCACCAGAACTCCGCTTCTCTGACAGGGCTGTTGCAATTGCTTCGGATTTCCCGTCAAGACCAGGTATATTACTCTTTGCCTCATTGCGGCTGCCCCATGATCGATTTGCTTCCCTTATCCTCCCGATCACAGGATTCATGCAAACGAGCCCTCGAGAACTTTTCCGTACTGAATTGTGACTTGCACTAAACCCGGAACGATATCTCCTGGTAGATTGAGCAGGTAATCTCCCCCGAATCGCAAGGATTCTACAGTGATCCAACGCCCTCATACTGAGCTGTTGCATCTGGGGTGGTGTGGCTCTTATGTTTGCAACTGTAGCAGCTATCTCAACATCTGATGGCATGGGTAGGTTTCTAGCCCGACGTTGATTGAGCGCTTGGTAGTAACTTTCCACATTCATTTGCTGTTGAACTTGTATTTGTTGTAGGCGGCGGGCGAACTCTATTTGCGCTGATCGCATCATACGCATTTGTTCCCCGGTCAATTGTGGGTTTCCGAAAGGTGGTGCGGTGATTGTGGCGGAGGGGGTGACGATAGCGAGCGGTGCGAGTGGTGGCTCTAGCACTGCTTCGAGTACACTACAGGGCATTTTTGACAAGTATCTGTATCCCGTGCCCCGGTATATATATCGGACCTAAATATCGGGATCGGTTCTCACGAGCTTTCGAGTTTGGTGCGTTGATCGAAGTAGGACCGTGAGGTCTCGTGTTCTACGTTATCACAGCTAGCTGAAGGTGTGAAGAGTATATTTATAAAGAAATGAAATGGTGACGAAGTTCTATTTCCCGGAATATCTTATTCTAGGGGAGATGTTTATATAATTACGAGGTAGATGGCATATGGTGCCTATAGGATTCCTGCAGCTGTGTAATCCTCAGCTGAAGTGTATTGCAGGCAGACATACATATGATTGGATCCTTACGGGGCTGCGTGTTCGCCCTCAAAACCCAACATTACTGTCCTAGACTATCAACACTTTTGCCCACACCTAATTGTAAGCTAAGCTGTGCGTGGATGCGCGACAGACTTTGCTTTATAAAGTAGTCAATTGTTTATAAAGTCTGAAAGGGCTTATATAAGTATTCATTCATCGACAATTGGAAATCAGATGACTTGTGTATCCAATTAAAGTATTCAACGAAACTAGTTATAAATTATCTCCTTTGTAGTCTGCCAAATGAACTGCAATATAATAAAATACACGAGATTCTTGCTCTCTAGCATGCATGAGGATTACATTCGAAAATGACCAAATGGGGTTCGTCGCCGAACAGGAAAATGCACAAACACTTGCCTCAAACATGCAAAAGTAAAAGGCATGTCATCTCTCTTCCTCAGCTGATCAGGGGCGCCTAGCCTCGAGGCTAAAGTCATCTAGAGGGTGTCGGAGGCCTACAACCTCGATATAAGAAGGTCTTCGAGGCTTTCATAAATTTTAAACCTAGGCCGTTCGCCCGGTTCGATGCCCTGACCATTCTGTTTACAACTCGGAAGGGGCTTTCCAATCCAGCCCCATGTCCCTCTGTACTGACTCAATACACAACTCTCAGGATAGCTCTTCCAAAGTTGGCCAGCGAGTAGCACGGTAAAAGTTCCCTTATATATCGTACTGATATTCCCCATTTCCCCAGGTCTATATTCTACGGGAAAGTACTCGGCTTTACAAGCCTTTTCGTTTTCGCAGGGGCCAGATCGCAAAGAAGTCTTCCCGTCCAGAATAACCTCTAGGGAAGGGACTATAATATTCTTGCTATTTCCAGATGCAAGCAATGGATCTGAGCTATCTCCGAGTTCCCGGCTCTTCTGTGTGACTTGAAGATTGCCAAGAGTTCGAAAGATTGATATGCATGTCTTTTTAAAGGGTTCCACCACGGGACAGTGTCTCCGACGTGGCACCGAACAGCCTAAGCGTTGGAGCCACGGAGAGGGGATAATGTTTTTCTAATATTGAGGGAAGCGCAAGTAAAGTTAGCATTAAGAACATAATATTTTATAGGAAGAGATAAAAAGTGAATTGTGATGGGGAGCTTCAAGTTAACTTACCAGCTCCTCCAAAGAGCAGGGTAGCGCAAGTTCCTTCAAATTTGGATAGCCACTGAAGTCAAAATCATTCATTTCAATGTCAAGCCACAGGACTTTGAGGCTGGGTTTATGGTTCTCCAAGCGGTGGGGTAAAAGTTTGCATCCCCTGATATCATTCGGGCCCGATACCAAGCTCAGATTCTCTAGTGGCGGTAGAGAGCTTAAGATTAAATCTACATACGCAATATCGGTCAAACTGTAGGATAGCTGAAGAGCTTTTAAATTTGGCAACATGCCATTGATCGCTAGCCGTGAAAGCAGATAGTAAAATTCCGGAGTTTCGATTAAACTTAAGGTCGTTAAGACCTCCGGGACAAAAAATTGTATGGCGTCCTCTACGATGGGGAAACCAATACAACGTCTCATCCTCAGCTCCTTAAGTCGCAGTGGGCTCCCTAGGTTTTTGGGAAACTCCCGATCGTAGAATATTGCCTGGTTTCGAGGTTTCGAAGCAAATACGATATTAAGGGAATCGAGTGTTTCGCTATTGAGGGCTATGAGCTTCCGAATTGTTCGATAAGCTGACCGAAGCGATTCTTCATCGTCTTTACCCCAATTGAAACCGACAGATAACTGTCTAAGATTGCGAACCGCGCTGAGAGTACTTGACGAGTCTGGGATATAAAAAAACCCTTTCGAAAGATTTATACTCAAATCCGTGATTGGTCTCCCACTCTGCAACTGTGAGAGGATAAAGTTATAGGCGAAATGGTTGCATGTGTGAACACTATGAAGCTGCGTTTAGATTTCATTTCCTAGAGGGTATGCGTATTCATAAATGCAACCCGTTGCTGTATGAATTTGTGACTTGTCATTACTTACTGGATGCCACGCAAACGGGTCAACTTGTTGACAATCTCAGATAGCTCGGTTGCGGTAATATGTTCATTGGACTTTGAAGTAGAACTGGGAGTAGTGTTCGGCTGCGACGGGCCGGGAGTTGAGCATGAATGCTTTGTCGACACTTCTTTTTGAAATATATGAAGATTTCGAGTATTGTCTATCCATGGAAATCCGAGAGGGGACCGTCTTAAGGGGTGAAATCCCTGTTTTGGGCAAAGGTTCCATGATAAATCGTGGAAACGATGTCGGATAGAAATGGCGTGGAGCCTTCGAGAGACTAGAGACATAGATATGATTTGAGGTTCGCTCAACTATAATATCGTAAAGCCCATATATATGCATTAGAAATCATCAACTCTTGATAAGTGTAGCCTACCACAACCAGGGATAGCCTTTAGGGTAGGCACTATAAACAGCTGCTTCTAATAGCCTATAGCTATCGTAAACTAAAGTTTACTAAAGGATGTGTATGTTCAAGTGTCAAAGACAATAGTTGGGCTAATTGATCAATTGAACCCCAATCACAGATAGACTTCACTTGCAATTGGCCTCGGGCCTATAGTCTTGAGACTATCTCATACAAACGTTACATGCAAAAGCATAAACTGGCTTTCACTTACATATTGAAAAACTTCGTCTAGCATCTCAGTGGGTAGAAGGGACATAAAGTCCCGTTCCAGACCAAGTGGAGCCATGTATATATTTCGGATTGCACAATGCAATTGTAATATAATGAGTGTGATTAAATATCCGCAACGGATTGAAAGAGACGCGCTGTTGAACTTTTTTTTTGCTAGCTGACTGTAGAGCTAAGAATATATTAACAGAAGGAATCTATCAGAAGGCGACTGGCGTGTAATATAGATATATGCGCGCACCTTCAAAGTAAAAAATCAGCTCAGGTTCCTACGAGATCGTCGTGTCGATGAAATTTCGAGGCGGATCATTCATCGACATCGGAAATCTGCCTCAGATGATCTCGTACCCAGACCGCAGCCTCGTACGACCGTGGCTAGAAAGCGTTTAAATACAAAAAGAATATATTCCTAAATTACGGAAGAGTCGTCCAGATCATAATACGAGACCACCAGTCTAGGCCAGGGCCTTTATTAATCTAACCAATTTCCCCCGCATCTATTCGATATTTATATTCCTGAATTCACCTGAAAATCTGTGCTGTGTCTCGTATATGAGACCAAATTTACCCCTTAATAATAATTACAATCAGTAGCAATGCCCACTTTGCAACGAGCGATAAGGTGTCGTGGTCGCGAGACGTCTCTCTAGGCCCGACATTTGCAGTCTATCTAATGAACGTATAAACTCCCATTTATCGTGACTAAGCTATAGCACTACCAAAGGGGGTGAATAAATTTCGTTTAGGAAGGGCATCCATGCATAAAATGCCGTACACGTAACAACCGTTTTTGTATCGATCGGGTGGAATAGTCGACATCGTATGGAACATTTTAGTCCTACCATACCTTTGTTTGCCCTTTCCAATCGTTTATACCTTCCTACATTTGTGTTAAAATATAGCTTTCCGGCGCGCATATTATATCTAGATATTTGCGTATGTCGATACACAACTTAGTTGCAATTAATAACCCTATACGCCGTATCAGACACATATTATTCAAAGATTGACCTAGGGCCCTAGGGTCAAATATGTTTAAAGGACTGCTTGGGGGCGGCAACGCCCCAAAGAACCAAAAGAAAGACCGCGGCTCCGCGCGTAAAGACTCCCCTCGACGGGACCGAGATAAAAACCGTGACCGTGACCGCGATCGGGACCGACACAAAGCTCCGCAATCACCTACAGAGAATCTCAATCTCCACCATGAACGGGGGAGAGATAAACGCTCCCCCAACCCTCACCACCGCCGCGATCATCATGATGACGATCCCCCCCGTAAAGTGCCCAAAATAGATATTCTGAAATTTCCGCCGTTTCCATTCTCGTGGCCGACCCCGGAAATGACCCATCAGCAATGGTACATCAGCCTCTCCCTCAAAAAGGATGACGTAGAGTTCATTGTCGATAAATGGTGGCACAAGGTCCAGTCGTTCTTTAAAACCTACGATCCATATACAATACAGCTTGAAGAGGATTTGAAGGAGGCGGTAAGGAATGTTAGGAGACTGAGGCGGGAAAGGGATGCTTGGAAGAAAGAGCACGATGATGTTTTTGTAATGTATCAGAAGTTGAAGATGGCGAAGGATAGACAAGGTGGTGCGGGGCCAAGCCGAGAGGCAGCGAATAGATTTATAGCAAAGGATTCGGATAGGGATTATACTGGTTAGATAATATAGAAATTCTCTCTTCTTTATTTATAATTTACGGAGAGTTGCCCTTGTCTTGGTAGCTATTCGTCCGCGAACGCCTAATTGAAAAAATTTAAAAGATACAGTATATGAAGGCACAAAATCGAGGGAAAGTATATCTAACCAGATCTTTCTCTTGGAGGAGGCGATGCAGTTTGAACAATACCCTCTTTCTAAAAAACAAAAACATATGTAGTTGTAGATAGACCATCCTCTAGGCCGTTACATTTGCTTAGGGGGTTGTTGCGAGTTTAGGTCCCATGTGCCTTGCGGCGAATCAACGGACTTAATTTCATACCTTGAATTCAGCTAGTAGATAATATTTCTCGGAAATCTTCGACCTTGCACATACATGTGGCGGATACGAAATTGTAGCCTCGAATCCAGACGAAATTGTTCGACATGACATGATACTTTGCGTAAACATGCGGTTTTAGTGTCAGCACGTAAGGTATAGGTATATCGATATCCTTTATGTATGGTTTCTATTGCATTGTGGTTTGAATTCTAGCCGACCGAATTCTCGAAGGGCGCGTTTTAAACGTTTTAATTTTGAGGACCAGCTCTGGGTCAAAACTCGGTCAATAAACCCGTCTCTGCGGCCTTTTAGAATGCCTTTAAGACAGAAAAGGGCCCTCAAACGTCCTAATAAACACTCTGTACCCATAGATCTCGGGCCCTGCCCCATATACAGATATATATATCGATATTCGCGGGCGCGAGTATATAGTTTAGCGCCAAGACCATAAGCTCAAATTCCAACAATACAACCCAGAGTTTCTCATGGGCCTCTAGCCTTAGCTTAGGCTGTGTGCTTGCAGGATTAATCGTCCGGGCCAATGGAAAACTCGATACATCCGATCTCACAACTTGAAACATATTAAGCACTATAGATACATTCCTTAGCTAACTAAATTCTAGATCCGGTATCTTTTGCAAGACAACATCGATGTTTGACCCAGCAAACATGAGAGATACGTCGACATAAGCCATATAATTATAAGAAAATTCCTTGTTCGTATAGTTTTAAAACTGCTCGTCGACGGATATTTAAAAATATAAATTCCCTGGCTCTTGAGCTACACGGCTAGATATTTCTCTTGACAAAAGGGTCCTCGAATCACTTTACCAAGGAGTTTGGGGGACCCACGGGGCCAATCCATTACACAACAGAAACAAAAGATAAGGGATCTTGTGATGCCATCGGCGAGACCCGGTTATCGCTAGCCCCCAAAGCGCTTAACCCCAACCACAAAAAACTGCAAACCCAAGCGATTTACCCTGTACGAGTTACACAACTTTCCACCACATTGGATGGTCGCGCGTGCGGCTTGGCACATGAGATGTGAACCTGGTACCCACATCGAACGTTTAGATTTTATAACTAACTTGAAGAAAACCGGGGTTCTAAGTCCCAGGGACCCACAATGGTGATGATAAGCTCATGTGTGTCCTGAATATAACCGGTCCGAAGGAATAGCCACGTCACATGTATTAACTAGTCTTGAATCTCACGAGGGTTAAAGGAAATGTTCGAAGATAAGCTTCCGAGGATCAAAATTTTTACATCGACGCATCCAACCGTCTTCAATTCTGCAGCCCGTTTCATTAATCTTTGAAGCTCAAGATATATATCTATCTATCTAGATCCAACATCAGCTCTTGCCAAGATGACCAATCCCCCAAAAAAGATGATCTTTATCCCCCGTGAAATCCAGTATCTCATTCTAGACTCTGCCGAAAAATCCCAATATTCAACCCTCATCCAAGTCTGCAAGGCTTGGAAAACCAAACTCTTCCAAAAATTCAAGAAACGTTACATACAACCCCACTTCCCGGATGCAGAGTACATCGCATCCCATAAAAGCCAACTGGATCTGGGGATCATAGCTCCAGTTCCACCGGAAAAGGCTCCATTTTTGATCCACTCCGCCATCGTGGGTCATTCGAGATACTTGAGGGGTACAATCAAAAGGATAGATTGGGGTACGGGATCATGGTTACAACTTGGAGAGTATAATGCGGACAAAGCGCCTAAGCCAGACGACCCAGTAATTCTGGCTGATACGGAGAGACTCAAGGGGTACCTGAATGATCCGGTCATCATTGCAAATGCGGAAGATACCATGATTTCTGAGAGGAAGATTAATCTCGTCACTCGGTACCCAGGTGGATCGAGCCATCAACTTGCGAGAAGGGGAGAATGTAGCATTGCGAAAGGCGGACAGAGGGTTTTAGTCGGGGAAGCATTGGGGTTTGAGTTCTTTGGTGCGAAGAGCAAGTTGTTAGCGAGACCGGAACTGGAGGAGGATCAGGTTATGCCGAGGTGTTCCTATCACGTTGTATATAATTGCGCCCCTAGCGCAGATGGGAGGGCAGTTGTAGACTCGGAGACTGATATTACGGTCTTTCTTTATTATCCGGACTTAGATTAAAGGATAGAGTCGGTAATCTAGCTGACGGGGTGGCTAGATGAAGTTATCGTTAGCTTGGCGTTCGGGATATATACTGTCGTTACCGATTGTAAATTAGATATAGCTTTACCGCGCGCATGCGTCTAGAATCCAGATATTATATGTAGTGTTTCATTGCGGCCCGCCCATCCTTGTAACTCCAAATTCACATGTACAAGCGGTGTGAGGAACTGTTATTCGAAGGCACGCATGTGGGGCAGTTTCGCGAATTCGGGAGCTAAGGCGCTTTTTTATCTGTATTAACGTTCCCAAGCTCAGCACCTGGAAGCCTAGTCTCGAGGCCAGACGGTGTGCTTGCTGGAAGCCCTAGCTAGATCGCCCAAATCCAGAAACCATAAATATAGTTCTAGGCTTTCGAAATTTCTATAGTTCCACATCGAGTTAGTTCCACACAGATTTACATTTGTTTCGGCCTCTTATGTAAATTCCAGCTACCATAAGAAAAGTTTACAACTAATATTGGACATTTAAGACGTTAACCAGTAGCCTCCAGGTGGGACGGGGGCCGATATAGTGAAAGCGGCATAACCACCGACCGAAACAAACACACATACCCACCCAACAAAATACATCAAGAGGTCTTATCCATTCGGCCGCAAGTGGCCTCTACGGATCATTGACCCCAAAGCCCCACGCCGCGCTTGGGGAACTACAGCCTCCAGAAAATTCCACCTTCGAGCCCCCTGTAGTAAAGTGAGGCGGCTGTTTCGAGTAGCATCGTACCATGTATCAAGGTATTCAATCTCTTGGTCTCGAGAGAAGCCGCCCGGGCCGCCGAACGGAGATGTTGAAGTCGCTTTGCAGGGCATCAATATAGCTCGTGGGCACTTTATAAGGGCATATATGTGTTTCTTGTTGTATTTTTGGTGGCTGTCTGCCGGTATGCGCTATGAATAGGAAAACTATAGTACCAGGTGTATGAATATAGGATGAAATATTCCTGAGAATGGTGGCTAGTTCCCAAAATAGAACAGCTGGATGACTATTGATCGGTAGGTTGTCATATAGATAAGTACCTAGATGAGCGTCGACTTCAGGGTCACAGGTACTCGTGCTTGTTTGGTAACGTTCAAGCCCAAAATGCAGGTCCTTGGCCAAAAAGGCAAATTTTTAAGATATTATGTTGGTCAACAGTTGACCCGTTTACTAGCCAGGTATTTACTGCTTTGATTTACATTTTCGGCTTACGGCTGATTTGCTCTATTTCCAATATCCAGCAGCGTTTTCTATAGCCACACGAACGTTGGCTCAGAGCCTTGCAATCATGCTTGAATTTCACGGGACAAAATCATGCTATATCTTTCGCATATAAAATTATTCCTCATATAGACTTGTCAAATTATACCAGGTGTTGCACGCATACAAGTGTGTCGCGTGATCTAGACGTCGACTTTATAGATCGCGATCTAGCGTAAACTCAAAGGAATCACAAGTACTATAGTTGTCACATAGCAGTACTGCAGTACTTGCGCGTTCATATGGGATTAAATTGTAAGTTTCCAATGTTGTAGTTAGGTGCTGGAGAGCTGTTGAAAT
Source organism: Arthrobotrys musiformis (assembly GCA_036971715.1). Lineage (NCBI taxonomy): Eukaryota > Fungi > Ascomycota > Orbiliomycetes > Orbiliales > Orbiliaceae > Arthrobotrys > Arthrobotrys musiformis. The sequence goes on along the minus strand of JAVHJL010000011.1, from coordinate 186,322 downwards.
CCTGGACCCTTCAAAGCTGAGTTACGGATTTTTGCCCTAGTCATCTCCAGGCACTGTATAATAAGGTCGTCGGCTCTTTGTAGATTCGAGGTGTAAGTATTTAATGTGAAGAAAGCGGGGTTAACGGCTTTACCAATTTTTATGTTGACGATCTCATGATGCTCAACCTTGAAATTTTTTGAGCCGCGATACGAGAATACGAGAATTCATTTCACTAGTACAGGCAGAATATCAAGCCACATAAAAAATGTGCCAGGAGAATTTTTTCGGTTGAAAAACATATCCGGTTCCACATTATTGAATCGAACCTCTGGTGCAATGATATACAATAATATATAGTATATAGCTAGGCTATAGGGTATCGGCCTAAACATGCATGCTCCTACCAAAACGTTGAATAACCTAAGCGAACTCCACTTCGAGGCCTAGTAGGTCTCTGTACCTCATATCAATATCTTTGTGAGGGTATATCGAATTACTTTAAACTTCTCCATGCCATAAAGCTAACCAATTGTCAGGAGTTGAGACTTGGGTTTCTCCCTCGATGCCATATATATATAAAGTTGATAGGAATTCTATATGTAGAATCACGCAGAAGTGTATCCCTAAGTGATTTAGCTATCGCAACATATACGCTGAACCCTCTGAAATATATATTGAATGCATTTATGGATATTGCGTCGACTTCAAGACCTGATTGCAGCAGGGGACGTCTAACTAAGGCCTAATCCACAATCTTGAAATTGTGCCATTTTGAACGCTGTTCGGTCTTGAACTAGGCCGGCACTCGATGCGTTTTAGCCGTATGCATATCGACAAGGAAATCATCACTCACGAGACAATCCGAGATACCCTCTTTTACACAAAGGGTGCAGTCAAAATTTATCGCAATATTAGGAAATTCCAATATTGCCAACCCTTGAGGACCTGGCGCTGGCTAGCTAGCTATAGCTTGGCCTTAGCGGGGAAAACTTTGGTAATTGGTGGAGAAACAGGCACCAGAAACATCGAGACCCACTTCTGCTAGTTGTCGAAATCCTTAGAAACAAATATCGACCGTATGAATGTCGACCAATTAGCCCCGCGGGTTGAGGCCCACTTTGTGTTCATATCCCGGAGTGGTGATGTCAAGCTTGAGTGAGGTCCTTCTCTTCCTGGTTGCGTTGTTTCAAGCCGAACATCTAGGACGACGGCCAGTGTTACACACTATTTTTAACACATCCACACCAGCTATTGCATATGTACGCATCAGCCTCAACATCTAGAACCTACTTTACAGACCTTTTGTTGTCTGTGGACGCATTTTCTTCGATTCGGTGGTTGGAATTGTAGGCCGACGGCAAGGGATAATGGTGATACCGAGAGGCAATGGCGATTCTGCAACCCGATGACATTTCTGTAACAGGATGGTAAGCAGTTTCTTTGATATTCGGTTCCAATGCAATTGAAAGCATGTGCATTGCATACAAGGCCAAAGGCGGATGAGTGATGAAGCAAAATATGAAGATACGCCCCAATGTTCGAAGCTGACAGCCATTTTATCCCCGAGGATAACGTTAGTGCGCAAATGCTGGATGCGAACCTCCGATTGCATCCATCCGTCTATCCCAAAGGATACGAGAATGCATCAATGCTGCCGTCGGCAGATGTCAAAATATATAAAAATGCTACATGAAGCTATATATTTTTGCAGAACCTTGCATCAAAGCCGCGCAATTCCCCAGCTCCAGATTTCTAAGCACGCACTTTATTGGCAGCCAAGCCGTCGGAGAACAACGGACTCCGGAATTGCATGGGTCCGCTGACCCCGTGTGGCCAATAAAACCGTGGCATTCAAGGGCGGAGTCTAATTGCTTACCGAACAGCCGGCACAAAAAGTGGGCATTGCAAATACGGAATCCGGAGAACTGGCGGGATTCTCACCTTTTCCAGAAGTGGCTTTGTCAGCATATTTGGGAAGTGATGTCTGAATCGCGATGCGTCGACTTATTCCTCAAGATATCCTCTTCGTGCTCGAGATCCGCCGACATCTTCTTCGACTGATATACCCAACCTCCGCCTGCCTTTCCGACAACAGAAGTTAGGCCCTTTTCAAGGCTCAAATTAGACATTTCTAAACAAACAAAAGCGATAGGCTGGGCCTAAAGGCCAGCGGGTTAACTTTTTTTTTTTATATCCCTCGGTCCGAACGGAGGTCATTTTGCTCTCCTTTCTCACCCACTCCTCTTACGATCTCAGATCCAGCTTTGGTCCTGCATCTGACCCCTTGCACGCCGACTGTTACCTGCAGTTTCCCACCCTGACCGCCTGCCAAAAGTCAAACCTCTCTTTACTTATCGATTATCGCTGCCTCGGCCGTATCCACTCGGAACTAGCATTCTTTCGGGGCGCGCAAGCGTCTTTGTTCGCCGAACCACCTTTCCTTGACTTTTGGGCCAAACATTTCGCAATAGCTACTGCGAAAGTGCCATACACTGGAATGATGAACTCCGGGTCATCCGCAACGGCTTTACCGCCAATTCACTCATACCATCCCCAACACAATAATTCCACAAACTCCAGCTCGAGCTCCTCTGCGCAACCTCGCTCGCCGCCACCGCTGCTTCCGGCTGTAACTCCCAACGCTGGGCCGAGAAATACCAAAGCTCGTGCTTGCACCAACTGTAAGACAAAGAAGATAGCTTGTCGGCCGGGGACCGTTAGTGGCGTTTGTGTGAAGTGAGTCGCTTTTTTTTCTCTTAGTCGTCCCGAGTCTTCTAATATAGTCTGCCCGACTCACACCCACTTTTGGTATAACTTCGTCATATAATTATAATTACCCACCCTCTTTTTTAGTTTCCTTTGTCGATGTCTACGGCTGAACTATATTTGTCACGCTTTGATTGCTTGCATTTTCCCATGCATTACTTGTTCTATTATTTGATATATACAAGATGCTCTGCAAGCTATGCGACAATATACATGCCACATACACATGCACCTTCAGTATAAGAAAACTAATTAGAGAATCAAACGTTAGGTGTCAACGGGATAACAAGAGATGTATTGTCGAAGAACCTACCCCCCGGCCAGTGAGGGGGAAAGGCACCTCCAAGGCGTGCGTATACCGACGCCCACCTCTCAAGGCCAACGAAGGTGCACTAACATGATTTGGGCTCTTATAGGAGGGTAGCCGAAATGGAGAAGAAACTCGATGGCTTAGTCGCACTGCTCACTGGCGCCCAATCGATATCATCATCTAATAATAATAACTCCCCATCGAATCTCTCCGACCAAGAACAAGCTGCCATAGGGCTTGCGAACCTTGCGCCTTCTCTATCCCGTTTATATAATCAAAATGGCGACAAAAACGCCATCGCTAGCCTTGTTAATGACAACGCCATGCCCGACTTTAATGTAGGCGCTTGCCTCAGCGCCCTCAAAGCTAAGGATGAGGAATGCGAAGTTCGACGGAAGGAAAGACGGGAACGCGATGAGGAAATAGAGCGACAGCAGGAGAAGGTCCGACGGGATGTCAACTGCACCAATTTCAACTTTATGATGCCGCCACCATCAATCAAGGTGCCGTTGGAGGACGTGATTGGTCGAAATTTAGTCAGCGAATCACAAGCCGAACAATACTTCTCTCTCTTCATCGAGATGTCCGCACATTTCCCGTTTTACGTCGTCCCGCACGGAACCACCTGGAAGACTTTACGGAGGGACAAGCCGGTACTGCTCATGGCAATATTATGCACAGCCTCGGGGATAGAGAAACGGGTTCAGCTGGTGTTGGATAAGGATTTCCGGAGAGTCTTCAGCGAGAAAATATTCGTTCAGGGAGAAAAGACCTTGGAGCTGCTGCAGGCTGGCTTAATATATTTGTCATGGTTTCAGTGTCATTTCTCGCCAAAAACCCAGATATTTTTACAAATGACCCATATATTCATCAGTTTGGTAACTGATCTGGGATACGATCGGAAGCCGGACAAAGTGAAGCCTCCGACAGGAGTTGTGGGGAATGACGGCAATGTCGCTAGCCCGATGTTCTCGGAAGCTGGGTCAGAACCTGCAGGAAGCCCAAGCAAAATAGAAGAACAGGAATTCAGGAGTAAAGAGGTTAGAAGGGCATTCTTAGGATGTTGGTGGATTACTAGTTCGTATGTGCCCTTTTATCGATATTGCGGTTTGTTCGTTTGAACTTCAGCTGAGACCATGACAGGATATCAATCGACTTCCGCAAGAGGATACCTCTTCACTTCTCTAACTATATGGCGAGATGTCAACAATCATTTGTGGACAGCCCCGAGTTTGAGTCGGACAGATATATGGTTATGATGCTACGACTACAGAAGTTCCAAGAAGACGTCTGCGAGACTTTCCGATATCACGAACCCGAAGTAGCCGGCAAACAGGACCTACTGAGAATCCAAATGAGCTTGAAGGCTTTCCAGTCCCAACTGAAGCTCATCGAGCAAGATATCCAATATCTCGATCCCCGTAACCCAGCTTGTATGTCTCAACCCCCCAAATTATCCCCATGGCAGGCTTCCTCACTAACACGACGAACAGTCGATTCAGTATACCCCGCAACGTTCGTAATGGGCATCTATCTCCACGAAATCGGCCTCCACATGACTCCACCACCAGCCTCAACATCTTCCTACGCCCCAACCGCATCACTGGAATACACCGCCGAAAGGATCAGCATCTTGTCTGAATGTCTCTCCCACACCAAAAAGTACCTTGATTGCATGACCAGCTGCGAACCCAGCTGCTACCGCAAAATGACTGCCCCCTGCTGGATGCGCATCTCTTACGCCCTCGTCGTCCTTTCCAAACTCGCACTGGGCGGCACGGAACCCGTTGACCTTTGCAGCATCAAGGAAAAGACAGTAATACAATACTCAAGCAAGCAATATACGACCCTAAACCCTCACCCAGCTATGATCGCCGAAGCGGCGCAAAAGAAGAAACGACAGTTCATGCGGAAAATGTACAACCCCAACGCTTCCGACGTCCCCAGCCGTAGTCCGACACCAGAAGCGGAACAGAGACCTGGTATAGCCCTCATCCCTTCGCCATCCAACGTCGACGGCTGGGATACCTCTGTCGTCCGCTCCGCTGTAAAAATGGAAATCTACCTTGACCGAATGGTCGAAATATGTAAAATCCTCCATAGACCCTCGTTACCAATCCGAGATGAAGATGTGGAAAGATATAAAGCCAACGGAGTTGAAGAAATCGTACCCCCGGATCTATACGACTTCGGAATGTGGATGTTCGGAACGATGAAGGAATGGTATCTAGCCATGGTTCGACGGGAAGAGGAGATCGAAGAAGCTGTTAAAGATGCTGTCAGCGCCACACCAGGTAGCATGGTCGGCGGCGGAATTATTGTCGCAGGTGGTGGTGGTAGTGCGGGGGGTAGTATTATTACAACGGCGACGGGGACTACCAACGGAACTCCGAACGGGAGTATCATAACGACTGGTGGAACGGGTAGTACCGCCAGAACGAGAAGCACGAGTATCAGCGCGACAACACCAGGGGGCACCCCTCTAGCAAAAGGCTGGACATCACCCACCACTGCATTTCAATCATTAAAAAGGAAATTCGACTCGGACAGGCCGCGGGGACCGAGCAACGGCGCCGTGGGGGATTACGGAAGCCCCGGAGCCGCCGCTGGAGGACCGGGTATCCAACAGATGCAGCCGATAATGGGGGGTGTGGATGATCAACAGATGGCATTGCCGCCGAGTATTGGGTTTGAATTTATGGATCCGGTTGGGGATGACTTTTGGGGCGCGATGTGGAGTAATTGGCCTTTGTTTTACGCCGGTGCTTAATTTTTTTTTAATTAATATAGGTAATTCTTAGCCGGGCTGGCTTTTGGATATTTTGGAGATGCAAATGGTTGGCTCAGATTTCTTGTACAAAGGTGATTTTTTCGGTTGTATGATAGAGCTTTAGTTGGTAGTTTAGTTTATACGCCCCTTAATGATGTCGATGATATCTTCTCTGCACAGAATTCTAGAAGCGATTGGAATTTAAAGAGTTAAATTTTTCACTAAAGATCGAGTTGAGATGTAGAAGAAGAGCCAAACAGAAGCATGGATTCCATCTGCTGTCTAAAGCAGAAAGGTAAAGAGACATTAAACGCCATCGTCCAAGAATAACGAACAAACAGCAATTACAAATATGTATGCTAAAGCTTTTCTCTAATCAAAAATTCCAACAGTCGCAAGATAGCTATAGAGCCCCTCCCAAATATATCAATACTGAAAACATTGCATTAACTTCATCACATCAAAGAGAGCGTCTCCAAGGGATCGCATTATTTTGACTTAAACTCCGACTCCACCGCTGCTACCCCCAAATAGGATCTCGTACAAATCTTTGTCCACCACATCCATCTCCCCACTAGGGGCTGTGTAACCACCCGCCATACCCCTCATCCCCATCCCCATCCCCATCATACCGCCATTCCACGCGGTTCCACCAGCCATCCCGCCCATATCCGCAGCGCCATTGCCCCATTTCACGCTCACAGCCGTAGGATCTGCCATCCCCATGATGTTAGGCTGGGAACCTTTATTGCCACTAGCATTACCCTTCGGGGAGCGATTGGTATTGGCCCCATTATGGTGGGGGTAAGTATTTGCAGCGCCTGGGGTGGCGGCAGGGGCACTGCCGCTCCTGATTCCGTCTCTTCCGGCAGATCCGCCAGGTGCCGTCGGTGTTGTTAGTGGCGGGGTCATGAGAGCCCCGTTTCCGAATGGTTTGCTGACTGAGACCCTCATACCGTTGTTGCCCATGTCGTTGTTGTTCCCGCTGTTATTCCAGACCAAGCCGCTATTGGAACGTTCCCTCTCGCTTCCGGCGTTGGAAGCTGGCGCTGGTGGGATACTGCTCATCTCACACAGCATCTCGACAACTTCCTCTAATAGGCTTTTAAGGGTCCCGATGTTGACCACGGAGAAGTCAATATCGCTTGTTGAGAACTGTGGGGGTCTTGTGCCCATTTTCTCTGCTTCGAGGAACTTCTCAAACCCACGCTTTAGAATGCGGAAAACCCCACGGTAGCGTTTCAAGTCGTCGAACTTGCCGCCGACCGCTGTGAGGACGTCCATCGCTGAACCAAGATCGGATGATACTATATATCCGTCAGTATTTTATACTCATGGCTTTAATGAAGGGTGGCTGGACATACCTTGTTCGACGGTGCAGTATCTCCTCCTGAAGGAGCTTAGTATTAAAACACTCCTTAGAAACACCAAACCAGCCTTGAACACTCGGTAACCGATCAACCAACTAATGAAGCTACTGAGCTCAACTCTCTTAGCAGCACTACGGAGAACGTAAATTGATGCGAAGGCGATATGTGATAATTTTCGGTGTTCTTGCGAGGTTTGCATTGAGCTGCTCGTTAAGCTAAGCCCGTTACTTGGCGTGCGCGGGCTAGACTCAACAGGTCGATACTTTTCATTGGGCTTGATGAGAAGTAGCAATGCACCGTAGTACAAGCCATCGAAGTAGTCTCGAATAGTATCTCGCAAAACCTGGTCTATTGACGCGGGGAAAACGGGGAAAGATTGTCGCCAGGAGAGGAGGTTTGTTTGGTGATAGGTAAAGTTTTTGGTCGGGTGGGTCATGAAATCGGTACGAATAAGGTTGTAGCGGATAAAGTGCAGAGCGAAGACGTCGAGCGGGTTCTCTTTGGACAAAGTCGGTAGCTTGGCGGTGACGTCCGTATCCTGAATGCTGAAAGGGCGGTCGAGGGCCTGACAGATGCATCTGTCAAGCACGTATGCTGTCCAGAATACCCATCGTCTCTCCTCCTGTACTCTTTCGTCAACAGGGCCCCCATCCTCGCCCTGCACCATATCCATATGATATCCCAGACAAATAGCTTTTCTGATGGCAAGGCCTATAAAATGCCATGTCGGGCCAGCGGAGGGGCTATATAGACTGTAAATAGCAAGGAGAAGGAGAGCTCTGATGGTATCGATTGGATCGTCGGTGCCAACGTTAGAGCCCTCAGAACCTTCAAGGACAGCTTCGAAATGTCGAATGGCGGCAAAAAGGAAATGGTTAGAGAAGAAGGCGGAATGGGAAGCCGAGTCTTCATCAAGGGTAATCCCAATGGCAAGGACCATGTATATTATAAAGTTCTTGATGGGTGAATCCGGATGCGAGCCGGTGCCGTCCCCTGAAACTGCCTGACTAGGACCACCCGCCTGGCTGGTTGCCGACGACCCTGGATTATTATCCTCTTGAAGAGCAGAACGAGCGCTAGACACGCTTTCGGCACGTGCCATTTGCTTAGATTGCCTGCTTACCCATCCCTCGTAGTATTCTTCAATGTCCTTACGGTCAAGTACTCGATATCGGAATTGCACCATTCGGAAGTACTTGTCCATATGCTTCCGACCCGTTGACCCGGACAATTGGCTTGCCATATCTGGGAGGACGTGAGGGATAGCATCTGCGAGGTCGGTGAAGAACGGATTTACCCGGGTAGAGAGAGCAGGGTTCCGGCCGTCGCTACGAATGATACTGCTGAGGACCTTGGAGAAAGTGAAAGGTCCCGATTCATTTGAGTCACCAATATTACTCAAAGATAGTATGGACATTGTCGGGAGCGTGGAAACGTCGTGGTGAATCGCGGGAGCCGGGAGCTCCATCTGAGAATTGGCAGATGAAGCATGGGTCATAGAAGCGGTAGCGGATAACATAAGAAGGTTTTCCTCCCCGTCAAGTTCCATCCGACCTTGCATATATCGGTCCTGCCATGATACTGCACCGTCGTCGAGCTTAAGACGTTTGGACGGTTGAGAGTCGGGTGTCCCATGTTGTTCTCGGAGCGACGAAAGTTTCTCTTGAATATTGCTCTCCAGGAATCTGACCTGTGCCTCAAGTTGTTCGATATAACCTTTGGGAAGACGAGCCGATTGAGCGCCGGCCGCCCGACGACGGTCTGTTACGTCGGGAACGTTGCACTGATGGCCGGATTTGGAGCAGTTGGAGCACGAGGGCAACTTCCTGTCGCACTGTAATCGATAGCAATCATAGTTAGAAGACAAGATATCCCATAGGGCTAGCGGGAGATGGTATTGTATTTGATACCTTCTGCTTCCGTCGCCGACATCGCTCGCAGGCGATAGGCATTTCGCCCTTCCCGTTGGCCAGGGCATCTTGCATAAGCTGGCTGGCGCCCTTTGCAGCCGCAGCCTTATCTTCCGTCATCACTGCCGTCGGAAGATATGCAGGTACTTATATAGATAAGAAGGTATAGGTCTTAGTTCCTGATCTGGATCGCGGGAGGAGGAGGTCAGAAGCGTCGTCGGCAGGTGTCGGTTTTGGGGGGCCACGATTCGATGAATGGAGGTTGGTGGTTTTTGGAGTAGCGTCGGGGAACGACCGAAGAAATTTGCGATGAGAACGGGCTTGGGCAGCAATATAAAGCCTCCCAGCAAACAACCAGCAACTTCCCCCCAAACTAGCACCAAAAGAAACGCCAGAATTGCTCCACCAACAGCACACCAAAGGCACAGCACGGGCAAAAGCAAGCTTAGCTAATACTTCGGAGGGAAGCTTAAGTTAGCGACGGTCTCAACTAACTAGGTCTCTTTCTGGTTGGTTTTGGTTTACGGGACGGGGAAACAAGCAAGCTAAACTTCAAAGTAGCTACTAAGTGAGTTCGATTTCGTCGAAAGGGGCGGTGGAGAAAGAAAAAGGAAAGACAAAGACCCTTTATCAAAATGGACCCACCCCGCCGCCGCGATGTCAACAAGTCTCCAACCTACAAGTCGTGGATGAAGCTGTACATATGCGATATCACGGCTTCTCTTGTGTCATTGAGCCCGTCGTTTGCATCGGAATCGACGTTCTTCTTCAACGGCCATCCCGTCCGTTGGATATCAATTGTGGGGGCCGTCACCTCCATCGAGGAGCATGAGAAAAAGATTCTGTTCAGCATTGACGACGGCAGCGGCCAATGCATCAATGCTGTCGCCCGGAGAGACAATATGGCAAGCAAGGACATGCCACGACTACATTCTACTGTCAAAGCCAGGGGAGAGCTGGAGCTCTACCACGATGCATGGCAGTTGAAACTCATGTCACTCGAACTCGAAGTCCCGCTTGAAGCCCAGGTCAAGTTCTGGAACGAAGCCAATGAAAACCATGCTCTTCTGGCAAAGACGGATGCGAGGAAACGTTCCAAGCATACCGTCTGAAGCATCGCCATCACCGTCACCATCACACATCTCGACACATTGCAGATATGTATGTACACACTATGTATGTACGGATTATCGTATCTGAACCCTGTGTGTATGTGTGTATGTACATACATGTACTTACATAGTACATCTACATGTGCATGCATCCCGAAAAATGTGCCCATTCTTTGTCTCCGCCTATAGCCGTCAAGAGCTAGAACGATTTATTCGCCACTGTGTGATTAAAGAATAGGCGAGAGAAAGAAAGAAAGAAAAATACATCACCGCTCGTTGGTCAAAGTCGTTTTCGTTCGCCATCGCCTTACAGACACACGAAAATGATTAGAAATGGCATTGTCAATGGAAAACTTCCTGCCCAAATCGCAATAGGCAATTGCAAACGCCAGTGTGATAACCCTGCATCCTGGTTCTCCGAGAATTTCACCTCGACAACTCAACTAGTTCAACTAGTGGGCCATGGGCACGGAGAAAGAGAGACCTACAAGCTTCTAGAGCTTTGACTATTGACGGATCATGTGTCGACATGCAGCTCGAGACGAAAATCCCAAGGGCCGGGGTCCATAAGCTTAACCCTGATAGCGACGCTGAATGGCCAGTTCCGCGCTGTCCATCGACGGCTAACGATGAATTCGAAAAGTTTGGGATATGTGCATTCTCGGGTGCATCCAGAATCCTTACATTAAATCCCCAGAATTGCAATTGCACCGCATTGGACACGAGGACACTCATACACATGGATACACATACATACCAGAGAGTAACACACCCTCAAACGGCTCCTTCAATGATCTCCTGCATAGACGAGACGACGAGGAACATGGAGCGTTCCATCCCCACGCTCTTTTGTTCCTCTTCCGACCTCAAAGAGCTCTTTCCCCGGATTTTGCGGGAACCCGAAATTTTTTTTTTCATGGTCACGGGGCGTGCACAAATATGCTGAAAGGGGAGCGGTCAGCTAACAATGGCCTAAAATTGGGGACATTGACGCCAGCTGACCCCCAAACTCTGGCCAACTCTGGCCCAATATCTGTTGCAATGCCGAAGGGCGACTCCGAACGGGCCTGCCAATTGGCTATTCCAGGCGAAGGAACGGTGGCGCATTCCCCAAAGGAAACATCCTTCTCGTGTGCATACATATTGCAGAAACTTCATACACGCAACTGGACCAAGCAAAGTTTACACGACATACCCCAAAAAAAAGTTGGGGGCCTCGTGCGAAGGAGGGAAAAAAAAAAAAAACCGAGTGGAAGAAAGAGAGAGGAGTGAGGAAACGAGAAAAAGTCACCGGCTCTTTAGGCTGGCTCCATCCGCCGCCCCCTTTTGTGACGCTCCCTCGTCGCCGTTATTACTACTATCGTCATCGTCGATATCAACCAGGTCAATTCAAAGCTGAAGCTGAAGCTCTGCTGACTGAACTGACTGATTCATTGATTGATTGATTGCCTGGCCGAGGCTCAGAGCTCTCTCCCGTTCTCACATATTACAAACAAACACCATAATCGAAACCAACCTCCAGCTTGCTAGCTAACTAATTCACAAGCTAACTGACCAACTGTCATCTATCGTCATTTTCCTTAATTTTTTTTTATTTTTTTTTAATTTAATTTAATTTTTATCAATTTTGGATTTAGTTTTCCTGGTGCCCGCAATTTGATTGCCCTGCTCTGCTTGGTCGCTCATGAACTCGCTATTGAGGAGAACAACCTGCTCGTGTGCCCTTTTTGTGTTGTCGCAGAGTTTTGCCGGCACATCGCCGAAACCGCCTCCCAACTTCATCTCTTCTCTCTTCTCCTCCTTCTCCTGCTCCTGAGCGAAGAATCCCATCAAACCCCTCAATTCAAGCATCATGGAAGAGCATTTCGAGCGTCCTGCAAAACGCCAGAAGCAGGAAGGCTTATCACAGTCTCCAGAGGCCTCCAACTCCGCCAAGTTCCCGCCTGTCGCCAGATCTCAGTCCTCCCGCCCCGTCTCCGAAGAACCACAAAGAGCTAGCTCCAAGTCCGAAGCGGGCTCCGACTCTCCTGCGGCTCCTCTGCTCTACAAGCAGCCTGCCTGTCAGAGATGCAGGAGCAAGAAGATCAAGGTACTGGCTCGTCCATAACCCGTTTGCTGTTTGATTCTGAGGCTCTCGACACTTGTGCTGACCAACTCTGTCTACTAGTGTGACGCTCTATCGCCACAATGTACCGCTTGCAAGAAGGCCAACGAAGCGTGCACAATCGCCAACCCCACCAGCCATCAGGAGTATCATAGAGGGTATGATGTCATTCCCAGTTGATCGATCAAATCGATCAAATCGATGGAGATTCCTTATCAGTCGCTGACATTTGTCGGATTGTAGATATGTGGAATCGCTTGAGGATCGCATAAGTCAGTTGCAGTCGTACATGCAAAGCATTTCTCGTATCACCAGTCTGGACGAGGCTGCTCTCCACGATGAGACCATGCTCAATAGCTCTCCAAAAGCCGGGATCTCTCGCCCCGACTCTATCGTCGCTCACGGCCCGGGTATCCAGCGAATCAATCAAAAGGACAAGGATGCGAACGACCGCGAAGCCAGGTTCATTGGCGAGGGAAGCGGGATCAAGTTCGTCCCCTCGTGTGACATTGCGTGAAGTTTAATCTCTTACTAACAGATAAATAGTTTTATCAACTCGATTCTAGCGGCTATCCGAACTCGCCATAGCGATATCAACCTTCTCCGCTCATTGCTCTCGTCCAAGAAGAAGTCGTCCGCCAAGGCTCCAGCCGGAAAGTCGAGCTTTAGTCAACAACGCTCAACCCCGCCCAACCCGCCGCCCCGGGACCTCGGCCTGCAACTCCTACGCACATACTTAGAGAAAGCTCAGCCAAAACATCCCTTCATCGCTCGCTCTGAAATTGTCCGAGTTTGCGAGTCTCTTTTAGGCATTCGCAATGCTCGACCCTTGTCTTCCCAGGACCATTTCCGTGCCTATATGGTTTTCGCGATTGCTTCAGTGTGGCATTTCCGGCAAGGCGAAAAAGATACTGTCAATCCCATGAAGTTTTATGCCAATGCTATGTTTTATATTGATGGTATCCCTCGTCTCCACGGGGTAGACGGTGTTACGAACCTTCTTTTCATTGCCCGTCTCGGTTTCTTCTGCACAACCGGTCTCAGCCTTTGGTACATCTCGAACCTGTGTCTACGAATTTGTGTTGAGAATGAGATGCATCTCAATCCTCCTCGCAGCAAGTTCACGCCTTCAATGCCTGCATTTGAAGAACAGATCAGACGTCGTCTCTTCTGGCAATGCTACTCCCTCGACAGACACGCCTCTCAGACTTTGGGCCGCCCCTTTGGTATTTCGGACGAAGACATTAAAGTTGACCTGCCTGAAGACGTCGACGATGAGAAGCTAATAGGTGTAGCCGAGGACCTGCCAACCTTCATGTCCCACTACACACCGAAACACACCGGCAACATCAAATCTGAACTTGCATTCTTCATTCACAACATCAAGTTGAAGAAGATCACATCTAGGATGAATGTCGCACTCTTTGGGCGCTTCTTACATCAGCCGAAAGACCATATCGCTGATGTTCTCGCCCCAGGGAAGATGTACACATTTTTCGAAGATTTCGTGATTGAGCTCGAAGAATGGCGGATAACTGCGCCCACCACGCCACCAGTCAGTGCGGTCCCGATGAGCAGAGCATATGTTAGCCAGGATTGGTTCGATCTCCACTTCTATCAGGAGAAATTGACCCTTGTACGAGCGATCATTGACCTCATCCCACGCCCCACCGGTCACCCCCCGAGCGACCTGCTTGACATCTGTTTCGTCACTGCAACGAGGATTATCAAACTGTACCAAAAGGATTCTGCAATGGGTGATATCGAGCCTGCTAGAGGCCGTTTGTACAGAGTTTTCGTGGCCGGTATCAGTGTTCTCTATTGTTTGTTGCTTACTCAACAACGAACACGAGACGAGCAGAGTGACATCATCCTGCCAAGTATTCAAACTACTCGGGCCAACGATGCAGCCTTGCTACAGGAACAAAAGGATATGTTGAGGACATGCCAACGGACGCTAGAGTTGATGGCCAAGCCATTGATTGATGATGGTAGTGGGTTGAAGTATGTCAGGACATTTGAAGTTCTCTGCCGAGAGGTCCTGAGGAGGGTGAATAGCGATAGCAATGCGGCCGCCAGAAGCCCCACCGCTATCAAAAGGAAAATTGCAGCTGCAACTGGTAACGGGGGTGGTCCCGGCAGAGGAGATGGAAGTGAGAAGATGGGCAGAAGGCAGAGCACTATTGAGGTTGGGGGAGAAGGAGAGTTCGGAGGCGCAAGCCCGCCTTCCGGATATGAGAAAATACACGTACAGAATGGTAATGGAGGTAATGGGACATACTCTGCGCCAAATGGAACTCCTAATGGCAACTCGCCACATAGTAGCAGCAATTCCTGGGCAGGAATGAGTGACTTCACCGTCAACGAACTTGGGGAGTGGTTTTCTACTGATTATAGTAATGGACAGAATGGATCCAGTGGACAGGGGGGTTCGGCCGCCCTGGATTGGGATTTGACCGGTGGGGGGAACGTGGCAGTTGAGAATGGTGTCACTGGAGGATATGATTATCAGTGGGAAGGGTTGGGTGCCGAATGGGCCGGGTTCTTGGAGATCTTGATGGACGGCAAGACAAACTAAATAATTGGATTTTATATATATCTATTAGATCGGGAGATACGGATATGCACATAAGGATTTTGGGTCAGGTATTACTTCTTTATTACTGGGTTCACGTTCTTTTTTTTGGCGGGGGTTCTTCTTGCGATATAAAATTATAGAAACGGAAATTTGACGGAATTCGACGGCACCGGATTGTCATTTGGTTTTTTTCTCTCTCTTTCTTGGATCTTTCTTTTTTGTCTTCCTCTTCTCCTTTCTCTAGCTTTGTTTCTTTTTTTACTGGATGGAGAGGTTTGGAGAAGATTAGGTTTGGAGTATATACGAGGTTATAGGTTTCGGTTTAGGATTCTTTATATCAGTCATATGTTTATATCTTTATCTTATCTGCTGCGTTATATAGTTGATCATGAATAGTACTAGCAATTTTACAATATTTATTCACTTAAGCATCTAAATACCGGCTTAGCTTGGAAAGAGTAAGATAAACCCTTTAGATATCGATGCCTACGTGCGCGTGGAATAGGAAGAGGTCTAGGTAGCCTAGGGTCACTTGAAGATTCTCTCAAGTGACTTACGTAAACCTCACCTATATAGTTCAGTACTCTAGTGCCTTTGATATCATGATCATGTAGTTGAGGTATGTCTCCTACGTCGCCGTCGACATGCCATAACATAAAAACTCAGATACAATATCGAGATGTCATCCATCTATCTCCTCAACAAGTTGAAGAGTCTGGCGATGAGAAAACATCTACCACATCGAAGATAAGAACAAGGCTAGTACGATATTAATGACGTTGTATTCCGTATCCGCCCTTCCATATATAGAGAGATGGATCTGCGGACCTATTTCGCAGCGATATCGATATTCAAATTTGCCGGTTTAATGTTGTTGAGATTTCCCAAACCACTCAAGACATAGCCCAGCACGTTTTTCATGATTGCAATTGCAGCCGAGTCTAAAACCCAGCTTAATTAACTTCCTGCACGGGTCGTAGGCTTGATAAATCATCCCCTATCGATATACTCAACCCTAGCTGATCAGAGCGTTGCCGTCTTCCTACTGCCTTCACCGCTCAATTCAATATATTATGAGCCCATACAGTACGTCAACATGATCGGTCATACTCCGAAATTATTCTCAATTCTACATGTTCGCTTGCGAACTAAATCGACATCAACATCGTCGATACAAAAATTCTCCTTTTCCGAAAATACAGCTCTTGTGACGTGTCATTTTGCAAGTCTATGCGGCTTAGATGCATGCACAACGTGCGATAAAGAGCTCATGCTCGAGACGAAGCCAGCATTATAGAGCTCGGGAGCACTGCCGGGTTGTTTTAGGTAAGTAATGCTGCTACTGCCGATGTTACACAGTACTGATGTTGTATGCATGTTCATGCATGGCCCGATACGAAGCGCTACTTTCAATATGTTACACTAGTTTAGAGAGCGCTATGCTGCACATGTACATATAATCCATTGAAAATCGACCCCAGACTAGAAATCGATTGTCTGGGGAAAATCGGATCAGGAAAGATTAATCGGGCTGGAAAGCGGTTTTGAACTTGAGTCCTCTAGGTAAGTATTGTGAAATTTGCAAGGATATGAATATGAATACGATCAATATGCCTTGAATTCCATGCATTTCAATGGATATCGACGTCCGCGATATAACTATTACCGATTGTTAATATCTTGTGTAACGCTATCAATTGATCAAGACCACGGCAAGTTAAGTTACAGTTTCTCCGTCTGACAAAGACTCATCCTCCCGTCTGGAAAATTGTAGTACAGGCGCTCGGGCAACTAAATGTATCAAAGACTGTGGGAGCTCGCAATCATGAAAGGAAGAATTGCATGGCTCCACTGTTTGTACGATTCTGTCCGTATACCCAGATATATCTCCATCAAATTCCTTTGCATATTGTAATATAATGCGAGTCATTCGTATTTCGTAGAATTGCCTCTACAAGCAAGCGTACTCCCCAGTAATCAGTTAGCCCACGATTAGATACATGGTAATACGTTGGAAAATAAACCACAAAAAATGATCTTTCTGATAAGATACACAGAATGCTATTCTCTATTTTCTAAGCCAATTGAGGCAAATGCATGATATGATGAATTATTCGCCTTTTTTCTTCCCCACAATTCGTCAAAGTTATTGGCGTGGTGCTTAGTGGAACCTGAGGGGTAGTTATGACGATTTTCAGACATTCTATTGCAATTGTACATGTATCACAGGCTAGTTGGCCCAGCGTATATCGTAACTAAATACCTTCCCGCGTTTTTAATGCTTTGAGGTAAAGTTAACAGCGTTGCAAGTAGTTGCGATAATTACAATGGCTATCAGAGTTTGAATCAATATTGCAATCAGCATGCGGCGAGAAAAAAACAAGATTGTGGATGGTAATAACGGCTGTTTTTAGAGATGACTCTCGTAGTACTATGGGATATTTAATCAGGGCAGCCAGAAATCGTCAAAGTTTCACTAGGCTGATATCATACCTAGGCGGTATATATACAGAGGCCCAGGGGCGCTAGGATGGGATGGGACTTTAACCTTAGATATTAGTCTGGGGGGTCGCTCTCAGATATATAAGTCCTTCTGGCAGTCTGTGTGAGGCTAGGAACGAGACTTGGCACTAGATGGACTATATTAGGCATTCCATGAAGAAACACTATGAAAGATAGTTATCTGTTCTGCGAGACCTACAAATTGGCTTGCAACTACCCGGCGGTGGACCGATGTTCAGTACTCAGCACCTCGGCAGTTAAAACTAAAAGTCCTCCATCGAGGCCCCTTTGTCCTACGTATACATGTGTTAGAACCCCAGGATCTGGATTCGAGACAAGTGTTAGAATATATTTGCAAGAACGAAAGAATTCGAACCACCCAGAAATAGATGTCTTTGTCTTACGGTATCGATTGGTCTCGTTCCCAGGGATCGATCTTGAATCCTTAACTTATTTCCATCTGTGCTGTTACCATGAAGGAGTTTAAGAGGTAAGCCAATGCTTCCCGGAGACGTATACGTTGCTTTAAAGTGGGCGCCTTTTGATCTTATCCGCCCTGTTAGACTGTATTTAACTAACTGGCCACAGATTTATATTAAAGTTTTTATAGATTGTGCGATACCTTCCCCAGGTCTTCTTCAGTCTCGCTTGGAGAATGCGACAGTCATGAAAATGTATTATAATAGGAGGGAGCTCGAGCTTAAGCGCCCTATGCTTTTAGTATCACGGTTTCTAGGGAATATATTTTGATATTATTAATTTTTCATTATCATTAAGCCTCATGTTGAATAATTGTTATCTAGATAAAATCTATTCTGTCTTGGTGTAAATATACAGCCAGAAAATTAATCCCAGACTTTCTATATAAAGTCAAACTATATCCTCCTTCCAGGGGTATCAAGTAGCTATCTTGTTGAATAAAATAACAAAGGAAAAGTTTGAACATGGAAAATAAATCGCTAAGTTGGAAATATGGAACAAATGAAAAGCATTAATTGCATCGACCATCTCTTAAGACTGCTCTCTTCGAGGGCCTGGGTCTCGCGGGATCTCACGGTCATCTGCATCTCCGTCTTGGGAGTTTATACTGGCAGTTTGACTCCACTCCCACCTGCCATTGACGTACATCAATTGACCGTGGTTATCGAGTGGCAATTCATCTTCATCTCTCTTGTTTGGGCTTCTCAATCCATCTCGGATTTCACGGAGACGCTCTTTGCTGCCCTTCAATCCAACTCTGAGTCTGTTCTCGAGCTCAACTTTCTGGACCGCGAGTTCTTCCACGCTTCTCTTCCTGTCGCTACCCCATCTGTCAGCGATGTGGTCCTTTAGCTGCCTCCAAACTCTTTCGTTCCAGCCGTATGTGATTGCATTCGCCAATCCCACGAATTGTGTGCTCGCTTGCATAATCTGCATTACTGAGCTCTTCCCACCCGAAGCTTCGATGAGACGGTTGGTAATTCCTGGAATCCATAGGAGAATATACATAGCCGGGTACGCATTCAATAGTAAGATTCTCCTCACCCTTCTCGACCGCGAGGCATTTTGCTGTCTGATTTTCCGCTCGTTTTCATCATTAGCCTCGTGTTCATCAACATCAGCCAAATGATCATCGGCGTCGGCTCGACGGTGGGCAAAGGGGTTGCTGAATTTTGGTCGGCGGCTTTCGATTGTATTTGCGGTTTCGGGTCTTAGATCTGTATTGGGTTTCTCGAGGCTATTGTTCGCGCTGGAGATGGTGGTTGTGACAGCGTGGGCTGGGAGTGATTTGTCATCGTAGGTCTCCGAAATCCAGATATCAGTTCGAACGAAGGCTTCGCCGGATTCCAAATCCTGTCCTCGAGCTCCGACGGGTCTGATGTCGCCCTCGTCGGTGATGCTGAATGGCATTTGAGAATCGGATCGTTGTGTTCCTTCAGCTGGAGCCAGGGAGTCGTGCCTGACAGCTACAGAGTCCAATCTGATAGCCATGGAGTCGTTTCTAAACTCCGTACCAACATCGCGAACCGTTGATCGTCCGGTATGAGAGCTACACCGGCTGGCGTCCAAAAAGGCACCGAACCGTTTTCGGATATAGAAATGTAGGTATGTGTACATGACGATTTCACTGAAGATGAAAGCGAATCGCCAGCCGTGGGTCATCACGTATCGAAAGTATGAAGGTTCAGCTTTAATCCAGCACCAGTTACCAGAAACTGGTCCGTATCGGCCCATACCCAGGACAATGAATGAAGTGGTCAGGGGGAGAATCCATGTTGCAGCACAGATTAGAGCTGTTGTCGTCCTCGGAAGAGTTTCGCAGATTGTAGTTTTACGGGTGAGAGACCAAACTGTAACGATAGCTATGGCGAGGATGGAAGTATCTGTTGCTTGGACTGATAGTTGGCCCAAGAAGCCGTTGGCAACGCAGCCCGGGCTATCTGGGATCTCCCTGCGCCCTATAAGCCGCCATAGGCCGGATGTGGAGTTGTTTGTGCTATTTATGAAATCTGTATTGGAAGTGTTAGTCTTTATATATCACTTTAAAGACGACCAAGGATGTTATATATCAACGCACCTGCAATAGCCAAATTCAGAATCAACGAATGTCGAAAGTGCCGTTTGATCGGTAATAGTAAATAGGTCACTACAATGAATCCAGATCCAAGGAACGACGAAAGACTACCGATCAAGTTCAAGACGGCAATTGTAAACGAAAGTGTCGTGAATGCCATGGTTACGGTTTGTATATTATTGTTGTCCGAATAACCAGAACGATATATAGAATCCTCCTATGTCTTGAGCCTTCAAGGCTCCTAAAGACGCAAGGGCCTGCAAGAGGCCTTAGGAATAGAATAGAGCCACTGTTACCCTCTGAATCCTTCTTTTATCGTCTGTGCGTGCTGGGCTTGTTCTTTCCGGCCGCCTATTCTACAATATAGGATCTTTGTAGAAATGTTGGAGTTCGAAATGTGTTGTGCAGATGTCCTGTGTAACTTGACGAAAACGGTAACCGATGCTAATGGTTGGCGATGTCCAGTCCGAGATATCAAAGTCTGGACGTGCAGAAAAGTGTATCCGCTAATGTTTCGTCGACGACGTAAGAGAAAAAAATTGAAAAAGAAATCCTATCTACGAAGAGCGGAGTAAAAAAAGAGTGTATGGATAGATGAACGAGTGAATGATGAAGAATTAATGGAAGAATGCTAATGTCCCTTCTGAAAAAATGGGGCCGGACGGAAGAATCTCCTCGGTATTATGCAAAAATTCCAATTTAATCCCACTTTGGTAGCTGCTGTTGCCGCACACTTGTCGGAATAGCTAAAGGGAGCTTAAAGGCAAGTCTGCAGAACAAAACGGGCCTCGAACAGTCTGAATAGATGGACGGCCAAGGCTCTTGTCGTTTATTCCTAGAAATTGGAAGTTCGTAAGGGGAATTAAAAGTTGAATAGGCTTTGTTTTTCTAATATTGAATCCTGGTAGATCGTTCTTGCTCTCCTCGATGGTTGATGATGTTGCATAAGCGACTAAACGGAAACAAGACTTTTTCATCATGGCCCTTGAAGGGAAACATTCTATTCATATATAGTCCATGAACCTCTTCATGTCATGGGGAAACAAGGTGTGAATCGAACCATTCTAAAATGGTTTAGCATACATATAATTTACAGCAGCAAGCTTCGGTCGGTGTCCCCATTCATTCGATTTGCTTTTCCAGCTCATGCAGACTGATGTCGTTGAGCAAAGCTACATCTTTTGATGTATGAGGGGCGCGGTGGCTTGTTTCTGCCTGTCGATTTCCACCACCTTTACCATTCACATTAGGTCTCCACACACCTCTTTTCCCACCCGAGAGAAAAGTAAAAAAAGGCAGAAGATCAACGGTCTGCAGATTTGAGACATCTAGCTGCATGTCGCACCCTTCCTCTTGGAAAATTAGGGAGAGCCTGGTGGGAAATACGATTGGAGAGTGGATGTGTGGAGGGTTTTTGGCGCACCGATGCGCAGCTGTCGACAGGTGTCTTGCCTTGAGACCTGAGGGGCCGCCGAACAGAAAAACGACAAAGGCCTAAGGGTCGTTCCCCCCTGTGACGATGCATGGAACGTTAGAACTAAGTCTGTTTCTTGACAGGTTCAGCACCGCCCGACCAAATACAAGAGTTTTTCGACTAATCTGGGGTGGTCGAAGCGAGCAAGCCATTAGGTCATGGGCGTCAGCCTGGGGACCCAGAACGGGTAAAAGATCTTGGATAGCCCATGTTCAGTTTTCCCGCTTACAAGCATCTTTTTGGACTGGACTATCGACAAATGCCACCTGCGGTTTGAACGTTTATACAATAACGGGATGAAAAAGGTACTAGATTATACTTTCACCATGGATTTGGGTAGGAGGATCGCAATATGATTTGAGCGCTTTTTCTTTTGTATGCGCATGCGTGCCTTAATCGATCGATCTATATCGCCGCATGGAAGCTGACGCAAAAGTATGATTATCGAGATAGCGATAGTTCGATAACTACCTGTCATTAACTGCAAGTGACGAGCTCTGGGGACCTTGGAGACGGCACGCACACGGCTTGCAGGAGATCCTTTTTGATACTTCTTTCTTGACAGGTGTAGGAGCTTCTATGCATTAACTCAATTGAGGTAAGGGACTTTTGATGAACTTCCTCTCACATGTCTGCACTTCGGGGCGGGGAGAATAAACCGTGTTTCGACGTTATAGACAGGCACATATACGACTGACCCGCCCTGACCAAAAAGATATATAGATCATCGAGCTATATCTCGAAAAAACGGCACAGTGATGCCCAAGTACCAAATCGGATTCGACCCCATGGGCCTTTCCATCCACGTGTGATCAGATTGTTGTTGTGTGTTCCGGCGAGGGTCCTTAGCCAACCGGCGACTGGTGAACATCAAACACGGGTTGGCTGCTGGAACTGCAGGAGTGAGGTGGGTGTTAGGCAGCGAAAATTTTTTTATAGGCTAAGACTCTGTTTGATCTGAACTTCTTTGGGAATTCCGAGGCGCTGCGTCACCCATGAGCCTCTTTCAACCTCAGCTTAGCTCGTCTGGACTAAATTTTGACGGTCTGGTTCATCGAGGTACACATTTAATATTAAGATGTAATATACGGACTACTTTTTTTTTTTTCTGGAGAGAGAAAGGCCCCTGCAGGTTGATATCACAGACCTTTAATTTTTTTTATGGTCGTGTGCGCAAAAATTACAATGTAATATACGAAGCAAGGGCTAGGTTGGCAAAAGCACATGGCGGCCTGCCAGCCACTGTATGCAGCTCCAATGCGCACGGCGACCCTGTATGGAAGCCTTGTCTTTTTTTCTAGAAGCCATAGAACATCAACCTCCACACTCCCACCTCCTCGGAGTTAATAAAATAAAATCTTAAGCGCATATTTATATCAAAAAAGAAGAATATCAGATAAGATGCTGGATATGTCTACCTGCATACCACATGATGCACCGTTCAGGCACGCATCAAGTCGTATCACCATATGATTCAGCCCTTCCAATCCAAGGATAGCCGGCGTATGTATGTATGTTTGGGAAATCAGGTACGCAAACTGCTCGGATCCCGTCATCTACTAATCCACCCAATCCCAAATGTCGATAGAATCGAACACATATCATAATGTCGATTGCTATATCAATTATCTCGTATCAGTCGCCAAACTTAGGCTTGCCGGCTATCGATACAAACCGGCCTCCATGATTGTGATCAGTTTCTGTTGCCTAAGTGAACCGTCTATCCTCTTTTTGATCTATAATCCCCCCAGATTTATGAGATTCCATTCTGATTCGATATCTATGCCGCTGTACGGTGGCAAGCCGCATATATGATACCAAAAGGAAGATGCCGAAAGAAACAGATTTGATTTCCTTGAAACATCCAGGTTGACTTACATAATCACAATCACGAGGGTCGGCTCCACTCTCACCTCCAACTCCCTTCTGCAACCGTTCTGGCGAGCTTTTGTTGCAGCCAATAGACGTCTATTCAAGTTGATTAGTAGTGGGGAGCCTAAAACCTCACCGTTTATTTCGGCGTTCAGCTCTGGCTCAACCGGCCCAAGCTCTCACATTTGATCCGTGCCACATCCTCGACAATCAACTGGAACCGACGAATCGCAAAAGTCCCCGGCGACAGGGTTTTCCCTTGAGAAAGTCCACCATGCACACACCTCTGCGTAAATTTTTTAAACCTCCCGTTGCTTGCTGCTCGTAACGTATGGTGGCCAAGAGGTTCGAAAAAGGGACCCACAGCCCAGCCTTCGGTTAACTGGGCTGTTTCCTTCAACAGGAAAGTTTCTGGAGAAAAACAAACCCTTGCAATAGATTCTGAGGAGGACCACACCTTCTCTTTTCATGGAGACGAGATTGAAATGGGGGGTGCGGTGGGGACGGGATGCACAACGCGCGGTGCGACTGTGCTGTCACGGGGTTAAGGTTTCTCCTCGGAGTGGACTCGGTCCTCACATTAATCTTTGAGTACTTTGTGCTGTGTGTAATTATTATGGAGTTGCGCGGTATCTTAAAGTTACAAGAGGGCATGCTCGTTGAAGTTGGAAATATTATATCGATACTGGATTAATTTTAATCTTAAGTTAAATTGCAATAGATTCAACTCGAGACGCTGCCTGGCATATCGATAGACTTCGGCCCAATAACTTGTGAGCCACCACCGCAGATCTAGATATCTGCAGAGGACGCATAGTAAAGATATCAAATTTAAGCTACGAAGACACAATAAACAATATATCAATACGAAGACGATTCCATTGTCTACCAATTGCAATTGCAATTGCGCAAAGCGCGGCCGGCAAGCCAAGTCCACTAATGATACCACAATCAAATATTCCCAGTGTTCGTTGGTATATGGCTATAAGACCCGAGATCCTAAGATAGTATACATTATATGCATTATATATATTGTCTAACTCGTTGTCTTGTACTCCGCCCACTAGGGGCCCTAGGGGCAACATCTAACTAACTTCAAACTATTCAAAGTAACAGTGACGCTGACGGTACTGCATATACTGGTGATGGTGTCTACAGAATTGGTCTCAAATGGATACCTAAAATAACACAAGTTCTACCCTTCGAGCTAGTTAGCTTAGTCCAGGTCCGGAGACAATATCGGGATGACCGATGGGTGAAGCGAACGTCTGTCAACATGCGACATGGGACAGGAATGTATGTACATAATCAATCAAACCACTAGTTTCAAAGCTGAGATGTCGAAATCGACCTGGTCATCCGGCCCCGTGCCCATGGGCTCGGGTACAGCTGCAGAATTTCATCTAAGCTTTCCTGTAGCTTCAAAAAAAAAAAAAAAAAAAAAAAAAAAAAAAAAAAAGCTTAAACGCGAGAGCCTACAGCTGTACAAGTAAGTGTGAAGTTATACGGCCCAAAACGAGAATCGAACAAGCTTCAGCTCATGATCGCGATTGGGATCTATGCACGACGGCCCGCCAGCCAATAAACCGCTTGTGATATCGTAGGCTGCTAGCTCAGCACAGTTTAACTTTTTCCTACAAGCGATATCAAACGGCCCATGAACCGAGGTCCGTGGGTTTACTATCTCAATCTCGATACCTATAGGTGCAAATTATCGATCACAAGCTGGGTTCAAAGAGCCAGCAGCCAGCGGGCAATCAAATATAAATCTAGTCACCCAACTCTATTCCAGCGCACGGCCGTAATACGTATCACTTCAACTTCAGCTCCTCCTCGCTCATGCATTGCCGCCCTCACGGCTCGTATGTACATTCCTAATACGAAACTCCTTGAATTCTACAGGCCAAACGTTAAACTCTCGAAAAATACATGTCTCGACTATGGTTGATCAATTGATGAACGAATCGCCGACTTCAACTGTCGATTTAGAGTTTAGACCATTGATGCGTCCCTCTACGCCTAGAGGATATAACGGTATTTGTATCTACGCATGAGCCTCTAGTTGGCAGCTTCAGCTCAGAAATATATTCATACAGCATCAGTCGCGGGGGGGTTGGAATAGGCTGGATAAAACAAACGCAGTATCTAGATCCGGACCAGATCTTCGAAGAGTAGAAACATCATTGTATCAGAATATTCTTCCATAGATCCAATATAGCATACATACATGCATGAGCGAAACTCTATACGTATAGCTAGCCAGAGTCTTGAAGAAACTCTTGGTCTCGAATTATGCTGTAATGCAAATTTAAAGTTGTGTTTTTGAATCCTTTCGAGACGTGATTTACAGTTTTGAAGTCTGCTCGGTCCCCGATTGTGGCGTCTAGGTACGATACCATGTTAATAAGCCCGCCCAAAAATTAGATCTTTATCCGAATCATCGATACGTATACCTGGCAATTACTGGCGAGCCCGAAGGACGTGCAACTTTTCCCAAATTCTGCTCTGCTGGATGACAAAGTTTTCCCACATCACAGTATTGACGAAGTTTTCCCCTATTACGACAGTCCCTTTTTCTCTAAAACAAGAAGAAGAGGAGTAGGAGCAGGAGGAAGTTAGTATACCCACACCCTCGATTGTAACTCAATATTTTTATCAACTAAATTCCATTAAGTGGTCGAATTTGCCTCGTAGCCAGACTTAATTAACTACCTAAGTTTGATCGAATCCAGAAAGGAAAGTCGATGTAGCGGAGCTTATATATATCCAAATTCCATGTGATATAACATTACTCTTAATTCTGTGCCTATGTACTATGTACTTTTTGTTCTGCTCTTGGCTGAGAGAATTCGTACACACTAGATCTATAGATATTAGCTTTATTGAAGGATTCTTTGGCTGTAAATTGATGAAACTACAGATATCTCAATCGCCATTGAGGATCTGTAAATTTTAATAAATACCATTTTACCTCTACGTATTCAAATATTTAACCCTTCAAAAGCAGGATCTTGCTTAAAGAATTAAAAGGCTGAAAAGGGCGCAGTATATTTCTTGTCACGCCTTACCAAAGTTTCCATGTATAATTTGTAAACATCATGTTAAATTCGGTTCGCAACATGGAACTCTTCCAGATGGTCCTTTATACCGGCAGCTAGCCTAGAATATAGTAAACCAATTTACAGAGTCGTGACAGGTTAACGACCATATTTATCATAACAAAGCACTACGCAAGGAAGCGGCTTTACGATCACTTCAAAAGTCGCCCCTAAGTGCACCCTCCATCACCAACTCCTCTTCCAACATCGGTCATAGTAGTCTTGGTAGTCTTGGTAATTGTAGTATCTATAAATGTCTACCCAAGTAATTTTCTAAAAAGGTAATCTACCGCCCCCAGTGCTACCGAAAAAAAAAAAAGTAATTCTATCTATTCGAGATCCAAAAAAATGATATATCGACAAAAAAAAAAATCACTTTTCCACCACCGTTCCGTTCCATCCCACCTAAACCATACCCACAACCCTATACAAAAATACGTATGAAAAAAAAAGGAAAGAGGGGGCACTATAAAACTCCCACAGCGATGTGAGAGGGAGGAGAACAAATTAAATATGTAGATACCTAGTTTTTTCTTCATATATATACTAGATATATTGACAACAAAGTGAGAGGGGGAAGATTGAGAGGGTATGTCGTTTAAACGGCGCCGCTCGCAATCATCTTCTTCCTCAAGTAGTCCTTGTACCCCGAAATCGAACCGTCCCATCTCCTGACTGTCTTGTTCTCGCAGACCAAGATGTCCTTTGCAATTTTGTCGAGCAATCTATGATTGAAGTTGTTAATTTATTTAATCCACTTTATGTTGGAAATAATTGAAAGAAGGGACTAACCTGAAATCGTGACTGACGACGACAACACCACCCTGGAACTCGTTGATAGCATCTGCCAAACTGTCGATGGTAGGGATATCCAATCCGTTGGTAGGTTCGTCGAGCAACAACATATTCGGTCCCTCGATCGCCAATAGTGCAAAAACGACTCTGCTCCTCTGTCCCTCGCTCAATGTGCCCATCAACGCTGTCTGGGCATCACCAGTCAAACCGTATCTTCCCAACTGTTGTCGCCAGTATTGGTAGTCTTGACTCTTTTCTCTGAATTTGTCTCTGCAGAAATCAAGTGCCGATTTTGTGAGGTCGAGCTGTTCGGCAGAGTGTTGGGAGTAGAGACCGAGCTTGAGATGGGTGTGGCGGGAAACTCGGCCGCCCTGGGGGTTTAGTTTTCCGGTCATGATACGAAGGAGGGTGGATTTTCCGACACCGTTGGGGCCGACGAGGGCGACACGGGAGTCCATGTCCACACCGAGATCGAGGCTTTCGTATAGATTGTCCTTAGCTTCACCGCTGTAGCTGAAAGTGATGTCGTCGAAGCTGAGAACCGGAGGGGGCAGTTTTTCGACATCAGCGAAACGGAATGTGAAAACCTTGTCTCCGACGACCTTTTCGATGAGACCGTCGGCTTCCATCTTGTCGAGGATCTTCTGTCGGGATTTGGCCTGTCGCACGAGATTGGCATAGGTACCGGCGGATGCAATGAACTTCTTGATGTGTGCGATTTCTTCTTGCTGCTTGTGGTACTGCTTCATCTGATTTGTCTCGTTTTCGGCACGGGTCTTGACATAAGAGTCGTAGTTACCACCGTAGTAGATCAGCTTGTTCTGTCTCATATCAATCATGTTTGTGCAGACACCGTTCAAGAAATCCTGAGAGTGAGAGACGAGAACGAGGGTTCGTTCCCATTTCTTGAGGTATTCTTCAAGCCACACGCAAGCTTCGAGATCCAAATGGGCAGTTGGGTCGTCGAGCAGGAGGAGGGATGGCTTGACGAAGAGGGCCTTGGCGAGGGCGACACGCATACGCCAACCACCGGACATGTCTTTGGTCATCTTGTTCATAGTTTTGGGGTTGAAGCCGAGACCGGTAAGAATGAGGGAGGCACGCGTTTCAAATGTGGAGGGATCCATTTGTTCCATTCTCTGCATGATTTGTTAGCTGTTTTTCGTTTTTTCTATTTTCAATGTTTATATCTCAAGGTGGTTTGCATACCTCGTACAGATCCTCGAGAATGGGAGACTCGGGGCCGTCCTTCTCCAAGATTTCTTCCGCCAGAGAGTCTAGACGCTTCATTTCGTTTTCTGCTTCCCTGACGACATACTCCAAAGCTCCCAGGGAGGTAGGGTCGGCTGGTTCGTTGAGCAGGTAGACATCGATGTGCTCGGGGACAGGATATTCTCTCTTGGCGATACTCTTCAGCAACGTACTCTTACCGCAACCGTTCTCACCCAACAGACCGTATCTTCGTCCGAAGTTGAGTTCGATAGTGGTATCACCGAGCAGGACTTTTCCGTGGAACACGAGAGAGGCGGAATCGATCTTGCAATCCCTGGAGCTAACGAGGGATGCCAGGACACCGGTTGTGACACGGTCAGAGAGACCGTCTTTATCTTCTTGGAGTGTGAGTTTTGCAACGTCGGCGAGAGCAGATGCAGAGGTTGCAGCGTCATCGGCAACGGAAACTTCGGGGGGAGTGCTATCGCCAGCTACGGACGAGGCTTTGGAGCCAGCTTTGGAGCCGGCCTTGGATGCGGCACGGGAGGCAGCGGTCTTCTTTGGCTTATCGTCATCACCGCCAGCGGCTTTGGCGGCCTTCTTGGCCTCTCGCTTGGCCTTGGAAGCAGAAACTGGTGGCATTGTGAATGGAGATGTATTTGTCGAGGGAAGGAGGTCGTGAAGTGGGGTTAGATTTTTTCTCCCTCGTAGTGGGCTGAGCTTGAGAAGTGGGGGGTTTTTCCGACTTTCGTAAGCTTCAGTTGGTAGTGATTAGAGGCCAATAGAATCTACAAATCACACACGCAGGACGCAGCAGCTGTATCTGAAGCTGGTGAGTCCGGTATTTCTATCCTGAAAGGGCGGATAGAAACGATGGTGGTGATGGTGGCGATGGTGGTGAAGAGGTTGTTCGAGGTTGAAGTTGAGGTTGAAGAAAAAGTGTGTGTGTGTTGGAGTTGAGGTTGAAAAGGAAGGCCCTTCAAGACCAAAAAAAAAAAAAAAGCGAGCTGTTTGACAGCAAACAAAATTTTTATTTTTTTAGTATATTTTTTTCTCTAAGACAGGAATTTAGGGAAGTGCCATTTCGTCATATTTTCTTCTTTCAGACGAGCTAAAAATGCTGGTGGTTCAATTGGTGGTGCTCCATTGGTCGAACTCTTCATTGAATGTACCAACAGCAGGCGGAACACCTGGTCGGATCCTTGTGGAATACACAACCTCACCTGTACTACTACTAGTATACATACTATGGATACCTCAAGCAAGGCGATATGATCCACGATGATTCGATCTGATAGCAGCCGCCAAGCCTCCGCCTCCAGATCCGTTGCCAAGACTTGCCTTTTTGGGACCCACACAAATACCACACAGCCAACACTTCTTCCTTATCACCGCGAGAGTCGGGGTTGGATATTACTATCCTATCCACTGCCACTTTCGTTTGATATATATTGACAGGATGCAGCTCAAATGCTAAATGAATGAGGTTGATAAAGGTATCAAAATGGTCTGTGCTCTAAAATTTTTCATAGAGGGTGGGATATGATCCGTCTGGATCTACTTGACTGACGGCTTTGATATACACATTCTCATATACAAACGTGTATCAAAATAGCGATTGGTCATGATATAAAACCTATAAGCGGATGTAATTATAACACAAAAGAGAAAGACGTGATAATAACTTGCCGGTATACTACATGCCACGAAATATCCGCGTGCCCTGCAGCCCAGATGCTTGAATTAATAGATCAAGATCATCGATATCATGCTCACTATACCATAGATCTACACCGTATACATGGTCTCCGAGCAATTAATGTAGATCTGACCATAGGCCTACAAAAGATTTTTTTTGAGGTGCACCCTCCACATCCTCATCACTACAAACCATCGACTTCACCATACTTCCTTGTAGTCAGTAATACTAGATATATATCGATATAAAATACAGCTAAAATGAATATCCTAGCCTTCATAACCTTCCTCCACTTCAGCTACGTCAACCCCCTACCGCAGCGAGGGGCCGACACCCGCTCGACCTCATCAGACGGCGATGGCGCACATCTACCCAAAACCAGCGGCACCAAATCAACCCGCCCGTCCACAACTTCGTCCGTAACCTCCTTCGGCAGAAGTATCCTCTACTCTTCGTATCTGCCCATCGAAGGTTCATACCAACCTACGACGTCACAATCGACGACGGTGGTGTTTTATAGCACGGAGGTGTTTTACAGTACCTCCACCCCGGCGGTGGAAATCACGACCGCGATCTCGGTTGAAACGGTTTACCCGCCGGAACCGGTGTCGACGTCTATCCCGCCGTTAGCACCACCCCCTCCACCACCGCCGCCGCCGCCACCACCATCACCACCGGTACCACCACCGGCTTCGATCGAATCTTCACCGCTACCCCAAATAGCACCAGGAACAGACTACTCCTCCCCCTTCCACGACGCAGCCGGCAACCCACTCCACCCAAACGCTCAAACCCCACCACACGTCCCCCGCCTCCCATCAATCCCACACCTCAAGGACACCTCCCACAACCCCCCACCGCTATACAACCCAAACCCGCCATACCCAATCCAACCGAATAAACTCCTCCTCCGCCAACTGGAAACCCAAACCCCGCGAGACCAGGGAACCCTAACTCTAGCAAAAACCATCCCCCCGGAGGGTACACCGCGGGAAACAACCATCCTCCTACTATCCCCATCTCACGCCCGAACCACAAAGGCGCTAAAATCCCCATCTCACATCCCATGGGTGCCACAACCAACCCAAACCACAGAGTTACCACAACCCCCACCCCAAACAGAATTACCACAATCCACCCCAGCGGAAGACCAAAACCTCCTCCCGGTGATAGTACCCACCCTAAGCGTCCCCCACCTCCCCCCTCTCGACTCCCCACCACCAACCTACCCAAAGAACAAAAAACCCCTGGGCATAAACTGCCGCGGAAAAGCATGGTGCGGTTTAGACCCGATAAACAACAAACACCTCTCCTCATCACTAATCCACCTCCTCGTCCAAATCCCCGACGAAGAAATCTTCTCCCACCGCCAGAAAATCGCCTGCGTCCGGGGGATCACCATCCTGGCGAAACCGAAGGGGTATCTATGCGCCTGGTTCGACTTCGGGAGTAGGTTAAACTCAACTTACTACGAGAAACGGGAGGGTGGACTATTGATCTCTGGGTGGAATGTAAAGCGTCTCGCGGCGGAGATTTTGAAACATAAGTGTAAACGATGCGGGAGCGTGCCGATTGAGTATCCGCTGCATAATGATGGTTCGTTGGGGTTTTTGACGTTTAATGCACAACATCGTGGGTGTCCTGGGGAAGAGGTTGAGATTGATTCTGTTTGTTATCGGCAGTATGATTTGGATCCTCATGCTGCTGGGGTTGGTGGTGAAGCTATGATTTCTGACGGCGATAAGCCTAATTGGGGGTCTGAGGATTAGTCGATCTGTTTAAATTTCTTTGGATATAATTTTTTTTGAGTGGATTTGTTACTTGTGAGGGAAAGAATCTGGAGTTAACTAAACGCTGCTTGTTCATAATTTTTTATAGATGATTTAATATTTAATGTAATGAAAACTTCAAATCCAATTCATTATGCATGCTAGACGCTATTTTATATGCCAAAAGCTAAATAAAAGACTAATTAAACTCATCCGCGTATTCAAGTTCTTTTGTTTTCGAAGGGATAAAAGTATCTACAAAACTTTCGGCACCACACACGCCCACCCTCGAACTCCCCTCGTATCCTCCAACTTGACAACCCACCAATAGATATCCTTCGCCTTCTCCACCCCGCCGCTCATCTCGTACTCCCTCGCCAGCTCGAACCACGCCTCACTCATGTCCCATCCGTTGCCCAGTTTTGTTAGGGTCTGCAGTAGCCCGCTTGCTCGGTCCCGGGCCGTGGAGTTCCGTTCGTCGGAGAGGAGTACCCTCGACAGACCGACGATTCCCAGGGCATGGTCGGGGGAGTAAGCTAGTGCAGTTTCGAAGTGCTTTTGTGCGTCCGAGGCCTGGCCTTGGGAGAGGGAGAGGAATCCACGCTATTCACCAAAGTAATTAACATCACCGCCAAATATGAATATAAGAAGGGGGTATACGAACCTCAGCCCAAACATCCGAATCAACACCGCCTTCAACCTTCCCACCTTCGGCAACTCCAGCAGCCTCCTCCACCGCCACTTTGGAGTCCTCAAACATCTCCGCCCGCCTGTAGAGCCCGGCAACAACCAACCAAATCTTCTTCAAAATTTCCTCAACCTTCTTCTTCTCGTCCAACTCGCTCAAAACGGGTTCTCGCAGGTACGGCGGCCGGTTCAATAGTGGTCTGTCGTCCGTAAACTGCTTGATCGGGCTCTGTATCCCCCCAACTGGTAGGTTATGTGGGATATTGTTCTTCTCCGAAAGAACCGATGGCGTCTGGCTGACCGGTCTGTTGACCAGCACCCCCTGAGCTGCGATATTCTCCGCCGCAACGGAAGGGGAGATGGACTTCTCGGCAGAGGTGTGGTGGGATTTATGGCTCTTGGCCCCCACGCTCTTGGAAGATTTTGTGCTCTTCGCCGATTTCTGGGATGGGGTGCGGTGAAGTTTGTTCGGCCCGTCTCTCACCGCTGCTTTCTCGTCATCGGTGAGGGGTTCGGCCATACTACGCCGCTTCTTTCGGAGACTGTTCCTTCCCAAGGAACTGCCGCGGGTGGTCGGCCGAGCGCCGGCCCCTGATCGCTTCGACAACACCGGATCGCTATCCGATGCGCCTTTTGGATCTGTGACTTGGATTGCTGGCATACCGCCAGTGGTCCCCGCTCGGCCTCTGGTCATCGGTCTGTCGGCTTCCATCACGCTATCCCTCATGCTCACGGCTGCTGCCGATGAGAGAACGCCCGGGAACAATCGTGTATAGAGCCCCAGTAGTTCGTCCGCAAGGTTGACAGCACTCTCCGGCCCTTCCAGCATCTCAATGATCGCTAGCTGTGTGATTTTGATCTCCACCAACCCGTCACGACTTCCCAATCCCAACGTCAGCTGCTCGTTTTCGTCGATAAGCGAGAATATAGCTTCGCTGATTGTCAACGCGGTTTCCCAATCCCCCTTGCTGGTAAGAAGGAGTGTCAACAGATGCCAGGCAGGAATGCACTTCTCCTCCATCTCGGCAACACTCCTGATGGCATCGATCGCGGAGTCGATATCTCGTGTTTCGGCATACATCATTCCGAGGTCGAAGAGCGCTTCGAATCCGTCCGGTTGGTACTCGAGGCTCTTCCTAAAAGCCGCGATGGAGCGGTCTTGGATCTCGGCTCGCTGGGTGCTTTCGACGGTTTGGTGCGACCAGGCTGAATTGGCAAGGCCTATACCCCGCCAGACCAATGCCAAAATCGTGTAGTCCTCGGTCTTCCACTCGAATATCCATGTTTTGATCGTGGAGGCGATCTCCATCGCCTTTGCGGATTGGTCCGGGAAGTACTTGACGAGGAAACGGATACCCTGGACGCAAGTGGTGAGGATTTGGGAGTCGGTGTCGAAGTCGTCTTCTCCCGTCGAGTGGGCGCCGGATTTCTCCTTTTCGATCCTGGCCTTGCCTCGTTTGATGAGGGTGACGTAGGTGTCGAATGAAAGCAGGGCGTCGTGAAAGTTACCCATCGCCGTGAGGGTTACGAATAGGTAGCGGAGGATCCTGGGGGAGTGGAAGGTTTTGCTGGCGGCGCGATAGAGGATTTCGACGACTCGGGGGGCATCGGAGCCCCGCGAGCCGAGGATGGTCCAATTGGAAACGACGGTGTCGACCCAGTTTAGGACGTCCCGGTTGACCTTCGAGGCGTGGGGGAACTTGGTGACTTTGATCAGGAGGGACTCGTAGATTTCTTCGATGGCAGCTATCTCCGCTCGCAGGTCGTCGGAGATTTCCTCATCGCGGTCGAGTTGGGTTTTTAGGTATTTCGAAACGACTTTGAGGTAGGTCTCGTAGATGGTTTTCCGGGAGGCATCGTCCTCGGCGCTGGATTTATCGGACTTCATGAGGGCGCTGGTGGTTGTCATGGCGCTGACGGGGCGTATGTTGGTGAGAGACATAGAGAAGGCGTGGTAGGCTCTGAAGGCGCCGATGAGGCCCGATTCGGACAAGACTCTCTTGAGTTCGGGTCTGGACGAAGATTCGGTGGGTGTTTCCTCGGGTTCCTCTTCTCTGACGGGGTTGAGGGCTGCGTGCGCAGCGTCCAATTCGTCGAGGCCTTCCTCTTCGTCGTATTCGTCGTCGGCGTGTGCTTCGCGGGGGGTGTCGGGGCTCTCGACGCCCTCGAATAGCTCCCAGCTGGCGATGGCGAACCTGGAGAGGGTCTTTCTGATCCACCATATGGCTTCCGAACCCGATGAGCCGACGCCGCTGCTGAAGTCGGGGATGGGGAGACCCTTGTAGGTCTGGATGGCTTCCTCCTTCATCTTGAGGGCCTCCTGGGCCATGCCCTTGAGGCAGAGGGCCTTGATGGCGCAGACTTTGGTCCATTCCTGGGTGATGAGGTCGCGGGGAGGGGGTTGAGGGGGGAGGATTTGGAGAACGACGCGGTGGGCCTGCAGCAGGTGGTGGAGGTATGCTAGTGTGACCTCTGCTTGCTATACTTGCAGCGTTGGCTTTCCCGTCAGCACCTTTTCCTCCTTCTCCTCCTTCTTTCTCCTCCTTCTCTTCCTTCTATTCCTTCTAATTGTTTCATCGAGGGGGTTAAGAGGGACGTACGTAGATTTCCTCGTCGGAGGTGACGATGTGGTCGGAGTACTTTTTGGATTTCCGCTTGGCTGTGGGGTCGGCGTCCTCGGCCAGGGCGGCGGCAGCGGCAGCGGCATTGTCGGACTTGAAGCGGGCGATTTCCTCCTCGAAGGTCTGGGCTAGGGCAGAGATGCTGACGAGGGTGGAGGCGGCATTGGCGGTGGAGGAGGGCTGGGTGGCAGAGGCCTTGGAGAGGGCGGAGGCGGAGACGACGATGGTGGCGTTCTTGTGGAGGGAGAGGGAGAGGCGCTGGGGCGAGGTGTCGTGGTCGAGGAGGGCGGTCTCGGTGATGCCTGTCTCACAACATCAATAACTATCACCATCAACCAAGATGATTGAGGGTGAGGACGTACACTTCCTGGCAGCCCCGCCGTGCTTGGTGAGCTTGCGGACGAGCTCGGGGACGGTGGACCAGTCGCCGCTGCAGCGGGCGGTGTCGAGGAGGCTGAGATAGGTCGCGGCCTTGCTCTGTATATCCACCCCTGACGTTAGCTATCTCCTTCACATTCCTCTTCTTCTTCTTCCTCATACAACACTCTGATAGTATAGTATATAGAGACGATAGTATGGTATATAGAAAGTACTTACAGCAGACATTGTGGAGGCAATTGATGCCGCTGGTCGGGCGGCGATGGCTTGTTTGCTTGGAGAAGAGACGAGGTTGGTGATGTTTGGTGACGACAGAACAGCCAGTCCAGCCAAGAGGCGGTTAGACGCCGCAGCAGCTCTGTCCAGCTAACTAAGAGTCCAGCTAACTGCAACGCGTCCAACACCCCGGAAAATATTTGGCGAAAATAAAAAATAAAATTTAGTCGACGTCTCCATCCCAACTCGACCTGTGCGCCGTAGCCCGACGACGGCAATACACTTCTCTATCCCATACCAACGATACTATACGATACCATAATATACCATACGATACGATACGATAGAGAGTATATAATATATAGAGAGAGAGGGAGATGCTGCCGCCGGACAGAGCCGTGGCCCTGCTCTCGACCGTCGCATCGGCCATAAACGACGATGACAGTCGCATCCACAACCGCATCGCCGTCGGCCTCGATGCCATCTCCTCGACGACGCTCCTCGAAGATGCCGCCGCCCACGTTGCTAGCGGGACGGGGAGATACACGGCCGAGATCACATCTCTACTGCACAAGATCAAGACCCGGATCTCGTCGCTCCTCCAGAGCAGGACCCCCCAGGCCCGGTGGGCTGGCATTTGTCTCGTCAAGGCCGGCGTCGAGGCCTCGCCGACGTTCCTGCAGGGTGTCGGCTTGTGGATGCCCATGCTGCTGAGGATTCTATCTTCCTCTGATAGCATTGTGTGGGAACGGGCCGTTGCCACGCTGACCCGCATCTTCGTCCTGACCACCTCGAAACCGACCCTCACCCGGGAACTCACCTCGCCCCACCTGCCCGCCTTCGCCCAGCACCTCTCCTCCTCAAATAATACAGAAAACATTCTGGTTGTGCTGCAATCGGCGGCCCAGATACTGGCCACGCACCCCACCACGTTCCGCCCCCAGCAGGCGAAGACCCTCGCCCTCGTGCGGTCCATCCTCTTCTCCGAGGACGACAGACACCCTCAAGACATTTTGGATGCCGCCTCCACCGTCTACGTCTTACTCATAAAATGCGCCCAGCCAAAGACACAGGCCGAGGAGTGGGTCAGGCTCTTCAAGGACACAATCGCCACTACGGAACAGACCTGCGACGTCCTGTTCGACTCTCTGATCGAGGAAAAGGACCTCGAGAAACACAGGCCGCGGGCTGAGACCCAGGTCCACCACCTGCTGTCCCCGGAGAGGATGGGCATAACGAGACTGTGTGTCTTATTAAAGATCCTGCAGACACTCCTCGCCCACCCGACAGCCTTCAGCCCCGCCCCCTCCACCCCCCTGTCCCCCCTCATCTCTCTCCTGGACCGCCTCTTCGCCGTCCACCCGGGCATCAAACCCCACCCCTCCGCTGCCCCCTCCACCTACCACCTGCTCCTCGCCTCCTACCCTTCCGTCTTATTATCAGCCATCCCCCTCATCGCCACCGTTGTCACCCGGGCCTCGCACTATTCCCCCTCGTTGCCCCTCCAGTTCCTCCACCCGCTCACCTTCACCTTCACAACCTCCTCCAAGCACCACGTCCCCCTGAGAACCCTCCTCTACACCACTTCTTCTCATCTGATCTCCCTCGTCGGCCGGACCCTCTCCCCCAAGGACGCCCAGCCTCTCTTGGAAGTCTTCTCCTCCGCCTGCGACGACATCATCCCCCCTCCGCCACCCGTCATCATCACCAAGGAGCCCACCAGCACCCCAAACACCATGTTACTCACCCAACCCACATCCACCTACAAGAAGAGAAAGGCCCCACCGCCTCAGAACAAAGCCAACACTCCTGCTGCCAGCACCATGCACGCCGACCAATTCCTCAAACCCACCTCTTCTTCCTCAAAAGATACTGAAGAAACCCCCCTGGCAACAGCTGCCAAGGCACTCCTCACCACCGTCCTCCTCAACCTCCCACCGTCCTCCGTCCCCTCGGAAATCCGCTCCAAGCTGGAACGAACAATGGTGCTATCCTCCCACACACCCGGTCTCCTCGCCGCCGTCCTCCACCCCGGCACCAAGAAACGCGGCGGCAGTCTGCTCCCCCACCTCATAGCCACCCACGCAACCGACTCACCCCTCCTCAACATGGCCATCGAAGCCACCCTCCACCCCAGAATGCAGGTCGTCAAACCCCCTTCCGCCACAAACGACAGCAACAGCGTCCTCGGCTCACCCGAGGGAAGATTCTGGACTGCAGTCTCACCGATCCCCACATCAATCGATGAAGTCATCCAACAGCCAGAAGATACCCCCAATAACAACGATGATACAGAGGACGCCCCGTCCGAGGAAGACAGTTATTACCCTCCCCCACCGCCAGCACCAGTGCCTCAACACGCCACCCTCCCCGCATCTTCACCGAGTAAACCAGCCCAAGCAATGTCTCCACCATCGATCCGTGGCAACGGCAGCATGAACGGGAACCCCCCTCCATCCGCCGAAAATGGTAACTCCAACGGTAGGAATTACAAACCCATCCCCTCGCCGGGACGGGTTCACGCCGCTCTACCGCCCAGTCCGTTAAGGCAGAGCATGAGCATATTCGAGGCCGGCATGGAAGACGGCAAGGAGAGGGGCAGCAAGAGGCTCAAGGTCGACGACGGGAGGAGTCCCTTAAGTCTGGTTGAGGTTGTCGGCGGCGGCAGCGATAGTGATGACGACGAGGAGATTCCCGAGATCGTGATGGGGGAGAGTGATGATGAATAACCTTTTTAGAGATTTAAAGAGGAGGGAAGATTGTATGATATGCATGTATTTTATTGTATTACCGACTTGGTTTGGGGGCTTCTTTTTCTGTAGGAGTATAGTATTTTATCCAGGACGAATAGACGCGGTAATGATGTGGCATCCTTTTCTTTCACGTCTATAATTGATGGTAGATCGAATAGTCTATTTCAACTTTTATAGCATCGCTCAGACTTTTCGACATAATGCCGTATTACATGATAACAAAAAACTCCAAACACCAAAATCCTATCGTACACCCACCAAAATACACAAAAAGAAATTAAAGATGAAACATCTTGCGATCCTTCTCCATCTTCCCCTTCCACTCCCACTCGATCCCCTCGCAAACCCCCCTCTCCACCCTCCTCAACTTCAACGTAAACTGCGGTCCCAACTCCTGCAGCCCCACTTTAATCCCCAGATCCTCACCCGCCCTCTTCCCACCAACCCCCACGGCGTCGGCGCCCGTCGTCCGATCCCCACGGCTTATGCCTTTATTCTTCTCCGCGATCTCACGGAATACATACCTGTGAAAACGAAAGAATATGTAGTCCCGCTGATTATGCAGCGTCACCACCTGTCTTCCCAAAAACTGCGGTTGCGGCGGGTACAGCGATTGAAACAGCGAAGCCGTCAGGCGGCCGATGGTGGTGGTGAAGTTGTTCAGGATCAATTCGGGGATGTGGGAGGTGTTCACCCCGCGACCTTGGATTGCTTTACCGTCTGCGAAGTTTGTGAGGGAGAAGTGGAAGGTGGGGCCTGCGGGGAGGAGGATTATGATCAGGCCGTGGAGGGTTTTGGAGTCCTCGAGGGCGACGAGGAGGTGTGTGTACGAGCGGTTTGTGGCGAAGGAGGCGATTTGGGGGATTGTGAATTTGGTCCCGCGGGGGACGTAGGTGGTGTTTGGGAAGATCAGGGAGAGCGTTTGGTAGAGATCGTGGCGACGGCCGCGGCGGGTGGAGGTCAGGAGGAGCTTTGGAGGGGTTTGGGGGTGCGGGATTAGGGAGAGAAGGGTGGTGAGGGTTTCCTCGGGCAGGGTGGAGGTGGGTGGCTTTGAAGGTTCTTTGGAGGGTTTGGATTTCTTTGCTGTGTCCGAGTCCGAGTCGGAATCGTAGAGGGATCCTAGGTCGTCCTCCTCCTCGCCTTCATCTTCGTTATCTGGCTCTTGTGAATCAGACTCGGAATCGGAGCTCTCGGCGCCCTCGACGTTGATGGATACATCATCCTTCTTGGACGATTTAGCATCCTCCATCTCCTCGTCACTATCCTCTTCCTCTTCCTCGTCGTCGCCATTGACCCGATTGGCCTCCTCCTCCACCCGTCTCCTCGCCCGCTCCATCATCTCCTCGCTGGGGACATAGGGTACATCGACAGCAACCCTCTTCGAATCCAACGTCTGAGGCACATTCTGCAACAATCTCTCCCTTTTCAACGCGGGGTTCTTGGACTCGGCTTTCCTTCGCTCGAAGCGGGATTCCAGCTTGGCTTTGGAGATGGTACGGCGGACGGAGATGTTATGTGAGTTTCTTTTGTGTTTGTTGGCGATTTTGAAGGAAGATGAGCCCGATCCTGATGTCGAGAGGGGGCGGGGGCGTTTGGCTGGCATTTTTGTGGTTTAGCCGTAGGTGGTGATGGTTGTTGGAGGTGAGGTTGAAAGTTGAAGGTTGGAGAGCTTCGACTTTTTTTTTTTTTTTTTTTTTGCGACAGGTCGCGAATTTTTTGGCGCTGGCGCCGTGGAAATACCACGCGGACAACACATTTTACACCAGTGTAGACAATGAGTCGACCCAGTCTCGATAGAGTCGACCCCCCAGTAACAATTTTAAGATTCTCGGTATGATCACGTTGGCTCGAAGGGGGCTCGGAGCAGCGTCGCCTCCCAGATCGGATTTCTCTTTTGTAAATAGAAAATGATGGTTTGCACCACCGCGAGACCAGTTTGCACGACATTTGTCGTATCCTACTGCTTGCCATTTCTTTTTACCTTCACCCATTGACCTAGCTTTGCAAAATCAATTATATATAGAAATACAACTAATCTTTTTGATAGACAAATAGACCAATTAGACATGTCGAGATTCAAGCTGACTAGATTCATATTCACAACTTAGCCAAAGAGTGTTGCACGTTGGAATTCCAAATCGAGTCTAGCCAACTACGATTTTACATTCCACTCACTAGCCAGGACTCTTAAAAGCGAGCTCGAGACAGACAGATGGAAGTGCCTGGTCCTCGACAAAGGACAATAATATATCCGCATGGCGTGGTCTTTCCGCGAT
The DNA here is from genome assembly GCA_036971715.1 of Arthrobotrys musiformis. NCBI lineage: Eukaryota > Fungi > Ascomycota > Orbiliomycetes > Orbiliales > Orbiliaceae > Arthrobotrys > Arthrobotrys musiformis. Next base: position 145,514 of record JAVHJL010000011.1, on the reverse strand, counting down.
AGGGCAGGCGGGAAGCGTGAACTGGCCGACGGATACTCGATTAAATATAGCGCTAAACATGGGAGCGGGAAACCTACTTATGCAGGCACCGAAACGTTAACGTCGGACTTATCAGGCTTCCAAGAAATGTGAACCGCCAGGACTACAGGAGGGTACTACCGAAGTGGCGGTGCTAGGTCGAGTGAGTTTGAGCAACTTTACGAATCGAACTATTCATTCACCTAGACCATTGCGGTGGGTTTGTTTCGTGTGATTTTGAGCCCAGGATCAATACATCAACGAGAGAAGATCTTTGGCGGAGCATATACTCGATTAGTATTATTGTCCAATTTAGTAGTTTTAATTAAAGAAATATGCCAGTGTGCTACCTTCTGCCAGCCTCCAGATACTCTTTGGAGCCATTACGCGATGACATGAACTTAATATAACACTGCCAGTACAGTCCATACTGGGATTGTTGAGCAACCATTCAAGTGTAAAAAGAGAGTGCAACGCTTTCAGCGTACGTACCAACCTAGTTAGATGTGTTCAATGTGAATAAATTCACAATCGCCTTTCTCAAGAGGATCATGCTCAATGTCAATCTTTGAGATCAAGTCCTTATACTTCTCACTTCTTGGCTTGATGTTACACTGGAACGGGGTTGGGTGCGAAATAGCCCCAGGTACTTGTCCTACCGCCGGCTCGATATCTCTCCCTTCCGAGTCAACCGCTTTCCTGATGTGAAACGCGGCCAGGCTCTGAGCCAACATAAGAAATAAGTTTGCATCCGCGAAATAGCGCCCTGGACAAACCCTTCTGCCATACCCAAATATGTACGTGCGAGGATCAAGCTCTTTGTTTGGCCCGAGAAACCTGTCTGGATTGAATGATTCCGGCTGTTTGTAAGTACTCGGGTCCCTCGCAAACCATGCAACGGCCGGCAAAATGATCGATTGCTTTGGAATCCGGTAGCCGCGGAACTCATCTTCCTCGACAGAACTATGAGGCAAACCTAATGACGCAACTGTCATCCAACGGAGCGTTTCACTCAACACGGCGTCAACATAGGGCAAATTCTCGCGGTCATGCGGATCGGGTAGTCTATCAGCGCCGACTACACGATCGATTTCCTCCTGTGCCTTCCTTTGCACCTCTGGGTATAGCGACATGGCTAAGAAAAAGCTTCTAAGCGTGCCAACTGTGGTATCGGCACCTCCACCGTATAACGCTGTTGCGCTATACTTAATCTCCTTGATATCCTCTGGGCCCGGATCTTCGTCCAGAAGATCGGCAACGTAGGAAGGTTTTTGTGAACCCCGTGCCATCTGTTTCTCGGTGAAGTCGAAGGGTATATTAAGCGCTTGCATGTATCTCGCGTGGTAACGACGGGCGGTGGATTTGAATCCCGCGCCGGGGAACCACTCTGGCAAGTACCGGATCCATGGAATCAGATCGACGAGCCACGCCCCCGCAACCACTGCATCGCAGAATTCGGCCATCCACTGTCCGGCAAGGTCGACGAGAGGATCGTGGCCGTTTGGACCGGTTTGGTATCCGTAGGTCATATCGAGTATAACCGATGCGGATTCGCTACCGAGATATCATCAACTGTAAGGATTTCATGTTGGTCACATAGGCAGCGGATGTGAGAACTTGGACTAACTATTGGAGGTGTTCGTGAAGGTTTTCAGGGCTATTCATTGTTTGCCGCAAAAATTGTCGAACTTGAAGCTCGATTGATGGAAGGAATTTAGCAATCGAATTCTTGGATCCGATCCGCTTTCCTGCCATTTTACGTTGTACGCGAAGGTGATCGTTATAGTCCATTATACCCATCATATGCCCGTATCCAACCCTGAGACGATTATGTTAGTTTAATATTTTACGACGTGTAGTAATGAATTGGAGCTGGTGGTACATTTCAGAACTAAACTGCATAAACGGTCTCGACGAATATTTGGCGGACCGTTTATCCAAAAGCTCCGATGCAATATCCTTACTGTGAATCAAGATAATTGTCTGTCCAAATACAGTTACAGAGGAAATAGGCCCGTAGAGGTCTTTATGTTTTAGCCAATGCTGCCATTCTGGAGAGCCCCGTGGTGGAAGATCGGTGATGTTTCCAACGATTGGGAGGCCTTTGGGACCCGGAGGAAGGGGAAGCTTCCGTGAATTATTTGCTGAGATCACCTTTTGGATGAACCATACGAAGCTTAAGCCCAAGATGATGATACCGTAAAGGATTGGCCCCGGGCTTATTCTCGCCCCCCCCGGGATTATGAAACCATCCGCAGAAAATATTTTGACCATCGAAGTAGAACAACAAAATTCTTCGCCTATTTTATGGTTTGGTTGGCGACCAGAAGAGAAGCGTTGAAGATTCTACGGCCGCTCGGGCCAACCATCCCGGGACTATTTGGGACTTTAAATATACCTTAGCTTCGCACAATTAGAACATCGAACAGCTACTTCCCGACAAGCTGATCCGCCATCATGTTGCTGCTTAAACTTTCAGAACAGAGTGACATGCAAATCCTCTATCTCCTATCGTGGGATTCAGTTGATTTGCTTGGAGGTATGTACCATAGAGGAATTTCGCAGACTTAGGAACCAGCTTAAGGGTGACGTGAGGGGTCTGTAGCAGACTCAACCTAACTAAAATAAGGCCGTAAGTCGGCTTGCGTCGTCTGCATCAACTCGCAAGTCTGCCTGTCACCTGTACGGTATGTGCCAATCCTGACGCAACGTTGCTTACTAAGAAGATGAGTAATTGGGTGGACCCAGATCGAAGCTCTATCCCTATATCCAGGCGGGCTCATGAGAATGTCTTTAGCCTGGTTTTGCTCTTCATTTTCACCTCAAATTCGGATTCTGATAATGGGTGGCCGCGGTTCAATTTGCGGGGCGGTTGCTTCAAGGTGACTTGCAAATTTAAACTTTGAACTGCTTTTCTCTGAACGATATGGGAATTTGGAAAACCGGTTCAATAAAAACAAAATTCAGAGATCTAGAGAGCCTATAAAGTTATCCTTAAGATCCTCAGTTAAGTACACAGCCTCCAACTCATAAAAGTAACACTCTATCATTTGGTAGTAAACCTTTATACAGTTGTAGAGCATTCTTTTTTTGACAACTGTACATGTGTAATAGTATGTGAATTTAAAAGAATATTAATACGAGAGTCCAGACGACAAAACGTTAAAACCCATACAACCGCACAGCTGTACAGGCTGTTCGAGTGTCGAGGTCCCAATGTTTTGAATTGCAACAAAATCAACGCAACCAACACCAAATACCTAAGCAGAAAACAGATTAAAACAAAACACCTCCACACCGCCCGACCACATAGTTTACATTACACCTGGAAATGATGCAGAAGTTAAAAGGGAAAATATATTCGCAATTAGTGAAAACAACCACAGTTAGGACTCCTCGATGGTAATACACAGTTACATAGTTCAAAGTAGTTATATGGTTGTCCAGTGTTAAATTGTTGCATTTTTATTCGCCTCGCTTACACCTTTTGGAAATACATTACTAGCAAATATTAAACACTTTATGGGAAAGGTATCATATGCTGCTATACCATATATAGCCCGGCGAGAGAAGATTCGGTGATGGTCATCGGAGAAAACCCTTTTTAACACTTATGTATTGTGGGTTTTGGGTGAAAACAGGTGCTGCTAAAAGAGGAGGTTGAGGGGTCTGAGGATGGAGGTAGGCACTTCTGTAAACAACATCTTTTGCTCCGGAAGAACATCCGACACTGTGTTTACAAGTACTTGCGCTGGTTTTCTGTCGGATACATTTTAGGCAGGCCAAGGGTAAATTCCTGCCACAAAAGGGCCAAAATGCGTGTATTTGGGCATAAGCTTTCTACCCACGTTCTATTTTCTCTAGCGTTTTGTGGCCTCGCTGGCTTGACTCGAGGGCGGAAAACTTTATATAAATGTCTTGCAGGTTCGCCCACGATGAATGTGAAAAAAAAAAAAAAAAACTTCGTTCTGGAGGATCTTTAATCCTCACGAGGTTTCGTGAGTGGATTCTGAATCGTCTTTCTTTCTCTTTCTTTGCTGTTCACCTTTCGTCGGGTCGATCTATTCTCCCTTCACATCTTTGTATATATCAGTTGGTATATACTTCGAGGTACTTTCTGTGATCTATAGATCTAGAGTTTTACGCAGAGTTTTCGGTAAAGCAAAATGAAGGTTTTTAGCGCCGCCACTTTGCTTTCGTTCGCTTCGAGCTGCGGCTTGACGAGTTCTTTGAATATCATTATCAATAATGATGACGGCTGGGCTACCGCTAATATTAGGTATTTGCAAATTTCATGCATCCCCTCACAAGGGGACTTTATTGACTGATATTTTGCAATGAACAGAGAATTCTATAAAGCTTTGAGAGCCGACGGGCACGATGCATACATCGTTGCACCTGTTGAGCAGCAATCGGGACAAGGAGGCAGGACTGTCTTCTCCGCTGAGGCTACGCTCTCAAGGCCAGGACAGTTCGATACCGTCCCTGCCAGCGCCCCCTCTGTAAGACCCACAACTTGAATCCGTAGCTTAGTGTTGAAATTATGGTTCTAACTGCGTATAGTTTGGCTCCGACCCCATGGACTCCCATATCTGGTACTACAACGGCACCCCGGCAGCGGTCACTTTCTTTGCCCTCGACTACCTTGTAAAGCGCAAGGGTATCTTCAACGGCTCAGAACCAGACCTAATCGTCACCGGTCCAAACGAAGGCTCCAACGCCGGTCCCTTCGTCTTCACCCTCTCCGGTACCGTCGGCGCCGCATACGCAGCCGTGAGCAGGGGAATCCCCGCCATAGCCTTCTCGGCCACCGACATCCTAAACAGAAAATACACCGCCGTAAACTCCACCAACGACCCATCCACCATCCTCGGCAAACTCGCGACTAAAGTCGTAAACCAACTGGAGGCCATGGGTAACGGTCCAAACTCCCGTTTGTTGCCCTACGGATACGGCCTTAACGTCAACTTCCCTTACATCTCCACAAAGCCCACCGCTCTGTCCGAGGGTGCGACCTGCGTGAATCCTCCGTTCGTCTACACCAGACTCACCGGGGGTGCGGCGACTAACATCGCAGCGTATAACGAGGAGACCGGGATCTTTAACTGGGCTAGCAACTTCACTTCTCCGGGTGTGAATACTTGTATCAACGGTGACTGCGAGCTCCCCGGTGAGACAGATGTTATCAAGGAATGTAAGTCTGCTATCTCGATCTTTACGATCGATTATGATGCACCTACCTGTGGTGGTGCCGAGGAGATCGGAGAGCTGTTGGCTGGATTGGTTGAGAGTGAGGGAAAGAATGGAACGTTAACTACGGATAATGCTACCATTACTGCTGTTCCACGGCCGGCTGAAACTGGTGCTGCTATGAGAATTGGTGTTAATGGAGTGATGGCTGGGTTGATGGGTGTTGTCGCCGCGGGTATGTCCATGTTGTAGATACGGGCGTTTATCCGGGAGGGCCTTGTAGGGAAATGTACATTTTAGATAGACCATAGACGGCATGGATTAAGAAGGCAACTGACTAGTGTACATGTATATACGTGTAAAAGATTCCATATCTATATTTTTAATATTTTTACACAGAGCAGATTGAAGGAGACGAACGACAAGATATGTAAACAGTTCTTCTAACACCAAATATCAGGTATGCCCGCATCCATCAACTTAAAAAAAATACATATACATTTAGCTTTCAGGCAGATTGCTGACGAGCACATTCAATCAAAAGGATGGGGAAATGGGAAAGGAAAAGGAAAGGTAAAGACTGACATAATTTAACTGATTGGGTTTTTTTTGGTTGGTTTCATTTTATATAAATTCATCAAACCATCCAACTCGGCCAACATTGCGAGTACCAATCGCTCATATAATAGCATGTGTAGCTCTTGGTACAGACCGTTCCACCAGTGTATCCGATACCACCGCACTGAGCCCAGGCTCCAACGACAGCGGTATTGACAGCCGCGGCCGAGGAAGTTGTACTAGTGCTAGTAGTAAGAGGCTTCGAAGTAGCTGCGGGGATACATTGGTAGTAATATTCGTTGCTCTTGGAGCATTCCCATCCGTATGGACAGTTCGTACCACCGGTGTATCCTATACCACCACACTGCGCCCATCCAGCTACGGTAATCGTGTTTACCGGAGTTGTAGAAGTGGAGGTGGAGGTCGAAGTTGTTGACTTTGCGCTCGTGGTACTAGTGCTGGTACTTGTGCTGGTAATCTTCATGGAGCTTGAAGAAGTGGAAGTTGATGAGGTTGAGGTGGAAGTAGAACTAGAGGTGGTAGAGCTGGAAGTCGTGGCCTTTGTCGAGCTGGATGAACTTGACGAGCTTGACGAGCTAGAAGTTGAGCTTGAAGTAGCTGCCTTGGTCGATGTGCTAGATGTGCTAGAGCTTGAAGAGCTCGAGGACGTTGAAGTTGACGAGCTCGATGTAGTTACCTTGCTCGAACTAGAGGTTGTGGATGTGGTGGATGAAGTGGATGAAGTTGTCGCCTTGGTAGAGGTTGTAGACGTAGTCATCGGGGTGGTAGAAGTGGTTGCAGCAGGCTTACACTGTGAGTACCAATCATCCTGACGGACACAATCATAACCGGCTACACAATTGGTACCACCGCTGTACCCAATTCCACCGCATTGCGCGTATGCCCCGACAGTAGCTGTATTAATGGCTGAGGAACTAGTGCTAGTCGGAGTGGACGTGGATAACGGTACAGACGTTGAGGCAGGTCTACATTGTGAATAATAATCGTCGGAGCGAACGCATTCCCACCCATACTCGCAACGAGTGCCACCGGTATAACCGATACCTCCACATTGGGCGTATGATCCGACCGTAGCGGTGTTGGTTGTTGCGGTGCTAGAGGTTGTACGTGTCGACGTCGTCAAAGGCGAGGACGTAGACGCGGGTTTACACTGCGAATAGTAGTCGTCTTGCTTTACACACTCCCAACCATACGGGCAAGAAGTACCTCCGTAGTAGTTAACCCCTCCGCATTGCTCATAGCCTGCGACGGTGGCCGAATTGAGAGACTTTGTAGTAAGCGGTGTGGATGTTGCAGCTGGTTTGCACCGGGAATAGTAATCATCCTGACGAACACATTCCCAGCCGTATTCGCAGACAGTGCCTCCTGTGTAACCGATACCGCCGCACTGCGAATAGCCTGACACGACGTTGAGATTGACGGAAACTGATGAGAGAGTTGCTGAACTAGTTGTGGAGGTTGAACTCTTTGAGGTACTGGTAGTGGTTGGGACTGTGGTTGACGAGCTAGCCGACGAATTCGAACGTACTGATGACGTAGAAGACGTCGCGGCAGCTGCGGTCGACGAACTGGTTGAGGGATTAGGACTTGTGCTCGAGGCGGCGGAAGTAGACACAAGGCCTAGATTGAGAGACAATCCGAGAGACGTAGCCGATGAGGCCTTTGACGAACTCGAGCTCGCCGAGGCAGCCGAGGTGGCCGCAATGGATGTGGATGACGGGGTCGACGTCGACGCTGGCCTGCATTGAGAATAATAATCATCGGAGCGAACGCATTCCCAGCCATAAGGACAATTCGTACCACCCGTATAACCTATACCGCCGCACTGCGCATATGCGGCCACAGTCGCAGAATTGACGACGGTAGAGGTGGATAAAGGTACAGAAGTTGAAGCCGGTTTGCATTGAGAATAGTAATCGTCTTGTCTGACACACTCCCACCCGTAGGGACAGCCTGTGCCTCCCGTATAGCCGATACCTCCGCACTGGGCGTATCCTGCTACGGTGGCGGAATTGACTGGGCTAGAAGTAGAAGTAGTGCTAGATGTACTAGCCGCCTTGGATGAGGTGGCCGCTGCGCTAGACGTGCTAGAAGGTGTAGAGGTTGCAGCGGGCTTACATTGAGAGTAGTAGTCGTCCTGTCGGACGCACTCCCAGCCATAGGGGCAGCTCGTACCACCTGTATAGTTGATGCCACCGCATTGCGCATAGCCTGCAACCATCGCGGTATTGACTGATATTGATGTAGATAGTGCCGTCGAGGTGGCTGCTGGCTTGCATTGTGAATAATAGTCGTCTTGTCTGACACATTCCCAGCCGTAAGGGCATTGAGTGCCTCCTGTGTATCCTATGCCGCCGCATTGAGCGTAACCAGCAACAGTAGCAGAGTTGATAGAAGTTGAGCTGGAAAGTGGCACTGAAGTGGAAGCCGGTTTGCACTGAGAATAGTAGTCGTCTTGACGAACGCATTCCCATCCATAGGGACAACTAGTCCCGCCATTGTAATTAATTCCACCGCATTGAGCATAGGCAGCAACAGTGGCAGTATTAACGGAGGCAGTCGAACCAGTTACAGCTGCAGCTGTTGTAGACGTGGTCGCTCGGGCTGATGTAGTTGCTGCAGTTGATGCCGTCGATGCTGAGACGAGGGCGTCCCTTGCAGCAGCTGTAGATAGACTACCGGTTGAGCTTGGGCTCGTAGACCGAGAAGAAGAGAATGTAGAGGTCGCGGAAGTTGTCAGTGGCACTGATGTTGAAGCTGGTTTGCATTGAGAATACCAGTCATCCTGGCGAACGCACTCCCACCCGTACTCACAGCGTGTTCCGCCAGTGTATCCATTACCACCGCATTGAGCGTAGGCGCCGACTGTCGCGGTGTTTATTGATGCAGTGGATGTCGTGGTTGACCGGGCCACGGAAGTCGAAGCCGGTTTGCACTGAGAATAGTAATCGTCGGAGCGAACACACTCCCACCCGTATTCACACTGAGTTCCACCAGTATATCCAATACCACCGCATTGGGAATACCCTGAGACGATAGCAGTATTCATGGAAAGAGAGGAAGCCAGGACGGTGGAACTGGAACTGGAAGTTGTGGAGAGTGCTTTGGTTGTTGAGCTTGACACTGCAATCGATGAAGTCGATCCACTACCCGAACTCGATGTCGTGAGCGGAACCGACGTAGATGCTGGTTTACATTGAGAATAGTAATCATCCTGACGAACACATTCCCAACCGTACTCACAGCGTGTACCTCCACTGTAATTGACACCTCCACATTGCGCATATGCACCAACGGTAGCGGTGTTCACCGAGGCCGTCGATAACGGAACGGAAGTCGAGGCAGGCTTGCATTGAGAGTAGTAGTCGTCCTGGCGAATGCATTCCCAACCGTAATCGCAATTTGTACCTCCAGTATATCCAATTCCACCGCATTGGGCGTAACCTGCAACAATAGCTGTGTTTACAGATAACGAGGATAATCCTGTACTCGAACTTGTTGCGGAGGAAGAAAGTTTAACGCTCGAACTTGTTGTTGCGAGTGAAGAAACCGCGCCACTGGAGCTTGAGGTAGAAAGCGGTACCGATGTGGATGCGGGCTTGCACTGGGAGTAGTAATCATCCTGGCGGACACACTCCCATCCGTACTCACAACGGGTACCTCCGCTGTAATTGATGCCACCACATTGAGCATAAGCCCCAACAGTAGCAGTATTAACTGAAGCTGTTGACAGTGGAACAGACGTCGAAGCGGGCCTACATTGTGAATAGTAATCATCTTGGCGGATACACTCCCAACCATAATTACACTGGGTGCCTCCTGTGTACCCTATGCCACCACACTGTGCATATGAACCAACGACTGATGTATTGGCAGAAGTCGTAGTTGAAGATGCTGCAGTAGAGGTGGTGGTCGACGCTTTACTTGTCGTAGCCGCCGTGACTCCGGAAGTCGTGCTCGCGCTCACGACTCCAGTTACTACATTAGGAACACTGAGAGACGTTCCAGTGGCAGTTGAAGAGCCACTAGAACTACCGGAGCTCGTAGATGCCTTCGAAGTTGTTGCGGAGGTGCTCGTCGATGCGTTAGGATCAGTTCCTGGGATGCATTGGGAATAGTAGTCGTTGGACTTCGAGCACCAATACCCAGTGACACAACCCGTTGCGCCGCTATATCCAATCCCATCACATTGCGCATAAGCTGCTGCTAGTGCAGACGTGCTTGCTGCCGATGAAGTGGTGGATGTGGAGATGATCTTCGAAGTGGATATTGTGGACGTAGTAGTTGTTGAAGCATTAGGATCTGTTCCAGGTATGCACTGCGAATAGTAGTCACTCGACTTCGAACACCAATATCCGGTAACACAAGTCGTAGCTCCAGTCCATAACAGTCCACCGCATTGAGCGTAGGCGGCAGCGGCTGGAGTAGTCGCTGTAGCCGAGGTAGCAGAAGCAGAAGTGGAGCTCGTAGTGGAGACTTTGGACGTGGAACTTGTCGTAGGAGCTTGAGATGTGGTCGTTGAAGCTTGAGACGTGGCCGTTGAAGCTTGAGAGGCGGTCGTCGAAGCATTAGGATCGGTCCCAGGAATACATTGGGAGTAATAGTCACTCGACTTCGAACACCAATATCCCGTTACACAAGTCGTAGCTCCGGTCCACAATAATCCACCGCATTGGGCGTAAGCGACCGCAGCAGGCGTGGTTGCTGTCGCCGAGGCGGAGGAAGTAGATGTGGAACTTGCCGTAGAGGCTTTCGACGTTGTACTTGTCGCAGAAACTTGAGACGTAACGCTCGTCGTCGGGGCTTGAGACGTGGACGTCGAAGCATTAGGATCAGTCCCAGGAATACATTGGGAATAATAGTCACTCGACTTCGAGCACCAATATCCCGTAACGCAAGTTGTGGCACCAGTCCATGATACTCCACCACATTGTGCATAAGCAGCAGCAGCAGGCGTAGTCGCCGTAGCTGAGGCCGAGGACGTTGAGGTCGTACTAGCCACGGATGTTTGAGAAGTGGTAGTCGAAGCGCTCGGGTCCGTCCCAGGGATACACTGTGCATAATAGTCGCCTGACTTCGAGCACCAATAGCCAGTCACACAGGTAGTCGATCCACTGTACCCAATACCACCACACTGTGCGTATGCGGCAGCAGGCGTCGGGATCGAATATGCGGACGAAGATGAACTTGTTGCTGAGCCCACCTGCGAGCTGCTCGAGGTAGACGATCCAACAACCGAGCTGGAAGACGTACCAGCGATACTAGACGTATTTGCCGGCGTAGACGTGGATGATGTTACCACTACTGCGGTATTGGGGTTTGGGACGCATTGCGAATAGAAGCTGTTTGACTTCGAGCAAATGTACCCTGCTACGCACTCTGTAGGTCCAACATAAGTAAGACCACCGCATTGCGCATAGGCTGAAGCCAACACTGTCGAGGAGGTAGCGGTGGTGGACGTTGAAGAAGTGGAGGTGATAGAACTAGTAGAACTAGCAGCACTTGTAGATGTTGAGCCTGCGGTTGAAGATGCGGATGAGCCGCTATTTGTATCGGGTATACATTGTGAGTAAAAGGTGTTCGAAGCAGAGCAAATGTATCCTGCCACGCATTCTGTCGCTCCAACGTAGGCTATTTAAATTCTCATGTTAGCCGAATTCGCATATAAAGCACTTTGATATCGCATTGGGCACTCACTTAAACCGCCGCACTGCCCATACGCCGGAACAAGAACCTTTGTTGAGGTTGCTGCTACGGACGAGCTCGTCGTCGGAGAACTCGACATAGATGTAATCGAAGCAGTCCTATTAGAGGCGGATGTGGTAACACCGGCAGTAGCGGTCACAGAAGGCCTTGATACTGCTCCAGATATAACTGAGGAACCCGCGTATAGTTAGCATCAACCTCCTATTAATTGAATATGTGTTATATTCTCGAATATGTCCACTTACGGGCTGGTCCCGGAAATATGTAAGACGAGGCCCCGAGCAAGTTACTAATGGCGACGAGAATTCCAGGGTCAAGTGCAGAATATGCTCCAGGGAATCGAACGGTATCAGACGGTCTTGCAGTTCCCCCGCCTGTAACCTCCAAGTTGGCACACATCGGATAAAACTATCGAATCAATATCAACGTATTAGTATATAAGCTTGGTCTCAGTATTAGGAATATTGGTTTACCTTTGCTCCGTTGAGGAGGCTTGCGCCGTCCAGATTTACGAACTCATGCCTCATAAGATAGTTCCCCGAAGCGATATTAGATGGTATATTGATCGTATAACCGCTTCCCGCGGCGATAGAGTCGGAAGCCCACGATCCATCATCGTGCAAGCCATCCTCATCAATCTTGAAAAAGTCGAGAAGATTGGGGTTTTCGCTTGAGCAGTCACCGCTACTACAATAAGCGAGGTATGTCAAACTAGGTCCCCTGTAGCTTGTCGGCCAGCCGGGCCAATCGAAGGTAATAGATCCGCCTGCTCTAACTGTCGCCGCCATGGGCCAAGTACTTCCATCTGGCTGATTACACGCTATAGCGTTACTCATAATATCGCTGACGGGGCCCCGATCTATAAATCAATGCACCGATTACTATTGACCGCTGTATACCCTCTAGCTAGCTGGTAAATCTGTCAGGGATTTGGGGCTTACCTAACATCTGCCAAACACGGCTGGTAGACGAGCTACCAGTGCCTATAAGACTGATAATAAGTCACAGTGCATGTTAGCCATATATATGTCTTTACTACAAAGCTTCTAGAGTGGCCCAAGGAAATATATACTTACGAACCAATAAGGCCCGCCGAGGATGACGGTGCGAGAATATTATCGAGAAGACCAGCTTGCGCTAGGCCCACCCAACCAAGGGTGAGCCCTACCGCTGGAAAGGGCTTCATTTCGTGATCTAGCCTTTATGCTGTTTGATAGAGAGAGAACACAAGCATACATTTGTTTTAGTTAAGATAAGATGTGAATATGACGAAAGAATGTAGGAGAAAGCACACAGTGCTTCGCGGTTAGATCCTGGCATTTATACAGATCGATTTCTTTCCGGTATTGTGGAAAGGTTGATTTTGAGTTTGCATCGCATGATCCCTGATATTTCGAACTCAAATAACATGTGGGTATGATGGAAACTATCTGAGGGCATCTAGGCCTTCCATCGGGAATCTAGCCGACCGACATACTGTGCCTGGGAAACCGCCCATCGAAAGAGTACCAAGGGTGCCCTTATGCGAAGAAACGGTAACTTGCACGGAAAGCCAAAGTAGAGTTTTTAAAAAAAAAAACTACCAAGTCCGGTAATAGTGCGGAGTCTAAACAATTTCCAGAAGAACCTTAACCAACCAACGATAGCAAACCACTGCTACTCGAGACATGTTTTTACTCAATGCAGAAATTTCTCTTTTAAATTTAATGAAATTCGGGCGCCCCTTTGGAGGTTTTACAGTCAAACAAATTCGCAGAAGAATTCAATAAACACTGACACAGGCCCAGTGCCTCAGTAGAAGGTTAGGTGGGATTGATCGGTTCGTCAGAATAAGTTCAGGTCACTTTCAACCAGTCCTTGATTGCAATTGTTGCATTTTTTCGTGTTGTCTTGCCTGAACGTTGCAGCTTGGCACAGCTTAGGTTTGGCGATGAGACTTGCTTCCGGATAGTCGGATTGGCCATTGGGAGGAAACTTCGAAATGAGGTCCAAGAAAAAGGCATTTAGCCTATATTTCTAGCTTCCGTCGAAGTTAGGTCCTTCTATGCCTTGTCACTGATAGAAAAGGTCACTAAGTCGTGAGATTGTTCCAGGAATCGCCCTCCGGCAGCGGCCGGCCTGACTTTGTTTTGCCGGGTTGAAATTAGTGCCAACGGGCGCGTAGAGTCTAGCTCATACTCAGAGCGCGAAGCACAGCTCTTGGTCAAAAACTCCTTCTGGAAAAGAATTGACATCTACTGGCAATCGACGAACAGGCCCCTTCTGTACACTCCCTGGTTATATATCCCTATATGGCTACGTTGGGTTCGAGTTCGAGTTCGAGGTCGAGGTCTCGTTTGGGTTCTTGTCCCACAGCGTGCGAGCGACGTAATTTGCAAGCATGGCCATAGACCGGCTTTCGAGCAAGGAGAGGTGACACAACCAAACTAGAAACGACGTATCGCAACACAAAAACGACCACATCCAAAGCTGCAACCGTTCAACACCTCAACACCAGAGTATAACGTGCTGGCAGGTAGCCATGACACCACATTATATCGCTGACTTGGCCTGGCAGGAAGAAATTAGTCTCGTTCCCAGAGGAAGAAGTTAAGGCAAAAGAGAGAAAATATCAGGGCACGTAAGCGTAGTCCTTCATAAATCCGTGCCCCCAGACTGCAGGTCTCTGTACCCCCTCCGGATCCACAGTCGGGTTACACCGCGGGCATGTTAATTCGGACTCGATTGAATCCGCCTTCAAATTATTTCTAAATCTTCACGTTTATATTAACCTTGGGATGCTATTGATATCCAAGGGCTTCAACAGCTTAGGCCGGGGAAGTAGGCCGAGGCACAGATATGTTCAAAGCCAGGAAGCACTCGCGACGCGGCGATCTAGTATCACAGTGGCACCAAGAGTGATGCACTACCGGTACATATATGCATATGTAATATGTCCCTATCGATATACTGCAAACTGCATTTTTGAGGCTGTTCCTAAAGCATAGCCCCGTGTCGCCGCCCCAACTAAAACACTGCACTAAACTACGGCTACTACAATGAATTCGTTTCCCCATCTGGTCCTTTCGTATAACTGTAGGAGTTCAGCCTCAGGTCAGGCCGTCCTAGTACCCCAATTCGCGCTGCAGCGAGCCCCTATTTGGTGGCAAATTCAAGTGACCTATTACTACGCTGAGAATATTTAGCTCGGGAAAGCTCCTTCGCCTACCGGAAGTTAACAACAGTACTAAATAGGGATACAGGATTAAGATTCGCAAGGACGGCCGGAGAGAAATGGCGCGCATACTGCTCCGCAAACAATAAACCAGTCGCTTTGTTTGTAATTTTCCTATGCTCTGTTGTGCCATAGTGAAGGCCATTCAAGTATGGCAAGGGGCTTGTATCGCGCAAACCCTCCCGAGAGTTCCACCACTACACTTTTCCCATCGCAGGCTCTAGATATTAATTTGGAAGGGATGCGCTCGATGTATATATGTCTGAAAGGTTTTTAAAGAGGCTGGTGGATGAAACCTATTTCCCTCCTGGTAAACCGTCTACGTGGAAGACACGCATCAATATTAATATTAATATTGTGTGCTATTGTGTTACACATGGTAACATAATGCGGGAACCGATCTCGAACCCGTATGTACCTAATATTATTTGGGAAACTGCAGAAACTAGTTTCATTTAAATTCTACATTTTCTTCTTCTTTCTTTTGTGCTGCAGGCGCAATCGTAAATTTTATATTCAGGAGTTGGCGGCACAAATACCTTCCGTCGCAGGAAGATCAAAGTTCGACGCGGCGGCCTTGGTATCTTGGCTTGGTATGCTAGACGCCAAACTGGGAACCTTAAAAGCAGGGGAAACACTACAACGAGTTTAGCGAACCGACAAATCGGCTTTATTGCTTCCTTGGAGAGTGGATCCTCGATTCTTGGGGTATTTTATTTTTCCTGCAAAAACCAATTTCTCCGGACTACCACGGTTCGCGCGAAGACGGTGAGCCTGGGGATCATATCAGAGGATTATCAAATTTGCTGTGGGTACTCCGCCGCCAATTTAGCCTGTAGTTGATGCGGGACCTGCCTCCTAATATGTCAAAAGATGATTGTACATGTACATATAGGCTTAAGCATACATTTTTATATATTCAGCTAGCTACTGCCAGTGCGGCCATGAGTCCGAGAGATAAAGCCTCCAGGTACCCCGGGTGTCTTTAATCCAACTCTTTAGGAGACCTATCACGACCAACTTTTACACTCTTTTTTACCTAGTCGACGGTGACGACAATAATTATATATCATGTGGCTCAAGCGGGTACTCTCGTCTGCATTGTTGCTGCTGTTAGCGGGGAGTGCGCAAGCAGCTGCACCAACCGACGAATATCGAGATGCCGACCCGTCGCAGTCTGGTAGGGCGGATATATCACCCAAATATCCCGTAGGCTTTGCTAGATGCTAAATTCTTCTGCTGCCACTCAGGCTATCTTCCGAATCACAACATCCATCCAAATATTGTCAATAGTGCAAACTTTGCGGAGCTATGGCGTTTAACCCTCGCCAAAAATGAAAAGGTATTATAGGACCACGCGCCTGCAAATTAAATCTTACGATAGCCCAGATATCATTAGGATCTAACAAGTGTCGGCTATGTAGTTCTTCGCGAAACCTTTAGTTTACACACCGACCGCTCCGGGTTCGAGGCAGATTTTAATCCTAGCGTCCTCACAGAACAACATTTACTCCGTCGATGCAGTGAATGGAACTCTAATCAGAACCCGCGAAGTCAGAACTCCGTTTTTAGCGACTGATACTGCCTGCACTGATATCCCCGGCACTGTTGGGATCGTCGGAACCCCAATCATCGATCCTTTGACCGATATAATGTACTTTTTCTCAAAAGGCTACAGCGGCGTAGAAACAGGCAGAGACAATGGTGTTTACCGATTTTACGCTGTAAATGTCGTTACATTTGAGGACGTTCCCGGGTATCCTTTCATTATCGATGGTACGCCTTCTGAAACCGATCCAGAGAAGTACTTTGTCGGAGGCACGCACAATCAGAGACCTGCCTTGATGATGATCAACAATATCGTTTATGCTGGGTAAGTCCCGTGTGTACCCACTTCAAGAACAAATAATTACTAACGCAAAATTAATAGTTTTGGTTCACATTGCGGCAATTTTAATTGTAAGTATATTTATAATCTCGTCTACTGTACATCTGAAACGGGATATCTAATATTGCTGCACGATATTATTTAGATACTGGGTGGCTTATCGGCATAGACACTCAAGAGAGAAAGATCATTAGCGCATTGACCACTTCGAATGCCCCATTTACGAAATCCCAGGCGGAAGGCGGTGGCGGAGCCGCTTCCATCTGGCAAGGCGGGATGGGTCTGTCCACCGATACCAACGGCCGCCTGTTCTTTGTCGCGGTATGGATAAACCACCAATGACCACCCCGTGCATCATGAGATAATTTAAGATCGATTCTCTAACACTGGTATACTATGAAATTCCGCAGGCAAATGGGAAAGGCCACCAAAACATAGATACTCCGGCCAGTGGAAAGACTCCGCTTGCAACAATGAATAACGCTATTGTTAATATGAAAATCGATCCGGAGACCGGGAAACTTTCGCTTGCCGACTACTTCCAGCCGGCTATTTATAGCTCGTTTGATGGTAAAGCTGCTGCCATTATCTCCGGTTTAAGGGGCTCGAATCAAGCTAATATTTATTTATTTTCACGAAGCTGCCGATAGAGATTTGGGATCGTCTGGGCTTATGTTGATGGACCCCGCTGTCTTCAAGGGCCAAGGTGTTGCAAGAATGGGCGTCACGGCCGGGAAGGGCGCGGTAGTAAGTCCACCAATTGATTTCATACCTATTCTGGATAGTCAATTGGAAAAGTTTTCTGACGAGCTTCAATTGCAATAGGCATATGTTGTCAATATTGACGACCTTGGCGGGTTCAAGCTGGGGCCGGGTGGGACCGACAACGTTATTCAAACTATCCAATTAGACAACTCCGTTTTCGGTGGAGCAGGAAGCTATCCATTGGAAGGTGGATACTTTTATCTTACTCCTTCGAAATCCCCACTCACTGCTTGGAAGCTTGGAACGGACTCCAATGGAAAACCTGTTTTTACGGTGACTGGAAAGTCCGCCGCAACAATTGGAGGCAAAATGGGCCCAATGACGGTGACCTCGTACAAAGGCCAGGCAGGCACCGGAATTGTCTGGGTCTGTGACAACAATGTCGGTTTGAGGGCATTCCACGCCGTTCCTGAAGACGGAGTACTGGTCGAAATCTCTATTCCATCAACGGGAGGAATTGGAAAGTTCGCGAGACCCGTTTTCGGCGACGGCCGCGTTTATGTCATCAATTCAAACGGTCAGCTGATTGCTATGGGCTCGCCCATAAATAAGGCATTGAGCTGTGATGATCCGATAGACTTTGGCCAGGTTACAATCGGGCAGTCCAAGACCGTCAATGTAACTTGCACTGGAATTATTGCCACCAAGGTCAACGGTGGATATGTCACGGATCAATCCTTTGGCATACAAAACTCCTCTTTTCCTTCTGCGCAAGTCAAGAAGGATGGTGTGTTCACATTCCCAGTAACTTGGGACCTCGGAGCCGGTACCGGATCTCATAAACCAGGTCTAAAAACGGCAGTCCTTAATATCCTAACGACAAATACCGTTGCAAAGTACATGACTTCTCATCCACTGGATCTACGAGGCACCATCATCTCTTCTGGTGCTTTCCTTGACGTCAGCCCCGAAGAAGCCGACTTTGGAACGATAGTTCTCGAGGAGGAGACGCCTACCGGTGCATCCCTTGGCTTTACCATCTCCAATACTGGGTCGACCGCGCTCCAGATTACAAAAATCTCATATGCTTTGACGAACCAGGTGAATAATACCGCCATCACCTATACTGATGTAACATACAACCAAGATGGTACCGCCAGCGCCGGTTCCGGGTTCACACTTTCTGCGCTCCCGACCATTGGTCAATCAATCGCCGCTGGATCAAGCCTTGCCGTCACAGCAAACCTCAAAGCGGTGAACGGCGCGGGTCACTATAACTCCGTTATCAAAATCGAATCCAATGGTGGCACCCATAAGGTCTTGCTCACCGGCGATGCTGCAACAGCCCCGAAAACTCGTTTTGAAATCAAAAACTCCCAGGGTGTGTGGGAAGAAAAGTTTTCTGTAAACTTTGGGGATGTCGTTTCTGGCGAATCTGCCGTTCAAAGCATGCGATTTTGTAACGACGGTGGCTCCAGATTAATTGTTACTTTGTCTAAACCACCCGCGGGCCTCGAAATCTTTGCGCCTTCACCCGCCGATGATTTCTTCGAGGGATATAATGTCGCAGCTGGGGAATGCGGAGTCGCAACTGTAAAATTTCGACCATTGCCTATGGTGCCTAACACCGATTCGCATACTGTATCGGATACGTGGGTTCTGAATGTCAATGAAGCGGGTTGGAATATTCATACAATTACCTTCGAAGGAAGAGCCGTTTCTCGACAATTAGGACCGCTGCTGGCCGATGGGACAGCACGTTATAAATATCTGGGATGTTACCAAGATGCCCAAAATGGCCGACTTTTCACCAAAAACACCGGCATGGGCGATTTAGCTACAGTCGGGCTGTGCGCACAGACGGGTTTGGGTAACAACTTTATTTTCGCCGGCACGCAGTGAGTTTACCATGAATATAAGCCCCATTTGTGAAACAAGAACTAATATCTTATTGTCTGAACTACTTAGGTATCGTAAAGAGTGCTGGCAGGTATGAAAACCCAAAACTTAACTTGATTTCCCTGTGGTCCAATCTAACATATATATCAATTCTCGTTCTTAGGGAAATACTCCTCCACCAAGTATATACTTCTACCCGGAAAGCGCCTCCAAGTGCACTTGGAGCTGCAATGGAGATACTACACAACCCTGCGGTGGCTCCGGTGCATTCATGAACGTCTTTTACGATAGCACAAGATACACCCCACCAAGCAACAGTGGTAGTTCGAGTTCCACAACGTCTTCTACTACCACTACTACTTCCAAGACTACCACCAGCTCAACCACCACTACCACTTCTAAAACTACCACTTCGTCTACTACACAATCCACTACAACTTCCTCAAGCTCTTCCACAACTTCCTCTAGCTCTACCACCTCCTCCACTACTTCCTCCACTACTTCTTCTACCACCTCGTCTACCACTTCTTCTACCACTTCTTCTACCACCTCCTCGACCACTTCCTCTACTACTTCCTCTACTACTTCCTCTACTACAACATCAACCACGAAATCTTCAACAACATCATCAACAACTTTTTCGACAACCACGTCGACCACAAAGTCGACCACATCAGCAACAACATTACTCACGACCACCAAGTCCTCCACGACTGTCTCCGGCGATCCCGCTTCACCTACCAGGTCCGCCATCAGCTCAAGCAAGTACTGGGAGCACAAAGGATGTTGGCTTGACCCCCCAGAAGCCTATGTCAAAGCTGTGCAACCACATATAAAATACACTACAGACCTCATGACTATTCAGCTTTGCTTAGACTACTGCGAAGCTCGTAATTACGTCTGGGCCGGGCTTGAATACCGCAGGGAATGTTATTGCGCAAACGCTTTCATCGGTGAAGAGAAGACTACATGCCCTCTTACTTGTATGGGTAATACTACCGAAATATGTGGTGGATCAAGAAGGTATGGAGAAACTGTTTACGCGTATACGCCTTTCAAACTCTAGCAAGTACTAACAGAGATATAGGATGAATGTTTATAGTCTCTTGGACAGGGATTGAGTGCGCTCCGGATCCGCTTTCATATACAGGTTGTTGTAATATGTAATTTTATTAGTATATATTGATACTTCGGGCTTAATTTGTTCTTCGTTATATTAGGGTATGGCTATTAGGTGTAACAATGGAACCTTGGTCATAATACGGGATAATTCAGTTCCCACAAAATACCACACTGGTTGAAGTGAAATATCTTGATTCACAGGATGAATAGTGCTTTTCCTTATCACTTTCCCCAGCGCGCGAAGAAGACTTCAGGACTCATGGTTTTATGTTATCAGTTGATACAAAACTTCATTATATTAATTTATTAACAAATTAACCGACTTCCCCAGACTCAAGAATATTAATTATCGCACCCATAAACATGATATGACCTCCGATATAAATTGAAAATAGTAAGAAAAAAACAAATTGTAGGAAATGGGTATTAAAATATCATCTGAAGCTTCCTGCACGCACTTCTGTTTCGTATATATGTCTCGGAATACTGTCCACTCATCGTCTCAATCTTCTTCAAGACGCTGGCCGTCTAGTAGGAGTTGAACTTGGGATTCTTAGGATCGGTCAAGTCAGCGATAACCGAGAAATGTGGCTTGCCGCCACCACGGCTTGCAAACTCAGTCTGGAATGGAATGCTGCGGTTGAAGCTGAGGGCACCATTTGGCAGGATGTCGACGTAGTGAGCTTTGTAGTCGGCTGGAGTGTTGAGGACACCCTATTGTAGAGTTTTGTCAGAAATTTTATTCTTCAAGAGACGGTTGCGGGTAAATGGAAATGACTTACAATATCACCTTGCTGGACGAAGTATCCGAGGGCAACCAAGTTCTTTTGATCAGGGGTAACGCGGAGGGAGTGAACACTGTAAAGTTTTAAACGGTTAGGACTGCCCACGGTCCAGAATTTCCTTGGAGGATAGAGATATATACCCAACAACTGGCTGAACTTCATCCGGGTTATCGAGACGGACTGGCTTGTTGAGATCTTTAAGATCGAGAACGGCGATGTGATTGGCCGTTGTCAAGCTCAAGTACAAGAACCTGCCGTTAGCGGAAAAGTCGCTGTAGATGGCCACGACGCCCTGGATCATAAATATGAATGTTAGTATCGGTTTCTTCAAAAACCCGCCTTTCACAAAATATAAAATCTAGGGGTCACATTTACATACTTTAGCCTTTGGACCAAGGTCGTAAAGAAGTTCAGCAACGCCTTGGGTGCCATCGGCGTTCTTTTTGAATCTGCGATTGCATTTAACTATCAGTATTGATTGCTCCTCTTACATTTTGTTTCTCTCCGGAAGGAATAATCGGGGACTTACGGATAGATAATCCAAACTTGTCCCAATTCAACAGCAGTGGCAATGGCTGCGCTGTCCTTGTTTCCAGGGATGAACTTGACATCCTGAATTCCTCCACCGTTGGGGATAAGGATCGTGCTGATAATAGTACGTGAAGGCAAATCCCAGAGACGGAGGGTGTGTGCCTTCTGAATTCCAAGAGTTGGCTTCAAAGTGGAAAGTGGAACCACGAAATCAGAAGTGAGGATGATTTTTTTGTCAAAGTCAATCGCAAGACCGTGAGGGCTGAATTGATCCTTGAGTATGTTGGCTGTGCCAGCAAGATCCAAGAGACCGGGATATTCGCCGATCAAGTTTCCTTGACCATCCCACTCGGTAAGTCGACCGAGGTTGGTACCAGCGGCGGAGCCCATCTACAAGTATTTTTGATTGTGAGTTAGAAGTCCTCGGACAGAATCTTTTCCGGATATGCATACGTGAGTAATGAAGAAGCCACCCTCTGGCTTGGCCACGATTTCGTCCCCAATGGACGAAAGAAGGGCGCGGCCAGACTTAAGGTATTTGGGCCTGTATGGATTGCTGATATCGAAGAAGTATTCGACATCTGCAGGCGTGCGAGGGGGTTAGAGAGAACGTCTTTGAATACGAGACTACAGGTAGAATGTTTGGGCTGACCTTGAAGCTTGAGCAGGGACAAGAGACCAGTCCCGACAAGAGTTTTCCCGTCACGAGCGACGTTCAAATGATGTGGCTCGTTCCCACTAGTTGGAACATCGACCAATGTGATGAATGTTCCTAGGGGAAGAAAAGGTATTATTAGTCAAATCATACTATATTTGTGCATAGAAGTGCCGCTAGACACGTCGATGAAAAGAAATACATACCAAAAGTATCATCATCGAGGGAGTACACGGCGAGGAAATCTGCGTATTTGATGTTTCCGGGCCCGGTCCAGAAGTAACCAAGTTTCTTTGGCTTTAAACTGCTGGAGGTGAACGGTGGGCTCGAGACTGGCGGAAGTGGGGGCCTGACGATAGGAAGTGTGGGTATCAAACCGTAGAGAACATCCTTTACAGACTGTATAACACGGAATACGAGATTTTGTTAGAATAGGGATACATATTTAGTCATTTGAAAAGGAGGGGCAACTTGCATCAGGCAGAATGTTCGGGATTATAGATCCTGGAATTGACAAAGGATTGGGATTTGGATTGGGATTCGGGACTGGCGATGAGAGGGTAGACACGGCATGTAAAGCCAACAGGAGAACAGCTTTGAGCGGTGTCAATGGCATCGTGAAGATATTGATGATTTTATGAAACTACTTTGGCTATACTGTAGTAATATCAAGCGGGTGTATGTATAGTCAATTCGAATTAACCAAAATGACTATTGGACCTTGTGAGGGAGAGACAACTCGTCTTATAGAGGAGGGGGAGGAGAAAGAGAAGATGAAGTGATGTGTGATGGAGAAAAACGATATACAATGGGCGTTCTATCGACGAGATTTATACTTCTCGAGGCTTCGGACATAACACCCGATGGCGCATATACGGAGACCATCACAGAAATCATAGCTCTGGTAATACGTGCATGCGCTCTAGAAAGTACCTGCAGTGTCTGGCCTGCACCTCACAGCGGGCTTGTGATCGACGCAGTCTAGCTATTGAGGCTTCAACCCCTAGGGCCAATTGCAAAGGACTACGACGAATCCGTTTCAAGGCAGAAATCATATCTACCTCGATAGCAATGACGCCTTCAAAGAGGTTCATTGTATCATCGAATGTGCCGCTGGTAAATTCAAGTTTCCTAGATGTTTCGAAATCAGAACTCATTTTGGCAATTATATTATCTAGGAGTCAACAATGAGGACCCTATGGGGGCCTCATTTCGAGCTGCAGAAGCTTTCTCATCATCTCACTCTACCAGATATGCAAATCATTTCCATTGGGTATAGTGTGGGGTGGCCGAACGCGAGCTATAAGCGCAAACGATTTCCAAGAATTCAAGGCCAACAAGCCAGCGGGTAGGGATGATAATTTTAATTGACTTGGGGCCAGCTACCGAGTTCCGTATTCCTGAGGGCGAGTATTTTTGACCACTCGAAGTCATCAGCTGAGAGGGTGGAAACGTCAAAGTACTCTGTTGTAGCAAACACCAGTACTATAGCAATATCAGAAAACTGTCAGGGTTCGCAGCGGCAGGACAATGTGGTAGATTTTGCGTTGAGAATAGGCCCACCTCCAGCAAGGGGTGGGGCAATATTGCTTTTGCCTGTAATTTTTTCCCCATGCTTTCCAGGTTACTTATTCAAGGCGCCACTTACATACTTGAGATACCTTGCTAGCTGCAGCTTCGAGGCTCATGTGTGTTCGCTCTAGTAATTCCTTTCCATTTTAGGGATGCGGTCGTCAAAATCTACCATGTAACTTATAGTCCTCCTCCTTGAGGAATCCTTGAAACAAGGAACAAGGTTTTCACAAGCAAAATGCAGATCTTAAGATCCCGATATGCATATGAAAATCTAGATCCCAACTGGGATTAAAACACCCTGCAATGCAGGTGCTGATTATTTCCGATTCCTCAGTGATAGTTAGAGGAGCTAGGGACTAATTAATTCAGCAAAACAATATTCCGTGCGTCTACCCTACTACTTTTGGGGTATCGTACAACGGATTCCTGGCTTCGTGAGACCTAGCCATAGAAATAACTTGCTCAAAACCTCGCGCAAAGCTCGTCAAGTTGACGCTGGAGCTATGTTTTCCTGCCGAATCTGGGGTGTAAACCGACTATAAACATGTATTATCCCTGTGCGAACTTACAACAGATGGCGTTCGATAGCCGCAGTTTTTTGATCGGGCCAAAAAAGCGCCATGCAGATAGGCAAGATGGGAATCATACCATTGGACTTTTTTTCGCGGGTGGATATCTTTTTTCCACAAAAGTTCCAAGCGTCCATGGTCAACTCCACAATTGTTGTTTATTCAAAATTTGGAACATGTGCTGAACTCCCTGCAGAGAGCATGTCATCGGCCCAGAAGATGGTGCAATTCGTTAATCATCCTCTGACAATAGGTAATTCCTTTTTTTTAATTTGTGTTTTTAGTTCATACGGAGCAAAGAGGGCAATTCAACGAATTCAGGGCAAAAGAGCTCGGGTGTCTTCGCCGTGGCGAAAACAAAAGGCATATCAATAAAGCGACCAGATTCGCGGCACGCAAGAAACTTTGATCGAAATTAACTTTATCCTTAGCTTGGAAACACAGTCCTGTGTCGCGGTTACAAACCCCTTCTGTATGATCAAGTAATGGAAAATCCCATTTCAGGATATCTCAGCAGACGACATCGGCCGCGTGGGTCCAATAAAGGGATAGCGTTGAAGAGAGTCAACTCAATCAGGATGGGCACACGGCACAGGTTGGATCAGCAGCGTGATGGTATAGTAACTGATGATTCTTTCCGAGGGCTTAGCTAGCTAGCCGGATTGAGAGCAATTCGCAGATCAATCCATCCGAGTTCCAAACATGTTAACACAAGATAGACATTTAGGCTAACTAATTACAAGAACATCACTGACCTATGGTGACGCTAAGACATCTCGCTAATCTCATAGATGCCTGCAACCCAGGACCGGCAAGCCACAGGGGTCTACAAGACACTTATGTGGCTTCTCGGACTTTTAAATCTTGCATCCTTAAGTTACGAAACCCCTGCTGTACCCTCTTTTATTGGCTTCGGTTCAAGATATTCCATTACGACATTCATGCTTATGCCAGCCTATATGAATACTAGCTTTTGAAGAGTAACTACATTGATGATATCATGAATAACTAGTTAACTTAGGCTCGAAAGCTAGAACAACAGGTTCTAAGGCCTTGTGCGAATCGAGGTCGGGGTTTGGCTATATCAAAACGGGAACTTCGTAAATATAGATTTGGTCTTTAACCACAACAGGGTCAAGTAGCTATAGCGAAGTGGGCTTTTTAGCCAGCGTATCAGTACTTCTCAGAGGTTGCCAACTTGACTCCGGTATGGCCATTTTTTGCTTGGCTTCCGAACTCCGGGCATCGCCTTGGATCCGATATCCGAATAATGTTTTGGCTTCGAGGACCAGAAACGAACAAAGGGACCCAACTCTGATGTCAGGAGTTCTAGATTTCTTGAATTCAAGGACGGGGATATGCGGAGTGGGGTGGGGTCAGGTAGACCCCGAAAACATTAAAATATGGGGGTCAAAGCACCGCCAACACATTTCTGTGTGTTAAATTTTGAGAATCGGGAATCTTGGCGTCCAAATGTAGCTAGCACGGCATCCATGGAGCCTTCTGTATGGTCAATTCTACCTTCACGCCATCTGCAACAACGATGAGACCATCTACCTCTGCTACCCCTCAGAAATATCAGATTGGCTAAAAAGTCCCATGAGACCCACTTCGAGAGCTTCAGGAACGACTTTCAATGCAAGGTTCGAAGAAGGAAATGGGATTTTCCTCACTGCAAATTCCAGGAATCAACCGCCGCGCTGTGGCCTGATATACCGCGCCGCCCAGCCAAGCTTAGCAGTTGAATCAAGAAATAAAAAAGCTTCGTCTAGTAGCCGGATCCAGTCAGCGGATGCGGGCAAGAGTGAAGAGTGGAGTTCTAAATGGGCCCAAGTCTGGAGGCTGGAAGCTTGTTTCCACCTTGCATGGCCAAGCCTGCCTGCCTAATATTTCACTATTATCATCATATTGCGAGGTCTGCCAGTGCATACTGTACTGTACATACGGAACTGTGTGTGCACAGCTGTTTCGTTTCGCAGATTCAGTGGGGGTATTGAAAACTAGGTACGCATGTACATACATGACTAGCTGATATATATTATGCAATAGGTAGCTACATGTAGCTATGTAGGACGCATTTAAATACGACATTGCTCAATGCCGTCATTCCCGTTTGTTTAGGACGGCGGCCTGACTAATTGCATCGACCGCCGTTTTTTATAATAATTAATTTCCATATCTCAGCTTGGAAATCTTCACTTAGTGCTAGCGCTGTAAAACTTGCAACCTACGGGTTGAACGTTACAAGGTTCGATCTCATCTGACATACTGAGCTATAGTACTTATTACGATCTTCAAAGCTTCTCTAGCTCTGTCCCTAGTTGAGATTTCATGATAAAGATCGACCATACATCGTGCATACCTCGCGTCCGGGTTTGCGCTGGCTTTTAACCCACGATGTCCATGTCCACATGACTGATGCGGAATGCAGTGCTACACCAGCCCCATCAACATACCGGCACAGATACATAGTACCGACATACATATGCACATACCGAATTAATCCAGAACGCCGTGATAACAAGCTCCCCTTGCGCACACGCGGGAGAGCAGATAGTTGCATACCGACGTTAATTTTGCTTACCAACCCTGTATTCCCTGTTGCAAATCCCCTTTGCAATGCACTGCAATGCGTAATTGGGATAGATGGCTCTCACTTCATGTCGCCATATCACGTCTTTCACTCCTCTTTCCGCATTTTCGATCTCTGCCGCCCTGACCTTGCAGGTTTCAATGGAAATAATTATGTCGATCGTCACAAAAGGTTTTCCCCACTTCTTCTAGCGATACCAAAACAGAAAACAAAAAAAAGGAAGAGAGAGGGAAAGGATGAACGGCAAAGCTCCGACCAGGTAGTACCAGCTTCTTCCAACAGATAACTTGCAGTTCAGTGCATTGGCGATCAAAACTGGGAAACATATAATGTCGGACATGGTACGTATTCCCGTCTTCCTGCACGATACCATCATTTCCCTCCTCTCTCCTTCGGCGGCAGCCCCTCCCTCTTCTCTCTTTTTGACTTTATATCATATATTCCCTTTATCTTTCGCTCTCGGGCTAGCTAGCGCTACCAATTGATAAGTATGAAGGCGGTCAATATCCTCTTCTACTTAAGTTTGGCCGCGCCATTCGCTTTTGGCACACCAATTGCCAACAGCAATGAGAAGAGAGTCGCAGAGCCTGTAGATATTCTCGAGGGTATCGAATCTGAAATATACCCCCGGGAATACCTCGAAGAAATTTTCAAAAAACGAAATGCTGCAAAGCATCTTCGTATAAAGCGGCATGATGACAGTCCTAATGAGCAACCGATTCGTGGAGAATTTGGCGCACCAATTCTAGGTAGTAGAACACCCAAAATCGAATTTCTCTTCCCAAACTATTCCGGAGCCATGCAATTAATTTCGCAATTGTGTATATATTGGCGATATAAGTAATCTAATAGAGTTTTTCTGTGATACAAAATAGGTGGCACGAACCCCGGTCGTGATAATGAGCAGCCAGATCACATCCACCCACCAGCCACAGACAACGGCAACGTTCCAAATTTGAAATGGGCTTTCTCGGACTCAAAAACTAGACTTCTCAAGGGTGGTTGGGTTCGAGAGCAATTGGTCACAGATCTTCCCCCCAGCAAGGATATCGCTGCTGCACAGCAACATCTTGTTAAAGGCGCTATCCGTGAGCTTCATTGGCATAGAGTCGCAGAATGGGGAATTGTTTTCAACGGATCTATTTTGGTATGCATATATGGCCAACCATCCTCCCGTCTTGTCGATGAAAACTAGTTCTAACATCTAGTCGGACTTAACAGATCTCAGCCGTCGACGAGGACGGTAAGAACACTGCCGAAGTCCTAAACCAATGGGATATCTGGTACTTCCCTAAGGGTGTCGGCCACACCGTCCAGGGTCTTGCGGACCAAAACGAGTACCTTCTCGTCTTTGACGATGGAAACTTCGAAGCTGTCGGCACAACCTTCAACATCGTTGACTGGCTCATTCACGCACCCAAGGACGTCATTGGTAAAAACTTTGGAGTAAATGCAACCGAAGTCTTTAAGAATCTTCCCACTGCGAACCCATATATCAAACAGGCCAAAATCAGCAGCACCCTCAAGCCGCCAAAGGCTCCCGCCGGAGAGTTGAAGGGGAAGAGCAGCTATGTGTATAAACTCAGCGAGGTCGGCTTTAAGAAAGTCCCTGGTGGAGCTGGTACATTAAACATCATCGACTCTCGAAATTTCCCAGTCTCCACCACTATCGCTGCCACTGTCGTCAGGGTCGAACCCAAAGGCCTCAGGGAATTCCATTGGCATCCCAATGTAAGTTTCGCACCTCCTTGAATATGTAAATTGCCCCAAGGCATTGTTAAATTAATTGTAATTAACACATGAGACTACCGTATAGGCGGACGAGTGGCTTTATTTCCACTCCGGGAAGGCTCGTGCTACCGTGTTCCAGGGAAGCGGCCTCGCTCGTACTTTCGACTTTAACCCAGGTGACACCGCTGTCTTCCCAGACAATACTGGTACGAAATTTTCTAACACCATTAAAAATGATTACAAACGCTAATCTGCTACCATAACCAATCAGGCCATTACATCGAAAACACATCCGAAACCGAGGATCTCGTCTGGGTCGAAATCTACAAGAGTGAGCGTGTAGCCGACATCCCGCTCTCCCAATGGCTGGCTTTGACTCCACCGGACATTGTTGCTCAGATCCTCAATGTAACAACAGATTTCGTTGCTTCCCTCAGTAAGGAAAAGCAGGTCTTGGTAAACGACAAGACATTCGAGAAGAAGAATTAGTTAGCCACCTTGAACGATGTTGCGGAGCTGACCCTGGTTAGCTGTGGTGCGCATAGTTGTAATATGTTTATAAGATTATATATAAGTAATATAAGTAATATACCTAATATGTGCGAATAAAGGACATTTAAGAATGTATAGACTATATCATTTAAAACATTACTTTTCGGGGAATAACGTTGTCGATTAAATTATAAGTCCCGAAAGCGCTAATGTTATGTATCGCACGATCGCGATCGAGGGAGGGAGAGAGGGACTTTGCTACCCCCCTGTCAAACTTACCGTTGGATAAAGCAACCCGCACTGCAAGAGGCCTTTGTATTGATAGATTTGAACTGGGTGAAGGTTTTTGCATTGCGATTTTCTAGATAGAAAGGAGTGGCTTCGCTGAAGATGTATACAGACTACCGGCTGGGTGGGGCTGGAGACGAGACTAATATACCCCAAGAGCTTATATATATCGCTGGGCCTCGGTTGAATATTGACTTCCGGCCCGTCTAATGATAATATTTTCAAAGAATATAAGCGAAAACATGTAAAGAACCTAGTATTACAGGATAAGCCCCACTGTCCACATGTGGGCATCAAGAGCCTCGAATGTAGACGTGCGAGCCAAAAAGAAGAACCCCCCCAACTATTCGTCGTCGTCATCGCTGACAACACCGGATTTTCCGGGCTTCGCAGCACCGGCGTCCGCCATCTCCTCGTCTTCGTCGCTATCATCAACCACAGGTCTGCGTCTTGGGGCTGACGGCGCATCGTCGTCGTCATCCGGAAGGTCGTCTGGAACATCTGAAAGGTCATCGTCGTCGCTGATGACAGATTTGCTCTTCACGAGTTTTCCCTTTTTCGTGCTTGCTGGAGGAGTAGCAGTGCCTTTTCGAGACTCGGAATCATCTCGTAGATTCGCCTCGAGATCGCTGAGCCCTTCATCACTGTCAGAAATGATTTCCTTAGAAAGCGCCGACTTGCCGCCCTTAGTAAGTCGCCGCTTCTTGCTGGCTTTGCCGGTTTCGCCCTCTTCCCCTTCATCATCACCCTTCTTCTTCTTCGGCTTCCGCTCGCCCCTCTCCTTCTTCTGCCTGGGTTCCCTCGGCTCCCTCTGCTCTTTCCTTGGCCTTTTCCTTTTGACACCATCTGAGTCGTAATCATCGACCGCGGTCATCCTGGCCCTTTCTTCTTCGTCCCTCTTCTCTTGCCACTCCCTAGCCTGCTCCTGCATAAGCTTCCGCTCCTCTGCAAGTCTTTTTTGCTTCTCTGCCTTTTCTGCCTCTAGTTTCGCGTGCTCCTCTGCGCGCTTGGCAATCTCTGCTTCACGCTTCCGTTTAGCTTCTGCGATCTTCGAAGCATGCAATTCCTCGTATTTCAATTGTTCTTCGAGATCAGCTATCAGCTGACGGCGGATGGTGTTCTTGTTCATTGTGACACGGACTTCGATGTCGCTGGCGGGGTAGGGCGGGTTCTTGGACTTGGCAACCGCAGAAAACGTTCTATTGGGAGGAAAGTTTGTTAACATGGGGCTTTTGTAGTATCCTAGAGTTTCATTACTCACTTGATAGCTTCTTCAACGCCATCCAAAGCTGTTTTGATCTCATCGGATGTGCGCTGGTGTTTGGGAAGTTCGTGTACGACTTGGCCAATCTGAGATTGGAGGTAGGCAACATTGAACATGAATATAGGATGATCGGGGGATAAACTCAAAGCCTAGGCTATGTTAGACGCAAGACCGGGGTTTTCCAAATTCTTGGACCAGGGGGCTACACACCTTCTTCGAGTGCTCTAACGCAGTATTTAGCTGCGGTAAGCTCTTCTCAGTTTTACCCTTGAGATACCATGCTCTTGCAAGCGATGTTATGGTCCACGGGTCCCGGTCAGCTCGGTACTGGTTAATCGCGATTTCATACTGATGGACAAGTTAGCAAGTCTGAAAAGTGTCCACTATGAAATATCCACCTTACATTTTCAATCGCTCGTGTGAACTGCTTGATCTCAACGAAACTATGACCGAGATTGATATGCACCGAGGCCTCTTTCAGCGTACCCTTCACTTTCTCAAATATTCCAACACCAGTGCTGTAGTCCTTCTTGTCTTCGATCATGGCAATAGCCACACCCTGGGCGGCATAGGCATTCTTCGGATCCAACACAAGCGCCTTATCGAAGAACTCAACGGCTCGCTCGTACATCTTTCGTTTCTTCTCTTTATCTTGGTCGGTGTCCCTTCTCATCTCTCTCGCAGTCATGAGATGAAGATTTCCCATTCCGGTTAACGAATAACGGTCGTGTTTGTCGTGCGTCGTTAAAGTTCTTTTATAATGCCTCTGTTCTTTATCCTCGGCTATGTTCAAGGGGGACTTCTTTGGCCTGCGCGAGAGATAATAACCATACAGAGCACATACTTCTAGGTTATGGTCCTCTGTTTTCATGAGCTCCTCTAGTCTCTTCGGCCCTTCCTCACCGCCCCTACGAAGGGCAATATAGGCAAGTCTCATGGCAGCTTCAGTATAGTCTGCATGGCGAGCTAAAAGCCCCTCATACAGCTTCACAGCCTCATCAGTGTTTCCAGCAGCTTCTTCTAGGCGCGCGAGATTGTAGGTGAGAGTGGTAACCAAAGCGTCTGTATCTAGACTTTCGTCTCTGGCGCCCATTGCGACGCAGTTGCTGAGTGCGGTCTGGAAACTCTCCCGCGCCTCGTCCCATTTGCCCATATTGTAATTGAAGACTGCGATGTTGTTGAGAAGCTGAGGAGCGAGCATTGGCTCCTCCTCCTTGGATGCTGCCCTTTCTAAATCAGCAACTTGTTGTAAACAAGCCAGCGACTTGTCCTGGGAGTCGACCTCATAGAGACGAGCAAGCGTAAGTAACACAGAAACACTCGGTTTCATGTTTTTTTTGGAGTCTTTCCAAGATGAACGGACAGTCTCCAAATAGTTTATAGCTTTCTTCCGCTCCTCCGTCTTCTCATCCCTGTTGACTCCGGATTGGCTTTCTGCCAAAAACACCTCCTCGGCATATAACGTCCCAAGCACCATCATGGCTTCTAGACACTTATTAAATGTCTTGAGGATTCCTTCGAACGCCAATTTCGCCCCAGTGTAGTCCTTTTGCAATACCATGAGCTGACCGGTGCCCAGTTTGCTTGGCAAATATGTGTCCTCCTTTGCATTTTCGCTACGAACGTAGGACTGGCGGGAAAGGGTGTATTCGCCAGCCTCTTGGTACTTTCGTCCGAGCAAGTACAGCGCATCTCGAGCGACCTGAGGGACATCGGTAAACTCGATTGCTTTCTTACTTAGAGATTCTGCAGTTGCGAGATTGCCGACCGAGAAGAAATAAGTGGCGAAGAGAGTACACGCTAACGCCATATTTTTGTCAAGTTTATAGGCCTTAGCGATATACTCTGTCATTCCCTTTTTATAATGCTTGATGAACTCTGGGTCGGTCTCAGGAAGTCCCGATACGAAATTCAGGTAGTAAATACCCATGAGGAGGTTCGCAACTTTCGAATCAGGATCCTAGAGGAAACTTAGTTAGTCTTGGATTGGATACTGTGTATTTCTATCATCTCCAACGTACCAACTCTAAAGCCCTCTCCCATGCAATCTTCGCATCGTCCTTGAAGTTCAGCATCCAGAAGCACAAACCGATACCGATTCTCGGGTCCGGATCCATGTCAGGCTTCTTCCTCAGAATTTCTTGATAGCACTCCAAAGCCTTGTCGTATCTAGCCTTACTAAATAACCACCTGGCTTTCCCCATTAGTGCAACCATGTTCGTGCCATTGGCGCGTTTCAAAGCTTCGTCATATATTCGATGTGCACTCTCGAGGTTGGTCGCACGCTCAGCCTTAACGTTCGTAACGGCCGCCTTGAGAGATGAGTAGACTGCCCTAGCAATACTGTATGCTGGGTGTTCCGCTTCGTATCTTCCAATGTTATTGAGGAGCGTTGTAGCTTGCTGAAGGAAGTGATCCTTCGTAGTCTCAGTCAAATCTAGAGGAAACTATTAGCAAAGGCTACCAAATGAATATGAAGGGCAAAGCCGGTACCCGACGGGTTGTAGGGGGCCTTCATGGCCTCCCTCGTTTTCTGTAAATACAGCCATAGTAGACACAGCTGTATAGGCAGAATTTCCTTTTGGCTTCGTTTGATATTCTCAGAGTTTAAGGCTCGAGAGTTCAAGATCTCAATGGCATTGTCAACCTTCCGATGTTTTGCATATGCCAAGGCAGAGAGAATCCAGTAAGGATGCGATGCCTGCTCCTGTTCCAGAAGACTTGACAACTCATCAACATCATCTGGAAGGTCTGTAAGATCAATTTCGACAGTGCCTTCATCACCAACTTGCTCGGTGAGTGGTACCTCAATCCTTGATGGGACCTTGGGATATCGTTGGCGGGGCGTCGTGCTGTTCCCGTTCATTGTGGCGGGCTTGGGTTGCCTTTTGTTCGGCGACGAAGTATGATGCCAGGTAGAGGCCCAGTCTTCAGCTTCAAATCTCAAAATCGTATTCGCTGCAGGACTGTCACAAGCCGATCATCTTCGTGCTAGGAGAATACCGTAGACGCGTTCGTGACAGGGCTTGGGGGGTACGAGGCGGACCGACGCCAATCGAGCTATTGCGAGGTTGTGTCGTCGAAGTAATCAAGAGCCAGATATAAAGGATACTCTCGGTGCAGGAGCTAAAGTTATCGGATGCAGTTCGATGGTGAGGGAGAAGCGGCTGGAATGGAAGATGTGAAGTTGGCGACAATGGTGATGGTAATAGCAAGATGAGGCCGAGAAGACATCAAGTCGCGAGGTTTGGTTTGAAGCGGCTTCTCAGAGATGTTCGAACAGGGAAATTTTTGAGTTGTCAAACAACAGTTTTCAACACATCTTCCTGTCTTCAACACATAATGCCTAGCCTATACTGCCATTATAATCAGCAAGTTCAAATGCATGTGTATCGAAAGCAAGAAGGCTCCAACCTTAGCATGAGTATTGGGTATAACGCCGGCAAGCAACTTACATGGCTGAACATATTTGGTCAAACAGAATTTCACGTTCTTTAAAACGGAGAGCGGTCCACTCAATTGCTCAATCACATATATACAGCCTCCATTTATGAGATCTGTATGCATATTACAGGTGTACCGCCATCCTACGGTTAGGATTTATTTCTTCAACAAACCAGACTTCAGCGCTATTGCGGATGACCAGAAGGGTGAAATCTTCGATGAAACCAAGTACAAAGCGCTAACAAGCCGCTGCGCTTCACGGACTAGGAGATTACCAAAAGAATAGAGACCACAAATATTATGCTTAGCTGGAAATATAAATATTGTAAGTGGGATGACGCCAGCGAAATACCAGAACCTGTACCCACTCAATCGTCCGGATGCCCACCATACTGTGACCGATGCTCTTTGATCATGTATTGACAGCCCGCGACGTATATGCGTGTGGCGAGCGCGCTAAAATCGATATACTCGAAATTTTTTTGTCGCCACCGCATTGACCGGAAATACAAGGTATCTATTCGGGATTTCAGATGGGTGCCCCCAGCCCTGATATATCTAATGAGGCCGTGATATCGCGCATTGATATTAATCGTACTTTTACTATGTCTTTACTAAGAGCTACAACTTCGGTATCCATTACCGCGAGCTGCCAGGCTGCAAATTTATAATGCCTTCTCCTGAATGCTTTTTTCCTTTTCCCATCTACATCTTTATCCATGTGCATACCTCCCAGAAAAATTCTAAGCTAGGGCAGATTGATTTTGGTGTGCGGCAGTTCGGTAAAAATAGTAACTTGTTGCATTTTTTGCGTTGCTTCGCGATTCTGTGTTCTGGTTGGTTCACTGTGGTACAAGCGATTGGAACCTCAAATTCTCCTCATCTGCAAGAGCTTCCGAGGTCCATTGTACATGATCATCTTACAGATAAGCAGCATCGTGAAAGCAGTTCGCCGCGAATGAGAAAAACACCAACTGACCTTGGAAATTCAAGTGAAAAACCCGCCCATTGATACCGATATCGAACATATCCAGGATGGTATAGTCCTTTGTGACTGCTGTGGAAGTATCATGCATGATGTACATGTACATGTACATGACCACTCGATGCAAAGACGCACTAACTATCCTGATCCCTTCCAATGGAATCGAGCTGAGGGTCTTCCCCACACAGCGCGCGGCCTTAAGCTGGAGCTGGGCCCTTCGACAGGCCCTGTGAGAAGGCCGGCTTGAAAGGAAGAACCTGGACAAGGGAGAGAAAAAAGTGACCATGCCATGGAATGCTGCGCTCCTACAGCTGCAGCTTGATCTTTAGCTCGCTCGCAACCTCTCCTGGCCTGGATTGCTCATTAAGTTCACATCGTAGAATTCGAATTCCACTGAGCTAGCTAGCTAGCTGGTCCTAGATCCTCCGCCGAAGAGTCCGATAGCTACTTGCCCGGGTAGATTGTACTAGAATTGAGGATGGACCGCCTTCTCCGCCGAAAACCTGTGAAACCCGCAAAACCCGACCAATACGTTCTCCGTGATCCTAGCTACTACCAGCCTTCGCAGTTGCAATTGGTATCGAAAGGAGGAGAAGAGCACTCCTCTCTCCACCGGCCGCCTGCGTACCACGAGAATGCGGAAAAATCGGCCGAATCGGCGGTCGCGGCCAGCCAGACCATACGGTCACTCGAGGCGACTTACAATCGGCGCTCGAGCTCTCTGAGCTATCCGTCGCCGAAAGCACAGACGGGCGAATTCAAGGCCCAGAACGAACAAAATCACCCGCAACAATCGCAAGAGAACGCCCACTTGAGGCGGCGCTCAACCACGCGGACTGCGAGCACAAACTATGGAGCGGCGGAAAATGCTGCCGCAAACGGCCACCGGGGGTCCAGGAGTGCCTCGGAGTCGACGAGCCCTCATTCAAGAACGTTGGCGACTAATAGCGAGGCTTCAAACGCGTACCAAAGTCACAATGAAGCCTCTTATCCGTCGAACCAGGTGGCGCCGGCATCTGAGGGCACTAGAAGCCTGAGGAGTACCCGCCACAGCCGACATTCAGTCGATGACAAGCAGCCGCACGCTGCTTGGACGAGGCTGTCGGGGTTCAATCGATTCGAGGACCAGTCACCAACGTCTCCCGTAAGCCCAACGCTCTCGCCAAATCCGTCCATACGACCACCGAGTTTTGCCGACAACATGAACGCATCGAACCCATCCATTCGACCGCCAAGCTTCGCTGAGAATACGAACATCTCAAACCCATCCATCAGACCACCAAGCATGGCTGATAATGCATCAAATGCGCCACAGGAGGACCAACCGAAAACAGCGAGGCAGTTATTCAAGGAAAAGATTCAATGGTCTACCGAGTCCCAACTTTTCATCCCAGAATCGTCGCCGTCCGATCCTCTACCTGGAACCGAGTCCGATATTCCGCCATGGGCACGAACCACGAGCCCGGTATCGGTCCAGAGGGATGATGATGACCTCTCGTCGATCTGTTCAGAAGACTCATACGTTGAAAAAGAAAGGACAAAGTACTATGAATCAATGGTTACGGAGGCAGTGAATCTTCGAGACTGGAAGGCAGCGAAAGGGCATGCTGCAAAGCTAAAGGAAATTCTCGGTCTACAAAAGGAGCATTCTACGCTCGATCTCCATGTTCAAGCAAATTACTTCCTTCTTTGCGCAACAATTCATTATATGCTCGCGGAGCTTGAGGATGCACTATTTTGGGTTGGAAAAATCCCCCCCAAAAAGTCCACCGATCCCTCGACTCTTATGAATAGGTTCAACATGGAAGCAGCTATCGCCATCCGCCAGGGGAATCTCAATGAAGCCTTCGCAATATCGAGAAAGTCTGGAAAGTATGGGAGAAAGTTCGGGCTCGAAAAGGAAACAAATCATGCGCACTATCTTTCGCAGCTCATTTGTCTCAAGCGTGATGATACCAGCGAAGCCCAGTTCTACGGACAAATGATTACGGAAAAAGACTTCAAACTTCCCATATTCATTGAGACCATCGATACACCAATGGAAGATGAGTCAGGTAAGTCTACACGTAAATTGCAAAATTTAAAACGGCCGTTAGGGAGCGTCAAACCCTAACTAAATATGGTGACCTACCAGCAAAACCAAAACGTACTCCGGACGAAGTCTACCCGCCGGAACCCCTACCGGAAAAACCCAACCTTCCACCAAAGAAGACACCGAATTTAGGAGAGGCTCTCTTCGCGAAAGCGGGCCTAACCCTTCGGGTGAAATCCGGCGGGCTTGTGAGGCCGGGTTCGAGGCCTCCAGGCGCCGGCGAGTATCAAGGTGGGACGACAAGTTGGGCACTTGGCATACATTTAGCTGTTGAAGCCGACGACGATTCTGAGTCCGCTTGCTATCTCTACCGCAGTAAGTACACTAACCAGCCCACATGCACCATGATGCCGGAATTCGCGAACATATTCTCTGACAAAAAAAAATATTCGTACAATTTAAAGCCGTCTACGTCAACGATAGCAATATGAGTTCTGCCCTTAGCAATACAACAGGCCCCAGCGACAACAAACCCACCAAATCAATGACACCACTCGAGTACGCTATCGCAAAGTATAAAACATTCGCTGCGATTGCAATAATCAACCAAGGAAAAGCCAAACTCGAGGGTGACAATTTCGACGCACAACCCCTCCAAATCGCTACGGGCCAAGGTAACCTCCCTGTCATGGTGGCATTGCTCAAGGCCGGAGTCGATCTCAATAAAGTCGGCTTAGTCGACAAAGTCCCCCCACTTGAAAAAGCGGCTATGGTTTTGTTCCACGAAGGTTGCAAGTATCTGTTAGCAGACGGAGCCGATCCACTCAAGCACAGTTCCATCCAACGAAATGCCCTGAAGGTAGCACTGCAGGGAAACCCATCCGAGCAGCGTGAGAAGATCATAAAGTCAATGCTCCGTACCCTTAAATCACCACAACAATACAGCACGGTGGCCGAATACCTCAAGGCATTCCTTATCAA
This sequence comes from Arthrobotrys musiformis, assembly GCA_036971715.1. Classification (NCBI taxonomy): domain Eukaryota; kingdom Fungi; phylum Ascomycota; class Orbiliomycetes; order Orbiliales; family Orbiliaceae; genus Arthrobotrys; species Arthrobotrys musiformis. The sequence goes on along the minus strand of JAVHJL010000011.1, from coordinate 107,268 downwards.
ACGAGACTTAGGATCGCCAGAATCAGCACATCCAAAATCATTTTTACAGCCGAATCCAGTTTGGAACGGACATATCGTTAGACTTCTCTCGGAGTATCTAGATACGTTTAGTCATTTGAAGCAGGAATGAGTTACGAAACCAGTGCTTTATAAGTATATATATATCCCTCACGATCTTACGAACAACAATCATTTCCCTTTAACGAATCATGAAATGTATACTTAGCGTTCATATATACGTAGTATAAAAATATAAATATCAAAACCCTAACCCCTTTCCCACCGTAAGATCATTGGAACAGGCTCATCTAACAGCTGAAAAGGGTATAAAACGATCATAATCTAAAGAAAACAAAGGAAAGTCGGCATCAAGGAGGGGAAGAAGAAGAATACATTGCGAGGGGGAAAAAAAGAATAAGACGCCTTAAGAGACCTGATAATCCTAACCCATACCAATAATACCCTCCAAAACTCCCTGCACAACCTCCTTCTTCAAGCCTTCTCGAACTCCCCTCCCAGCACCCTTCAATTCTTGTTTCAACTTCTGTCCCATCTTCTCCACCCGCTGCATCTCTTGCTCTCCAAGTTTTGCGCCGCCCTTCATAGTCTCTATCACATCCTCCCAAACCTCCATGATGTCAAACTTTGGCAGGTTTCCTCTATACTCGAACACTAACTGCAGCCCCACTGCCAATAGCGCAATGAATATGATGGAAAATAGGAGAATTGGGAATGTGTCCCTGAATACCGAAGGTCGGAATAGGAAATTCTCGTCTGCCATCGTAAATTTATGGATAGCAAGAGTGTTGGACGCGGACACGGAAGCTAATTGCACTTCCTTCTTTGTCTTGTCCGAAGGTAAGGGCGAAAAGGCTACCTTTGTTGCTGGGAAAGAATGGGAGGTTGCGAGTTGTTTGAAGTGTCGAAATTTGGCGTCCTGTACTTTCCTGCCGTTCTCGCCAGATTCTAGCCAGGTTATGTCGAGGGTGGCGACGACTACGGAGAGATCGGCCGAAGCAATACCGAGCACGAATTGCTGAGAAATAGAGCTTGACGATATCGACTTTTCAGGGAGTGTGAGTATATCCAATGATGTTGCCGCAGATACACCCGCCCGGAAAGCCGATGCAGGGCGATAAGTGTGTGATTCTAACACTGTAGCCTGTTGGTCGGTCTGTACCGAGACCAGTTGGAGTTCAACGCCTGATCTGAAAGGGAGATTTATAAGTAGCAGGAACACGGCTGGCGTTAACAACTTGACACTTCGGATCTGGGGCTTCGTTCTCGTTGAAGACCCGGCCTTTGGAGCCCCAGGTAGTGTGTAAACTTGCTTCTCCGGCCCAAGTCCGCTCGACGTTATTTTTCGAATGTATACACTCGATGGTGTTGAGTAGACCACATATTCAATATTTTTCTGCTTCTCATCGCTATCTATCGCAGGTACTATATCGACGTCGACTATTTCCGACTCGTTGACTATCCGATCGATGAAAACAGCGAATCCCTTTTCGTCGACAGACAACACTACCACTTCTCCGCCGTATACACCCTCTCCGCGGACTAAAGGAACCGATGAGGCGATGGCTGCGTACTTTCCAGATACAGAAGACTTCGTAACACGCTGGTAAACATCGTCCCAAGCCTTTGGTTTGAAATACTCGCGAGCTAAGATTTCTTTTACTTCGGTTTTTTCGTCGGATAGCCAGTAGGTACGGAAATGAGCGTTTGAGCCAGCGCTGAGGATCGATGCCGTTTGGTTTACACCGGCGAGAACCGCTTGCTTGGAGGGTAGGATGGTGCAGGACATCACGGCATCCTCGTTACCAGGAAGATCTAGGCTGGTGGTAATTTTTGGAGTATCGGAGGAGGTGTCTACAAGATGCTGTATATAACCTTCTTTAGCATTTTCCCTTCAAGTTCCATAGTCGTGTTATGGGAAACCTACAAGACCGTTTCCGACACCGCTGCGGGACTCCCCTCCCCCACCCGCGATGAGTAAGGTGCTCTCATCAAGGTATTCAGCGCAGAAGAGCGGGTACTTGAGAGTAAGCTTTGAAGTCGTTGAAGCTGCCATTGTCGGCTGCTAAGACGGAAGTGTGAATATCGTAGCTAGTTTGATGTTGTGAGTCCCGACACCTTACAAAATAAAGATGTTTGTGGCCGGGGAAATACAAGGAAGCGAAGGTTAGTGCGAGTTTGGGGAGTTTCTCGGTGACGTCGGCGAAGACGAAGTTTTGTTGGGACGTGGCTGGAAAATACCACGAAAACAACACGTTGTTCGGTTTCTTTAGCTCGGTCGAGCATGTGAACGGGGTTTTTTTTTGGGAGGAAAGGTGGTCTTATAATCGTGGAAAACGCTCTGGCTTTCGAATTCAGATTTAGACAGATGAGATAAAAAATCATTTGGTAGGATATTGGTTCTATTACAGCGAAAATATTTAAAATGGTAAAAAGACATTTGTATTAATGCTATTAAGTGCTTGGGATTTTATCTCCAATTGCTATTCGGATTACAATCGAAAAACCAAGAGCTGTCAACACGTATGTAAAAGGATGCATGTACTTTGTGACCCAGCCTGGGCTATATCGTCATGTATAATAGTCCCCCCCGGCTCTCCCCAATGCCCCCAACCAAGCCCTCAACCAACATATCATCAAACGGCACTGATGCCACTTTCAACTCTCCGTTCAGTGCTTGTGGCCAGTGCTAAGGTTGTCGAACTTGCATGGTCCGATTCTCTTTCCACCACGGCGATCAACTCGGCCACGCTTCCAGACAGCATTGACGGTTGGAGTAGCTGGAATCCGAGTATGGCAAGTGCCTCCATATGTCAAGTGGCTAGCCTTGAAAGCATTTCAAGAGCATTGAGCTGGCTGTCAAAGCACCCAGGGTATTGCTGCTGCTGGATATAGCCATAGATGGTGTGGGACTGGGATACGACAGTCATTTGGGCAAATTCCTCCCAAAGAGCTATTGACAATTAACGTTAGTACGTACCAATTAATATCGAAAAATAGTTCTTAGCGTGAATATAGTCATACCGGTGTTTCCGTAGTCATCTGCGACACAGGTATCATTCCAGAGAGCGTTAACAAAGATAGGGGATGCTGAGAATAGTTAGCGCTGAAATATGCCATTCTATCTACGAAATATATCAGATTAAATCGACCATACTTACTGCTGAAGCCAACACCTGTTCCTAAACCTCGAGCGTCAAGTTGGTGACCACTATTTTATTTTTTATTAATATATATATCCAGAGTATCAAACTACACCAGTAGTCTTCAAGTAGCATTTACTTACGTTTCATGAAGCCAAACGGACTGAGTGTTGCAGTTTCCCTGCATGACGATATCACCATCATCAGGGCCAGTAATAGCATAAGCACTACAGCCCTCTCCGTGAGTAGCAATGACATGGCGGACAGTGCTACGAAGATGAACTGGCATGCGGCCGAAAAAGTTTGTCATTTGATAGATGCTCAAGTCCGCATTCTCGCAGCGGCACATGATCCATGGGGTCGGACACTATAAGTTGGATAATCAAATGTCAACATACTGGGTGTTCTGAAGGTAAAGGTATCAATTTGGCATACATACATCAGCGTAAGTTACGTTGTATACGACAGCGCGGCCAGATTGGCAGTTGTTCCATGCAAGTTCATTGACGCAAGCTTGAGGAGCCTTTCCTGGAGCCCATTGCACAATAGAGGCAGATGGTGCGACAGTACCGGCGAAGAATCCTTCATCAAAGACGGGACTGAGACCGAGGGGGTAGTTTATGAGAGGCCGTGGAAGCTGCGCATAAACGGCACCTGATACCGCGAGCAGGGTAGCAACAAGCGTGCTCGGAAGGTTCAACATCTTCTGTGGTATGTTTTAAATAGTGAAATTGGGTCAAAATTTAAAAGAGGCGGATATATATACGTATATATCAAAAATATCACGAGTATAAGGATGTTATTTTCTATCTTGATTGCGAGTGTTGATGTTCAACTGGTCTCTTCAGAGATATCTTACTATGAAGGGAGCATCATGGCCTTTTTATAGACGTCGTATCTGAATACTTAGGTGGGAGATAGCAGGCTGGTCTCCAAACTTCTGCCCGATAGCTTCCGCTCAAACAATGAGTGGCTCACATCACGAAGCCTCGAAGCCGTTATTCATTCCGCAATCTATCCGGCAGTCATGAGGCCAAAGCCTGATGTCCAAGATGCCGCTAGAGAGCTCGAGCCGTCGGCGAAGTACGATCATGTAAACATGTAGCTTCGCATGCTGAAACCCCCACATTGTAATTCCGTATAGGTATACCTATCACTATATCGTGAGAAATTTCAACCGATACGGGCTGCGCTAGACAGCCCTCGTACCTATAGAACTAGATGATATCTTTTGCCTATTCGAAAAATTTACGATGGTATAGTGTGTAAGATGATTCGGATTTCAGCTGTCAGCCGATATGTAACTAAAAACTTCGGAGTTTTTCTTTTGCGATTTTGCCCTGCCAACTATAAAGGGAGAGACCCGATTAGCCCGCAACTTTTACTGCCAAAACTGCTTTTATCCTATGGTAATTTATACTAACTAGAAAACCCTGTGGCCTTGGCCATGGGATACGATCTTCTTTGATGTATGTATTCCTGACCTTGCTAATATAATTTTCTGGAACGTGGGTATACGAAGCACCCTTGTACTGGTCCGAGCATAGATTTTTCTCGGATCGGAGAACAAGCAAAAGCCCCCCGGCCCCGGCCTTTTATAATATTATAATAGCTCCATATTATTTTATATCTGCAACATGCACCGGCGGCACCCTAGCTAAGATATATTTGGAGGACTGGAATGGCCATGGTGGTACCACGTGGGGTGGGGTCCAAATCGTTACCTCCCTGCGCCTGTCTACATGCACACCATATTTTCTAAGCTAAGTCCGCAAAAATGGTAGACCCATAGAGCTGAGGTATAGTTGTAAACGTTATAATTATGGTGTTCTCCAGGACTCTGGAGCTCAAGGCATGCATAGTCTATAGGTTTTCAGTCTTCCCTTGAGCAATTGAGCAATTGAGCTTGATGACTATGGTTTCGCGGGAGGCCGGGACAGGTGGTCATCAGGCGTGGAAGTGGTCCATGCGCTCATGTTGGCGCCCCCATTTGATGCAATTTGGGCTGCACGCTGCGCACCTTGCATTCCGCATGCATGGGCAAACATTCATCGCCGTCGACGTCTTCACTACCAAAAACTTTTAGGGAAGCCCGAGGTTGTAACTCCACAATTTGGTCCCTTGCTAAATCACAATTCAACCAAGTTTTCAGGGAGAAATTCCAAGATATTTTCGGAGCGGAGTAGAGACATAGCTTAGGTTGTGGGGCAACTAGTTAACTAAATCTTCAAAAACCGAGCGTTTTTGTAGACTTCAAGGGTGCGATAGCGCAATGATATGTAATCAAAATTTAACGTTTTCAGCGACTCTCAGAGAAAATAAATGAAAACAGAGCGGCAGAGCAGACTTGTCAAGGGTCTCCGGCCGAATCTCATGCTTACAATTAATCTATCGCTTCGAATTTTTGAAATTTGGAGAGCTAAATCGACCGTTTCAATATTATCAAATTCACACTTTACCGATTCCTAAATATTCTGAAAGCCCACTTAGCATGCAGTATTTGCGATTTAGTCAACTGCGCCATCTCAAAACGACTCGGTCTCGAAGCTTTAGCTAGCCAAAATTAGTTGATGGGCTCGAATTTGTCTCGTTTTAGCGAACGGGGTCTTCATGCTGTTTGAGGCACTTGCATCAGGAAGGTTTAGTCGAAGCGATAGGCTCAGCCTAGTTCGCATATTGGCTGCAAGGGCGAAACGTTCGAGTAGAGCGCCACAGGACTAAATTTTTCTTTCTTCTCGATGAAAACAGAATTTTCACATTTGAACTAACTAGATTATGGCCTGCAGCACTCTAGATTCTCTTTGCCGTTCCTTCTTCGCTTTCACCCGATCCTGGGGAGCTTTGCAGTGCCGCCGCCACTTCGTAGCTACGCAATTGAAGCCACAAAGTGAGGCCCCCAATCGTACGATATCGCAAGCCGAAAAGCAAGTTAGTGTTTTAGGTGTCTAAATTCCAAACCGCCATGTAAAAATAACCTCAGCCTGTTACAGGACCTTTACATGATAGCTCGATGGTCTCAGACATCCGGGGAGTTCCAAGAGGAATCTACCGTTTGGTGTTCGTATATAACATCGAGCAACAACCTCGACATGTCCAATATCTCGACATCGGCATTGTGCAGGTCGCTTCGCATCCATTCATTCGTTAGCCAAACATTACACCTCAGTCGCAGGACGATTGATTTCCATTCTTTCAATAATACCTCTATTATAATAATATCAATTTCTTTTTCGAGATTTCCCTCCAACTTGACAAAATGAAGGTATTCACTGGACTTTCCGTCGCCGCGCTCTTGGTCGCGAACGCACCCTTGACCCTTGCCGCACCAACTGGCATTAGCAATGGTAATTACCCCGACACTACAAGCTTTCGATTATCCGCTTTTCTAACATCAAGTTTTTACAGCACTTGGCCACACAGAGCCAATCGGCCTCCAAGGCCCAAACCATCACCATCGTCGGGATCTACTTGGCGGTCTCCTCGGGATGATTCCTGGTGCAGGCCTCCTTGGCGGCCTACTACCTGGGGCAACACCTGCCCAACCTGCCACCGGAACCACGACTCCAGCGACCCCAGCGACTCCAGCGACAGGAGGAGCCGACGGTTTGTTGGGAGGCCTCTTCGGCTTGGTCTCAAGCGGCCCTCTTGCAGGCATCACCGACTCACTGAAAAACACCCTTGTGGACACCTTTTTGTGATCCGAACAGAGAGTTACACCACTATCAATCTCACGTCATGCATATTTCTATTAATTACCAATTTAATAATTTCTTTTATATCTACGGAGCGCTCCGAAGTCTTGTATCGAAAAAGTAATAATAATTCCAATTAACAGGAACCTCGCAGTCCGAAATACTTTAAACCCTCCATAGACATTTCACTGTATCGTGAATGGAATGTTAGATTTTATGTTGTATTGTGCATGGAGGGCAGTGTTTGCCGGCCTGGTCCGTGCTATGCAAGTTTGACGGTGGCGCAACTACGGGGAACCGGGTACTCGATGTACATGTACCTCGTACAGTTCGCTATATATTATAGATATCTTAATCTACCTTGGCCTTATGTAATTTCGTTGCCGCCCCCTCGTATTCTGGCCTTCTAGTATCGGCATGGGCATATTTTTCCTTGTCAACGGAACGGAAGACGACTCTTCGGCGAGCAGCCTTGCTGCCGGCCCTTAAGCTTTGTTCCAAGGTCCAAACGAATCGGATCGCAGGGAGCAGGCATTCGTCCATATTGATATGATCAGCACAGGGATTTAGAGCTTGGGCCGTTCGATAGCTGCAGCTGTGCAGCTGTGCAGCGACCAAAGCGAATCAAAAGACCAGCAGGACAACATACATACGAAAGATCAGGACAGCCCTCTTATTCTTTCTCTTTCTTTAAATTTAGTGAGTGGTCAACTATATCTAGATCGGCTTTGGTTACTTAGCACTGCTGACTGCGGGTCCGGATGTCGCGGAAGATACTCCAATAGCTACAAAAGATAAACATTGGATATCGATATCCTGTTCTCGGACGGCCTCGTCTCGTATTGATATTATCTCAGCTCGAAAATACCAAACCGTGTGATTCAACACACATAAATACGATACACGAGGTTACATGGGCGTCTCTACAAATGCCCCATTATCTTAGTTGATTCATATATCTAGACACGGCTTTCCAATGCGACGGCCTCCATGATCATACGAACACTCAACCACTTGGAAATGAAATACAATAGCATATTGAACAATTGTATGAGGTCCGATGAAATACGTTATATACCCCTAATTAACATTAATAATGATGTGGCATGCGCAAAAATTCAACTATACATACAAGCATATGTATACAGCTATGCATATGCATTGATGACATATAGCTACCGTTAGGCCGGATCCCTACATTAGGTTAGCGCCTTGAAGACCTAGTCTTGGACAGAAGCATCTGTAGCGAGTTCCTATCCAATAGGAGTGTCATTTTGACGAGGAAACAATGCGCATTATCGGTCTATACCGAGCATCGTTTCTTGAACATTGCTGCATGTCTTGTTGACCAGCCGTTTCATTATCTCATCAGAACCTTTTTAACCCTGATAGTAACGCACCGGATTCAAACCGCGCATCCTATTTCCCTCGATGGAACGTCAATTAGCGAGATAATATACCCGATGCTTCACCGATATCTTCTAAAATATCCTGACTCTGCAACAAAAGAAATTCTAGGGTTCTAGCAACGTTGCAAGCCTCCTCAAGAAAAAGACAAAGTGAAAAGCGTCATAAGAAAATGACACTTGGAATTACAATACTGACGTAGCGATGCACGCGATGCGGCAAGATAGTGACAAATTAAAACAAAACAACCAAGGAGTCACCTGTTGGCTGCTGGGCCCGGGCGCTCATGCACCATCATTGTGACCTGCAGGATCCTTGGAGCCGGTAAAGTGGGCGATGCAGATATATCGATACCGGCCCCCACTCTTTTCCGTGTCAGCACAGGCCTGGGCCGAAATTTCGGACCTGAAGCGTTATTCTAAGCCCTAGGTACTGATAGAACCATAATGTCGATTATGCTTTATCTTATGGAGTACTTACCACACCCCTTAGCTGACGCCTCAGCATAGGTAGGTCGAACCACAAAGTTTCTCTGAGGAAAAAGGGTCTAGTTTTCCAAGTTCGTATTAGTTGGGTGAAAGTCGGAAAAAAAAAAAAAAAAACGTGGTTCGCCAGTCCCCGATAGGTGCCCACATTCTCGGCAGCCAGGCGATATATAAGCCCATACGTCTGGCCAGCTGGCCCCTTAGTTAAAAGTATGTATACATACAAGTCAATGTAAGAATTGAAAACGCAGTTACATACATGTATACAGTGAAGTTTCTAAAATCGATCTGTATATCGGTCGATCGGGATGCGGCAACAGAATATGATTTTTACCAAGACCGACAGCTAGCACTGAGCTCAATATCTACAGAGTAGTTATAATCTAGGTAGTACTCAATTAAGGCTTCGGGGAAATACGTCCATAAATTATCGTCCTATCATAATGCAAAATATTTTTATTATATATACCTAATTCCTCCAATTTTTATATCCAGCTTGTTTAATTCTTCGTGTTTGAAGGTTTGATGGCGTATGATCTCACACCCAAATGTTAATTACAACTGCAAACTACTATGGAAGACTCGAAGAACATTCTATAATTTATTTTTCAGGGGAGCAGTTACTTTCCTGTGTATACTCCCCACATTTCGATTGTTCTTAGTGGGCGCCGCCATGTAATCGATTGAGGTACATAGCCGGGAGTAGTCTATACACCTTGTTATTCTATAGATCTATAACGGCAATGTAATGGTACTTCGATCGTAATGGTAACGCGATAATGTCCTCGTACTTCAGCTAAGCTGACTCTGCAGTCTCAATATTCGTTAGGGAAATTCCTAATCAACTAATTCCAACCCAATATTTGTAGGTTTAATTAAACCTGCCGCAATTTGAGGAGTCTGGCGACGAGACAAGCCGAGCCTGGGTTCATATAACAGAAATTATGACATGAATTGAAGAGGCCCCATAAGGATTCATGGATCTGCGTACAGTGTAAAACCTAATGTGACGGTCACGTCAGCAGGAGCACAGGCTAGCAGTTGTTAAAGGCTCGCAACTTAATAGCTGTCCTTAGATAATATTGATTTTGCGACCGACGCCGATTTATTTTTATAAAATTGACCAAGCCTCTAGTTAGCGGTTTCATTGTGGTGACTTTTTATCTGACAGACTAAACGGCCTCGCATGCAGCTCGGGGAGAGCTTCTCCGATGGCTCTTGGGATCCATCACCGGCGAGGTGCCTATAACAACTGCTACATAGATAGGTACAGGTACCCGGATTGCATGAAAAGTACTGGACCCGGCAAAATGAAACAAATATACTGCATGTGCAGATATGTTTAAACCTACAGTGCATATGCGCATCCATTGGTTCGGATTTCCCGACGCAGACTAGATACGCACATGATGCTCGCATGTCGCTGGTCTATGCGCGTCATGTCAGGTTTAGGAAAATTATAAATTGTTAGTGTGGTTCATTTTATAGCCTATAAGATATCGTGCATTGGTTGCGATATGTGAATTGGTTATTCAATATATTTTATTCAACGTATCATTAAATTTGGCGACATGGCTCAGGTCGCGATCGGGACTACTACCTCGAAAGCTCTCAAAGAAACGCGTGGCCGCCATATGGCCTGTTGCAGAAGCGTTAAACGTAAAACCCGTGCGCTGATTAATCAGAACCTCCCGGCTTTGAGGCTCCCTGTAGCAACGAAGCTAGATTTCTTGAATGGTGGTTGCATGCATTGTAGCATTTAGCATGTAGGTTCCAAAGCCACCAACGAATCGATTCAAACTAGTCTCGTCCCTAGCCTTACATTCAAGCTAAATTTTGAAGTTCAGTGCATTCCCACATTTCCAACGAAATACACTATACGTGCAGCTACACATACACGTAGCTATATACATGGAGAGAAGTTTAATTTGATTAAGGAGCCCCCAGAATACAACTTTGTCGTGAAATGGCTGCTTGGTTTCTAAGAAAATTTATCTTAAGCTTAATATGCTCCCTGTTCCTCCTGACTGCTTTGTAAGACTCCCCAAACCATACTCAGTGATCGAACGGACAACCCAATCGTCAAATCATTTCGGCTGGCTAATTTTGCGCTAGAGGAGTAGAAGCTACACAAATCACACCGACTGAATTCGCAGAAGAAGTATCCCGAAACAACCATACATATCTCAGACCCTTTAGGAAGGCCGCCGATGGCCTCGTTAAGCTGTCCACCGTCACATACCCTCTGACTGGAAATGAGCCCGGTTGGAGCGGCCAGAACACGGTTAGAGGCCATGTTTTCGATGCTACCAACGCCGTGGACGCTGCAATGAAAGACTTTTTTGCCGGTCAGGGATTGGATGAGCAGGAAAGTGCCATCGGCCCGCCCGCCGTCCAGATTGCATTAAAGTTTATGCAACTACGTTCTGCTGTTCTCAACTACCTAGAGCCTAGTGTAGCCACTGACCCATACATCTGGTCGTTCGATATCAACGATGACTATACAGCAATGAATATATGGGTACTAATCGGCGGGCTGTGGCAAAGGTTCACAGAGTGCTGTGCCGCTAACATTCAGGATGGGGACACCAAAGCATTCCAATGGGTGTTCAATGGCATATACGACGAAGAGGCAGGATTGTGGACTATGAAGTCCAAAGATGCAATGAATAGGGTGCAAATATTAGGGGCAATGATTTATGGTCTCGAAAATTTGAAGATTCCCGCAAATGAACAAATTGAAGATATAATATCAATATCTATCGAAAATAATTTTCCAGCATCCACATACGAGACCTTGCCAAAAATTGTCGAGGACCTTGAAATCGTCATACAGGCCTTTATCAAGAATCTCCAGGAGCTCAAGCTGGATAAATCCGGGTTGGTCATCGAATTTAAGAACAGGTTTGAAAAAGATGATTGATTCGGTGCTCGGGCACGCAGTCTTTATATTTCTAGCTTGTTCGTTTCGGGGTAAAGCTAGTTCGCCCGATAGATAATATCTTAGTCGGCCTCGTTCTTAGATATTCTATACGTCATGTTGCAGCTGAATGTATATACCACATTTTATCAGACATCTGCCGACAATTTTCCAGATCTAGATCAGCGTTGAAATGCATCGCGATCAATCTGATAACTTGATAAAATATGACATTCGCGCCCAAGCACTCTTATAACTTAGGTGCTTATTCGGCAACGGGTACACTGGTACTGTTTTGGATCGGATATTAATTTCCGAAAAGTTCGTTACACCCCGAGGTGCTCCGCCTAGTCTATGGCACCCGTATCCGATATCCTTTGAATTTACGGTACACATGATCACATGAGGATATGTGAGTATTACACATGCATGTGAATACTACTTGGGTACCCTCTTCTGCCATATACGTACCTTGGCTGCCTGAGCAATTGCTAATTCAAACCCAAAAATATTACCTCATGCCCAATTGAATTCAGTTACGCCAGGATGGATCCTAGCCAAGTGCCAATGCACTGGGTGTTGGGAGCGGTCTATAGATCTATCAGACTAGAAGGATGCAAAAATAGTAAAACATGTCTGTATCAAAAGAGTTTTCGAATACCCTCTGTTACCATTTGAGAGGGCGGGGCCCTCCGCCGTTCTGGCCACGGTCGTAACCGCCCTAAGCCAAATACAAGATATACAACACTAACGGACGAAGATACCGATATCGCCACCGCCACCGGTACCAGCGGCATTTGTGCTACAGTTGTATCTGCCTTAGAGCAGAGTTTTCGCAACGTTTACTTACCTCCCAATCGGGGCCGGTGTAGCATCCCGAAGCGGTGCGTTGCATGGGAGAACGCACTTGTTGAGGGGATATTTGGGAACCGAAACAAAAGCTGTTTCTTGTCTCTCATTAGAAGCAGGGTAGAGTGTGGGGTTTTCTAGGATGCTTTAGCTGCCAATGTTAGCTACAAGAGCTTTATGGCTAGATCGGGGATAGTTTGGAGGCGGAAGCGTTGATATCATAAACGTCTTTCTCCAATTATAGTTTTCTCCAAGCTATACCAAGGCATCTAATCATATCTTTATCTCCCGTGTCTTACATATATCGAGCAGCTTCTTATAACGATACATCTCGAAAAGGAAGCAGGTTACATAGGTTCAAACGTTGTAGGGTCAAAGGCAACCCTCTAAGCAGCAATACATGCGATTAAAGCCTTTAAAATTTACCAGCACATGAAGGTCGCCCAAACCTGTTGTGACCAAATTAACAGCTAAGAAATCAGATAAAGAAGATCTTAAGATCGTGACCCCAGTTGCAGAACCGCTCTTCTGGATTTTGTCCTCATCTAATCTGTATTGAGTCGATTTTATGCAAGCAGCTGGAATTGGAGATACCCTTTTCGCTCTGCATTTCATGCATAGGCTGTAAAGCTGTGTTGGTTTATAGGCAAATTCCAACATGAGGGGTTCGCTAAGGAACAAATTTGTGAGTTAGCTTCCAGACCCCGGTCACAACCAGCCAAGCAGAAGGCTTCACCCGGTTTAAAATGGCTAGCGGGAACAAGGTTCCTGGCATTGACAGACCGGGATAGCCTATTCTGGATCAACGAGCTTCCACGACGTTCGAACCGAACGGTGACTTTTTTCAACTTAGCTCCTCCTTTTGATACATTACGAGCCGTGGGTTACTCTGCCGCTACCACCAATTTCAAAGGGAGGGTTACGATAAGGCCCGGGGTCGGTTATCACTTTCTAGAAGCGCGATAGCTACGGCAAGTTCATCCCTAGCCTCCGTAGGAGACTTCAGGAAAGCTTCCACATCCTGAAAAGGATCATTAGCAAGACAATCTATGACAGTATGGTCCAGCGGGGTGGCTCCGACGATCTGTCGGCATCGACCTACAGAGGCGATTCAGAATACGGCAAGTCTGGTAGCTATACGGTCGATTCTGTCTATAAAAGCTCCCGTTTTACCCGCCGTTTCGACGATATTCTCTCTCATCCTCACAAGCATCTTCAGCATTCCACAGCCATTCGCTTACTTTTCACTACAATTTAATACATTATACCTACTTCGTTAAGAGTTTAACTCTCTCAAAACCAAATCCTTCAAAATGCAAATCACCGCTGTTCTCGCCGCTGTCATCATGGCTGTCCCAGCCGTTATGGGTGCTGCTACCCCAAACCCACCACCACCCTACGGCAACCCACCCACTCGTCCACCACCATTCGGTCCTAGTATGTTTACCCTCCCGAAGCAATGGATATGACCCTCTAAATTAGACACAGGGAGCTAACAATGCTATTTCCACACAGAGCGCGTCCTCCAGGAGTGGTTCGGAACCGCCCCATTGTGCAATGGCAAGTGCCCAGCTGGCTGGGACACCGTCTTGTACGCCGACCGTGCCGGGGCTTGCCAGTCCAGCACCTCCTACAAGATCGTTGAATCTTGCCGCAACCTTTCCTCCCATAAGTGCGCCACTGGCCGCAAGGTTCTCTGCGAGTACAAGCTCTCTGGCTTCCAGCACTAAATGTGCACCTTCTCGAGCTACTTCGGGCAGCTAGTATAGTAGCTAAGCCCTAACGAGACCACTAAGCCCCTAACATCCCGCTGAATCCCATTTCCATAGCTGAGAAGGATATGCCTGCAGTAAATAGTCTTCAAAGTTGAGGGTGGCTGAAGCGGCCTTCGACTGTCTATAATTTTCTTTTTTTTCTGATAACCCTGTATATAAGGTCTTTTTCCTTGTGGCGCGAGCTCATTTGTACATACCAAAAAGTTATTGATATAATAACATTCAAACGCATTGTGTTTTCGTGAAGAAAAAAACAAGCATAGCTACTAGAATTTATATCGGCCTCGTATCAACCCTAGGACTTGCGTTCAAGAACGCTTCACATTCCAACAATCGACCCGAACTCAGAGCAACACTTTTTGTGGTTACGTTGCCAAAATGCAACATCTGTCAACTCCGATATGTGTTGAGTATCAATCCCTATGGTCAACAAACAAATCGCGTCTTATGTTTATCCCTCCAAGGAATCAAAGACACCATTGAGCCTCCGCCCTCATTGATCGTACAGCTACCCCATGCAACCGGCCCTTTGGCATCGGCGACATCTTCCAAGCCTATAACACGCCAAATACCTAGAAGACCGAACTAGATCTCTCGCGCTCTACGATGCCCCAGAGCGTATAATTGAGAGCGGGAAACATGCAATGCAATGCAATGGGGCGGGGCTACCAGTGAACCAACACAAATTGGGATTAGCTATGATATCAAAACCGAACTTGCAGTCCCTCAATCAGAAGGTCAATTCCAAACTCTTAAGCTCATAGCACGTTGTCAAAGGGAGAAAAGGGATTCCGTTTGGTTTTCAGGACACAAATTGATCTATTTATATGTACAGGTCGAAACAAAATGTGATATACAAAAGGCTCCTCCGGTCGCAAGATATTTTTGACCCAAAAGCGAGCAATGCTAATTATGAACAAAGAAATGGAAAGGGCTATTCACAAATGGGTCCTTCTTCGAGATTGTCGAGAGATATCATCCAAGGATAGATGATATATCAAGATGCTAGAAGAGATCACCAGGGTCTCCATCAACAGACTCCCTGTTATTCGATTTAAGAATTTACGGGAAGGAGGGGTTGGCGTTGACGAGCAACTGCTCGAAGTAGGCCTGGAACCAGGTACCGGCTTCAGGGGCGGCTGTTTAGAAAAGGGATGTTAGTTGATACCCAACCTAAGCTCAGGGCGGATTGTAAAACTTACGCTTGAGGGAAGAGGCAGAACCGCAGTGGGAGTCGTATCTAACAGCAGAGGTATCGGAAGTACCATCGCACTCACCACCTGGCTTGATCCAGACGAAGGCATCAACGAGAGAATCACCAGTGTTGGAGCTTGGGCGAAGACCGAAACCAGTTCCGATGGCATTGCACCAATCACCCCATTGTTGCTGGCCAGTTGGCTGCTTGCCGGAACGACCCTGGTCAACGATGAAGCGAGCATCCCAACCGTTGCTTTGGAGGAGAGGATAGAAGGCGTTGATGTATCGCTTCTCGTCGCAGTTGGCGAGACCTTGGGTGTATGATGGGCAGGTGGAGATGGACCAGGCGTTGTAGTTAGCAACGTTGGTGGCAAGACCACGGAAGGAAGCTGGGGAACCGGCGTTCTTGTAGATGCCGGCATAGTACGGGCCAGACTTGGTGAGGTTGTCTGGCCATCCGAGCCAACCAGCGTGGCCGGCATCGAGGTACATGGCAATGTTTGGCAAGTTCAACTTGGTGACGGCGTAGTTGATACATTCTTCATAGGAAGTCTTAGCGTTGGAGCACTTAGCGACACCCATGTTGGTGATCATGTTGGCGACACTGTCGGGCTCGATGACCAAGGCGATTGGGACATCTGGGTACTGCTTGAAAATAGCAACCATGGGGTCGATGTACTGGGTCTTGTAGATGTTGACACCGTTGTTGGCGATGGAAAGCTCACCGTTGGAGGCAAGGGCAGCACAGTCACGGTCTGGGAGATCGTAGACGACGAAGATACCGATGGTATCAGCACCAGTGGCACGCTTGGCACGAATGTCATTGAGATGGCCAGGAAGCTGCGAGAGCTTATCGATGGTATCAAACCAAACGAAGGTTGGGACGGTGGCAACGGCCTTGGCGGCAGCTGTCAAAGAGGCCTTGCCAGCGGAGACCAACGATGGAACGGCAAGGTTGTAGATCTCGGAGGAGTAGTAAGCATTGTAATGCTGAGTACGTCCAGAGAAGGGGTTTCCGCTGATGGTGACCGTGGTCGAACCGCCGCTGCCACCGGTGGTGGTGCGAGTGGTGGTACCCGTGGTAGCTGGGGTGGTGGTACGGGTAGTGCTGCTAGTGGTAGCTGGGGTGGTGGTGCGGGTGGTGGTCGCTGGAGTGGTAGTGCGGGTGGTGGTCGCTGGAGTGGTGGTAGCTGAGGTGGTAGCTGGAGTGGTGGTGCGAGTGGTGGTGGTAGTGGTGCTGGTGGTGGTGGTCTGGCCAACAGCGGACAAGCACTGAGCGTAGTATGGGTTCAAGGTGGAACATGCGGCTCCAGCGACGCAGTTGGTAGCGCCAGTCCAGCCAATACCACCGCACTGTCCCCAAAGGGTCTGTTGGGCGGATGCACCGCAGATGAGCGCAAGAGCGCTAAGGGCGAATGAGTACTTCATTGCGAATACGACCAGGCGTAGATATCGATGTGTTCCGAATCAAGGAATGTCAGATTGTTGTGAAGTCCAGGCTTGGGGGAGGAAAGTCAGGACGAAGTGGGAGGAAACGGATCCTTATATATCGACGAGATCGAGGGGGGCGCCGTCCTAGCCCCATATTCACTACTCGTCGAGAATGCGCTAGTTTGGGCGTAACAAGGCCAGGACGGGCTTTCTCTCCTCCATGGCCCACAGTCTCTTGCGGGAAGACATTTACTGAGATCCGTCGGTGGGTCGGATATTGGAGGTGGAGAAGCCAGAGCCTGGCTCGCCTGCGCCATGTTGGAACTCCAATTGATCAGATGAAGGACTGCACAATCGCCCTGTGGGATCACTGCAGACCAATGCAAAAACTTCGGAACATTGCGAGGGCAGGGATCGATCTCCTACAATGGGCGTAGGTTTACTCCAAAAAAGAAAAATCTGCTCCCACCGTTCTCACAACCAGCTACTCATGAAACTCAGATATTGGGTTGACGTTGGCGATTCTGATCAGGTGCCCTGTGCGCGGGCCGGCTTTCCATACACCAAGAACATTGATGTCGGCTTGCATCATTGGGGAATTAGCACTCTGTAACATACCCCGGATATTCTCAGAACAAGCGACCCCTGCCATAAACAGGGCACCACCAAAAGCCAAGTTCAACCCCAAGCTACTGGGTACCTGGCAAGCTTCTGCCTCTGCAGCCCTTCAAAAAGTATCGCAATTGAGGGGACCGCGTTTGTTGTGCGCCTTTCGCCTTCAGATGGAATGCGCTGCTCGACAGCCTACGCCCAGAATCAGTCGAGCCCAAGACCTTGTGACTCCAGAACCGGCCAAGCTAGAAGCCTTCTAGTTCGAAGCAATTCAGCCGGAAAAACTGACTTCAAGGGACCCACCACCCCAGCCTTCCAGAAAACGATCACCAGGGTTTACATGTCGAATCCCCGATCTGACCGTTCCGAGTAACCGCCTACGTCCAAAAGTGACTAGTCGTACCTCCAGCGCAACAGTGCAGTCTTGGGTACAAACATACGAAACTTCACGCTGTTTTGCCACGACCCCAACACAAATTCCTGCCTCCGATGGTTTGGGCGGGACGCCATTCCTAGACTCCGACATGACAGTGAACTGATCTGCCTTAGTTTTCTTTTTCAGCTAGCCCCGGTCTCTGGTCTAAATTTGACAGGCCCTAAAATATTCTCGAATGGTTTATATCAAGGATCACTTCGGAAGACGCCTTGAGAACCCACCATCCGGGACAAGATCTGGGCAGATGCTTTATCCCATGGCCTAAATGAAGACTCGATTCCCCAGCTTGATGCGTTTTTAGATTTATATTTATGAATACAGAGGGGGCTTTTCGTGTTTTTCACCGTCGTATTTGCCGGAATAGCACTGAAAATACTCCGAAAGTTTATTAACCGTGCTTGCTAATCGAGGGAAACGAATGCACGTACCCCACTTATGACGTGAAGTTCACACCATGGAAGAAAAGGGGGAAAGAAGTCGATTTTATCGACACCAATATCAATAAGTACCTAGGTATCGATAGCTACAGTAGCATCGAAGGCCCTATCGATAGAGCAAGAAAACTCGGCCGTCTAAAGAGGGCAATGTTGCAACTTTTCTTCGTTTCATATTAATTGCTATCGTTTTCATAGAGAAATTAATTAGCCATCAACTAATAGTGAGAATACCTCTGTGCGCATCATATTGGGATCGTTTCGGGCCTTTCTAAATCTATCCTGATCTACCATATTCTTCCCAACACGAGCACCCATCATTAATACCCAAGATAGTCAGTTCCTCTCGTCGTTGTCTTGTCCCTCCTTAGCTCTCCACTACTTTTTCTACCCTCGTTTGCCAAGCCCCAACTGTACGTAGCTCCGGATAATCTTATGTTCCGGGTAGATTAGCCCTCGCAGAATACAGGCCTCACCGATCTAGGATCACGGGCCACCTCGACGAGGTTTCTACACCCAATAAGCACTCATATCATTACGTGCTGTAAATGAAACTACAACCCTATTAATCAAAGGCTTTGTTCTATTATCGGTCTATTTGTCTATACGTACAGCTGCAGAATATTCAGCTAACTCTAGTAGTCACTGACGACTGGCTATTAAGGCCAGGCTAAAATCGATGCCCGTCCCCTGGTTTAGATTTCTTGAAGTATGCATAACCCGGAAATATTTTCGTTTTAAAAACCAAATCTAACCCGGTTATATCGGAGTTTGATGGCGGGGAGCATCTCACATTCGAAGGGTATGATTCAATCAGTGCTAGGGCATGCAGTTTTAAGAATTGCCGTGTTCCGACAAAATGATCACATGGTGGTCATAGCCTCTGGCCAAAGGCGGCCTTATTATGGCTTAGGATTTTCTTAGATACTTGAATCTGGAAACTACCCTCGACTAATGATCAATTGAGGCAGCGGCTGAAATCGGGGCATTATAGTTTTACCAACTAGCCTAGCCTCACATATGTAATAGGCCGGCAGTTTTAAACCCCAAATTCTACCCATGGGATCACACAATTGTAATCCCTCATCAAAAATGAGGACATATCGATGCACGGACGTATGTACGCGCCTCTTCCCTGGTCATTTGTGGATTCGAATATGTAAGACTGGCGCGGGGGTTGCTCTTTTTAGAACGAGTTAACCAGGTTCTAGAAAGGTCGTTCCCAAGATTTAAAACACCATTAGTGCATGCATTTTGGCCCGGTTGGTCCGGCTTGTCCTGGTTTGGTTGCTTCCAAGCTTTCTCGACCAGATCCAGATTTTTGCTTGGAACAACTTGGAGCCATGGAGCTGCTTGTGAACTCTGGCTTCACCCTCTATCATACATTATAATCGCATTTTGGAAATAATTTTGTATTTCTCTGGGTCTCTTTGACGCCCACTTCTATGTTCAAGAATTGTTCCTTCCCTTTCATATAATTTAATTCTTTCGGCTTCATTTTCTGGTATTTATAAATCGACAGTTGGGGGCCACCATAGTAGCATTTGGTTTACGAGATAAGTTAGCGTTTTTCCTTGGATTCTCGAAATTAATCCCCCAGCTTCCAGTTAGCTCGAGATTGTACACAAATCCCTGAGCTTGGTTCGATGGTTCTCGACCTAGCGACACAATCTCGCAAGAACACGAAAAAAGAGATCTACACAAAGCTTAAAGCAAGATATATCACAGACACCACAATATTCTGCCGGGTATCAATTTCAAAACACACCCCAATATCCGAGGCCGACCCGCCTTTCTCGTCGAGACGTATACACCTGCAGCCTTTACAGAAAAATCGTGGTTAAAACTTGTACAACGCCCAGGTACCGGTCCCAACTGACAATCCCAAACTACAGAAGAAGGGAAAGCTTCGAAACTTCAATATAGGCAGAGCCCACAACTCCAGAACGGGCTACCAATACAGCTAACGATCGGGCCGCAGCGCTGCAAAGAGCAAATACCAGACACAGTAGCATCTATTTTACGAGATAAGCAAATACCGCAGAAAAGGTACAACCAGCAACTCATCCAAGTACGTGTACAGGATGCAAAGAATCCGGCCAAATATTCATTAGTACCACTATTTAATAACCGCCAATCCCACAGCTTGCTGTCACTGGGTTTGGCGAACTCCAAAGTTCCAGGGGGGCACTTTGACTATGTTTACATCTGCTGCCATTTCGGTCAATAATATAGGCTTTGCATGCAACTCCCGTCGCTGCGCCGTAGAAGAATTGCGGCCTCAAATCCAGGCTTGTATAAAACCCGACGCCCCGATCTACACTAAAAAAACATACCCCTTGCTAATGTCAGCATATTTTTGAGAGGTGTACGAATCTAGAAGAAACGAAAATTAATAGGACCCTCGGCCCGAGGCAGATAGTGAACAATAGCAGCTATAGCTAGCTCTGCGCCAGCCCTGTGCGTATGTCAGGATCAGAAAGCTATCATATTACCAGATGTGCGTTAATTAATGTATTAAGTGATAATAAGCCCAGGGCCAAGGTTTTGGGGCCTACTGTCGGAAGAAATGTTTATGTTGTTATAAGGATTCTCATGAGATTTAAGTTTAGCAAGATATATATTGATATCGGGATCAAGGTTTGTCTCGTAAACCAGAGCTGGCCGAAGACCAAGGCCGGAGTCTTGTGCATCTGATGCCTGCGCAAGCGCGCGAGAGCATCATCAAATGAGACCTATCGACGTGTGTTGCAGCGCCACTTAATCGCGCCACCCACTCGTGGCGCCAGACTGCACTGATACTGCAGTGTATATGACCAAGCTAGCGACCCTCAATACATGTTCAACGAACGTTGCCAAAATATTCCCTCAATCGTGCTAGTCTTCATAAATTATGCGGTGAATGAAAGTTTAAAGGTCACGTTTTAAACGTGTTATCCGGATCGAATATGCTCAAAATCTTCTATTCCATGCTACTTTCGGTTCAGTTAGAATTCAGGCACCCTCGACCTCCTCATATGGTAGACAAGCGCCATGCACCAGCACCGACGGAATTGTAGTGGTTTGTAATATCAATTGTCAATATACGATATATATACGGTCCACTTTACCTTCTTTCGTGCCCGAGGGCTAGGATACTAGCTGTATCTCAAACCGACGAGTACTAATGTATACATGTATTGAATGCGCAACATATTAATATGTCTTCGCTACAAAACTATCTTCGTCTATCCTTGATCATATGCTTCTTAGTATTCTTTCGCCTCTCTATATGCCCAGATCCGGAAGAAATCGTCTCGTCTGCCGACTTGAACCCTCAACAACCTACAATTGCCGACATCTCGGCCCAGCCTAAAAACCTCATCCCGATAACTGAGCAACAATACGAAAAATGGTATCTCGAAAACTCCCAGATGCTGAGCTACATCGCCCTCCAAATGGAGTGGTTACAAGAACTCCGTGTTAAATGTCCTTTGGGCCCATCTCCATCCATTGCCGGCCAACCCGGCGGCCGCGAATACTCACCTAGAAGCCTGTCATATCTCATTCGTACTCTAAGGGCTGCTCTTGCCTCATTTCAAGAGGATATGGTCACCATGTCACGTCCCGTGGCCGATCTCTACGAAGTTGGGAAACTTATTCGCGAAACTTTAGGTTGGTCTAAAAACGAAGCTCCCGCGCAATCAAAGAAAATAGTGGACGTTTTAAAAAGGGGAATAAGCCAAATGAGGGCTTTCTGGGAGCAATATTACTTCCTCGAAGGGGAGTCTAGAGACAATTGGACTAAGCTCCCGGGAGAGGATTCAAGCGCGAGAGCCTTATTTGTAGCCACGACAATCGCACGGCCGGAACCTGCGGTGATACAATCTGAAGCTGGGCCTGACGTATCAATTCTTGACCCCGGAATTTTACAAATCGATGCGGACTCGGTGGGGAAGAGGATTAAAGCGCTACAAGCGCAATTAAGATGGATAAAATACGCGGCAAATGTCGGGCATCAATGGGTCGAAGAAGCTATAGACAGAGAACTCGACAACCCGGTTTACACACAAGTGTTGAATCGGGAGAAGTACGATCCGGATCATAGACGTGGGCTAAGAAATTTGGATTTTAATCTTGTTACTATTTTTGAGAAGGCCGTGGATTGGTATACCTGCTGGTTACAACCTATTCAAAATATGGTAATGTTGTTGGAACAGCTGACGCCGTTGCCCGGGACGCGAGAAGAGGAGGAAGAAATGGAAGTGCCGAATGCACACACGGTTCAAGGGTCGCCGTACACATATGATGAGGGGGATTTTATCGAAGAAGAACCTAGTCCCGAGTTGGAAGGACTTCGACGAGAAATAAAAATCCAAGAAGATGGGGAACAGTGGTCTATTGCGCCTATCGGACAGGATTACGCCGAAGACACTGTTTTGAAGGAAGAAGATGACGGGAGGGTGGAAGAGGAAGAGGTTAAAATAGAAAGTAGTCAGGAACAGTGGTCTAACAAACCGATTTACGAAGATTACCTCGAAGATATCGTTTTTAAGGAGGAAGACGATGGAGCAGCCGGAGAGGGACCGAATGAGATAGCCAAAGCGAAGAATCCAAACGTTATGAGTTTGGAGGATGTTGAAGATGTTTCGACACAACAGCCTACATATCGGGAAGAAGGGGTGATATTTTTAGGCGAATGAAGCTATAATGTTGACATTCCTGTGAATATATCCTTGAAAATTATATTAGGTTCTGGTCTTGAAGATAGACGGTGCACGTGTATTAGTTCCTCAAGATACATGTTGGATTTTCAAGATAGTTGTGTTGCAGTCGAACTGCTATGACATGCCAGGTCCCAGGACAGTCTCGTAAACGAGGACTCGAACATGATATTGGACCCCATCAATTTGATATGTGGACAAAGATTCGATCAATCGGTTTGCCGCCGCTCGGTAGAGGGTAGATAGTTGTCTACCACTTTTCGCTTCAACCCGATGTAGATGACAAAGTAGGTGAAACATTCTTTTGAATGACTTCCTACTTGAGCTTCGTCATCCAAGTCTATATACTTTTGCACAGCTTCTTCTCCCCCTTCAGAGCTTTGGGAAGAGGTGAATACGCTACTGCCAGGCTTGAGAACTCGTACATCGTAAAACCGTAGCAGGTTGGCCAAGCGTTTCGCTACATTTTTTGTACGACTTTAGCTTTAGATTCAAGGTTGTTTTGTTTTTGTTTAGGGCAAGGGTTCTTACCATCCCACCGCAAGCTGATTGCTTCTATTAATGTGCCCGGGAAGTCACTGGGGGAATTATAGCATAGGCCCTTGGACTCATCAGATATAGCTACCTGCAAAGCCTGTAGTTGGTCCTGCGGGTCGCGGGCCTGTGAATTAAACTGGCGGATATTGCTGTTCAAAACTCCGAGGCCGTTGAGATGGACTCTACCCTCCGGTTGTTATAAATCTGTATCCAAACGCATTTCATTAGGGAAAGAAGAGCAGTGTAGCAAGTACCTTGTGGCGACCGCAGCCAAGGTCGACTCAAGCCGCTTAACCCTCGCCTCCAGGACGGGGTCTTTAGGTACCGTGTCCTCCTCCATCGCTGATATCGATTGAGCTCGACGATATTTATCTTTTATTTATTTTATATTTATTTGGGGCTACCCGTCAGCTCAGCAGTCAATTAAGGTATACGGCCAGCTGCGGGGAATTTTGTTCATGCCGACATCCCTTGATACTTAGCCAAGCCAAGCGAATTTTTTTTCCCTTCCCTTCCTCCTTTCGAATCCCTGCCAGTATGCATGCATCTGCAAGTTCCGAATCCCATGGGTTGTCGGCCAACATGAGCACCAAGGGCGTGTGAGACTGGAACGTGTAAGAAAATCACGTTCATTCCTTGCACGCAACCTAGTTAGAGACGGCTTTTTTTTCTTGGTGTCTAGACGGGAAACAACGACCAGAAGCGTAGCTAGTTGGTCCAAAGTATGGTTAACCAGCGGCTGAGGCACAGAAATCTCAAATCGCGCACATCAGAGCCGCGTGAAAGCGGGCTGTGTCTTGCTTGGTTGATCCTCCAACGGCGAAGGTTTGCTATTTTTGGTTCTTCCTTCCCCCAGACCAAGGGTTCCGCAAAGGGCTAAGCCAGAACTGTGCCCGTTAACGTTTCGGCTTTATTTTGATGACGACGAGGAGCCTCTTGATATTGGTTCCTCTGAGTCCGCAAAGCTTCGAGAGCTTCCCAAAATACTAAATGAAACACCTAACAGACAGTTAGTGAATGGACGGTACTTCGTCCGCGATTCGTATACCTCTCCTCTAACAAAGATACATACTGGAAAGTGCATGTATGCATGCTCACTCAACGATAGAGAGAAAAAGTGAGGTGAAGTCGGACTGGTTTTTGTCATCGAAGACGGAGTAAAATTAGATTAAATCAAATTCAGCCTTGCGCTTCCCCTCCCATGGCCCACTTCCACTCCCACAAGTGGCGCTTTCATTGTCACTAGCTGTCACAGCTTCTTCTTCTTCTTCTTCTTCTTCTTCTTCTTCTTCTTCGATCTTCTCTGTTAGTTGATTTTGCGTGAAGCCGAAACCAACACACTTTTGTCCACTTAGCTTGCTTGTATCTCAGCTCCTTCAAAGCAAAGCTGACGGTCCCACACACACACACTTTCCCTCTTTCTTCTTCCAATCTCTCTCTTCCCCCACTGACTGACTTACTCTCTCTTCTCTCCTCTCCCTTTACATCTTCCCCTTCACCTGTAAACCACGATACTTCTCCTCTCCCGACAATACCAATCAGCGACTCGGAATACTCGGCTGCATCGGCTATTTTCTTTGCTGCACTTGCACTTGCACCTTTGCATCGGCCTACGCCCCACTATACATACCCACACAAACAAAGAGCAAGCTAAAGTTCCGGCATAGCAACCGGAGCCATTATACAACCCTTCCAAGATGGCGAGGATGACACTGTCAAAGATCGGGACGCTACAGAAGGCTGCTTTCTTCACGCATGGCTTTCAGGGGCTGGTGACGTTCATAGTCTGGGTCATCTTGTTGGCATTGAAGGCTCAGAAAGGTGGCTCGCCAGGTGCTGCAAATTTGATGTTCGCACTGGTATGGCAATGACCATTACGGATCGTCCGGATCGTGTAATTCAATTGCTAACTTTTCACAATTGTTTTTGCGGATAGTGCTTTATCTCCGTCCCCGTTATAATATATACCGCTATGACACCTAGATGGCCACGGACAGTCAAGTTCTCACATCCAATCGCACAATCGGTTCTATGCTTCCTATTGACGGTACGGCCAGCCAACGATTCCTTCATACAAACCTCTAACAGGTGCAACCAATTACTAACTCGCGCGATTTGCTATAGATCTTGTGGTTCGCAGGATTCGTTTCTCTTGCAGTTCACAACAATGAAGGAATATCAAAGGGTGAATCGAAAACTTGTGCAACGACAGTATACGGAACTCCTAAAATTTGTGATCTCTCCAGAGGCGCGATTGGCCTTGGAGTGGTAGTTTTGTAAGACCCATTTTAATTTCACATATCCTTCAGACGAACTAGTTAACTTCCCACGGAAGTGAAACGGTAACCGAGCTAACAATCGAGATTCACAGCTTGACTTGGGCTGTTACAACAGGAATGTACGCCTACACCTGCTATTTCCTATGGAAAGAAAACCTACCGTTCACTTCGCACCTCAGACCTGGCGTCGTCACTTCCCACGATGTCGAAGCTACCACCCAAGATGCATTCAGCCACAAGGACGATCACAATATGCTCGACCCTCAGGAGGACGAACATCCGCAATCACCATACCAACCAACCACGGGTACTCCGACTCCGGGCGGTGTTTACGCGCCGTTGTCGGGCACTGCAGTGGGACAGGGAAGATGGCAAGGGGAGGACGATGACGAAGATACGGACTATAGAAGGGACGCATATCGTAATCAACACAACCCGAGTGTGAGCGTGAGCGACAATGGTATTCACGGCGGTCGAACGACGCCGCTTACGGGACACCAAGATCCATACTCGGTACAGCAGCCATTAGAATTTCCGGAAGGACCGTACAACTCGGGTTACCGATATTAAGGACATTTAAAGGTGGATTGATTTTTTTTTTTCTTAGAACATTCTTTTGTCCGTTCTGGGGGGTTTCTGTCCTGTCGTCCTTTCTTTTTGTTCTTTTTCTCTTTCTTTACTTGCTATTTTCAAATTATTTTGGATCGCGGGTGCAATTGTCAAAAAAAAGTCCATTTGCTTCTGTTTCGCATAGAAAGGGAAAAAGGCGGCGGCGTGAATCTCGATAGCTTGTCCATGTTAGCGGTTTGTCCTGTCTACTTTAGCGCGTCTTTCCTATACTCTCCTCCAAAGATATACTACTATTCATTACTTTTTCCCCACGATCCGACTTTTCTCTTTCTTCTCTCAAAATTTGTTGGACCATGAGAAGAAGAAAAACCAAAACCAAGCCGCCAGCCGCGAATGATGAGTTTTCAATTCTAGCGGGCGAACCAGATCGATGGTCGCTTCGCCATGGACGAAGGATGAACGAGGCCGAGGCGCGAATCAGTTTGGATTCGTCGTGCTGGCCTCTCGCCGCACTGGAAATACGGAAACGAAAATCATTTGGAAAAGTGCTACTCCAACAACGGCTACATTTTTTCGACGGCAGATTTTCGTAGACAAATTTTGTATGGGTATCCCATCGAATCTCACCCGATAAGAGCCGGATCTTCCTTTGCTGACATTCCATCAGGGTTCCACAGTTAGTTATTGATTGTCAGCCGCAGACGCGCAAGAAACTATGCTTCATTCCGGATAACATCATATTGCCGTTACACAGCTCCCAGGGGGCGAATCTGACATCACAGATCGAATCTCAATATCACATTTCTTAAGATTCAAACCTCGATCTCTTCCCATCCAAAGCCCTTCTTTCGTTCGCAAAAGAACTGTGGGGAGATATCTCCTTAGCGTCTGCACTGGCACAATACCCTTGACCTAGCTACAGGGAGAGCTCGTATTCCAGTACCCACTGCACTGCACAGCAGCAGCCATGTTATTCGCGTCGCCACTATTGCCGAACAATGTTCAGCACTATCCCCGTCCCCCAACTTACGACTTGCCAGACCTCCCTCCTGCGAAACGCTCGTCATTCTGGCTCCTTCCAATCTCAATCGCTCTTCAACAAATTACCTTAGCGATCATAGGACCATTGCCCAAAAGTTCACCCCTTCGAACACTCCTCCCCGCCATTGTCGTGCCCATAACCATTGGAATCGGAATACAGGCGACATTATTTTGTCACCATCTTACATCCCCCGTGGTAAACTTTGCATACGGTACCGCAACGGTTTCTATAACCCTACAGGGAATCGATATTCTCTTTTTGATTCCCTGGCGATATGAAATCCCCCTCACGGAGCTTTTTCGAATACCTGATAAACCATGCCCTACTGCGAGTGCAACATGGAGACAAAGATTCGACTGGGCTAGCGCGTATTTCAACAACCCAAGAATGCTGAATACGCCCTTCGAACCGACATTGTTAAAGCAAAGAAGAAAGAAACTCGCAAGGATCTCGAGGAGTCGGTTTCTGGTTACTCGGTTCGCTACCGTTATCATGACTTGGGTATTGATCGATTTCTTACTTGCCTGGTGCCGGTACGATCTATGGTTTGGGTCAGCGACGCATCAAATGGCGCTACCGGATACATTATTTTCCGGGGCTTTGAGAACTGTATTCGGCGGCTCAGCGATCTGGATGGCAGTGAATAGCGAACACGCGCTATGTGCTATCATATACGTCGGTATCCTAGGACAAGACCACACCCACTGGCCGGATTTATTCGGTATCTGGTCGGAAGAATGGTACACTATCGCTGAATTCTGGGCAGTGGCGTGGCACGGGGTATTCAGACAACAGTTTACTTTCCTGACGAATACCGTTAGCTCGAGGGTTTTGAGGATTGTCATTCCGTTTTTGTTGTCAGGGATTTTACATTTCGCGGGGGCCCACATCCAGAGTAGAGATGGTGTTAATGCTATGATGTTTCTGCTGTTGCAACCCCTCGGTATCTTGGTGCAGCAAGCGATTATTGGTAGTGTGGGAGGGCTGAAGGGGACAGCGTGGTGGTTTAAGGCGGTAGTTTGGCTCAGTACGATGGTTTGGTTGATTGCTACTGGGTATGGGTTCGTGAAGAGCTATGCTGAAGGTGGGATGTTTGATATCGAGCCTATCCCTCTTAGCTTTTTGAGCCTGTTGGGGATCGTGGAGGGGAAGGCTTATAGGTACGGCGGGGCCATGGCGCATTTCGGGTGGTATTAATGTATACCAATTGCGATAGAGATCAATATTATCAGACGGAAGTTACACTCAATTGGACCACCAGGTGAGGCTGGAAACGAGACCACACTCAATTACTTTTCGGTTGTTTCGTTTTAATTTTTAGCAGGAATTATATATTTAATTCAAGTTATATATCATAACAGAGTGGTATCGATGCCGAAGTCTTCCATGGGTCCATACAGAATCTTGCTTTCGACATCCATACACTAGCCGGGGGAAGTTAATACAATTACTCCGCAGGTAGAGTCTTGACATGATCCACAAAATCATCGAACTGCTGATAGACACCCTTGTACTTAATCCCCAAATCCTTCTCTGCTTTGCTCGCATCCAACTTGAAGTAAGTGGCGCTCCACCCATCCTTCCAACTAGGAATCGAGTTGAGCTTGAATCCCAACTCGGGGTACTTCTCCTGTGCATGTTTCAACAGATCATCCCACTTAAATTCGCCGGCAGACAACAAAAACCTCTCTCCGTCCTTGATATCGTCGCTTAGAGCCTTAACGTGCGCCTCGGCTACATCGTCGATATGCACGGAATGATCGACATCCTGGAATCTAAGCAATCCGTCGATACCGTTGTATTCACGCCAGGTGATAGCAGCGGTGGTATGGTGATTATCGATATCCTTCACGGACTTGAGAACGCGGATGGGGCCGTACACGAAGTCAGGGTGGATGCTGACGATTGCGTAGTGCGGCTTCTCTGTGGCGTGGAATTCCCAGGTCGCTAGATCGCCTGCGATTTTGGAGGCGTGGTAGGCGCCGAATGGGAAGCCGAAGTCGGTCTTGGAGAACTCGGCTAGGTTGCCAACGTCTGGGTTACCGGTTTTTTCTTTTTCATGGTTATAAAAATTAGAATCGATCGTTACAGAGGCAATTAATTATAGAGGATGGTGGGGGGAACTCACCGCTGGCAGTTCGGCTTTCTCCGAGGAGGGAGCGGTCTAGAGGAATAAAAGAAATACAAGAGCTGGTGATCACGACCTTCTTGATCTTTGGTTCCTTTGTGGCGGACTTGAGAAGTGATTGCGTGGGGATAACGGCCGGGTCGATATAATTTTCCTTCCACGGTTGCAGCAGTTCCTACATAAAACCCGTATATCAATACCAGCAATACAATATGCGGTGGGAGCAAGGGGGTATTCCAGAACATACAGGAAGTGGAATGGGGCTGGCAGTATGGATCACAAAGTCGACAGCCTTGACGACTTCATCGAAAGCACCCTCTTTTAGGAAATCGGGCACGGTGACGAAACTAACTTGTCCTTCGTGCCCGAAAACCTTCTTGAGCCATTCCTCTTGAGCGGGGTTTCGGATCGTTAGGCGGACGTTGTACCCGCTTTTAAGAATTGCGAGAACGATGCCGGACCCGACGAATCCTGATGCTCCTGTGATCTTTTTTGATGTAAAACGAATTTTATGTTAGTTGAGATTATATTATTATGGGTATCTGTTACCATCCTTTAGGAGAGACATACGAGGATAGTTTGATCTGCTGGTGCCATTTTGATATCTAACTACTACTCGAATCACAAAACTCAAAAACAAGAAGACGATCTTTGTAAAAACAAAAAGGGTAGATTTCCGCGGTATCTATACTTGAGTGTATATATGTATATGAAAATGAAGACAGGGGCGGGAGAAACAAAAGGGAAGGTTATCAGCGAGCTATCGAGCGGGGAGGACCCGGGTATAAAAAGGCTAGACTTGGGCCGGCTTCCCCTTCCTTCCTTGACCGAAAGTTAGTCGGTCTGTATGGCATTCTCGCGGCGCTGACGCCAAAATAGTTCGCCTGGATTTCCAGGACTTCGTTTTCCCCTCTCGCTTTCTCGAAGCTCATTGCATTAGTGCGTAAAAGAGAAGCGGGCTAGCCCGGCGTCCCCGCGCCATGTTTCATAGATATGACATGATCCGTCACAATGCCCTTCTTTCGAATGCTACAACTTCCCGCCGAGATATTTTGCACCAAGACTAGTACTGGTTTTGCTCGCACAGTCTGTGCGTATTCCCTTGAAGTTCCGTTCACTCGGCTTGTGGAGCTACGAGCCTTGAAAATGGATTAACTTTTTTTTAGTCGCGCTTCTCTCGCAGAAAACACTTCCCACCGGTTGCAGGGAGCTACTTTTGGCAATTTCGGGAGCCTTTTCAGTGAAAGTTTTTGTGACGAAATACCCTTAGTGTAGGTAAAGTAGCTGCATGCAAGGGTGTGCCATTCTCATGGGAGTCGGGTTTCGTGGGATTGCATGAACATAGCTCATTAGCTCGAGCTTTGGGGAGAGATATGGGTGTGGTGGAGGACATGGTTGCAGCATTTGGGAATGGACCGGCGGGTCCTGGGCAGCTACGTTAGTCTTGATGGAGCCGTGGGACTAGATCCGATTCGCTTGTGGTCGCCTGTGAGACGCCCCACCGTTTGGAAGGGAGATGCTCGTAGTGGGGACTTACCCCTCTTCTAACTATCGCGCTAGAGATAGTAAACATGTAATATATTGCAATATTGTCTTGGTCGAGGTTCGTTGAGATCTGTGTGATTGATCTCTACAATAGCGGGCCAAGATGTGATAAAGGGTGCATTGAATTTAGACGGACAAACAAGGCGACGTTCGATTGACGAAGCCTTCGGACTGCCTGTGGAAGAAGTTGCATTTTGTGGATGCTTCTGCATGGTCGGTATCTGCATCTCTGCCGTGGCCGCGGGTTAGTTTTGGTCCAGGACGCGGACGCAGCGTGGCATATGCAGTGCAAGCACACTTGGAATTCCGGAATCGATTAATCGATCAATCTTAAGTAAACCAGTCAAACAAAGTATTGTTGGAACCTGCGGTTTACTTTTGGAAGCTTCGTGCATAAGGAAGAATTCATGTAGCAAGATGGTGCACTGGTGGTGGTGTGGTGGGATGCCCTCGGGCTTATCATGATTGCATTTCTCGCATTAGGCTGGCCAATTAGAACAGGATAAACCATATATCATATTCGAGATCAGTTAATATCGCTCGTATTCCTCCACCAGATTCACACATTCATGCACGGCGTATCGGATTGTGAGATACACAAGTACTTAAGTATATGGGCCTCAAGGTTCCTAGGGTGGTGGTGGTGGTCGCCATACCTGCATCTGGCTGGTTTTGGTGCTACCCAGCCTGCGTGCTTGACCCGGATCCGCGGACCCAAGAGCATCCCACAGAGGACCTCCACATGCGCCTTAAAGTGCACAGACGCACGAAATTCATCAGCTGTTTACAACTGCAGCTAATTTATTCAATCCATTAAGTAAAACGATACTCGCTGTCGTGATGTCTTATATTATTACAAAATTGGGAAAGAAGAAAAAAGAATGGGAAGGGGAATGGAAAAAGGAAAAAAGGGAAAAGATACTAAAGATCTTTCCTGGACCGCTGTCGCGACATAAATCGATCAGGGTCGAAACAACAACAGGAAAAACAATCCCTCCAACCACCAGTAAAACTGCGCGGAGTTTACCAATATAACGTCTAGTGCTCTAAGCCCAGGTTTATCCTCATTATGTGTTCAGCAATGACAGCGGTGTCATTGCGACTTCTGATACTTCCCAGTATTCAATGGTATTGAACGCCTTGAAGACTATCCTCGCCTTCTTGTTCGCGCCAACGGTGTATTTATACGCTGCTTTATTCCATTCATCCTCAGATGTCGGCTTTCCTTCCATCGTCGCTAGAACTTCCAGCATTCGATCTTCGTCGCCGATGTATGCCCACAACCATGCATTGTTGGTGGACTAAAATCAGAATTTCGCGGAGTTAGCATATATGTAAATCCATGCATCGCAGAACTCGTGTATTCATCTAAGACATGCGTCTTGACATATGTCTTGGATTTTCTGGTAGGAAAGCGACCGCCCAGTCAGAAGGAGGGATTGGTCATGTTAGAAAGACTTACATTCGCAACAGCATTTCTGTATAGAAAACTGACGACATAATCTGTATCCTTGCTCTGATCATCCCGCCTATCCATTGTCTGCGATAGCTCACATGCCCTCGCCGAGGAACGTTCTCCATTCCATGCCGAAAGGTATCCCTTATCATCCCAATCGTTCACGGCCCAACACCCACTCGGGGTCTCCCACCCTGTTAAATTCTGCTTGAACTCTCCATTCACGACTATACTTCCAGCGCTGATTTCGAATCCAGGCGTTAATCCGGGGAAACCTAGATTGATCTCTAGCGGGGTGCTTGTAACGGAGGGCTTTGGAACGCCCGAGAATGCGACGGCTGTAACGCCTGCTGGTAGGATAATTCCTGTAGCGCCGGCATTGGGCTGAATCGTAACCGGCGAACCACTATTTCCAGAGTCCTGGGTCCCACTGCTACTCGTGGGAGTCGGGGTAGTCCCACTACCTGTAGTCTGATCACCACTGCTATTACCAGACCCTGACGAACCAGAAGAATCCCCGTTAGAGGAAGACTTCTTATTACTCAAGGCGCCGCCCACACCACCGCCTACTGCCCCAGCGACAACGATGACCGCGATGACCGCGATGATTATTATTCTTTTCTTAGTAAACCATGATCCCGAACCGCCACCAGAAGCCTTGGGATTTGTTGACGGAGAGGCGATTGCATCGTGACTTTCCTCTGCTACACCGCCTACGACTGGTTTTGTATCCTCGACGCCACCATAGACGTCCGAAAGATCAGGAAGCGCGCCGGCGCCCGCGGTGCCCTTCTCCAAATCGCCTGGCTTCGACATTTCGATGTCGCCTTGTGTTGTCGCTTACCCCTAACCAACTCCTTGACCGGGAGGGAACTCAACCCGTGGGATTTGTGTTGTTTAAAGGGGTGTGGGTTTGTGTAACGAAGGGCCAATCGATCGAATTTGTTTCCACGTTCCGAAAGTAAAGTTCGACGAGAGAAGGAAGGAAGAGGAGGAGAAAGAGAAGAGGAAGGGAAAGTTAAAACACCAGAAAAACCATCGTCGCAATTTCTCTTTCCACGCCATCAGGGAGACGCTAAAACATTTTGGCCTCCGAAATGCGCTCGTGGGCTCTTTTGTTTTGCAAATAAGCATGTAACTATTTTACTATTTGGTTAGACCCGATGGTGGGTTGGACCAACTTCGAGGAATCTGCGGCTGAGATTGGTTGATTTTTGCCTCTTGAAATCCCACGGGATCAAAAACCATCAATGCCAAGTCCAATCAAGCATCTCCATTCTTATTTGACACATCTAGGCACCGTTCTTACTTGCACAGAATGCATTCGAGAGGAGGGCATGGGATATAATGGGGGATAAACAGGATCGATTGAATCCTTTTGTGTTACCATCTAACGGCTGGATTTGGAATATTGGCGCATCGTGGTTCGGAACATATATTATTTGTGGATGGGTTACCTTAAATTTGGATAAGGTATAAACTATCCAACGGAATGTATCACTACAGTATGGAGCTTAAGTAGGTATATGATACGAACGCAACCAAAGGATGCTACAACCGAACTTTTCTCCGCTCGGACTGTCATTTCATGCAGACTATGCGAGCCTATATAGAACATAAGAGAGAGTGTTTCCTTCTATTTTTTTCCCCTTTTCCTTTCCTTTCTTTTCCTTTTGGTTCTTTTTCTTTTCTTATCCTTCTATCAGACCTACTCGTCGACTTCCTGGCCGGTGAAGATGGGAAGTTTTGTCAGAGTCTCATCCCAAGTCTCAGTACCCTCAACCAAAGCCTTCAGGTGAGCCAAGACCTCATCAACCGAGCCGCGGACCTGCTTGGTGGTATCTCGCTCTCTCAAAGTGATAGTGTCATCCTTTACACTCTGGAAATCAATGGTAATACCGAATGGTGTACCCAACTCATCGTTTCTGCTGTATCTCTTACCAATGGTAGCACCGGAAGAGTCGACACGGCTGCTGATACCCAATTTCCTGACCTTAGCGGATATACTGTTGACCAGAGGGTTGAAGGCGACATTATTTGATAGCGGAACAAGGAGAACTTTTGTGGGGGCGATTGTTGGGGGGAAGGAGAGGACGGCACGGTCAGCATCCTCTGGGCGGGTCCAGAAGACGTGCTCCATTAGGGAGTATAGAATACGACCGATGCCAAAAGATGGCTCGATGACGTTGGGGGTATACTCGCGAACTGTATAGGATAAACACATTAGTTACCGTTCTCGACACAGGGGGGGGGGGTGAGTGTTTTGACTTACTAGACTCAGTTCTTTTTCTCTTCTCAACGGTGACAAGATCAGCACCGATTTCCAGCTTACCAAGACCTTCAACGAGGACAGAAATGCTCTGCCCACTCTTCAGGGTCTCGGACCAGGCCTCACGTTCCTTCTGGTTTGAGCATTCCGCCAAACGCTCCTCAACGGCCTTTGCATCCTTCTTGAACTTGGGACCAAGAACCTTCTTGTTGATGTCAACTTCAAACTCTTCGATAACTCGAGGTTCCTTGAGGGTTTCCCGAACACCCAAGAACTGCCCGGTCTTCTTTTGGTGAACCGATAAATCGTAGGCACTTCTGTCGGCACAACCGACGCACTCGATCCAGCCGTAGCTTGTCTGCAATTCGGCATCCCAGCAGTCGCTAGCGTAATGTGCCATTTCGTTCTCCATGTGCTGTCTGAATCGGACCTTGCTCTCATCCACACCAATTTTCTTCAAGAACAGGTTGATTCTGGCCAAGAAGTAACCCAATGTCTCATTGTCGACCATACCTTCGCGGACGGCCTCGCCGATTGTCTTTCTGACGGTTGTCGTCTTACCAGCTTGCTGGACCTCCTTAGGAAGGAAGTTCAAGGTGACAGAGTCGGAAACCTCTAGGAAACGAGGGTGGGATTTGTTTTCGGGGTCGACGAAGTGCTCGATTTCGGCCATCAAGAACTCACGGACACGGAGGAGACCTTGGCGTGGGGAGATTTCATTTCTGAAGGACTTGCCAATCGAGGCGGAGGCGAATGGCATCTTTTCATTGTTGAAGCCGAGGAGCTTCTGGAAGTTAAGGAATTGACCTTGGGCGGTTTCGGGACGGAGATAGCTATTTTGATTCAATGTTAGTTTTTCCCTTTTATGTCCTTGCACTATATTGGATGTGGGCCGTATATGTACCCTGGTAGATTGCTGCTAGGACCAATCGAAGTGCCGAACATGAGATTGAAAGCAACTGGCAGTTCAAGGTCGCCACCGGTACCTGGGTTCTTGATCTCGTACTTGGTGATAATGTCACCGAGATCCTTGCCGTCAAAGTTATCGATCTATCCGGCCCGTTAGCAATAAGGCTGCTTGGTATCTGAGGATTCTAGTAAATCAACTTTATCCCACCTTTGCCAAAATCTCTTCATATTCCTGGATGACGGCATCATCAAGCTTGACGACCTTGATATCTTTAACCTTCTTCTTCCTCTTTTTCTTATCCTCTGCGCCTTCAATATCTTTGGCGGTTTCTTCGATGGCAGCTCCGGCTTCAAGATGTCTAGCCTGCTTGTCACCCTTCAACCTGGCCTCAAGAACCTCCTCAACCAAATGATCGGCTCGAAAGATCTCGCCAGTCTTAGGGTCCTTGCACATCCAATCCGAGAACTTGTCAACGTGACCGGAGGTTTTGAGAACATCGTGAGGTGTTAACATGGTACAATCGACCTCCAACATGTCTTCCTCCAAGATAAAGTGTTTTCTCCATGTATCGACAATGTTGGCCTGGAGAGCACACCCTGGTGGACCATAATCGAAGAGACCGGAGACACCACCGTAGATATCGAATGCCTGGGCGTAGAACATTCGACGGCGGAGCAGAGTGTCCAGGGTCGCTCGGTCGAGCGGTTTACCGTCCAAGGTAGTCATGTCGTGGGGTTGCGGGGAGGCTGTCGTGGGTCTTTTTTCTCGAGATTTTTTCGATGTTTTTGCTACTTGTTCGGTAGGCTGCAGGGTAAGTCAGAGGGCGATGCAATAATGCAATGAAGTGTGAGAGAGGGGAAAGATGTGGGGACGGATACTCACTGGAGTGTTTTGCTGGGTGAATGTACTCGTAAAGAGAGATGAGATGGGGCGATAACGAGTTGCGGGGCAGTTGAATATTGACAGTGGTGGGAGCGTCCTGTGGTATATCTGCGGTAGAAGCCGTTTGAAGGGATGCCTTTGCGCAATTGACAAAGCCGACCTCATAAAAATATTTGGAACGAGGAAGTGTAATCAAACTTCCCTTTTGTGCATTTGTCTACTAGAATTTAAGTATAATTTGCTTTGAGGGGGAAAGTATTATGACTCTTTCTGATAGCTCAGTCGGCTCGTGTGGACCTACAAAAATTGGCGGGAAACGGCCCGGCATTGTTTTTTGAGCTCCGGCGAGAAGATTAGATTTAGATTAGATTAGATTAGATCGAATCGCATCAAGCAGATCGGATTGATAAGATCGGTCAATATACCACACACAACACACAACACCCGACAGAGTGTCCGTCTCAAGCTGAGGATCGTAACGGAGGCAAATTGGCAACGGAATGATAAAGATTATATTAGTTGAAGGAGAGTCATGAGGGGGTATACAATATTGGAAACCAAAGCGGAAAATTAAACCGACAAGCAACGCGCGGGTATCAAAGCCAAAGCAAACGCCAAAATGACCAATCTATCCAACCCGGTGACGTGCACCAATTCCTACCGATGTCCCTCTAATGTCATGCATATAACCAAAAGCAGAAGTGCGAAAATAAAAAATACTCGCTGGATGAATGTTAAGCAAA
The DNA here is from genome assembly GCA_036971715.1 of Arthrobotrys musiformis. Taxonomy (NCBI): domain Eukaryota; kingdom Fungi; phylum Ascomycota; class Orbiliomycetes; order Orbiliales; family Orbiliaceae; genus Arthrobotrys; species Arthrobotrys musiformis. The sequence goes on along the minus strand of JAVHJL010000011.1, from coordinate 69,805 downwards.
ACAGAATATTAGGCCCAGATTTCGGAGGGGAAAAAAAGCAAGAATATGCAGGATCTAGAAGAAGAAGAAAATGCAGCTGGGAAACCCAAGGAAATACGAAAAAAGAATTTTGGTGTTGAGTGAAAAAGTATTAGGGAATAGCTGGAAGAGAAATTGAAAAGGAGAGATTGGAGACGAAAGGAAAAGGCGAAGAGTCAAAGCCGCGTCGTGGAATATCTGGAGGAACCTCAGACTTCACTCATTGATAGCTCGCTCTTACAACTCACGCTTCGGCTCCGAGTACTTGCAGGCGTGAGCCTAAGCACAAAAGATTCATCGCGAGAATGATAGATTATTGCGATAAACATGCAAAGAGCGCTGATGAAGAGACACAGGCCGCTCCAAAGCTGTACCGTTAGGAATGTGTCGAATTTTATCACCAGGTGGCTGGCGATCATTGGTCCTGTTAAGGCGAAGAAAGACGAGATGCTATACATCATTCCGGTCCACTGTCCCAATTTCCCCTGTTGGGCGGGGTGTGGTCCTAAAATAGCAGCCATGGAGGCAGGAGGAAGTCCAATGACGGCGCCGGAAAATGCGCCGAATATTATGACGAAAGCCAGTGCCGCCCCGAGGTTCCTCGCAAAGGTCCATAGGAACAGACAGAGGAAGGAAGAGACCAATGTTACTCCAGCATGGACGTTGAGTGCACCGAAGTGGTCACAGAGATAGGAAGAACTGAGGCGACCGATAGTACTAGATCCGTTCATGATTGCGAGGAGCCAATAGGTCCGTAGGGCACGCATTCCTGGTACCGGTGGCTCTAGACCTTTGTAGCCAACACCTGCTTCTGTTGACCATTCTTCGAGGCTAAAGAAGACGCAATAGAAACCAAAGAACGTCCAGGACACAGCGGCGGTAAACCAACAGAAGGCAGGGTCCTTGAAAGCATCCTTATCAACCCAGGTTTTGGCGGCGAACCAGTTTGACGGCCTCCTAAAGTGGTGATCGGGGTTTGGAACCGCCAGGAAGATCGATATAAGGCAAGTAATTGCTATCAATGAAGAAACTATTTGAACCGAGCGATTGAATCCGACTATATCAATAAGATAACGGAGCATAGTAGGATACACCAATCCCGCTAGAGAATCTTTTAGTTAGGCCGATACGCAATTATATAAGATGCAGCATTGCAATATTGGATTTTAGTACTTACAGACGCTGGCTCCAGATGCTACGATACCGATAGCGAATCCCTTCTTCCGCTTGAACCACGTGGCGGCAACTGTTGACGAACAAATTAGTTTTATGGAGCTATTTCAACCGCAAGGTAGGATATACAGAATGGTGCCCCCACGTATATACGTACTCTGAGAACTATCAAAGAATGTTAGCAAGGTTCCAACACTCTCAACGCATTGGTCAAAAACCAGATCGATACGTCTTAGATTATATTCGGATACTTACCTCGATACAAAAAAACAGGCCATGCCCAACCCCGAAACGAGACCTTGAGCTACCCATGTGTACATATATTGTCCATCTCCGCGACGGCCGGCTCCGTTACAAATGCTGAGTGTGGACATACCCAACACGAGGAGAATGGAGCCGCCGATGAGCAGCCACCGGCTGTAGTTGGCATCGAGAAGACGACCCGAAATAAATGAAAGAAATAGAATAAAGAAGCATTGTGTAGCCCCGATGATATTGAAGTGGAGTATATTGTAATCCACCAAAAGAGACTCCTTGTAGTAGGAAAGGTAGGTGCCATAACCGTTCACAACCCCCCAACTGTTGAACATAAGGAAGAAACAGCCTACGAGGCATGTCCACGGCCGCCATCCTTTTGGCCACACGGGCTCAAAATCTGTTCCAACATCTCGACTCTGCCTTCTAGAGTCTAGGGAGGGTGTCCCAGGGTCTGCGAAGCTTAAGGCGCTCTTGCTTGGCTGCAACATGATACACGGTATATGTGCGGGAAATCGATGATATAGGGGAATATTATTATATATCCAGATTTTGATAGTGATAGGGAGAGGGAGGAGCTCTCTACAATCAAAACAATTGGAGACAACTTGATGAGTTTGGCCGATATTGACTTGTGAATTGACACCCAGAATAAGTTCGAGAGAACGGGGGGCAGGAGGAGAATATAACCACAAATCTCTGGTCGAATTATCCCCGCCAGCGCTGACTCGCCGCGCACAGTTCGTGGCCAACCTAGCTTTTCACATTCTTATCTTTCTATAGTCAAAAAAAAAAAAAAAAAAAAAAAAAAAAAAAAAAAAAAAAACACTAGTCTGACCGGGTGTGGGATCCCTTCTTTCTCTTTTTCCTTTTGTTGACTAGATTCCCTTCAATCACATCACCTAATATTGCACATATGCACATGCTTGCTTTTCCGTGACGGATAGGTGAAGCAAGCCGGATAACCGCATGGCCAGAAACACATTTGGATACCCAACATCCGTCCGCGATAGGCCACAGTCTTCCCGTCTCTGAAACCTTGCCCTAGAAAAACATCAAGGTCAGAAAAATAAAAAACAGAAAAAGTAATGACTCCTGAGAACAATCCTGGGATCCTAGAACGATTCATGCTTTCCATTGACCGCTAGGGATCTCGGAGCCAATATGTGAACCAGGTGGGCCCCTTTCCTGCAGCTATAAGGGAGATTTGTAACCTTGTTAATTACACGCCGAGCCAGGGAGAGTTTATTTTGTCCTCCTTCGTTCTCTTTGCTTAGTCTCGCGCAACACAGATGAGGTGAGCCCAGTTTTTTCCAAGACTGCTAGGGTTTCCCGAGATGTCTACAACGGAGGATGCGAACGATCCGAGTATATACCCAAGCAATCTAAAGTTTCCCAAGCGTGGCAGTGTTCTCGCCGAGAGAGCTTGTCTGTACGCCCGAGAGAATGTGTTTGAAAGTATACAATTCTTTGTAACCTGTGTATTTTTTTGCATGTATATTTTCTTTATCTTTTTCTGGCCGTAGGCTGCAAAAAGAAATACATGTTTTCTTCTTGGTCCGGGTACTTTTCTTCTTATAGATTAGAAACTCCTATCACAGCATAGCTATGTACATATACTACATGTACATAAGTACAGGCAGGCATAATCCACCCATACTAGTCTCGCGGTACCCATACATAGTTCCGAATCGCTTAGCCTGGTCTGATGTCCGAATTGTAGCTCAAATGCTCGAATGAGAACAGCCTGACCCACATTCGATCCCACTAGCCTCGATTTCGCGTGGACAATTTCAATAGGAACCATATTACAACATCCCACAATGATCTCCTTTCCCACATGCAAAGATCTGTCTTCGCAAAGTCAACTGGAAGTGAGGAACAAAAAATTTTTTCTTCCCTCGTCGTAATATTAATCTCGGTTGGGCGCACGGATAAGATGGGTTTCATGAGAAGGATCGACCTGCTTATTCGTTTTTCTGGGTTCTCCCATGCATGTACATGTGAATGAAGAATGTTCGGACGGTGTTTCATCGAAGAAGGAAAAAAAAAAAAACGTTGGGAGATCATTGGACCATCCAGGCGTAGGGAAGGGAAAAAAGGAATGAACTGATGCAGCCACTTCGCACTCAAGAAAGTACCAAGAGATAGGTAATGTAGGTTATGGATGCATGCATTTGGTCCAACCTTAAACCTATAGTTGGATCGATCCTGGAACCTTATCCGAGCGACGGCCCTTCAAACGGGGATCTACCTTCAAACCGTAATTTTCCGGAAGCATCAACTTTTTTCCTTCGGTCATCAAAGGAGAAGAAAAAAAAAAAAAAAAAGATGTAATTATAGGTCAGCCGTAGTATAGGTCCAGCATAATATATTTTTGTCGTCGATTGGGACAGAAAAACTTTTTTCAACATGCATGTGTATATTGTAATGAAGTCAGGATAAGACAGGAGAACCCATAAAAATTTCTATTTCCTTGCCCCTTACGGATCTTGTCTCTCACACTCGCTGGCTGACGTACCACGGTGTCTTGGGACTTTTTCTTGTCAAGCGCCTCTGTGATAACTAACACATGTGTTGATGCCAGGGTTGGGATACTATGTGATAACAACATTCCATCATCTCACAACAGACAGCAGTCATGAGGACTCGAGTCTGGCAAGTACCTCTGACTAAAAAAATGTGATCGAGGTAAGTATCGCTCCGCTGGCCGATTTGTATGACCTGAGGTCGGAGAAAACGGAAAGGATATCTAAAACAACGTTATTCTACATCATCTCAGGCTACACGATACTGTGGATATCGACATGAAGATAACTCTTGGAGTTTTGGCAAAATTGCCCAATCGGGCGCCTCGCACAAGGCCCGTTGATGAAACTGTAGGCTGAGGAGATTACACGATGACTGATTGTGCAACCACCAATCCCCTTGAAAGCCTTGCCGTGTACTCAGAGTCTTTTGTTTTTGGGTATTTGTTTTTCCCTAGGGCTAGCGGCTGCCTTCTTGTGGTGTTTGTTCCTTTTCGGTACGACGCAGGAGTCCGTACATATTTTTTGGGTTGGACATTCTGGATCTAGATCTCAGATATGGGCGGCGTGGACGATAGGATAAGCGTGGAATCCGATAGGTCACTGTGCAGAAATCTTTCCAAACCTCACGTATAGCTCTTGCAATTTTGCCTGCATTTAAGTACATACATTATCTATGGTACTAGCGAAGTAGTCTTAAAACCCTGGTTTAACCATATATTTATTAGATACACACATACGCTCATATGTTGAGGAGCTTGTGCGTGGGGGCACGGCTGTTTACCATTGGTATTTTGCTCAGGTTTTTTTTTTGTGGTTTTCGGGGTTTGATTGTCATTTATGTTCCTGGTCCTTTCAAGGATTTAGACGAAGGGCGGACCGGAGGGGACTCGAAAACCCATTGCAAACCGAGGTCCGTAAAATGGAGATAAGAAATATTCTGGTGGCCGTAGTAAGCGTATATCGGATCGATGTGATCATGATATTGACAACCATATTGAGGACTCGTGAGAACGGTCGTACGAGGATTAGGATTCGAGGCTACGAGGAATACGAGTTGGGCCATACCGAATGTGCATGTGCCTGAGGAATTTACCACAACCTCAACGCAAATGCCGAGGGGCAACTTTGACTAGGCAGAACGTTAACTACCTAGCTACGAGTACACTAAGGTAGCTTAACGTCTCAAAGGCTCGAAATGAGAAATGACGGAACAGTTCGGGAAATCGGCATATTAAGCACATACCTATGTGATGCATCGGTGGTCTGGAACATGATCAAATCGCAATCTGAGTAAGAATACATGGAAATTGAGGTATGAGCTCGGATAACCATCATCCGATATGGTGTTTTTTTTTTTTTTGCCTATGAGTCCTGGCGGCCGCTTCGATCATACTTTCTCCGATTCGCCGCATCTTCGTTTAAGCCCGGCCGAGTAGGCTGGTGTCTTGGAACCACGATACCCGGTGGATTTTCGTGACCAAGGGGAGAAGCGCAACTCTAGTCGGTCCAGTAGGAATTACAGGCATCCCATTGACTAATCGGGCTTGTAACACAAGTTGATGGTGGGATCGACGATATCATGGCGCAATGGGCACCCAAGTCTCTCGGCGAGAAACCATTTTTGCAACTCCTATTAGGCGTCAGCCTTGGAAGCATTTAGCCAAAAAGGCCATCGGCGGATCGAATCTCTAGGCATCTACGCGAGATTACTGCCCATAGATGCGAGGATTGATAAGATTAGTCATGTTGCACAGGCGGAGTCAGTACAGTAACATTGGTATGCGTATGGCAGCCTTGGTAAAGACTACTAGAGGTCAAAGAGGTATCTTGCCGTCCGCGGATCCGCCGTCTCCATAGTTTAATATTAGGATTCCCATGGAACTTCTATTTAGCCAAATATCGAACAATGCTGGCAGAACACTGTAAATATTGGAAATGGCTATGAAAGATCTGATGGGCCTGATAGAATCCAATGTCCAAGCAAGATGTCACATATGCGTGATTTCGGGATAGAATAGTCCGAAGCCTTTCTCTCCTATATGCAAAGGGGTGTATAAGCTTTTCAGGGACCCAATTGTCAGTTATCTTACGGATCTCGAAGTATGCGGGGTCGATCCAGATGCGGGGGTGACGAATTTGCGGATTGGGCTGAATAGCTATAGGCTAAATTAAACTCCGTATTGAGAGGTTTCTCCGCAAGTGAAGAATGGGAGGGCCTCACATATGCAAAAAGCTAGCTATGAGTAGGAATGAACTATTATTACGCTAGGACGGGACCTCTCGGGCTGATAATGTGTGAACCATGGAATCCGTCATGCATCACCTTGGAACTGCTTTCAAGGGCCCTTGGGCAAAATTCTAGACTGTAGCGTTGCTTGATCGAGGGCCTGAGCATCGATTCTTGGCCTTACGGCTAAATTCTACGTCCTCAAGATCCTGCTCCATTGCAATACAATGCATTAATGTTCGACAATCAATCAGTACTATTGATGGACTTGTGGCTGTGAAAAAATCGAAGAAAAGAGGTCTGAAGAAGCTTAAGAACCTCAGAACTTCATATTACATTGATCCATACGGCTATGATCTATGATCAGGTCATTCATGTGCGAAGCGTTTAAACCCGGACTCGAGGTGGTGTCGGAGAATTTAACGGAGCATCTGAGTCTACAATTCCGTTATGGTTGTGTTGTGGCGGGGCGCATAAGATGGGATGAAACCACAGCCCCGGATCCCGGCCCGTCCACTGCAAACCACTAACGTTTCAGGTTCACAACGTCAACTCACTTGCTCCACAGTGCACAAGAGCGCTATATAGCTGCGCGCATGCTAGTTGCGACTGCACAGTATACTAGTATCACCACAGGTTCGAATATAGGTTGCATAGGGATCACGAGTCTATAGATCCTGACGGGAGTTAATACTCGGCTGACCTCTTTGTTGTACCGAACGAAGAGCGCCAGTGCGAGCGGCCGTCCATCTTTCACGACAGCGGTCAACCTAGTATACTAGCATGCTTGAGTTTGATCAATTGTTTTCTATCGCTACCAGAATTCCTCGCCGGGATCCGAGGATGAAAACCACAGGAACATACCACGCGATATTTTGGATAAATCCGCAGTATCCTAGTACACGATCCAGGCACAATGTTTTTGAAAAGCTTGAGTGCATTCTTTCTCCGATCCCTACGTCTACAAATGCAACCTGTATTTTCCCGTCAGGAACGGAAAAGTTGTCGGCAGCGGACTAGCTTTGGATTGTGGGGGTTTTTTCTCAGTTGACGGCAAAAGGGATTCAAACTAGGGCAAATGACAGACGGAGAGGATGTCATTGCAATTGACCTACAAAGCCACCATACCGTTCCGACGGTGCCTGAAATATGGCGTCAATGTGAGCCACTGTTACCAAAATTGAGTAAAGCCGTCGGGGAACATGGCTCCGTCGATAGATTCTTGACCCATCGCAACCACTGTCTTCCTCGACTGGGCCCACTGGAGCGAAACGTGCTCAATTATACCATTGACTAAGTTCTGACTAGCACTGAAAAACGGATAGATGACCCTTCAAATTAATTTTGGTTCATCCCTAGGTCGCCCAGCCGCAGGAACCATGGCGCATATGTGGAGACGTCATGCCCGTTGAGATGATTAGGGTCGCCATGAAATTCCGAAGAGGCCGGAGAAACGTAGCCGGCAGGCTAAAAGATTTCTCATGAGGGCATTGTAGGATCTCTAGTCAAGGGGGCCTTGGGGATCGTCTATAAAATACCCCGAGGGCCCCCATATTTCAGACAATTTGTTTCGAGTTCTCAACAATCGAATCGCAACACCGACTGCATCGTTCTGTGAACAACTCGGAACAATGGTCGCAATCTCGACTCTATTGGCAGCTGCCGCCGCGCCTCTTCTGGCAGCCGCGGCTCCATCGCAGTGTTACAACTGGAAGAACGTCAAGATTGGAGGAGGTGGTGGGTTTATTCCTGGTATTGTGTTCAATCCAACCGAGAAGGGTCTCGCCTACGCCAGAACCGATATTGGTGGCGCGTACAGACTTAACGCCGACGACTCGTGGACTCCTTTGAATGACAACATTGGGTCTCCTAACTGGTACGCTGATTATCCAAACTGGAAATCCAAACAGTGAATTGGTGTATTAAGCTTCCTTTGAGCGGGAAAATGCTGATTTATAATCTACTATGTTCCTAGGAACCACTGGGGTGTCGATGCTATCGCCACTGATCCAGTTGATACCAACCGCGTCTACCTCGCGGTTGGTATGTATACGATTTCGTGGGATCCTAACAATGGTGCCATTATGAGGTCCACAGATAAGGGTAATACCTGGTCTGAGACCACACTCCCCTTCAAGGTTGGAGGTAACATGCCCGGAAGAGGTGTTGGTGAGGTAAGCCAAAATATCAATACATATAATTCTTGATATACCTTAGTTGCCGGAATCAAAATGCTGAGACTACCCTTAGCGCCTTACCATCGACCCTCATTCCAATAATATCCTCTATTTCGGCGCCCGTTCTGGAAACGGTTTGTGGAAGTCCACCGACTACGGTGTTACATGGGCCAAGGTCACTGCCTTCACCAACGTTGGAACCTTCAAGCCAAACGCCACCGATCCCAACGAATATATGCAAGACCCCATTGGTATTGCGTGGGTTACTTTTGACGAGAACAGCGGTGGTAGCAAGACTGTTGCTACTCCTCGCATCTTCGTCGGTGTCGCTGACCTCGGAAGCTCCGTCTTTGTCAGCAGCAATGCTGGCTCTACTTGTAAGTTTGCCCCATTATAAACGTAGGGAAATGCACGCAACGTGTATTCTAATTATTCTGTAGGGACTGCCGTTGCTGGCCAGCCCACTGGTTATGTTCCCCACAAGGGCGTTTTCTCCGCTGCCGAGAACGTCCTCTACATCACCTACTCCAACGGTGGTGGCCCATATGACGGAACTTTGGGATCTGTCTGGAAGTACAATTTGACTAGCAGCGTCTGGACCAACATTACTCCACCATCCCCAAGTGATAGCACTTACTATGGTTTTGGTGGTTTCGCTGTTGACAAGCAGAAGCCAGGTACCATCATGGTCTCCGCCCTGAACTCGTGGTGGCCTGACGGAATCATCTGGAGAAGCACCAACAGCGGTGCTACTTGGACTAGCATCTGGGAGTGGGCTGGATACCCCACCAGAAATAAGTACTATACCATTGATTCCTCCCCGGCTCCATGGATCTACGATCCTGCAGCCACCGACCCCAAAGACGTCGGCTGGATGATGGAGGCCCTCGTTATCGATCCATTTGATTCCAACCATTGGCTGTATGGTACCGGTGCCACTATCCTCGGTGGCCGAGACCTTCTCAAGTGGGACTCCAGCCCAAGAAACGTTACCCTCAAGATCATGGCCAACGGTATTGAAGAAACTGCCATTCAGGATCTTCTCTCCCCACCATCAGGCCCCGGTATCCTTCTTTCCGGCATGTACGACGCTGGTGGTTTCCTTCATAAGAACCTTGACGTTGCTCAAACCCCCACCGACCAATTCCACATCTACTACACTGGCACCACTGATATTGACTATGCCGGTAACAAGCCATTGAACTTGGTCCGTGTCGGCACTCAGCTCCAAGAACTCTCCTCTTCGAGCGATGGAGGTGTCAGCTGGAACAAGATCTATGCCTCCAATAACGCCCAGCATGGTACCGTCGCATTGTCCGCTGATGGTGATATCATCATCTGGAGTCCTAACAACGGACAGCCAATCCGTTCGCAATACACCAATGCCTTCACCACCATCTCCGCTCTCCCAGCATACGCCGCTATCGCTGCTGACAGGCGCAACAACAACCTCTTCTACGCCGCCTCTACCAACCAGTTCTATGTCTCCACCAACGGAGCCGTTGCCTGGTCCGCTACAGCTACCCTCACAGGTGCTACTAAGGCTTACAAGGTTGTTCCAAACCCAACTGCCTCTGGAGACGTCTGGGTTTCCACCGACAACGGTCTGTGGAGGTCTACCGACTCCGGGTCTACTTTCAGCAAGATTGGTGGTGTTACTGTCGGTGGCCACTTCGATCTTGGAGCACCAAAGACCACTGGTGCCTACTGGTCCATCGCCGGTTTCTTCACCGTCGACGGGGTCGCTGGTGTCTACCGCTCCGATGACTCCGGTGTTAACTGGGTCCGCATTAACGACGACTACGGATTTGGTGCCGCCGATGCCAACAAGATCGCTGTCGACTATAAGGTTTACGGCCGTATCTTCGTCGGTACTAACGGCCGTGGTATCTTCTACGGCAACCCAAGCTGTACAAGCCCCCCACCAACCAGCAGCACCACCACCTCTCGCACTTCGTCTTCCACCAGCCAGGTTACCACCACTCGCACCACCACTCCAGTGACCACTTCCTCTACCACTGCTGTCCGAACTTCTACCACTACCAGCAGCACCACCACCTCTGTTCGAACTTCTACTACCTCCAGCACTACTACTAGGACGACAACTCCGAGCACCACTGCTCCCACAACGAGTCGTACCACTACCACCACCACCACTACTAGTAAGCTTTGATACTTCACTTGAATTATTTAGGAGAAAACTACTAACGTTCCTTGCAGCTACAGCGAATGGCGCCGTTCAGAGCCAATGGGGACAATGCGGTGGTATCGGCTGGACTGTAAGTTTTGCACATCCCCTAGAATGCGTCAGATTGAAGAATAAATACTAACGTAGATTCTTAGGGCCCAACCGCCTGTGTATCCCCATACACTTGCCAAGTCGGCAACCCTTACTACTCTCAGTGCTTGTAAATATGGGACGCACTGCCCTTACTAGGTGTAAAATAATTGGAGGATGAGAGTTCAAAAAGTTCGGGAGGACTTGTAAATACGTATTTTGGACGCTATATTCTGTACATGAGAGATAACACTTTTCTTTTTTTGTATAATTCTTGTAACATAATAATTTAACATTGCAAGCGGCGGTCGATTCTTTTTCTTCGTGGCAAGATCTCGGAGTGAAAGCTAGTATAGGAGCTCAATCGGCGATCGGTGTTACTTGCAGCTCATTGGTCCCACTTCGTCTTCAAATTGGTATAGATATCAATCATGGCAACTGGCAACCTTCCCTCGTCTGTAACTCTGAACTCTCCGAAATAATCCAACACTGACTCTCCGAATGTCACCAACCAGCTTCTCCAATAAGGTGTATTCTTATTGTAGTCGTTCTTCAACCACTCAACTGGCGAGTAAGCATTCGGCGCCAGAGCCTTGAATATTCTATCTGGGAACGAATATCGATTGGAAATAGTGGGCGTCTCGGCCAGGCCGCTCCAGACTTCACCCCAATACCCAAATTTCCCACGCCGGCCCAAGATGAATTCTTCGAAAGTGATGAACGGATGGGGCTTTCTACGCTTACGGGACTTCCGCGCAGTATCTTGAGCGGCCAACCATTCGTCCATACCATCAAACCAGTCGTCAGGGACATCGTGAGTCCAGGCGATTTTGGGATGATTCGTGGTTTTAAACCACTTCTCGCGAAGACTTTCATATTCGCGTTTGTCCTTTTTGAGACAGTGTTTGAAGTTACGCGGGTCATATCCGTAACGCCCTGAGCTCTCTTCTTCAATGTCGTAGGATTTTAAGATGGGTAGGATATCGAAGAGGACGTTGCGAACGCCTAGGCCGCCATTCGCAACAGGGATTAGAAGCCATGCTGGGAGGAGGGGGCCGGGGGGTAGCTCATCAGAGAAGCGGGAGGTTACGAGAGAGGTGATGTAGGAAAGGACGTCGCCGTTGTGCTCTGGGAATAACGAAAGGTGGATTTTATTTATTGCCGCGATGATTTGTTCTACGTGCTGTTTCCCGAATGCACGGGATGGCTTCCCGAAATTTCGGACGAAGAATTTCATATACCGATTATAGGCGCCGATGATACCGAGAATGCTCTTTTGGGATTGAAGTTGGATTCGAAGTTCCTCAGTATGTTTCGCAACTTCGTCTTGTTTGATAGTCCATATGCCATCGGAGCCGAGTGCTATGAAACCCCAGGAAATTTCGCCGGCTGGTAGGGTGCTGGATGTTGACGGAGTGATCGTCTCTATATTGTTAGAAGAGATGCGTACACATCCGCTTTTATCCAGATTCCAGTCTGTGCCTGTTAGGGCAGAGTATTCTTTTACGGTCTCCCAAGCGGTCTCGCATAGGGCTTCATCGTCGCTCCACCACCAAAAGTCGTCATGCATCTGTTTTGTGAACTCAGTTTACCAATTTGAGGCTTGGGGGACTATGTTGAAGGCCTTACTCTGAATAGCTCGAGCTTACCACCAGTAGCTCTGTTGACAGCGAATTCCATCAGGAATAGTTGAATTTCGCCAAATACTAGTCCTAGGGGGTGACTAATCGGTACACCCCTCTTAGACTCTCTAATTTCTCCCCCAGGCTCAAACCTTGCTGGCAAAGTCAAGAAAGTCTTGAAGAACGCAAGCCAGTGCGCTGTAACGCCAATAAACTCCATCAACTTGAGGATAATCTCGTGGCTTTGGCTTTGAGCAAATCGAAACGCATCCAGTTGAACGACAGTGAATGGTTTTCCAGGGTCAACGGCTTCAGCGTATTGTCTGTCGATGAGGAGTCGCTGCAAAAGCATTTGCTTCAACTCTTCATTTCGAGCCCGACGGATCTTTTCGTTATCCTTCTTTTCCTGGTCGGCTTCTTCACCGTCTTCATTGTAAGTGCGGAAGTCGTAGAGAGATTCAGGGAGAAGGGTTAGAAAGAACTCTTTCATGAAGGCCTTTTCATGGGTAGCAATGGAAGTTTTGGCGTTCTTAGCGGGCTCACTAGAGATCAAAGTACTCCGGACTTCTTGCTAATTTGACCGCCACTGTTAGATCATATTTATGACATACATGGACGTATATCCGGGTGGTTAGTAGGACTTACGCGAGCTTCGTCGATTGGGTCAGCTGGGCGGAGCCAAGCGGAGCTTTTATGGAGTATTCCAAGGACCCTTCGCAGCTACGCATATGGTATCTGTTAGTTTAACGCTTTATGTATTGAATCAAAAAGCGGGACAGGAGCGAACCTCGATGCCCCATTTAACACCGATCCACTGCAAAAAGATAGCGTCAAGCAGCGATTCATCAGCGTAACACCTGTACTTCCCATTCAGATGTCGCCTGAAGTTTAATTGCACGCTCTCATCACTATACTTCCAATTCTCGATTTGTCTGAGCCGGAGGGTTAGCACCATTGCGATTTCGTCGAGGATCACAGTGCTCAAGAGGATTTCCTTGCATGCTGCCTTCTTGGCTTCGGTGAGAAGCTCACCACTGACGAGACCGTGAATAGATTGCTTTACCTCTACGGTGGACATGGTGTCGTGCTTGCGGAAGGAGCCTGAGAAGCGGCCGATGGTATTGCGCAGTTTTTTTAGAGTGACGATTTCGCGAATCCAAACTCCGAGGTATTCATCCTCTTCCTCTTCGCCGTCCGGGGCCGAGGAAGCTCCTTCTGAGCCATCACCTTCGCTGTCGTCATCATCGTAATCATCATCATCATCATCATCATCATCATCATCACCATCACCATCATCGCTGTCTTCATCGATGTAGTCGTCGTCGTCGTCGTCGTCATCGCCGTCATCGCCGTTTTCTCCGCGAGAGCCACGAGATGTCTTTTGGGCCTTTTGCCCTTCTTCGGATTTCTTGAAGAGGTCCTCGAGGTATTTGGCATATTCTTCCGGTTTGGCTTTTGGGTCCGGTGCGAAAATGATACTCTCCAACTCAGCCTTCTGAGCATACTTTTCGGGACGGCCCACAACATCTGAGGAGAGGTTGATGGTGGATTCATCATCTGATTTTGGAGTTTTTACACCATCCCTTTCGTCGTCCTGGACGTCCGATCTGCCCTCAAAGTTCATCCATTCATTGAATATGGATCCGAACAGAGAAGTGTATTGTGCTTTGCGGAGGTCTAGTGGGTTTCCACTTTTCAATTAGGCTGTGCTACCACACAAAAGTGCGGAGAGAAAGGTGGAGGCTTACGCTGACGGATAGCCTTCTCGCCCACCAATCGCTGCGTTTTGAAGACGTCTTCAGAGATGGTAGGGTCATATTTGGAGGCCACCAGGAGATCTGTAGAATAAGTCATTCCATCAGTACTCCTTCGCATATTCAGGAGATATGAACAAAGCGAAAAGATGAAACATACCGCTAGCGCTATTATTGTACTCGAGGATGGCTCCATACTGATATGAATCTTTCTTTTTATTCTCCTCAACAAGAATCTTGAGCTTCTCCCTCTCCGAATCGGCCGCTTCGATGCGAGCAAGGATGGGGAGGAAGTGGTCTTCCTTCTCTTTCTTTTTAGCATAGAGCTCCTTGAGTTTGACAGCTGCAAATTGACGGGGTATTTTAGCAATTCATACAAGTCGCTTATATTCATGGCATGTATGTGTATGGAGGGCTAAGACTAGTACCTGTCACCAAGTTCCTGGCGTCGGCGATAGCATTCACGTCGGTCGAAGGTTTTGTGTTGTCCATGTTGCACTTTAATAGTAATGGATATAATTGATATCATATGCGTATATCAACATCCGATTTGAGTGTCTGAGGGAGGGAAACATCAGGAATCGAGGGGTCGGGGGCTGTTTAAATAGCTGCGTAGCATGCAGCTTTTACCCAGCACTATGCCCCGCACTAAACAAGCTGCTGAGTCAGAGAACGTGTGTGTCCAGACACTCTGCACTTTTGGTCATACAGACGCGACTTCCCGTGATGTGGTACCAGGATGACTAATGATTCTTGGCGTATGGTGGAGCTATCCTCAGAACGGCAAAGACACTCGGCTAAACATAAAAAAAACCTTCTGGCGTCGCAAATGAATTTTCGAGCATCGAATCGACCATCCGACATCGAACTGAACCTTCACCAAAAACTACCATTCTACTGCATAAGACAGGGTATTTAAGGCAAAAAGGGAGAGATAAAGGGAAAGAAAAAGAAAAAGACCAAGAAAAATGGCAAACAAGAACAACATCAACCGCCCGTCTTCGACGAAGGCCAAAGCACGAGCAAAGACAAAGCCATCGCACGCCCTTCGTCGCATCTCAAAATCCAATTCTACAGCAAACCATCAGTTGTCATCAAAGAAGTCCCGAAAATTATTAAGGAATAAGGCATACACCGCTACACGGATCATCGAGGAAGCAGAGAAGGAGGGTGGTGATATTATGATGAAGGGTATATATTTTGTCTCCCTTCTCGTCGAATTCTAGCGAGCTGGGTAGATGTATTATTCAGTTCCTAATATGCGGATACTAATCAAGAGATTAGACGAGACGATATCCAGGAAAAAGGAAAAGCTACTGAAGAACTTGGCAGCGAATCAGGAGATCAAGGACCAGAAGGAGGCTGTTATGGATGTAGACGAGGCGATCGCTGAGGATTTGTGAGGGGTATGGGTCCTCGATCCGGGGCGACGTTGTAGGTGATTGAGGGATTGATGGGTTGTTAGTTCTGGGGCAGCATATCAATATCAAATTTGCTGGGATCTTTTTACAATACGAGATGGCAAGTACGGTTCCAATGAATAATACCTCCCGGCTGAGTCGATTGTTGACAGTGTAATGGTTGGGTTGAAATGCAGAAGAAATTATATTGCCGGTGGGTATCCGAATGAGCGGCGAGAAGAACGACATTGTTATAATACAAGACACCATTTGCACCGATGGGAAAGGAGGAAGGGAGGGAGGAAGGGCATCAACAGACAGGCGGGCAGATCTTCAGACAACTGGAGAGACAGACAGATAGACGATAGTTACCCCATCTCTCCCGAACGAAAAAAGAGGCACCCCTTACTACCACATATGCAACAGCAGTACCAGTCCAGAAGACTTGCAGCAGTAAACAACGTCAAGGCTGGGAGGGTGGTTAAAGTGTGGTAGAAAGGGAAAGGCTATTTCCACGCGCCAAAAAAAATAAAATCAAAAGCTCGAAATTTGAACAGAACCCTGATCACGAACCTAACAATAAACATTACTAATCGAAAACCCGGTTTCTCGAACCGCTTCATCCATTCGTGAAGCTCCCCGGTGATATTTTTTTTTAGTCTTTCCAGATCAATAAACCCGTAAAAGCAAAAGACAGAGAGAAACTCCCAGTCTAATTCTCAATACCAGAGAAGCAGAGTAAAACACGGCGACATGAAAAATCCGGTTGCAATAATCGAACAATACAAGAACAAAAACTCAATCCGGTGTTTCTTTTATCGCCTTTGCCCAATCGTCAAGAGCGCACAACATCAAAAGAATGACTGCAAAAAAGACAGGAAGGATATATTTTTCATGCTGCAATCGTTGTTCGAAAAGGGGTATCATAGCTCCTGTTTCATGATTGGAATCGCCGATGGATTAGGGTCACCGACCG
Source organism: Arthrobotrys musiformis (assembly GCA_036971715.1). Taxonomy (NCBI): domain Eukaryota; kingdom Fungi; phylum Ascomycota; class Orbiliomycetes; order Orbiliales; family Orbiliaceae; genus Arthrobotrys; species Arthrobotrys musiformis. The sequence continues at coordinate 53,394 of JAVHJL010000011.1, read as the reverse complement.
AGGACGCCGGGTCAACAATTAAGCCGCTTTGGTGCTCGCCAGAGAGTATCGCTGCAATTTTCCCGATTTTCCCTAGAATATTGAACACTAAGACTGTAGTTCTATGGCAGGCGAAAACTCTGGTCAGCGTTTAGCTCGGCCTGTTCTATGTAGTCGGTAGGATTCAAGAGAAGGGAATGCTTACATCGGGACCATGAATATCTTCGGAACCTCAAACCAGTTCCGTAGTTTGACAGCTGTCTCGACGACGTTGCCCTTCGCGGTGGGTGTTTTGCCGACCTTCTTGCCGGGATTGGTCGTCCCACCGTTGCTCAACACCTCGACTTCCTCGTCGTCACCGGGTAGACGGCCAGTTTGCATATACGTCTCCATCATCTCGTCCTTCTCGGTCCAGCGGTCGCGCATCCATTGCTCGAATTTCTTAGTGTCATTATAAGGTATCTCGGATATACGGAAACGACGGAAATGCAGATTGACGGATTTCGGAGGACGGCCTTGGAGGTATTGAGCCCGGAGAGTAAAGATGTCTTGTCCGTATTTGTCACGGCTATAAATGGTCAGTGGTGGGGCAAAGGAAAAGCGAAAAATTGTGGGGTTTTGGAGCGGGACGTACGGAATGCCTTCATAGGCCATGGTGCAGTCATACACCCACTCAACAGATTCGTCCAGCTGCTGAAGACAGTATTGCAAGCCGGTTACGCGAGGAAGCAGGACATGGTCAGGGTTTTTCTGCACCAGAAAGAAAAGAGAAGGAAAAGAGAAGAGGGTGATGTCAGCATGGAATATAATTTTAGAAATAGCCCAGCACTGAAGCTAGCTTGCTTTACCGGGGCGAACTCACAATTCCCATCTTGTCGGCGAACTTTTTGCTTGATGCCCGAGCGTTAGGACACATGTTGGTTCCTTCGGGAAAGATGAGCAGCCACATCGGCGGTCTATCCTGAGGTTTCCGATCCTTCGCAGCAATTTTCTCAAGCCGATGCTTGAAACGCTCCTGGTCCTTTGCCCAATTGCGGGCGACGAAGATGAAGCCGTACAGCTGCATACCCCACCCCACTATGGGGACCCATTTGAGGGATTCTTTGAGGATGATATATACGGCGCCATGCATACGAGCGGCGTAGGCGATCCACCATATGTACAACCAGTCCGAGTACAGCTGATGGTTGGCAATGAAGACCATGCGCTCAGGGAAGTCGCATTCGAGCAGGCCATCTTCGGTGATGCGTATCTGGCCCCGGACAGACTTGTCGCCGCTGATTCTGATGGTAGTAGGAGTCCACCACTGGGTACCGGTTGTGACGAGCGTGCCGAAAGATTGCTTTGTGAGGGAGATGTAGGCGTAGAATAAGTCTTTGTTGTAGAAGTACAGGGGGGATCCGATGAACTCAGACGCTACGATTCTACACGATCCATCGTACCATACCGTCGTTATCATCACATGTCAGCCACTATAACTTCCCACCACCACCACTACCACCACCACTACCACTACCACTACCACTACCCCTCGACTAAGTGTTTCAGATTGGAGGGGTTTATTTAAGGATTTATACATACGCGATACTACCGGCGGAAAAGTAGAGAATGAACAGTATCAAACGGACAGCCTGCAGGAAGCCACCGTATCGGACCTTGCCGGCGGGGTGGGTGTCGGACATGGCGGTTCCTTCGGTCGACGCAGATGTGGAAGTTTAAAGAGAGAGAGAGAGGAAAGATGGGATGAAGCTGGTGGGCGAGGTTTGGAGGAAGGTGAAGGTAAAGATGGAGATGGAGATGATATGATGGGCTACGAGAGGATAGCAACGGCCATCGGAGCACAGTGCCAGGCCAGGTCAGCTGCTAGCTAGCTGAGTCAAATGGAATGTCGTGAAAAGCGAGAATATTTAAGTTAGCTGCAGTGCTGGGCCGATGACTGAGTCGGGACACAACGGAGTCGATCGCTGCCCTGGTCTGTTGCTGTGCAGCTGTGCTCGGTCTCGTGAGCCTTTTCTTTCCCGCGCCGACGACGACGAAAGAAGCCTTTGCTTTTGCTTGGCTTGTGTCTCCTAGCGACCTTCCCACTTTCGCTCCGAACCCACCCAGTAACCCTTAGCATTTTTTTGCATGTGCGTCTGCGGCGATCTTATCGATAAGGAAGGAAGGTCCCTCATTCACCACAACAACAGCAGCAGCTCTTCAGAAACGTTACCACGCGCGCGAAAACACCATGCCCAGTACGTCCCCCGCAGCCAGTCCAGGCATCTCGTACCGTATTTTAAGGCTTCAACCTCCCCCGTTGACGATGCATATGCCCATAACGTAGAGCCCTATCAAAACTCCGACAAGAACTCCTTCGCCTTCACCTCGGCCACCAGGAGATGGCCCATCATCATCGTACGTCGCCACACGGATGCACATCTGAACCTCGGCCCCCCAAGTTAACCCACCATCACAGACACAAGCCATAGATGCCGTCTTTCGCGCCATTCCCGGCCCGAGCGATGAGCTGAAAACCAAGGAGGGTCGCAAAGTCGTCGAAGAACTCGTCAAACTAAAATACGAGCTCCAGCACAACCGCGTTCTGTCGTACGTGTCCGTTTCTGATATGCTGGAACAACGGAATCGCTGACATCCGAGAGACAATAAACAGGCCTCTCCGGGATGATGGACTACCCGATATCGCTCACTACAATGATGCTTTGGCAGCCCTCGGTGAACCTAAATGGTTAGACGCATCCTGGCTCTTTTCTGAATGTTATCTCTACCGCAGGATAGCCACCTACTTCACGACAACCACGAAATGGAACACCTTCGACGTGTTCGTGTCTTCAAAGCTCACCACCCTTCGGTCTTCCCTCCCCGCTATACTGGAACTCGCTCATCGATACTCTTCCATTACCAAGCCATCGACATTCGCGGACGACGCATCTTCGCTCCTCTTCCATGAAATATTCCTGATATGCCTGTGGGGTAACGCCACCGACCTTTCCCTTCTCACCACTCTCACCTACGAAGAAATCCAATCGTTGCAGGGATCACATGCTCGGAAGGAGTCTGAGAAGAACATTCTCGCGAATGACTTGGACGAGATCTATACCCTTCTCACCTCTCTCAAAGCATCCGGCCAGCAGGAGATTAGAGTAGATATAGTCCTAGACAACTCCGGGTTCGAACTGTTTGTCGATTTGTATTTGGCAGGATATCTACTTTCACAGGGCCTAGCGACAAACATCGTCCTACACCCCAAGAATCATCCGTGGTTTGTCAGCGATGTTTTGCCTTCGGACTTTGCGATCTTGTTAAATGCTCTCCAGGATCCCATCGACTTTTTCATTACCAAGAATGAAAACGAGCATGAAGTCAAGCACGAGCTGAAAGCGGAAGACGCAGAGGCCATCAAGGGCCTGTTCACAAGCTTAGCGACGTTTCACGCTGAGGGCAAGCTGAGTATCAGGACGAACAAGTATTGGACATTGCAAGACCCGTTCTGGACCCTACCTGAGGACAGGGAGTTATGGGACGACCTGAAGAGCTCCGAATTGGTTATCTACAAGGGTGATTTAAATTATCGGAAGCTGACCGGTGACGTATGAAACTCGACCCCCCAATTAGATCCTGTACTTCGAGAGGAAAGATGCTGACGGTTCGACCCCAGGTGGCATGGCCTCCAACCACCCCATTCCACGAGGCAATACAGACCCTCGGAAAGGGAAGCGGCTGCAGAACCCTGGCATTGCGAACTTGCAAGGCTGATGTCGTTGTCGGCTTAGACCAGGGGGTTGACGAAAAACTGAGACAAGAAGACCCAGATAACACTCACGACCAGGCGAAGAGGTCATGGGGGTGGGGCGGCAAGTACGCCGTCATCCAGTATTGCGACGGGAAGGCATGATGCGATGTTGGATAGACTTCCCCGACCAGGGCGGACGGCATTATCGATTTGAGACGCATCGGCTTAGGTCAACTACTACTTGCGAATAATAGATTTATAGAGTCCGCAATAGGAATAATTTAGACCCCTCTTTCAATGTATTTGCTTTGTTTAGTGGCGGCTTAGGATCATTACACATGACAGTATCATGATAAACCACCGCACACCCCAATTTTATTAAAGACCTATTAAGCGCTCGTGGATCCTTTCGGTGATATTAAGATACCCATTACGTCGAGTGACTCCGTTTATCGATTAGCTTTTAGGCTTTTATCGATATAAAAAATTATAAATCGGATGGCTGGTTGTCCCGAAACGTCAATGGCATGCTTGGCTTGGACGAGTTAAAGGTCCGTTTCCGAATATAAAATATCTATCCGCTGAGCCTGAAGGTATTTCATAAATCGCCGGGGTCGAGACTCTGAAAACTTCCCGGGGTCTGCGAACCGTGTCCCTGGCCTGGATTCGTATGAATCTCTCGCGGCTCCGGTATACACAGGGCTTGTGATGGTGCGGTAGTAGGGCACGGCGGCGACACCAGAAAACTATGAATATTGGCTATTTCGATAACTTCGGCATTACACATCTAGTGTGATAAATACAAGGGGTCGTCCCAACGCGGCCACTATAATATTCAAATTCTAAGAGTCCGCGCTATGATCTATGTTTCACTACCTATACATATATATATAATTCTCAAGACCCCCCGCTCCCAGGCTCAAGCTTCGCAACTAGACTGCAGAATACAGGATGTTTGTACGAGATATAGAACTAGTCACTGCATGCTAGTATGCCAGGGCCCCCGGAAGTTATATCAATTCCGAGCCAATGGTGCGATATCAAATTCGCCGTTTTGCCCAGGTTATTGGCCTGGTAAGTGTTGGATTTCGGGTTCGAGACAGAGAAAAAGGGAGAGACTTGATAAGTCACCGATCCGGCTGAACGTCCCGAGAATACGGACTACACATTCCCATTTGTCTCGTCGCCAGCTTATCAGAACCGCCCGCCGGGAAAGCCTGTTGGATTTACGAGGTCTAAAATCTAAACTCCGTGCCGTGTCGACGATGTTCAACATGGCCCTTGGATTCTGCAGGGAAGCGGCCGACGGCAGTGCATCAACTTGCAGAACCTTACAGCCGCCTAGCCAAGACCATAGCCGTTTTTTTTTTTTTTTTTTTTGGTAGTTTTGGAAAGAAATATTCCTTTTCGTGTGTTCGAATCGATAATGGGGAGCCGACATGCATGGAAAGACTCACAGGAATCATGTGGGGTTTTGGGGTAGGTTTCCTTGTCTCCACTAGTCTGTAGAACGCACTACCTTTTTGTTTTTCCCTGCCATTGATCAAATTATGTTCACTCGAGAAGGTGAGCTCGTCGAAGGGCAGCCTATTAACTCCACACTTACATACGGCGTAACCATCACCACAACATTTCGCATGGTACAACTGATAATTCTATATCGAGAAGAAAGAGAGCACGAGGATCCGATCATCCGGAAATGGGGAAAGATACCAGCCTTACCGGGAATATTTTCTCGTGTATTCACATGGGCTTTCCTCCTCTGCTATAATTATAATTTCAAAATCGCTTGCACCCGATTCGTAAAAATGTCCGGCTTGGGTTGCGTGACCAGGTTCTCGTAAGCTCTTGCGGTATGTGTTGGCAGCATTATCGTTGTGGTTACGCAACATTGCCTTGAAGATGATATGATGTTGGTTGAGTTGTAGTGCAGGATCCTATGATCAACCGCTCAAATTGCGGCCTAACAAAGCGCTAACGTTATAACTTGTTGGGTTTTGCTATGCTTGCAGTAGGCTCGACGGTTTGTTTTCTTCGTGGCTGAGATACGATATAGTACTATAGTATAGTGTACAGATCAGATCTAGAGGGAATCGAATTTGGATATATTATGTTCACAAGTTGTCCATGATCTCGTGGCAAAGCGCATAGCAAGCACATACCTGTTATGGAGCAAATAAGCATATATCTAATATATTTATCTATATCCAATGAACAGAGGTTGATTACGTCAATAGACGCCTTTGTGTACGAACTGGGCATGAACTGAAGACTCCAGAATTCTCTTTTGCCCCTGCGTACGGCTGAATTAACATCATCCGGTTCTACAAAGAAGTCGGGTTTTGGTATACCGGTATACATGTACGACGTACGACCGTGAAAACCTGGCGTGCGTGATGTTGTGATATGGGGTGGAGATTTAGACTTAGAAGAACGGATATAAAAAATATATGGATGCCGTGTCCATACGCCGGTTTCAGTCTGTGACCAGAGCTTTTTATAGGCCTTGCAGGCTTGCGATCGATCAGTGCACAGCGCAAGGCTTCGGTAGGGGCTAGGTTCAGTTGTAAGTCCTTGCGTGTTACTAGACTGGATTAGGTAGTATTACATATTATATGTCTTCCTCAAAGGGTAGTTAAAAGCAATGGATATCCCCCTACGAGGCTCGTGTTCAAATACCCACTAGGAGAACGGATTAGTTTAGTCGGTGTTTGAGCTCGAGCGGATACAAACTTGAGAGCAATAAAACATCCTATTGCAAACACTATAGCTAACTTATTGAAGACTTTCACAGCCGTGGTAAGTCCTTCAAGAACATTTTCATGGTTGCGTGCATTACGTACAGGGTTGCAGGATAGCTAGGATTTTTTTTTTTTTTTTTTTTTTTTTTTTTTTTAATGCGACTTCCTATCTTCCCGAAGCAACTCAGAAGGTGACTTGTGCCCTGCAGTGTAGTGAAACCTTTGGCTAGGTGGAAAAATCTCGTGATAGTTCAGGGCTAGTCGTGGGGCTTATACATATGTTACTCTACTATGCTATATAGGTATCCAATGCACCGAGACATGTTATGCTGGCCGATTATGCTGGCTCTTTGTGCGGATGGGTTACAAGATTCTATTAGCCGACCGGGGTGAGCTGTCCACGGGTTGCACTCAATTGTCTTACTATGCATAAGTTGTGAGACGGGGTCTGGTGACTCTCGTTAAGAGGTGTTTATATATGTTTATGTTTAAATTCGTGTTTACAGAATGAGGCTATGTGTTATATATTTTTGTCTTTCGACGACGACCTCTTAATATCTTTCCAAATCCTTGCAGAGTGTTTTGCCCATTGATTATCGGATGGTGATAGCGAAATTGCGTTAACTTCCTCGTTGATATATATTAATTGAACTTCTTCAATTGGGGCGATTTTTAGATGTGATAAATATAGATGTTTCTCACGACTTTTTTTTATTTTTATTCTGAGATTAAAAAGGTTAAACTGGGAAGGTTATTAAACTGAGGTGACAGCGCCATGGGGGTTTTTTTTTTTTTTTTTTTTTTTTTTTTTTTTTTGGGGGGGGGGGGGATATATATATATATATTTATTGGCGGGTTTCTGTTTTTGGGAGGTTTGCAGGTAGTCAATAAACAGGTTCCTGAAGTCCGAGTTTGTCCATGCCGCAGGGTTGTGTTTTGTAGATTTCAAGCGCCGATGCAGTATATATTGCATTGGGGCAAGCAATGCGAGCATCTAAGCAACTCGACTCAAAACCTCGAGAAGTTATATAAGATCTTCATGGGTTCCTTTTTGGGGTTTGGGATCAACTGATGTTTTTTTTTCCTTGCTGGCTTGATTTTCGGCAATTTGGTTGACTCCTTTCGAGAGTCTGCGATGAATATCTCCGTCCACCTTCTTCAATACGCATGATAGAGAGGCGAGAGAGGGAAGGATGAGAGGGTAAAAAAAAACTTGGAAGCTCCTCTTTACATGCCGTGGTGCGGCAGTATCCATAGGGTTCTTCCGATCAAATCGAATCATCGACTGCAGGCGGGTGAGTATCCGTAGCCGAAAACTCCACTTGTTGAATACCAGTGTGCCAATATAGGGAGGCCAATGGGTGGCTTGAAGCTTGAAAGCTGAGAGGCTCCATCAGTTAGATCGAACCCTGGTCCACTTTTTTCCCCATCTTTCTCTCTTGCAAACACGGCTCTAACGTCCACACACACCCACCTGCACGAATACTCTTTCTTTGCTTGCGGCGGCTGAGGGTCAGGGTACGAGAGAAAGCGAGTGTGAGCAAACTCCATTTTGCTGGTATGCACAACTACGTAAGCCCATTCGCTCTTGGTGGATGTTGTAGCGAGATATTAGGCTTTTGGAGATGATATTACTGGTTGTATCAGGATGGATCTGGCGAAATGAGGAAACAAGTTCGAGTAGCGCTTTGGTGTCACGATTACAATCAAGCCCATTGAGCAAACTTTCGCAGCGCCGATCAATCAGGGACACCGGGTCCCTGTAATGAGATATACCGGTTGGAACCCCAGGGCCCATGGGGCTGTGCCGACCTCCTGTAGCTACTTATGGGCTAGTAGGCCCCCCGAATTTCGATTTGGGTCTCCAACTTGGTCTCCAAGAATGTCGCTGATAACTACCGTGTAGCATGATCTGATTTGCCCTCCGCTTGAGCGCTCGTTGGGAAAGGGTTTCATTTTCGTCTAATCTATCGTCGGCGATGTGAGAGGAAGTCCGTTCTTAAACGAAAAAACAATTTTAATATGCAATGCAGTATCCGTATTCCAATGTATGGGTACCTCCACGTCCCTCCTAAATGGGTTGATGTTTTTGGGTTTCCTAGCGCAGCAGGCTGGGGATTTCCCTCCGCGAGCGTCCTCAGGAAGGCGCTTATCATTGATCACGGACCACCCCACGGAAAACGTGATTCCACTTTCGCACAGCTGCCTTCTTCCCTAAGTTGGTATTTCTCCCAATGGGCGATTTCGTAAACTAAACTTCTCCCCACGAGAGGCCAGACGCGGGGGTCGTCCGATCAAAGCGTTCCATCCTTCGCCCTTTTTCTTTCCCTTTCTGTCCGGCTGCAATGGGACTATAACTGTGCGTCGATGTTTACGATGTACTGTGTAAGTGAAGCCAATACCTGTTGTTCCACGGGAGGCAAGCATTAGCGAAACTTGTGGAATTCCAGAAGTCAGGCTCTAGCTCTCTGTCACGGCGTTGTGGGGTTTGCATTGCATTGCAACAACCCACACCGGGCTATACTTTGTCTGGACATAGCTCCCTCGCGATAACGTCGAATCCTCCCTAGAAAACGAGTTTCTGTATTAGTGGCCCATGAACTTTCCAGAGACTGTTATCTAACCCCTTATTGATGGGAAGTGTTCGCTCCGGACCAGCTGGGCAGAAGTTGACACAACATCATGATCGCAACTTGCCCTGTCCATGTCAAGCTTTTTGTGATGCCAAGACTGGGTCGAAAATGCAAGGAACCAGCTCGTGATTTTCAGTGCACACGAGCAAGCACTGAGTTTCTGGTGTCATCCTGACGCCTCTGGTTAGACCGAGCGAATTGCCGCTTAAGCTAACTTGAACCTAAACGGGACTCTTTGCCAAAGGCTCTGGTGAGCCGTTTTCTATTGATACAAAGGATGTGGATCCACGGAGACGAGGTAGCACGGGAAGGGGTCAAGGCCGAAACGAGGTCCCCCCAAAGAAGGCCTCTGAGCTGGGATCGGACTGGTTTGTGAAAGAGACATTTTTGAGAGGAGTCTTACATTAGCGTAGCCTTATGGCTGGCCCTTGCGAGGCAATGTGGAGAGAGGTCACAATCTTTTTATTATTATTATTATTATTATTATTTTTTTTAGAAGTGGTTTATGTCTGGAGGATTGACATCTTGGGTTCGAGGTTTGGGAGAAAAGCGGCTGGACGCTTGGTTTAAATCACGGGATTCGAGGCTTTAGGCTTTAGAGAGTGAGAGCTCGTAGAGCGGTTAATTATGCATCCCCGTTGGAATGTGATCGCGGAATCAACAAATATTTGTCACATGAATTTTGAAATTAAGCATGTTTTTCGTCTATTGGCTTCTGGGATGAATCTAGAACTATGGACAGTCGATGGTTCTGAGGTATATCACTGTGGTTTTATACTCCCATTACCCCATGATTGGATATAAAAGGCTTGTGACAACGGAAGGAATAGGATGCCTCCAATCGGATGAGATTTAAGATCTTTCGGCTAGGTAAAAACTGTAAATCCCGCTGGGAGATATATAAGGTCGGACCAAGTCAAAGCAGAAGCCCCGCGTTTCAGCATTGAGGCCGACCTTACGCAGTATGGTTCATGCGTATGCACATATAGAGTATACTGTAGTAGGATATTCGTACATACATACATGTATGTACCTGATTTTATTTTTCCTGGAAATACATTCAGTCGACAGCACGAGAGTTAGCGCTGGTAATTGGGGCTATAGCGTCATAAGGTTCGAATATTCACATCTGAAAGTATTCCAAAACATCTTGCAGTTGCATGTCGGACCTTTATGTTTATAAATTTAAATATTTATGGCGGTGTCGATAATTATAAATGCCAAATTTTGGGGGAGAGTTAGGCATGGGATCTCAGGGTTTCCCCAAATTTCCTGTCTCAAGTATATAGCCTAATAATATTGCCATCTGCCTTGTGAACATTCGTTTGAAATTATGGGCATGCTCTTGGAAATACCACTCTATCAACGACCATATATTTTGCGTATCTCGGCTGGGCGCGATTCATGTAGCAACAAGGAAAACTATAATAGCTAACAAGAAGTGGGAAAAGACAAAAAATAAAAAATAAAAAATAAAAATAAGTAGAACCATCGGGTTAAATTCGACGTTGTCGCGTACTGGTACTGATCCGTGCGACTGTAATGTCCGTTCGAACTAATTGCCCAAGATGCAACGCTGCGGTGTGTTAGTTTCGACATATGGTATGCATAGTGCATATGTAACTTCGTCGGGTTCGGCTTGCCGTTTGATTTTCGTATGTGGCACGGTATTCCTATCGTGGTCCATATCGTTTGCGGGTGCTTCGGTTCCGGCCCCAGCCTTGAAAGATTGGCCTCAGTGTACTATGTATTATGCGACTCCTAAAAACTGTATCATTGAAATTCGAAGTCACGCATTGACGTGTATAAAAGTGGATCGCGAAAATTTTTCTTTTGGATGGGCCCAACAGTCAAGATATGCAAGTCGAGGCGGTTTTTGAGTGACAAGCTTGGGTGCCGGACGTCGTCACCGTGCTGCTCCCCAGAAAATGGGGCCTGTGAAGCGAGTTTCAAATGCATTGTGCCTGAGCCTGCGGCGGATTAAAATGGGCAAGGTTCAGGGGCCCGGCATTCTCGAAGGAGTACCGAGCCGAGGGTAAAGGGAGGTTCACACCCATGTTAACGGTGCTTCGTCTTCGGGTCCTGCCAGTAGGATGGCTGCCTTTCGCCCCTCAGGTTGACTTTTCGAAGTCGGGATTGTGCATAAGGTGACTAGTGTTTGAGTAACTCCAACGACCATCGCCTGTGTGTACACAGGAGAATTTTCTCGCCGTTTTTGAGGTGTCTGTGCTTCCCTATAAGTGGAAGACAAGGACTTTTCGTAAAACCCAGACCCCGAATCCGTAAGTTTTATTCGATTTTTCAATCCTCAAAATACTGCTTTTCACTAGTTGCGGGCTTCTACGACAGCTATATCTTTCCGGATTCATTTCATTACTTACTTAGACGTCTAGAGCTAGCCTCGACCCTCCCTTTTTGAAACCTGCAAATTCCGACGATTTGAACTGTGTGACCGAACTAGCGCTCGCGCTCACGTAGAAGCCGGTACTAAAATCTGCAGGCGACAGAGGCTTCGAAACGCACAGATTAAGCGACACTGCGCCAGACCTGCCAGCTAAACAGAACGACGGGCTGCTTCCCGTTATCTGTAGGCTCGTCGGTACTAGTTGTTAGTAACAGATCCCATTTGATACCAGCGGACACTTTGATACACCAATATTATACCAAACACCAACAAAACTCGCTATCTCTGGATCTAGATCGCCGACTAGTTTTCCATAACGCACTTGCCTTTTAAATCAATTGAAGATAACGGACGGCTCTAAAAAAACGTGGGAGCCATATGCAATTCCTGGTGATCCCACTTCCCGGAATCAAATCCTGAGATTCGGTATCGCGCGAGCAGTACATGGTCGAAACGAGCAATTGCTACTTGGACGAAATTTTGAATTTGCTGGAATCCAAGGGTCCTTTTTTTTTTTTTTTTTTTTTTTTTTTTCCCTATTTCTCCCGCTTTCCTTCCTCCATTCTTGCCATCTCGACAACGGCGGATACGATTCCTTGGTGGAATAATAACTCAGTCAAGCGGGGGTCCTGGATAAATCAAAGCTTACTGCCAATTTTCCCAGTAAATTGGGTATCTGGGGTGAGAAGCTGTGAATGTAAGAGAACCGGCTGTCAAGGATAGACTGGGGAAGATGGATACTTAGATGTCTGTCTGTATGAAGTATGCAGAGAACTGCCATCCGCTAACTTTTTACAGGCAGCATTTTAGTCGATCGCCGCTGGATGGTGATTTTGGAAGCCCCGAATACAGGATACACACCAAGATATATAGTCCTGCCTGTCCAGTTGCGCAATTCCTGCCTGTCTCAGTATAAAGACAGCAAGGAAGCTCCTTTCCTGTTGGCCCTGTTGACGTTGTCGCCTGCCGACTACGGTAGAGTCTTTCTCAATCTCACTCTCAATTGAATTGAACCCAGGTCAATTGCAACTTCACCACAACGCATTCCCAAGAGTTTTCCCAGAGAGGCTTTGGTCTGGAAATAGATTTCCCACTCTTCGTGAACCGAACTCAGAACTTTCGAGAAGGGACACCCCGGTCGAGCCATCTTGGACGCCACTAGTTTGTTGGAGCATATTTTCCCGGTGCTGCCTCGAGCAACGCGTGTCTCCTTCGTAATATAATACAATATTCTGTAAGTCCTGTTTTGACTTTCGACAAACTCTTGATTATATTACAGTTCTTTGGTTTAATTTCTGCCGGCTTGTATATTGCGTACTGTGCATGTGTACTCGAGCAAGGCTGGCTAGCAATTTTTTTGGTTGTATATTTGCTACGAGAATCGTCTCCTATGAGGGCGCCAGGTCGTAGATCATACAAGTGATCACCTCTGTTTTTCTTTTTCTTTCCTTTCTTTTCTTTTCTTTTTAACCAATGCAGAGAAACACCTGGGAGAAGCCGCTTTTGTTTTTCCTTTCGAATGAGTTTTTCCTTTCCTCCCTGCCGCCGGGGACGGCAGGGCTCATGCTGTTTTGCTTTTTTATCCTTGTGGTTGTTCCCGAGGGACAGGTTTACTAACTTGGCCTAGAGCCCAGGATATTTACGGTGCAAAAGCAACCAGGGTCTTCGGACAAGGACCAGGGCAAACAATCTTGGGCCAGGAAAAAAAGAACGTGTGCCAGTTGCACGACAAATCCGAACAGGCACCTCCCTAACCCAGAATTAAAGGGTGTCGTTCAAGAAGAGCCTTGGGCTACGAACACTAGTGGAGGTGGTGGAGAAAAAATACTCCCACACCGCGCTGGGTTCAAATATATAATAACAATGCTCTCCAAGATAAAAGAGGCTGGCCGCCAGGTATCACGCAGCAATAGCGTCTCAAACGACTCTCGTCCAGGAAATTTAGAATCTCAATATTATACATCTCATATAGCGGGCAAACGTCGATATAGTGCGGCAGTCACAGACGCTCTTCGAAGCTTGCAACATTCAACAGTACCTTCGAAACCCAACATGGATAAGCGACCGCCGTTGAGGAAGAGAGGGTCGTCGTTGTTCAACAAGATGACCTCACAAGAGACATACGAGTCACTTGTGCCAAGGTCGACATCATCAAGTCGATTGAGTGAAAGAACCATCACGGAAAATCGAGACTCGGGCCTATCTTCTTTGTCAACCCGAATTAAGGCTCATCGAATGCGCAAAAATTCACAGCTTAGCCTGAGCCTTGGACCTCTTGAGGAGCATGAGATCCGACACCCGGGCAGCCAACAAACTCGTGCCCCTCCTCAGCTCCTTCGCACACATAGCGTACCCGACTTGTTGAGTAGAAGCCAAGGTAGGTTATAATTACGTGGAACTCCTATTGGATAGTTAACTAACCGACCCAAAGCAATGAGCCCTGACTCTAGAACATTCTGCAACGGCAAGCCCATCAGTAATCCCTTCAACTTTCGACACCTTTCCCACATGGAAACTAGACAGACAGCTCAACTTGAGGACACACCCGAGGATATCCTTCCGCTACAATGGAATTCCATGGTTAGGGAATCGAGGGCGCCGAAGACACCAGTGGTACCATTGACACCACTGACGGCGAGAGGCGTTAGGCATATGCAAAGCCTAAGTGGATCTCTCCGGACAAGTGGGCTGCCAATGCCATCCCCTTCAATTGATAGTGTCTATTCTCCCGTTGAATCCATTGGCGATTTGAGTATGAAGTCCAAGTCAGCTGAAAGCTTGACTAATTCATTTCCCTCGCACTTGGCTCCACCCCCGCGAAGTTCTTCAAGGGCAGCATTTACCGGCCTTTTATCCTCGAGGGATGATGAGGTTCCTATACTCGAGGGCGAAGGGCGAGACTCTGTCATCTTGCTTCAAGATGATCTTGCTGCCTTATCAAGGACAGTCGGCCCAATTCCCGAGGAGCCTAGTTTGTTGGATCGGGAGGTCGAGGACGATGTCTTAGGGGCTTTCCCGTCGCCGCCTATTACGTCCTCGAGAGTTCTTTCGCTTAAAACCGTGGGACTCCAGCCGAATATTGTTATCAACAACCAACTACTCCCTCCATTGTCGCCACTTCGCCCTTCAAGCTCAAGCTCAGGTACACTAGGACTTGGGGCAGCGGGAGAAACAGATATCCAGAGAGAGCAGGCACCCACTAAGAGGTCCTCGAAGAGGATTTCTAAGCGGTTAAGTCGGCGTGTCTCGATCCTCGGCGACGCCCAGGCAGAGATCCAGAGTTGGGAGGCCGACATTGACTGGACGTATGATAACAATGGGTTGGACGAATGGGTTGACGATCTTGAAGGAATCGAAGAGGAGGAAGAGGTGGAAAGCAATTTGGGAAGCAAATCAGCGCCAGTCTCTGCGTCACCATCTGCTGTTAACCTTGTCAGTCTGGCAGCGAAAAGGCATTCTGATGAAGCAAAATCCTTCCTTAGCGCCCCAGAAGAGGATATCTCCCCGCGGTCCCCGGAGATCGGTATCGCGGATGGAGGCTTTGGTATTTTTGACCATGCTGATCGACAATATAATGCTTTCGGCCATCAACGTCAACTCTCAAAGACCCGAAACGGAGCTGGCCATAATAGGACACTTTCCAGTTGCGCAAGCCTTCCCAATCTGAAGGCCGGCAGAAAACATTATCGCAATTCCTCACTTCGTGGTTTCTCAAACCTTGACAACGGTATTGTTACACTTGATGAAGAAGACGAGAACCAACACCCTTCTTTCCAACGGATTAATTCAGCCCCGCCACGTGAGGTCGCCATTCCTCCCGCACGTTACAGCGGCCGTTCACGTGCAGCATCGAATGCAACATGCACAACACTTGTCTCGGACATCGAAGGATATCCTTCAGATCTTTCAGAAATGGCATCTACACCCTCTCATTCAAGTCATAATTCTACCGAAGGGCCCTATTTCCTTTCGCAAACCCAAGATGGGCTATTCTTTGACCTTAAGGCCCAGCTTGGGTCTGGTGTCCATATTGTCAATGATGAGGTGCCATTCAACTTCTTCTAAAAATTTCAAACCATCGCATTCGCTTGCTCTCATTCTTTCAAAAATTCCCTTTACTTTCACAATTTTCTTTTGTTTATCTGGTTTTATTTGCATTCGGACTTTTGATTCTCGGGATACCATTACATTCGGCTTATTGGGCGTTCCCTGGTGTTCCTATTTGGAGGTTCTTTCAGCATATTTTTTAGATTTTTTTTTTTTTGTCTTTTTTCATTTATTTCCTTGATATATACATTTTGCGGTGGCATTTCTTTGGGTTTTCGGACTGCGTGGGGGCTTAATTAACTGACATATAAAAGTTCTTTTCCTTATCATTCATTGCAAAAAAAAAATTGTACCATCCTTTCCGATTCAGTCTCGATGACCCTGGACGATCAATAGCACCCTTTCCTTTGTTTTTCACACATCTACCTCACCCAAACCATAAAAAAACAATTTTTTTTTTTTTTTTTTTTTTTGTTTACAATTTCCAGTCCTTTCACTCTGTACAAGATAGTCCCCTCTGTCAGTTTATACTTACATCGTTACTTGTGTACAATAATTAGTTGAATCGAAATGCGGGAGGTCAAGCACTCCCGTTCAACCACAGGTTCTTTGCCTGGCAAGAAGCACGAAGGCCTCTTTAGGTGGTGTGGTGACATTTGGTGTCACTGGTCCGCTCTGTCCCGTCTGTGCATTTTCGTGCATTAGTCCGTTGCTGACTGTTAGGGTGGGCCCTTGCACGGAACTGTTCCAGAGGCGCTAAAATCTCGACAACGGTTCGCCGTTCTGAGCGACCCTTTTCGGAAGCCATTACACCCGCTAACACTCTGAAACACTCTCTACCGAGAACCTCCCACTATCTCGGGCTTCAATCAAAATCGATCAAATAGTTATGAAAGCCCGTCCGACCGGCCTGTGAAAATTCGGCTTTGATAACGATATTCGCCTATCGTGATCACTCGGTCTAGTACATTATAGTCTGGGGAGTAATTATTGAAAAGGTTCATCTACAATAGACTAGCTTCGTTGTATCATAGTGAACGACATATTAAGTATTATCATAACTCTCTAACGTTCGCCAAGCTCGCCTACAACCGAGACTTCGTATCATGCCATCAATGCATACAAATTTACTATGACTTTAGGCAAGGCTTCTTCACAATATTTTTTTCTTTTCCACAAACGATACCACAGTCATCCACGTCAGCTTAGTTCGGGGAGAGAGATTGGGCGGGGCTGAAATTCCTAAATCCACATGCATATCTGTAAATTGTACAGAGTAAACTGATGTAAATGACACCCCGCGTTCAAGAACGAATCAATCCAAGATTGAACATGGCCAGTTACGAGACACCAACATGGTGCCCATGAAGATTCCGACGCAAGCATGCTCCGGCTAGGTTGTGATATCAGATCTGGCTGCTCCATACATGGCAGATGTCGGGAGACTTGCGCTTGCGCAACCTAGTCCCTCGCACCTTCAATTGACGACTAATTCGAGGAGCTGAAGTCGTCAAAACCCCAAGTCCGGCCGGCCTCATTCTGGATTCGATATGATATGTTGCTGTGAGGGATTTTTTACCTGATCCTAGTTTAGTATAACTCCCAGTTAAGTTCTCATTACGGATTAAAATTCACCCCTTGCGACATTCGTCGAGAAGATCAGGACTTGGTTCAATGCAATGCAGGCGCAGGGAACAAAAATTCCAACATACAACACAAACTCGGACTAGGGCTCGATTCTTTCATACTTGAAGATGTGTATCTACTGACGCCCCCAAAGTCTTTCTTGCATCTCCCTAGGCCCATGTCTGGATAATAGTCTCTAGAATATTCCAAGCAAATCAGGAAGGTGCAATTGATCATGATTGCCGAATAAGATCCACTTCTTGGAAGTTAACCCTTCTGCCTAACCGAGGTTTCAGATTTTTGTGAGGCTCCAAGTGGAGGGTCGAACAACCTGGGGGTATCACAGGCACGTGCATGTCAGAAGCTCAAGCCTGTTTAAATACGATCGAATGCTAGAAATAAATCCCAGGGTTTTATAGGTCGGCCGAAGTCAAAACCAGTGGGGTTCGTATGCAAGTATTCCAACCTTCCCTTCCGGCTCCCTCATGCAGGTTGTATACGAGTCTTCGAACCTAGCTTCTTCTTCTTCAATTGAACGCCGACGCCGTCGATATTAACTCGGCTTCCTCCGCCCACTTTACAGGTTTATCATATCCCAATTCAAAGTCACCGATCAGCCGCTATCGAGATCGTTGGAGGCGCCTCACCTTTATACGAAAGCCCCCCGAGCCAGAGGCCTTACAGTGTCCCAATTGGCTGGCGGAACGATGAAATCCGGAGGCTCGGCGGTCCAGTATCGCCTATACTGTGTACCGGACAGGGTTTATGTGGATTAAATGTACAGTCATTCCCGGATACTTTGACGTAAGGGCTCTTTAAGATTGAAGCACTTGGGTGGATTATACGATACGCGCATGTCTTGGTTCTCATCGCCTCGTTCGAACGTTCACCACTAAGCCTAGTATTCCTCCCGAGCTAGGGTTATATTCTTGTTTTGCTATATGCGAGAATTTTTGGCTGATATCAAGAGAGCTTCTTGATGGTTATGCCTCGAGAAAGGGCGACGGTAGACCCTCATTCGACGAAAAGGCTAATTTTCTCGGTCGGGTGAGGTCCGTTTGAAAGGATTGCACTGTCGTGGTTTCTGTGTGCATGAAATACGAGAAGGCTCCCTGGCTTTTTAAATGTGGAAATATCTAGCTAGGTATGGTCAAATTTTGTTTGCATAGACATACCTGGCCTGGGGTAGATGCATGGATTCACACACCTCGATTCTAGAGAGATACTCCACAAAAGTTTCTATCATCTGATAGAGGAGTAAACTTACTTGTGCTTCCCCAGAAATCCCAACGTGGTACGTTGGTAAAATGTATAGCATATGTATATATATACGGCTGGGTTCATGGAAAATCGAGCGTGGCTGGCTAGCTCTTGGGATTCACTACATGGGGGCTAGCCCTGTGGTTTCGATAACAGGGGACCCGGCTATACCGGGACATTTACAACTACTTGGTTCTCCCGGGGATTCTGGATTTATCAGTAAACCGTACATTAAATACCTCACGTCTGCATGTACCCATGCAAACAAAAAACCTAGCGAGCTGCAGGTACCATCAGCGTGTTTTAAGTGCTGCGACTAAGAACTTGCCAATTGAACCGACGCGGTTTCCCACTATAAAATAGTGCCACGGCAAGCCACAGCTGGTTGCAAGGAACGACCTGGAATACCTGCTTACCTGAATTCTCGGTTTCTATCATTCGAAAAAGATAGCGGCCCCCAGACTAGAAAAAGATCTAGAAGGGAGAAATAACCTACTATTACTATATATTGAATCAAATTAGCCGACACTAACATCACAGGCCCTCAAAGTTGTCTAGCAACTTTCTTGTCGGCTAAAGCACGTGGATACGAGGTTGGCAGTAAATTACACGCCCTGGATGTGATATTGGATGACAGGAAGCTGCATGATATTTACATAGAGAACCATGTCAGGGGAGCGGAGGAGAGGGGTACTCGAATTTGAAAATGTTGCATTGCGTATATGAAACCTGCTAGACAGGCCCTTTTCGACATAGACTTATGCCTGTCTACAGACGATGGCTGCCCCGCAAATCACGAGCAAACACATGATGTGATAAATTTGGGGCTCTGGAGGCTAAAATCCGAGATTAAAGAGAATTCGAAGAGCCCCAGATTTCACGCCTAGGGTACCTGCGGGACTAGTTCGTCTCCCTGGAATCCTTATTATCCGGCCCTGACTCTAGTATTGATACTCCCACTACGCTATCCAAAAACACCGACTATGCCTTGATACCGTTGTATTCGCCCATTTTTGCAACAGCTCGCTGGTATGCTGGGAGTTCGTGGACAGTCTTGTGCCATTTGTTCACGTTTGGGTATTTTGCGGCATCGAAGTACTTTCTCGCAACGCAAGTATCAAGCGGGAATACCATACAGAAATCGGCGAGCCCAAGTCTCGACCCTCCAAACCAGGGTTTCTCATCGGACAGGGCATCTTCTAAGAATTCGAACGGCCCAACTAGTTTCCCCTTGAATACCGACATCAGCGGCACAAACAGTAATTTGAGGAGCGGTTTCAGTGGCCATGGGGTTGCCTCGGGTATCACGTCCATCGTGAGGGTCAGGCTTGTGAGAGTGGACAATGTCGTTCCAGCGAATTCTTGAAAAAAAGTATCACGAGCCTGATCTTGCGGGGTGATGGGGTCCCAAAGGCCGTTGGCATAATGGTCCGCAAGAAACTGGAGTACGAGGCGGCTTTCGACGAAGGGTGTAGGTGGCTCATCAGGTGCGTTTACGGGGGAGACCGTGAGGATGGGTGACTTCCCCAGTCGAAACCCTTCTTTCATAGCATCTGGCGCAGCTTTCGTGGTTTTGCTCCGCTCGAAGGATTTCAAGTTGTAGGTTTCTAGGACATTTTGCCCCACAAGTTCTTCCAAAGCCCATAATACCCGGATGGACCCTGAATCTGTAAGGCTATAGACTGTAGGGATTCCCGGACCCGTCGTGTACCCCCAATAGTTGTGTTGTGTCTCCGATGTCATGGCCTAGTGCAGGGGCAGCTGGAGAATGATTGATAAAGTCAACAGGGCGAAGGTGACTTTGAATTCAAGGTGCTCGCAAGTGAGGCCCGCGGCAGGTTTGAGGAGTGTATAGAAAGAATGGCGGGGGCGATGAGATGTCGACACAAAACTGTCACAGGCTCGAGTACGTAAACATTACGTGCAACGAAATACATGCAATGCCTCAATTTGCTCTGGGAGATTCCAATGGATTCGAGGCTAAGACTCCAACACATAACACATGAACTCATATATACATTGACTTGGAGCTCCCTTCGGTCGCACTTAACCCCGACTGAATTGCATCGGGCTAATTGATGTGTGTCCTCAAGGCACTAAAGTAGTAGTAGTAGTAGTATTCTTGGTGCGAAAATAGCCGGCCTGCATTGTCTAATAGCGATAGTAATAGTAATAATAGTGGGAATGTAAATATTAACATACCACCAATACAAAGAAACAATACAATTTTGCCAAGAAATCACAGGTTTCCTACAGTTTTTTTTTGCTGTATTTTGGGGAGAGCCGCAAAGGGGAGTAAATTAGAGACCCCTCCTTTCAGTCGGGCATACACTTTTTAATTTAGACACCCACAGAGGGGTGATAATCATACAAGGCAGATCAGAGCTTGAGACCGAATCGACTACGTGTACATGCATACCTATACCTAGGTACCGAGGCACTTAGGGATATGTACATTGTCTCGTACCCAGACCATGTATACAGATTGAAGAGCGATTTATGATCCTGATGAAGTTTGCTTCCGGCGAGCAGCGGTCGTGGGAAACCTTCGTTTTGTACTCCTTGAGCTTGAGCCTTTCGCTTTGGATTTCGTTTTCGTGGCAGTGGCCTTTTTCGTGGTCGTTACCCGTGCTGTTGTAGTGATCTTCTGTGAACTACCCGTTCCCCCATATTTATATGCGGCGCTGACGAAAGTGCCCCAAGTGCTTGCGACGCCAGTGTATGCTACATCTTCATCGTAACCGGTAGCGAAAATATATCTGGCGTATGAAAGCATAGTTTTGACGGCAGATTCCATCTCACTGTCAGTAACGCTTAGTAGAATCATCCCTAGGCTGCTGGGCGCTTGGTTAGCAGAGCCGCGGTCGAGACTGGCGCATTCGCTTAGATAGTCATCTTTGTTCTCCAAAATAATCGTGACGTCCTGTGTGGGGCTCAAGCTATAGAAGCTAGAGTCAACTTCAGTGCCTGGGTTTTGAACGATCAAGGGAGATCTGTTGTTTCGAAAGTCGGATTTGGACTTATTTCTTATGAAAGCGTTATTGCTCGAAACTGCGCTTAAGTTTGATGTGGATTTTATGGACGGCATTTCGTCGAGGAAAAATCCATCCAGCTTTCCAGGGAAGTAACTTATCCAAGTATTCACATCGCTACTTATATCTCGCTCGCCCCATGACTGATGAACGTATCCAATGATGTTGACGTTGCTATATTTCGCAAGAGTTTCGATGAGGGTGGAGTAGCGCGCGACCTCGTCAGTGGTTCCCGGCCCGTTTGAAGGATTTATGATAATCGTAAATCCCAGTACTTTATGGAATTTTGAGATGGAAGAAATAACTTTGCCCCACGAGGCTGCGTCCTCTGGACCGAAATATGCGGGAATGATGATATTAGTTTGATCGGATGATACAGCTCGTTCATGAAGCGTTGAGCGCTGTTCCTGGAATATGCTCATGTGTAAATTTCCCTCTTTTGGTAGAGAATTCGAAATGCCTGCGCGGTGTTGGGCATCGACTCCTGCGGTGTGAAATAAAAAGTATCCGAGTAACAAAACGATTACTCCAATAAATCCAGACAGGCCATAATTGAGTCGCCTGAGCCTTCCGCAGCTCGAGCAGTTTTGGCAGCGATGGTAGCTGAGTTGCCCATTAATTTCTTCGGGGCAGGCTCCGGACTGAATTAAATCGCTATCCTTCCGTAAGTGGGTAGGATTTCGGCCGTAGTAGCACTTTTCGGGGACCCAGTTTCCCTGTGGCTTGAGCATGAAACTAAAATGGTCTTTCTCCACGGCTCGGGGGTCTCGCTGCTGGTTCTCTCGTTTGTCGTGGATGCTACTTATTGGGGAGGCAGCCATCCTTGGACCGGGGCTTTGGTTTGGAGCTACCACTTTCTTTACTTCTTTAGCGACCAAGGATATTTAGCCTGGGAGCCGCTGAGAAAATGGAACTTCGGGGGGGTCTGGTTTGGATCAGAGCCAATTGCTAAAATGACGGCGACCAAATTCTCAAAAGCAGTCGATTGCTTCTTTAAGTATATATCGATTCGTTGGAGAATCATAGAGGGCGAAGAAAGTTCAAAGTGAAAGACTGATCGATTACGACTGGTCTTGAGTACAACCAGCCGCATTGGTGCCTTTGTCTGTTCCATACGTATAATACGCGTAGGTAACTTCCGGATGCGGTTCTTTTAGAGTTTTAGATACAAAGTCAAGTCAAAGGCTTCCTCGTGAACTGTGCCAAAACAAGATTGACGACTGCCTCGCCTGCGGAGAATTAGGTTTTCTGGCACACTCGTGTACGCGTAGATCGATCTGTAGGAATTTGGGAAACAGCGGCGAAGGTTTACTTTGTCAGCATATACGTGTTGGACGGTTGATACGCCCAAGTCAGATCAGGTGGCCTATAGCTTAGGAATTGTTATGTATGGAGACAGTAATATTAACTAACCATCGCCACCTGGGGATGCTGCGATCCGTTTATCAACCCTTTTTCCGAGGACGCTATGAACTTGACCTGGCATCAAAAGTGTGTTGCGAATGTCGTATTTTCCCCTCCCCATGAGGGCACCAGCAAGCACGTGGTTCCCAATGAAGGTCAAAATGTGTATTTCCGTTGATATTGATCCGGTGATAGGGGCCTTTGCTTGCCAGCTGAGACGATGGTTTGGATTGGTACCCAGGCCAGTTTCGATTATGATTTCCTGGATTTATGTTGTCTCGTCGCCAGACTCCTTAACTTGGATTTATGATATCATCTTTGGCGGGACTCGGGACAGGTAGCGTAATATATAGTTATCCTATTTCACGCCGTTGCGTGATAAAACTCTATTTTCGGAAGCTTATTTCCGAGCGTGCAGTTTCAACTTACGGCCTTGATGATTGGGAATATAGTGAGATTATGTCTATTACATTTCCTATATACTAGGTAGTTACCTTTTCTTGTCGCCAAACATTGTCGATTGGCCTAAACTTCAAGCTGGAAACTGGTCGCTCGTAGTGTTGAGAATCTTATTAACATCAGGCTCCTAGCCCATGCATGCGTCACGTTAGGGGGTTCCCAGTATTATCATGCTTTTGTATTAAAATTTCTCGTATGGCTACGGCTTTCCATATGATCAAAATCATTGACATGCGTGTGTGTATGTAGTAGGTACAAGCGAAATAGATCGGAGGAGCAAAATCTACGGGTATCGAGACCATAGGTGATTAGTGGTTAGTGAGGTTGGGCTTCAATATTATCTCGAAGGAAACTATATCGCTCAACGACATATCATTTTCGCGATATAATAGAAATATTAGGGCCAAAAGTACTAAACCAGAAGCGGTTACTGACTCGCTCGCAAGACATATTCCAGAAGTAAATGGAGTTGCTGTTTTGGATTTGCCCTCTAGTCGGGGTGCAGTTACTTTTTGTGATGTGCTGCTGAAAAATAAAGGTTATTGTGTTGTGTATAGCCTGTGTTGCTGGGTGTGGTATTTTCGGCCTTCTTACCCTTTCTGGACGTGTTACAAGGTGTGTTGCATAAGGCTGGAGGTCACTCACTTGTGTTGTCATTCAGGTGTGTTGTGTCACGATGAGAGGTCACCAAGTACGGGCTTTCTTGTTTCGAGACTGAGAGGGTCAGCTGTCGGAACCGTGACCGTGAAATACATTGACATGGGATCATTGAGGTTCAATAGATTCTGACTATCGAACCCAAAATGGCTATCTATCTTGCCTTTTCCTCTTGGTTTTTTTAATTCAATTATTTATTGCGGTGGAATAATAATGTATACGCCAACTGGCATGGTACGGTGAGAAAGCTATAGTGCTACAAGATACTAGTTAACTGGTTGCTTAACGGTTACATATGCTCATTTTGTGTGGGGGGATTTTTTTATTGACCATAGAGAAATAAGGGTATCATTTCATCCCGGGAGGATGCAGGAAGTGCAAAAACAAGATTGTGAAAGGTAAATATTTACAATAGAAGGAGGTCTAGCTGAAGGTTGACTAGGTTATAGATCGAAATATCAATAGTTTTTGCGCAAGGAAGATAGGATTTCCAGGGCTATAGCCTGGGTGGCTTGGTGGCATCCCTTTAGAGACTGGCTTGGTGCTTATGGAGTATAGCTATTCTTTTTCAAGCTTGGCGGTAAGGAAGGGCCTCGCCCAGCATGGCTTGACATTGCTTGGGCAGATATCCTTTCGTTGGAGTTCTTTACCGATAGGTCCTGTAGGCCCGTTGCCATATCTAGCTTGCCCAAATAGGATGTACTGGCCTTCATGCTCTTTCGGGTATTGCTGATCCCCCCACTTTCCTTTGAAGTACAGCCAATTTACTGGAGATGCAGGGTTATAGGATGTGAACTTGGTTGTTTCTGCGTCGAATTTGTAGTAGTATGCTGAAAGGGTTGGATCCCAAAGAACTCCTTTATTGGTATCATCCACGAGGAAGAAGGCTCCTGGTAAGTTGAAGTTAGGGATTGTATGATCATGAAGTCCCCCCATTGCGTAATTAGCGTGGGAACCTTTGGCGCTATACCCGATAGGCTGGGTCCATGGAATTCGAGATTAGGAAGTCAGTTATATTACTTGGGAAGGGTTTTCAAAAGTGAGATCTAACCCGCTTCCCGAGCTTCTCCACCGCCTCATAAGTGAACGCCTGACCATCAGCATGTTGGGAGTACCAGAGAGCTGATGGCACACCATTCTGAAACCTGACCATGATATGTTCCCAATCTCCTACGTGATCTCCGAATTTAATTCCCCAAACAGGAGGTCCGGAGTTGAAGCTGGATTTTAAAATTTCGTCAACCGAATATGCGCGTGATGTCTCGATTAAGCAACAGATGGGTGGCTTACTTATAGAAGTAGAAGTAGAAGACATCTGCCGTGGTGGCGTCCTTTTCATTGACAATTATTGTGGCGGATATGGCACCGTTGGTTAAGCCTGTGGCGTCCGGGGTTACGCCTTTGAGCCACTGTTGCTGACTATCGGCGGCAACATCTTTGATAGACGTGAGGTAGACTGAATCGCCGCCAAAATCATTTAGCTGGTCTAGATTATCAAGAGTTACTGGCTTTGGGCCCCCGGGAATTGGATTGAAGTTGACGAGTGGTTGGGTGTTCCTCAACATAGAGCGAATATTCGAAGGTCGATATTCGTCGTCCGAATGAAGGTATACAAGGGGTGCATAGTCAAGAGCATATTGTGGAACACCGGGAGGAGCTCTTTTCTGCACAGCTGCAGCATCAAGTGGTACTGAAAAAGTGTATAAAAATATGGGTAGAGTAAACAAGAAACTTTGGGGTCCCATCATGGCAAGAGTTATCTCGAAAAACCATGCACCTTACGTATTTTCGATGTATCGCGCGCGGTGAGGGTTGAGCGTGTAAAAGGGATATATTTATGGATATTGATATATCTCGAAGAAGGAATGGCAATAAATGATGGCACTGATAGGTCTACAGGTGCTCAACTATAGGCGTGAGGATAGGCCTTGGTTATATAAGGTTGTCGTCTGTGGGTCGAAAGAGGGGTTGTCGCTATCGGTTGATCAATTGAAGGTCATCGGCCCCTCAATTCCGGATGCCTAGAGACCATGCAAGGGGATTGGACACCTGTCATAGACGACATTGCGATTTTACAACTCGCCTTCCCTGTGTGGATCACTCCCTTTTGTGTAAGTCGGATACCCTGGTGTCCAATTCATTGGCGTTGCGCTGTTTGAGAACGGTTGGCCGTTGGCGGCGACAAGAGTGTTCCTTGTTGGATTCTGGGGAGCGTCTCCACATAGGACAAGCGATGAAATTGGATGGGCTCGGTTCATGAGCCAATCAGCTGGCGCACATGCGTCCAGGAACTCACGAATACCGATTTGTGTGGACCACCTTGTCACCTCAGATGTCCCTGGCACCTTGCGCCTTGCCATTGAAAATTCTGATTGTCCCGTGCCATAGCCCGTGCCACTGTTTTACAAGGGCTACAACTGGCTGGCTCAAGTTATGGGCAGACCTTCTTTTTCAAGTAATAATCCCGCAGTCACCAGAGGCTTATTAATGGTCTGCTCAAGTATCGTGATGGGTGCGGACGGATCGGTCACGAATCCTTTTGACTCAAAATCTAAGCTGCATGTAAGCTGCAGTGCTTGAGCCGCAAGGTAACTATTTTTGGCGGGCCCTTGTTACATAGGTTGTGAGCTCCAATCAAGGATCCTCGGAGCTGGCTTTCGCAAATATTGAACATATGCACACTTCAGATTTGTTACGGTTATAGTGCCGGCTTATCTAGAAAAAGACGGCCTGAACTGGGGGTTGCCACCTTAGCGGAGTTTGAGATTCTGATTCAGTCCGCACCTCTGAAGCCTCGCCAACCCCTGGACTAGCCGTCAAGGTTAGCGGGGTGTTTAAATAGTTTCGCTGATCGCGTCACAATTTCTTTTCAATTTGTTTATCATTGCAACAGCTCTTACTTACCCAAGGTTTTTTAGAATTCGGATTTGTGGCACTACATCGCCGGCTGGTTGATATTCGGCTTCGACTTCGGTAGCTTAGGATATACTCGATTCCAAGTTTCTCAAGTTGGTCAAGTGACAGGACTTGTACTTTGGCTGTTCGGATCCTGTACTGTGTCAAGAAATTATGGGCGACGAGAAATCGCCTTCCCATGTCCAAAGCGGGGATATGTCGCAACAGGAGCGACTCGCGGTCTATTTGCCCTCGACATTTCGTACCAAGAACGACCACGTGTCTACCCCAAGCTTTGAAGACCCAGAATTCCTCCAACGAGAATTGCTTGTTCCGCGGTTGGATGATATTCAGGATCACCTCTGGCTGGTCGGCAGGCCTATGCCACCCCGCCCCTTGCATTATCAAGTAATACTATCGAGGGATATCGTCATTACGGAATCCATGGACTTGCATCTTGTTTGGGCGGACAAACGGATTTTTATCAAGCCAATGCCTGGTTACCTTCTTGATCCCGAATTTTGGTCAACACATTTGATCTGCCCTGAAAATATGGATATTCAACAGCGACAAGATCGAGAAGACCTTGCGAAGGCCGCCAGAGGGTTTCTATTCACATATACAGCTCTGATTGCTTACGAGAGCGATTTCCGTATTGCTTTGGAGTCTGGCCTCATCTCTCATCAGGTTTCTTGGGATCGTTGGAGGGCATTTTCACGCCAGTTTATCCAAGACTTTCAATACTCCTCGGTCAACCCTCGTTTCTGGTACGGCGAACTGCGACTTAGCCGTCTAAATTCAATTTACCGGTGGCGAAAGGGTTTATTGTGGCGCGGGTACTCGAAAATAGCCTCCCATATGTCTTACGGCGAGCTTCTCCGGGATAATTTTCATCTGCTGGCTGCGATCCTTGGTTACGTTGTAATTGTCTTGACCGCCATGCAAGTCGGCCTGGCCACGGAAAGGCTCGCCACCAACGTTCCGTTTCAGGATGTTAGCTACGGGACTGCGGTACTCGCCATGATTGCGCCTCTCATCGTGGGAGTGGCCATCTTTGGCATAGTTCTTTTCATTGTGGTGTATAACTGGCTGGTTACAAAAACTTACGAGAAAAAGAGGTTTAAGGAGATGGGTGTACTGCCGGATTGGGGTGGTGATACTAGGGCTCGCGGCGGCAGGATGGACTTGTGAAACGAGACTTGTTTAAAAGCGCACTATAAAGGCACCTATAATCTCCATGCCGCATAGACGACATGTCTGTACATATCACCGTATATACATATATCACCGTATACTAATAATATTCCTTTGTCATGTCGGCAGGATGCCAGCGTCAGAGCCAATTTGCTCCAATATCCACCCCCGATAAATATAAACAACATAGGAGGCGGGAAACTATATTTGGACGTGAGGATACGATAGAAAATACGGTGAAGTTGCATGTTATAATATACATGGTATATATATATATATATGTAATACGGTGAATTGAATTCAGGGCGCTAACCCGGTCTCAGGCTCAGTATTTTTAAGTAAAAATTGTTACCATGAATCGTTGTACTTGTACCTTGAGTTCTGACCCGGCTGATCTGACGTAGAACTTTGGAAGTAGCTAGAAATGCGGTGCCCGAAACTTGGTTTCGTGACTGGGGGTTGCTGGGTTGGAGGGGGTGCAGCATCTGGTGGCCCATAGCCCTGACTCGGCTGCGTACTTTGGTAGGTCTGATAGTGCTGGTTTGGTAACCGGTGATTTTGGTAGTCCTGGCTTGGGGTTGGCGAAGTATAACCTCCGCTTGGTGCCTGGATTTGATATCCTTGGGGAAGCAAGTTTTGATGATAGCCGTGCTGGTTAACGACAGAGCTCTGACTCCCTTGTGAATCTCCAAGGTTTTGATATCCCTGAGTTGGCGACGGACTTTGGTATCCCTGACTAGGCGGTGGAGTCTGATAACTTTGCGGGCTGTGGTAGCCTTGATATCCGGAATAATTCTGATAATTTTCGGGTACTGGAGCAGCTTCTTGTTTTGGAGACCCCGAACTAACCGAACTACTTCCGAGAGGCTTACGCGAGGGCCTTTGGTAGCCCTGATAGGTTTGGTAGGTTTGATAAGAAGGATAGGTACTGTTGTCGGTGTCTTGGGTAGACTGATAGGCCTGAAGTTGGTCTGCGATGGTAACTTGGGGCGTGGGTGGGTTGGAATTGTTGGTTGGTGGGGCTGTGGGGATTTGGGCCGCTGAGTGAGTGGTTATTGTCTCCGAGTCGTTTGTTATACTCAGATTTGTATCTCCGGCTACATCTTGGGGACCCGCTGGGGTGTACTGGTTCGAATTAGAGGCCTCGGTTGC
This sequence comes from Arthrobotrys musiformis, assembly GCA_036971715.1. Taxonomy (NCBI): domain Eukaryota; kingdom Fungi; phylum Ascomycota; class Orbiliomycetes; order Orbiliales; family Orbiliaceae; genus Arthrobotrys; species Arthrobotrys musiformis. The sequence continues at coordinate 24,178 of JAVHJL010000011.1, read as the reverse complement.
CGTCTGGGCGAGATTTGGGGTCTGATGGTGAGATCCGGCATCTTGGATCTTCCTAAAGTCTTGATAATCCTGATACCCAGGGAAACCGGGGGTTTGCCTGATGGGGGATGGTACTACACTGTCGCTGGCGTTTGAGGCCCCGAATCCTTCCTCCGCTGGTGGGAATACAGGCCGAGCGGGAGCGCCAAAATGTGGTGTGGGGCCCTGCCATTGAGATACTGTTTCTTCAGTTTCGGTTTTCAAGTTAGGATTTGCGGGTGGAGTCTCTTGTCCGCCGTTTGGGAAAGGCTGGGGATTTTCCTCGACTGCCGCAGTCGGATTTGCCATGACGAGATCTGGTATGACTACACCGGCCTCCATATCTTTAGCTTTTTCGGTGGTTCGCGTTTCATGGCCAGCATCAACATTTGAATTTGCTGCTCCAGCTGCAGATTCATCGGTCCCCTCCCCGTTTAATTCCTTTGTCTCATCAGCTTCTGCGTCCTCTTCATTCTCTTCGTCTTCATCTTTTTCTTCGGTTATTAGATCTTTGAAATCAACGCTTTCCAAAACTCTCTTTACCTCAGTGTTTTGATTCTGAACAGCCGTGTTTAGGGAAGTGAGCACACGAGTCACCGCTTCTATGAGTAGGTCGACGCAGTCTGTGGCCCCGGAGTTCGTCGCAGTTTGGAGTGCGTTTACGTTTCTCTTACTAACGTGTGTGATATCCGCACCCCTTTCGAGCAAAAATGCAACGAGCTCAGCGTCCCCGACGCTGGCAGCGACAATCAAGGCGGTGTCGCCATCACGATCGGCGAGGTTTATATCAGCTCCTGCATTGAGGAGCTTTTCTACCGAGTCTTTGTAGAGTGTGCTCGCGGCGTTTATCAAAGGAGATGACATATCGGGGCCACCGAAGCGATCGATTGTGGCACCAGCGTTGATAAGATGCCCGAGGATCTCCGCCTCGCCTCTTCGACAAGCGGCGATGATTGGGCAGGTTTCTGGTCCAGCTCCGATATTTGGGTCTGCGCCGTATTTGAGGAGAAATGCAACCACATCTTCTTGCCCTGCCTCGCATGCGGCCTGAAGGGCAGTGCCCAGGCCAAACTTTTCTTCGTCAAGGCAGGCATTGATATTGGCCCCACGCTCAACAAGTAACTTGACAACCTCAAGGTGGCCTTGTTCGGCGGCGGTTTGTAAAGACCATCCGTTGGGTGAGTTGGCGTCGGCGCCGTGATCGAGAAGCATTCTTACAATTTCCAAGGTTCCGTCGAACGCGGCGGCGGTGAGGGCATTTCCATATCTATTCTCATGTGAGTTAAGTGCTCTTGAAGTCCTTATTGTTGAAGCATTGGAAGGCATACTCTACTCCAGTGGCGTTAGCATTAGCCCCAAAATCTTCAAGTAGCAGTTTGACGGTCGACTCTTTCTCGATATCGACAGCTTCGTAGAGTGACCTGTCGATAGTTTCTTGGGAGACACTACCATTGGTATGCTTCCAAATCGCAGTAAGCAAGCGATCTTGTTGTTCGCTGCTTGTGGCGATTTGGCTGAAAACGTCGTCGCAATCGAGCCCTGTTGAGCTTTCGAGGATTAGTAGCAGTATCTCCCAGTTGTCCTCGTCTGATGCTGCTTCAAGAGCAGCTTGGAATGTTACAGCATCATGGCTGAACTGGAGAAGACGTTTTGTAACTTCTAACCTTCCAGCGCTAGCGGAGGATATGAGAGCCTTGTTGTATTCTTTATGCGGAATTTTTTCTGCGCATGCATCGAGTAGGTACGTGAACATCGTCAAATCTGAAAGGAGAGCAGACAATGCCAATGGAGCGGGGTTGTCATCGTCGTTGCCATCCTGAGCTAGGAGGGCGCCATGCTCGACAAGGAGCTGAACAGCCTCGAGGTTTCCAGAAACTATTGCTTCATTGATGACGGGCCGTCCTTCTGCTAGCGCATTTGGGTTAGCGCCTCTGTCAAGCAGTTTTATCATAACTCTGCAATGGCCCCTATATGCGGCCATAGCTAGAGGGGTTTGGTCGCCTGCGTCTTGGCCATCGTCAATCTTCGCGCCACCATTTAAAAGTACTTCGCAAATATTGGGTCTTCCGAAAAAAGCCGCTAGATGTAGCTTTTTGTGGCACCGGTAAGTTAGTGTTCACGAAACCTGAGCTTACATAACCTGCATTCATTGACTTACTGGCGTATTTAGGAATTTATCGCGAACGCCGATTTCTTCCTCGTGGCCATGCTTAATCAAGGCAGATACTAATTGGGAGAACCCTATCGATGCTGCGACATGAAGGCCAGTAAGCCCTTCTAGTGTAACCCCATCGTATGCGCCTGTTAAGTCGTTATAGGCAATTAGCCACTTCTTTCTGACTGCCGATCCTTCTTTCCAGAAGTCCTCCTCCTGGCTTAAATTCTCTGCGATATCAGTAGTAGCTTTGCTCGCATGATGCAACCAATGTTTGATGGTGTAATTTGACACCGTAGGAACTCCTGACTCTTCGGCATGTTCTTCCATGTGATCCATCTCCTCTTCCGAATCGGAAATATCATCGTCATAATACTCATACTCGACCTCGTGTTCCTCGGTGGGCTGCGCTGCTTCCGGGTTCTCGTGCACCTCGGGGATTAGTTGTGCCGTTGGGAACGAAATATTTTCGACTTGTTCAGAAGAACTAGCTTCCTGTGAGCCCGCGATTCCTTGCACTTCGGGAGCAGCCGCTAGATTGGGATCCGGGGGGGTTTCCTCTTCTTCGGAGTTACCACTGCCGCTGGTGTCCTCGGGGTCGAGAATAGGCTCTGCATAGTATTGCGTGAGGTGAGAAAAGCTCCTAAGTGCGACGATGCCATGTTGCCAACGGATCTCCTCTGCTGAGAGCCCTAGAAGCTTCTCTACGTTTTCCAACAGGTGGAGCTTTACAACTGAATTCATGAAGCCAATACAATTATTTGGCTTACGAAATGTAAGTAGAGGCCGGCATTTCTCAACAAGACCGCAAAGATGGGCCCGAGATTCTGCGTCGTGGGAAAGACCTGTGAGAATCGCAAGATCATCTTCCGTCGGTTCCTCGTACGTAATGATGAGAGTTCGCAGCATCTCTTTGATCTCTTCAAGTTGTTCATCCTTTGGATCTAGAACCTGTATCAAGTTAAGTTTGGATCGTCAGTGTTGTAATCTCTCTCGAGTGGACGTTCAAACCAATAATAGTAGTATTACGGTGTAGGGGAAAGTAGAGGAGACCTGGTGAATGCATCAAAGGTGTACTCACCGAGAGCCAGGCACGGTCTAGGAGGGATCGCAAATCTTGCGGAATACGTTCAAGAAGCGACCGCACTTTCAAGTCTTTAGCGTCCGTGGGTAGCTCAGCGAGTTGAATAATCGTGATATCGATCCATTGTGTATTCTGAGCACGCTTTCCGATTAAGCTACCAGCAAAGTAGGTCAGAGCCTTGTTGTAGCCCTTTTGCATACCTAAGGCCGCAATTTTTCTCTGGGCGTGTAACTTGAGTTCTTGCTGTACTTGGTTCCCATATTTCTCATTGTCTAAATCAATCGTGCGAGTGCAAGGAGAATCGAGGGCTTGTTTGATGGTGTGTCTGATTTGGCTGGTAAAAAGCCATCTGACACGAGCTCGTTGGCGGCTTGGTTCCTGCCACTCATACCTGATCAGTGCCATCAACTTTTTCACTGAATCGGCTTGTTCATCCATAAGATGCAAGTTATTAACTACTAAGTAGACAGTTCCGAGGATTTCATCTGTTAGCATGTCTTGTAGGCTTTGCCAGAGATTTTCAACAGTCAACCCTGCCTGTGTCTTTCCTCGAAGGCCTGAATCCTTTTGAGTATTGACAAACTGTTTGGCGTATGCGGCGAGGACTTCCTGCTGATTTACTAACTGCCGTAAGAACGACTTGAGCAATTCCTCCGGACTCGATCCATCACTTGTCTGGTCACATAGAAAATATGCTAATAGGTTGGCTGCTTGGCCTGAGTTCTGGGCTTCCTCTTTTCGAAGGGTTTCTTCAATGTGGTCGATAGCGGCAAGAGAGGCGCCTAATTTACCCTTGCCCTCCGGGCCCAAAATCCAGAGGCAGTCGCTGGGTCTGTGTTCGTCTCTATCAAGCCATTCTTTATATTCTGATTCCTGGAGTATCCAAGAAGATGATATAACACCTTGTGTGGCCCTCCTGCGCTTTTTGTCGACTGGCACGCCTTCAAGTGCGCTGAGTACATTTTTGACAACCTCCCTATCAATTCCTCGGGTGGAATTAAATCTGTTTTTTGCAATTAAGGGGCCACTGTTGATTATTGTCTTGAGCGGCCCCCGAACGAGCTGGTAGACAGTGTCTTTAAAACTATCAAACTTGACAAGCTCTCGATGAGTTCGTGCAAGGCCCATGTTGTCAACTCCGGTGAGCGTGGCAGATTCCCGTGTCACAAATTCTTCAACTTTCTGCATAGTATTAGTTTTATTCTCTGAGAAAGGAGATGGCAGTCGGAGTAGATCGACTCATTCCTACCTTGGGGAGGGGCACCCTGAAGGGTAGTCCTATTTGTTTACTCCAATCCGTGGGCCTTTCTTCATAGAAGCAAAATAATTCTATTTTAGGGCTCATCTTGGTTGACAGACGCACAAACTCGTTCCTGATCTCACGCAACCCTTCATCTCCAGTCTTCATAAGGTCTAGGAGCTTCGAGGAGGTGGCCTGGTCGAGGTTCAAAAACTCGCTGACCTGGGCGAACATGGAAGCAGCTGCAGCTAAGCTGGCGCCCTCAAATGGCGTTCCAAAGAAAATACACCCAGTCACAGCTTCGAACATTTTGCCAAACAGATCTCTACGCGATTCAGCAATACTGATGGCCTATATGGTCTGGATTAAGCTATTGTTTGGGCGGTAGGTATCATTAGGCGATTGGACCTACCTTCGCGATAACGATCCCACCCATACTATGGCCAATGAACACAATGGGACGCCGGGGAGCATCCTTCCCTCTGCATTAGTTATCATTTACGCACGCTTAGCCATGGCTTGATTGGTTGGTAGCCTACCTTTCGTTTTTCCTTCAAACCATAGAGGAGGGTCATAGACAGATTGGACATGAACTGTCTCACTTTTAGGGGGCCTGTCCAGGCAGATTGGTACATGTAGAGAAGAACCCGGGCCCGAGGGAATTCTTTCGCCAGGCCATCTTTATCGGTCAGCCAGTTGAACTCGAGCTTTGGGTCTGCAGACTTCCAGCTTTCTAGCGGAGGTGCACCAAGTCCTGGAACTGCAACTATACTAGTATTTCACAAACTACGTTAGTAGGTTTGCCTCTTAGAAACGCGTTGGTGTCGATGGAGTCAAGTGCATACTCTACGTCGGGATTTGTGGGGTTGTGCAGTTCTTTGATGCCTTGTTGGACGATCTCGTACGTCTTTTTCGGAGCTAGGGCCGAAGCCGAAGCCATATTGATATCGTTGAGCTGCTGTAGCCTCCTTCCGTTTGCCTATGGTTGTTTGTTTTTCGTTGGTAATTTTTAGATCTTTCATATACTGGCTTAGGGGATGTTGTGATTTTTATCATTGATCAGGAAATTCGTCGAACGAGTTTTGTTTGATCAGTTCCTAGATGCGAGTTTTGAGGCTCACAGGATTCAAGTGTAGGTTGCGTCCATAATTTTTGGGTACACAGGGGTCCCGTGGAGGCGGGACAAAATGAGTCAAGCATGGCCTGCAGATAGGGTTGTGTGTGCATGCTGACTGCATGAAATCGAAAGCGGGGCAAAAAAAATCTTATCCTGGTGGTGCTTGAACCTCGCTTGTAGGAAGCCACGAACTAATTAGGCTGGACCGGGATAGGGAAGAGCCCTGTTGGGTCTAAGGCTTACTATGCATTGAACTGGGGAGGCGGTGAGAAGAATGTTTCCAAATTTGAAAGAACTTCTCCTTGCTCATATCTCAGGGCAAGCTAGCACCTGTGCGTCAATCAAAGGTGTTGGCTATGTCATGACGTCAGTAGATGCCTGGCCGCCTGAGGGAACTTGGTCAAATGTATCGATCCGGTCGAGAAATCTAGAAAGTCCGTGTGCCCAGGCCTTTTTGTTTTCAAAGCATCGGGCATCAATTGCAAGGTTTTATATTTATTTCTCTACGCGCGGTTACGGTAACGTTATAATTATGAAGGATTGTGGGAAACTAGCATTCTTCGACAACGCATCTGACAACACAAATCAACAACGGAATGCAACATATGTAAAAGCAAAAGACCAGTACGTAAGCACCTGGGTAAGACCTCGAGGCCTTCAAACGTTAACTCGTGGCAGCAAACAGAAGAGAATTATTTTCGACTTCGAAGGGTACTTCGTTCTGCAATGGTCGATGAAAGAGCGGTAAGGCTGGGTGCGCCTAATATGCTAAATGTCGGTAAATCCGCTCGGAAGAATCGAAGGAACCAGCTTCGGAGTTCCATTGTTTGAAGAGAATCGACACCATACGATTGAATAGATTTGGTTTGATCCATCTCCTCTGGATCCATGCCGGCGATGGTTGAAGATAGCCTCGTCGTAAGGGCTTTTAAGATAATTTCCGTAGCTTCCTCGGTAGATTGCGCGGCCGCTAGTAATGACGCTACGTCTCTCTTTCCCCCACCTACGGTTTTCCCATTCAGGCTGTCGGATTCTGTGAGCCGGCGGAGGGCTTTAAACATGGGGTTCCGACCCCAGATGGTGCCTAATGGGTCTAACTCTGGATCCTCGTGCAGGAGTTTCATCCCAATGGTCACCTGGGCATCCCCTGGTGTCGATATAGCCAATTCTGGGTTGCAGTAATAGTCCAGGAGAGCGTGGTAATCTTCTGTATCAACTCCATGGTAGGTGTTCTGCGCTAGAAGAAGTTCTCTTTCATCACGATGGTCAGCTTCGGCGAGGTATCCGTCTGTTGTCATCAAGCCAAGCATGATGGATACCGCTTTCAGGCCTTTGGATACCCTGTGATGGGCTAGACCGTCCATATAAGTGTTTGCCGCGTTGTAGTTGGCTTGAGTTCTCGCGCCGAACACTGCTTGCACAGATGATAGAAGGATAAAAAAATCGAGGTTGTTCGGTAAGAGATCGTGAAGGTTCCAGCTTCCGGCGACTTTGCACGCGGTCACGTCCGTCCATTCGTCGTGTGTCATATCTGAGAACAAGGCGCTCTATTGTGTGTAAGTGAAATAGTTAGCTTCCCTTTCGGCGGGCAAATTCTTGGTAAGGTGGTAATCAACGCTTGACAGGAAATTTGCGATTAGACGATAACTTACCCGCAGTACCATGCTAGATTGAATACAGCCTTTGATGGGAGGGATATCTAGACTTTGCAAGGTTTTGTAGAGCATGTTGCGGTTTGTGATATCGCAGGCTGGTGCAACACAATTCACACCCATTGCTCGAAGTTCCCGAACGAGGTCTTTCGCTTCTTCAGTTTTCGGGCCTGACCGCGACAATAGTACCAGATTTTTCGCGCCTCTCTCTGCCATCCAACGAGCTGTTACACGGCCTAGGCCCCCTAATCCTCCTGCTATAATATACGAAGCGTCAGGTGAGAATTTCGATAGAAGCTTTGGGGTAGACACCACTGGCACCTCGCTGCTCGGCGTCATTTCGACGATTATCTTTCCGGTTGACTTGCCAGTTCCAATTAACCGGAATGCATCTATAATTTTGGATACATCGAAGATTTGGACCGTAGACACTGGCCGGAGACCCCTTTCTCCTGTTCCGAATCTCTCCAAAACTTCGTTGATAAGCTGGGCGACGTATTTGGGACGTTTCTGGTGCATGTGGCCAAGGTCAACAGCGTTGAATGAAATGTTCTTTTCAAATTGGGCCATCGGGAGTTTCCCTTGAGCTTGTATGTCCTTCTTGCCAATTTCGACGAATCTACCGAACGGCGCCATGCACTCCCATGAGCTAAAGAGTACGTCTCCAGATAGAGAATTCAATACAACGTCGACTCCGCCGACTAATCGTTTGATCTCGTCCGCGAATTTTGAATCGCGACTGTTGAAAATATGTTTCGAAGGAATACCATATCTTGAAGTAAGCAGGTCTCGTTTTTCCTGTGTACTAACAGTGGCGAAGACTTTCGCACCAAGATGCTGCGCGATTTGGATCGCGGCTTGCCCAGTACCTCCGGCTCCGGAATGGATCAAAACTGTCTCTCCGGCGACCAGTCTTGCGACGTGGTATAATGCGTGCCAGGCAGTTGCAAAGTTAACTGGGATGGATGCAGCCTCAGCGTTTGTCAAGCCCGATGACTCTGGAATTCGGGACAAACTTGATCCTTTGCAACGGTAGAGCGTTCGATACCCGTCCGTGGCGAATCCACAAACGCGATCGCCAGGTTTGAGTCCATGTCCCTGAACATCTTTTCCGATTCTGGATACTGTTCCTGATATTTCACTGCCAATAGTACTTTCATTTAATGCACCAAGAGCGATCAAGCAATCTTTGAAGTTGACACCGGCGGCGTGGACTTGAACCTCGACGTCGTCAACTTGCAGCGTTGTGGAGATTTGCGCTTCTAGGTCTTCGATAAAGTGTATTGATTCGAAAACACCTGGTGATCCAACTTTGATCCTTACTGGATAGGATTCACTCCATTTGCGAGGCATGGGTACGGGTCCTGATTTGGCCGACTGAACTTTTCTTGTGAGTTCCACAGCCTCTCCTAGTTGGCAGTACTCGATAATACCGCCTGCTACCTGACGAAATGTTTGTGGTAGAAAAGAATTATCGACATCGCTTAGGATCACTCTGCAAACCTGGGAGATTCCATCTACACGTTCCTGTAGGTCTAGCCGAGGCAGCGATAACGTCGCGAAACCGGCCATACTGTTTTCCTGACGAAGGACGCGTGCCAGTCCGTCAACAAGATGATGCGAGGGGTAGTTGGGGGAACTAAGCTCTGCTGTTTGTACCCAGAGTACATGGTTGCTGGTAGTGCCTAAAGTTTTCTGGATAGTTGAGAGATCGTCCTTATTAACGTTCTCGAGTATTGAAGGGTTGTCCACATCCCAGAGGATTATTTTCAGGTCTGCGGTGGAAGCTTGCTCAAGGGCGGAAACAACTATCTTGCATTCATGGTGTTGTGAGGTTTGTATTTTGTCCTTGAGAGTGTGAGCTAGCTCTACTGCCGTCGATTTGGGATGGTGCAAATGAATTTCAACACTGCGCGTGGTCTCGCCAAGGGGTCTGGCAGCGAGGGCCGCGTTGAGCTCCTCTAAAGTAGAGATTGGATTCCAATCGAATTTCCAACAATGGTGTAGGTCGTTAGGGGTTATTTCTTGGAGATTTTGGGATCCATCAGAGACTCTGATCATCTCATATCCGGAGATAGTGATTTTGGTAGACCCGCTAGAATCAATCGCTGATACGCTATGCTCGCTGCCACGGTATCCAGAGAAGTTATGCAGAGCGGTGGCTAGTAGTGGTTTGCTGCAGTCATTCAGTCCGCTTCGAGATAGCCATAGGTGCTTAATCTTCGAAGGTATCATTGTGGGCATATTAGGTTGCTCTTTAACAATATTCGCCAGCGGCAGTTGGAAGAACGCATCTAGGGTCGCTGGATGAATAATATGATTTGTATCAACAGCTCGGGTGCCATGCACTCGGCGTGAAGTGCCTGAGGAGCTGATATAGCTGAAGACTCTAGCCTGCACTCTCCCGGGCCCAGGGTGTCGGAGATCGCTAATTCTTTGGAATGCCGGACCGTAGTTGTAACCTGCCTTTTTGATTGAATCAAAAAATTTGTGGGTAGGGACATATCCAGAGGCTGACTCTTTCTCAAGGTTGGATTGGATTGATCGCTCAAATGTGGTATCTTCTACAAGCCCATACTTTCCATCAGCTGGATCAGTTATTGAGTCTGGGGTGCAAGGGGTGGTGCATTCTTCGTCGGAAAATTGAAATTTATCTTCAGAATTTGGGGTCAGAGATCCATCACTTCCCGAAGAAGCAACCTCGAGGGTGTCTGCCCCCTCCCCACGTATTAACCCTTTGCAGTTTTTCTTCCATTGACTCCCGTCGAATGAATATACTTCGAACTCGAACCACCCAAGACTCAAAGAGCCTTCTTCCTGGGGCTTTAGTTGTACCTGTACTTCTAGTTCTGAAGGAGCCACCGGTATTTGAATTGCTGCTAAGAACTCAATATGCTTGAGGTTGAAAGCTGCTGGTAGAACATCCAAAGCTTCATGGGCTAATTGGCTCATTGCTTCAATAGCCATAGCAAGCATTCCCGAACCCGGATACAGAACGGCATCGCTTATGTTATGGTCTTCAACCCAGTCCATATTGGTCCTACTAAGAAAGTTTCGCCACGTAGCTGAGAAAGGGTGCCAGTCGGGAGACGGGTTGCCGAGGATCTCATTTGGCCTCCTCGAACGGAGTCTCTCTGTCTGGCTCCTTCGGCTCTCGCTCCAATAGGTTTTGTTGCGTGAAAACGGGTAGCAAGGTAGGTCGACCAGCTGCGGGACTGTTTCAGAATCAATACCATTGAGGTAATCGACATCTAATTCAAATCCATAACTATGGAGGTTACCCGCTGCTCGGAGAATAGATTCTTGCCCTGGAGAGCCTCGGACTAAAGCACTATCATATTTGATGTCACGAACGAATTGGAATGTCTTCTGCATAATATCTCGCAAAGGACCCTTGAGAGCCGAATGAGGCCCAATCTCCAGAATATTTGTTATAGAGATACCTCCTCGGTGGCTCAGATCGAGTCTCTTTCTGCCGGTAGCGGCTAATGAGGCGAGCTGGTCTATCTTTTTGACATTGTCTGTGAAGCGTACTGCTGAGCACATGTTTTGTATCCAGTAATCTAGATCTTGTAGGCGGTCATCTGATACCAACTCTCCGTCGAGATAAGATATCATCGGGATAGATTGCTGTTTTGGGCTTTTGGTTCCAGGCTCGATCCGGCCTGCGCGGGAGAAGTATTCTTTCGCAATTGGAATCATGTGAGGGGAGTGGTATGCGCACGAAACTTTGAGTTTTCGTGCGAAGATGCTTTTTTGGTCGAGAACTTTTTTCAATGCGTCGAGATGACTATCATCTCCAGCCACCGTAACGTTACTCGGGCTGTTGATGCAGGCAATGTGCAGGTCACCAAATTCGGAGGATATCTCTTGTAAAATCGCAACCGCGTCGGCCTCAGAAAGCCCCACCGACATCATAGACCGTTTGATGGGATCTTTTGACGCCGCAGCCCCACCCAAACCTCGATAATAGGCGATCCTAATTGCGCTGATATGGGATATCGCCCCCTTACAGTATCTAGAACCCGCAGAAATTAACATCACTGCTAAAAGTCTTAGTGACTGAGAGACCCATAGACTTACGCTGCAGCGACCTCGCCAGATGAATGGCCAAGGACAATTGTTGGGCGCAATTTTATCCGGTCTAGAAGGTCCACAAGTGCGATCTGGAGAGAGCAGCTTATAGGTTGGCTTATTTCCGGCTCGTTCATACGGGAATCTGATCCTTCTTTCCGCAGCTCCGTTTCGAGATCCCAGTAGCATCCAAGCTCCCGTAGATATTGGGCTGACTCTTTTATGCTTTCCGAAAAGGCTGGGTACTGCATTAGTTCGATTCCCATACGCGGCCACTGAGCGCCTTGACCCGTAAAAACGAACGCCAAGCTCAAATCTTTAGGACTTATCGACCGTTGGGGGACAGAGAGCTCTTTGTCTAAGGATATCAATGATTCCTTGGAGTTAGCGACCGAATAAGACTTCCAAGGTAGCGATGTTCTATGGTTCTTGAGCGTATACGACAGTCGACGGTATGTCTCGTTGCTGTGAAATGGCTTCTTAGAGAAGAAGCTGCTATATGATTCGCCCAAACGCTTAATTCCGTTACGATCCGCAGCAGATAGGACCAAGAGGTATGGGCGAGAGTCCGGGCTGTTGAGTTGCTCAGTAGAATCAGTGTTATGGTTACCATGAAGGCCCCTCTCAGCGAGGAAACATTTGGCGTCGTCAAGGATAACGTGGGCGTTGGTTCCACCAAACCCGAAGGAGTTGACAGAGGCTCGACGTAATCCGCTGCTAGGCCAGGGTATTGGCTTGTTTGGGAACTAAGTTATAAATGAAAATTTTAAGTTAGTAACCGATATTGAGTTTATCAATGAAATCGTAGTATATCAAAATCCCGGCCGTGTGTATACTGCAAGAGCTTTTTGCCGCAGGTGCTGGCTTTCTATATAAATTTGATGGGTTTTGGCCAAGGTATGAAATTCTTCTTACCTTGAGTCTGTAGTAAACGTCATCGATCTCGGGATTGAGGGTTACAAGGTCTGCGATGGGCGGGATAACCCCGTTCTCCAAGACGAGAACAGATTTGATCACTCCGGCTATTCCACTAGCCGCTTCTAGGTGGCCGATGTTTGCTTTGCTGGCGCCACTATATATAATATCCTAGGTATGAGGAAAGTTTACATATCAAATCATTGCTTAAGGAGAATTATTCCTTACATATATAGTGGATCTTCTGAGGACCTTGCTGGTTTGAAGACAGTTCCAATGGCTGCTGACTCTATGGGGTCTCCGAGTAGGGTTCCAGTTCCATGGGCTTCGCAAAATCGAGTTGGTTCCATGTCCAGGCCAGCTTTCTCATAGGTCTCTTTCATTAAGGCGATTTGTGACTTCCCGCTAGGTTGTGTAAGGCCAGAGGTATATCCATCCGAATTTGTGCCAGTGGAACGGATCACGGCTCGAATAGTGTGGTTGAGCCCTGGCTTTATTGCATCAGATAGCCGTTTTAGAATGACGACGCCTACTCCCTCGGAGCGCGCATAGCCGTTGCCCCTAGAATCAAAACTGTGACACCGGCTGTCGGGAGATAGAAACCCCATGTTGTCAAGGTATACAAATAAATCCGGCATGTAAGTCAAGCTAACGCCCCCAACAACAGCCTGCGCGGCATGTAATTCAGCAACGAGCGCGTCAAAAAACGAAGTAGAAACTGGTAATGTCTAAGCAGGGTGATTTACCATATCAGTCTCCCCGGCTTGAAGTAGTTGACTTGCCAAATCTAAGGCAACCAGACTACTCGAACAAGCAGTTTCAATTGCCATACTTGGTCCTTTAAAATTGTAGTACCAACTCAAGCGGTTTGCGAGTATGCTGCCGTCGGATCCGGTGATAGAATACTTCTTCGCCGCTTCCGCATCCCTTCCAATAGAAAGTCTATAGTCGTGCGAAAGGTAGCCGACGTGAACAGATGTTTTGGTTCCAGTAACTTGAGAGAGTGGGATGCCGGCTAGTGAACAGAGCGTAAGCTGTAAAATCTCTCCATAGGTAAGAATAATTTTGTTTAGATCTACCATTTTCGAGTGCGTGATATGTAGTTTCAAGGAGTAAACGCTGTTGTGGATCCATTGCAACTGCTTCTTCCGCTGATATCGAAAAGAAGGGAGCGTCGAAGGCACCGATATCACCGGACATGAAGTATCCCTTGTGACGTTTTAACTAAAAGAAGGCTTAGACGGCAATCTTACAAAGACCAGCTCGAAAATGTTCCCCTTATTTTACCAACATGTAGGGATATGATTCTTACCGTTTGATTTTCTGAAGCTCCCCCTGAGATATCCAAGAAGGCTTGAAGGTTGACACGGTCGTTAGGTATTTCGGAGAGGCCTGTATCTCCATCCATCATCATGGCCCAGAATGCATCTGGGCTTTCATTCCCTGAAGGAAATTTGAACGCAAAGCCTATGATGGCAACGGGTTCCGGCGCCATTTTTTCGTTTGCTTTAATTTTATTTTGGAAAAATGTGCCGAGCTGAGAGACTCAAACTTTACATTTAAGCTAGAGGGATGGGATGTGGTTATGAGGCGGTTCACAGGGCGGACTTTGGTAACTATATACCTAGATATGCCTCTTCCTTTGCGCCGTTCAAGTCTGTATCGCATTACTAGCTAAGCATGCAATAGTGGGCCATATGAGTACGAGCCGATTCTGTCAACACATTTCTCTCACCACTTGGTGTTGGATTTCGAATAACACACTTGGGTTGGTTCATCATGCTCCGACACGGCCCGTTCGGTGCCACCGAACCTCGATCACCGAACTTGCATTTGGGGGCGGGAACATCGAACCTTCGGCGATGGCGGCATTACTCAAGACGGCAGTTCGTGTCGAATTAGCATATTTTGGCCTGCTCTAATCCTCCTTTAACCGAAAAATATCCGAAAGGACGCAGCTCATAACCATGGGCCGGAGGAAGAGGCGGGTATGCCTCTCTCTGTCTGGCCTTCAGCTATCTCAATGCAACTGCAACACATTCTAACAAAGTCTTTTGCCTTGGTATCTCTATTCAAGGAAATATAGCGACTCGTGCTGTATATTTAACTTTCTAATGTTCGTTTATACCGTGCAACCTATTCTGCATTATTAATACACAGGGTTGGTAACATGTTTCCTGTGTCGGGCTGTCGCAATTTGCATATTTGACTCAACGAGTTGTTTTTGTTGGAAGCATCAATCAAATATACATTTCATCAAGCACATAACATCTTAAAAAGATGAGGATATGTTCAAAAGGACAAATTTAATTAGAGATTCTGAGAACGATGCTACTAGCTATGGCTTGACTTTCGTTCTTATCTATATTTACTTAACTTTTGAATACTCGAGCTGACAACTATGCAATACATGCGAGATCTTCCTGTTCATCCTGCTAAACGGTTTAGGCACTGGCTACGCGTTCATTGAACTATAGCTAGCTTATCTATTTTTTAGAGCACACGGGACAGCTAGATCTGGAGCATTGGATAGTCAGCCCATTTACGCTATCGTTGTAACCAATCGGTCTCACTGAACTGTGCGGCCCCTAGCCGACGGGCTGACGCGCCTAAGTGGGGATCCGCTCTTATGGTAATGGCCATTAGGCAATGTATAACTATCGTCCGTGTGGGGGCACGAAGATAAAAATATATATTTACGTGTATATTATGGCGGAATAGCCAACGTAATGACCAATGCCATCAGTAAATCCGGCCCGATCATGCATCAACTATCATATTTGAAAGTTTACTAATTATAGAAACATTTTGCCATGGGGAAAACACCAATCAAGAGGCGATGGATTGGGCATCCCGGATAGCGCGTCGGATTGTCTTCAAGGCCTCTCGCAGTGTTTCCGGGGATCTTGTGCCAGGTACGGTATGGCCTTCACTATGAACGTAACCGTGCCGCAAATGAGGTGTGCAAAGTTGCTCTAGAACTCCACTCATTGATGGGCCAAGCTCGTCATTGATAGCCCAGACATGAGCTGTTGGGATACGTATTTGTGAGAGGTCGTAGTCCCGGTTGAGCCACATTGTCTGATTTTTGTGCAGAGCGTCCCAGCTCAGTGGCCCACCCCCAGCGAGGAAAACTGCTAGTTTAAATGGATTTTGCCATCCTGCTCTTTCGGTCGCTCTGCCGAGGAGAAGAGTCGAAGATAGGGCAGCGCCATGTGAGAACCCCATCACAGCGTCAAAGGGTCCTTCCGCTTGAATATAGCCTTCCAATTGAAAAAGTGCCCTTAGCATACTCTCGGCGTCAAAAGGGTCGTAATATGCTAGATATTCATCTTCGTCAGAAAACAAATCTCCAAGCTCTACCATATCAGTACATCCGGTTTTGTTAGCGCAAATTCGATTTTCTTTGGAAGATAGAATGCTATTCGATATTGTACCTTTAGCTTTAGGCCACGGTAAAGTGCCATCAACAAATTCATATTCGTGTTCTTCACCAAGTTCTGCACGGATTGCGGCTAAGAAATTGAAAACATTTGTCAGTGCTGAGTCTTGCGTCGCTAATTGTCAAACCCGCATATATCCTAGCAAAGACTTGTCCTCACCTGTTTGAGTTTCAAAAACCTGATATGCATATCCAAATATTCCCGAAGTTAGCTATCTTCTGTGTATTGAGTTTTACGCGTATGTGGTTGTAAACTACTAGTACATATAATATAGGAGGGGTATCAATTGGTAAATAGCTACCTTACTATTGGTTCCGAGCCCATGAAGGCATAGAAACCGCATTTCCACTGGAACTTAAAGCGAGAATCGATTAATCAATGCAACGATGCAGCAAATGAGTGGTCGGATAACTCGATAAGGGCCGGCCTAATTGAATTGGGGCTTGGCAGCTAAATATTTCCAAGTTGTATGGCAAGATGGTCCACGGAGAGTCAGATAATGGCCTGTATTTGAAGCTAATATTATATTATCTGGATTTGATGGACCTGCCGGCTGCCATGCCGCTATATATACAAAGGCAACACATTGTTTGAGTGTTCCGATCGCAACCAGAACTGGAAGAACTGTTGCAAATCGAGTTAACTCCACATATCCAAAATCGGGAAAAGCAAGAAAAATGGGGAGGTTTTCGAATAATGATTGAGCAATAGATACTTTCGGCAGGTTCGGACTCGGGGATTTTAGTACTTATTTGAGTCGTCGGTACGGAGCAACTATCGATCTATACGGGATTCGGATCAGTTCCGAGTATCTACGCCTAGCCGTTTATATTGTACTATCTTGGTCTTGTCAGTATAAATTGATATCAAGCACTCGCCTACTGAGGTAGTTATATACGTTATGGTGCTAGGGTAAATATTGAATACACAATAGACGGACGGCTCACGTGGGGGTTAATTGAATTTTTTTTTTGGAATTTGGAGACACTGTTTTTTCCGACCACAGGCATTCTGGCTAGTTTTGATACTGCGCGTCCGGGGTGCGCATGCCCCCCCCCGGGGGGGGGGGGGGGGGGTAGTTACGTTTTGGATGGTTTGTAGATGTTAGATACGTACGTATGAAGAGCAAATTTTTTTTTCTCTATACGCTGGAAGGCAAGCTGCTCACCCCCGATGTCATCTAGTACCCCCAGGTGATTACTATTGGGGCTGATTCAACTGATATCATGATCTCCGTGCATGGCATTCACATCTCAGCTATTTTAATATTTGAAATATTCATGTAATAGGCCAGATATTTTCTCCTGTCGGAACAGAGACGGCGGCACCATTCAAAATAATAGATGTATACGCATAGAACCCTGCGTAATGAATGAGAGCCCCGGCACCAGGCTTCCCAAATAGAAGTTCCGCCCTTTTCCACAATTCCGCAGGGAGCGGGCCTTTCCGTTCCACCAGAGATCGTGCGATCTCCCACGATAATTCTTCTTGGTCGGTACCCCCGGGCGGTCTACCGTCTAGGATATTCTCAATCTGACGGTCTTCCACTCCGACGCTTTTCGCAACGCGAACGTGACTATAGAGTTCGTAATCCGCTTGATAGTATTGACCGACAGCTAGAATGGCGATCTCACGGCAACGTAGAGGAAATTCAGCTACGTGAGACAGAGAACTCCCGTTCGCAAAGTAGCCGGATGCTATTGATTTTGGAAGGTATAGAAATTGCGTGAATGGCCCAACTAATGCTTCTGATTCTTTATCCTGGATAGTAAATCTAGAGAACGAACCACGCTTTAGTAAACAGTTAGGCCCCCAGTGCTAGTTCATGATCAATGTTATATCCGAGCAGCGTTTCAGGATTTATAATTTTTACTAAGTAGGTGCCATACATTTGATTGAAATATTGCCCAATGGAACCGGCTAAAAGATCGTGGACTTCCTTCTGCCTCTCATCGAGGGCGCCAGGGGTGATAGGAGGGTATCGGATGGACATTGGTAGCTTGTGGGAGTCTTCCGCTCTTTAGCAGCTGTAGATCGGCCCAAGTTTCCGTATATTCTGCGTGACTTCTGAAATTGCTCTTTAAGTAGTTAAATTTGTCCATGGGTTGTGTTTATATATATGTATAGCTAAATTTCACAAATAGGATAGTTTCAATAGGAAATATTTATCTGCTTTCGGGGCAACCTGGCCAAGGCCGATGCATCACAGGGTTAGAGCGCATCGGATTGCTTTCCCCCACCCACGCCCCAGTATATGGACACTCTTTCTGGCTTAGTCTCGAGACAACTAGGGTGAGCTTGCCAAGCTCCGAAAATCACCGAAACGACCGAATATAAAATTAGTTTAGAGATTAGACTTTAGTAAACGGGTTTCCGGTTGCCATGCTTCGTATTGCTTCCTTGAATTAGCTAAACTATTTGGTCGGGCCAATGAGTTTAGGGTTCTCGTCATGAGCCAGCCGATTAAGATTCGCAACTGTACAAATTATAAAGAGCCTCTCGTTAGAAACTATAATAGGATACATGACTTTCAACACTTTTCCCAGGATTCTGAGGCGGCTTAGACGTACACTCTCAGATACGAAACCTACAGGTGCCTAAGCCGTGAGTTTAGTATCATTTAAAGATTATTTCTAAAAGAATGTTGAGAGGTTTACTTCGTTGAATGTTAGATAAATTTGGGAACGTTCCTTGAAGTAGTTGAAAAGGTACTATGGTACTAAGATAGCTCTCGGCCACTATTGTAACGGTCTCCGAGTCGGCCTGGCGCGGAAATTCCAACTGTCCCAATTGGGTTATGCGTGGGCGTACTTTGTATAAACACAGAGGTAATGCACGATCGAAATTTAGGTTTCTACCAAATAGAACCCTCCTGCCGAGAATGCACCGATTTTGGGATCGGTTGTGGGGGGTACGGCGCTAAGCTAGCTATTCATCTGAACTCTAAATAGTGTCCTATACATGCAAACCATATGTAGGTACATGTATACATACATTGTCAATACGTGCAGTTACTCATAATCTTCGATGTCCTTCTGCACATCCGGAAACATTCAGCCTGTTAGGTCGTAAGAATTTAGAGGTCACAAAAGCAAATAGCCGGCAAAATGGGACACTCGTGTTGTACATAATGCACGTACGTTCAAGCAGAACGGATTAGTGTGCGTTTATATATCCGTTCGCCTGAATCCCGTGTATGCCCTCTAGTTTGATAGGGTTAGGCATTCGAGAATCGTGATACCATATCGAACTTGTTGCAATTGACTAGGAATTGATTGCGTTTTCTTATTTCGCTCATTTATTCGTACTTCTGTTTTCCCACCTCTGGTTCCTAACATCTTGCAAATCTGGGGCTTCAATGTTGCTAAAAATACTGGGAAACAAGGCGATATTCATAACTGGTTGGCGACAATTGCCCTCGGTTTTCTGAGAATAGACCTTGGTATTGTTTCCCCTTGTGCCTAGGCAACTATCGTGAGTTCTCACATTCTGCCAGCACCAAGATTGTAGAGTACGCGAATGCCCCTGTCATCTCATAGCCGATAGATATTGTCGACCGAAGAAGCCCTCTATCAAATAAGACATTTTATTCTCTTTATTGCTAGAAGAGTTTCTGCCTCCGCTTTCTTGATCGCTTCGATCGTTGTTTTGGCAATAGGGTCGAATCGCCCACCACGTTCTTCGGCAACTTCTGTTGACTTGTCGGATGGTTCTGTCTGAAAACTAGTGAGGAAGTATTCCATCGCCTGAAGTGTAATAATGGCCTGGAGCTTTGGTGATGCTTGCCAGTCTAGCCCCCCGATGTTCACTGAGTTGGATTCATGATCTCTTGTTGTTGACGAAACCAACTCCCCTTTGTGGAAAACGTCATTAATATCGGATAGGACTCTCCTATATATATATAGAACCCTGACTCTACAGGACAATAGCAGTAGAATCGAGGCGGGATCGTGGAGCGTTGAATCGTTTGACCCCCCATTGTCCGTTCCTCGCTCTCGACCGGTCGTTGCGCCTCCTCGACAACCCACGTCGTATGAACCATATTGTACCAGGAAATCGAGTGAATAATCAGCTGTCGACGTAATTCGAAATCGTTTCTGAATGTCAAGAAGGTTCTGAGATAAAGCGAATGTTTCACCAACATTAAATTTATCGCTAACGGCGCTAATGTGTTGGCGAATTTGGGAGTTGTGCTCGTTTGGGCGATTCGGTTCATACTGAGCATATAGCTTCGTATGAAGCTCTGCAACTTTATCAATTAAATTCTTGTGGGTTTTGGATCTTTTCTCGTGATCGGATTCGGACGTTTGTGGGAACGACTTTCCCGGTGTAACTCGGTTAGGGTCGTTGTCAAGTGGGTATGGTGTTGCAAAGACGGGGCTGGGAGCAGCGCTCGCAGGGGTAAAGGCCAAATTTTGGTATTCTAGTAGCTCGATGGTGGGGAAATCAGAGGTTTTGGTAGAAGGGCTCGGGGTGCCGTCGGTAGGGTTGGAGGCTCGATGTGGCTCCGTTGCAAAGGACACTGCAGGGAAAAGCTGGAGCCCCTCCCAGGCTAAGGGGAAAACATCCGGTGATTCTATCACCAAACCTGAAGGCATAAAATCAAAGCTGTGGTTGGTGGCTCTGGTGTCTCCGTCTGTGAAAGTCGAGCTTTTGCAGAAGACGTCCTAGAATGTACGCCCCCGTCAGTATTGAACTCGTATTTCAGTCTCATATGTATTGGGACTTGAGATGTCGCACTCACCAATGCAGGGCTAAGCAGCTGCTCATCGGCTCTTTGGACGGCTGGATTCGCATTACGTTGCATCGTCTCGTTCCTTTCCATGTTAACAGACATTGGATATCGTCTAGCTGCAGACCGCTTGCCTTTCGGCGTGATGCAGCACTTCACATTCGCTTTCGAGCATCGAACACAAGGCCCAGTGGCATTTTCGCGTTTGCAGGAGAGCTTGTGCCCATGACAACGGTCGCAGGCATGTCTGTTCTTCTGGATTGTAAGCATCGTGGTCTAAGCTTTGCCGTTGTGGATGGAGGATCTAGTGCCTCACAACTTTCCGAAGTGTGGCCGGTACCTGAAGCTATAACATATTTCCAGCTTCCGCGAAGTGGCCGGAACTATTGATCATCTAAACAAGAAGGATAGATATGCTTCGAATCAACGTGGAAGAAAAGCAATAAATGGCACCTTTTAATACGTCTTCGTATCGAGGATCTTGTGTTTGACCGGGATATTGTACTGTTTTCATTCGGCTCTAATCCAGATCGATTTTGAAACTATAGACTAAGTAGCTATAATACTATAGTTCGTAAATGCGACATCACGACGAAGCTGCCAACTCACGCTTATGGATGGAGTTCTTTAAACAAAATCAGCGAGTTGCTTGCTCAAATAACCAATCCCGCTTCCACGAGAAAACGGAAATATTAATCAACGCGAAGTGGGGACAGGCAGCCCATGTTCTATGGTGTGGATACTTGCGTTGACCCTGGACGAATGAGATGGCAAACCTGAGCCGAAAAGCATAAGCTAAACGGATTAGTCGGTGGGGGCGAAACTAGCCGCAAGAACTAAGGAAAACTATGGCTAGTTAAGTATGTATATGCAGGATCGTTCATGGAAAAGCATGAAATTGCGAAAGTATATCGGCTGGTATTGTATGGCATCCCAAACCAAGGTCTGTTGCAAATACGAAAACATTCTTCGTTTCGACTTCACGATCCTTCGGGACGAACCGAATGGGCGATATCAGTGGCTAGACTGCCAAGTGTAAGTTAGTGGAGATCTCTAGATGTCGCCTAGATACAAACCCTGCATAGAACCTAATTTCAGATATAAACTAAGTACTTACTTGAGCAGTTTGAAGAGTGTGAGGCTTGAAGATCTACGAAGGAAGATAGCCATGGCCCTTAAAACTTGTCAGACGGCTGGAAATGCTGTAATACGACACTGGAAAACTGGTATTGCCCCCCTTCCCTGGATGGAAAGAATCGGGATCCCGGTGATATGATAGAGCAGCGCCCTTGTTTTCATGCATCCACAGTCTGAATTAGATAAGAGTTGTTGGACTCGGCTATAAAAGCACTGACATGGCATTAGCTCAACTCTAGCCCGGAATTCAGTCGGATACAATGGTCAGTAGGGAAACCACTATGATTCTTTGGACCAGAGTATCTCACGAGGCTGAGGGCGTAGTTCTGTTGCATGTTGGCGGCCACCGCCCGCTTTGCCTGCTGCCTCCAGTGATATCATGATCTCACAATAGCTTGAATTAACCCCAACTGTTTAATCAATTCAAATGTACATACGTACAATCGTCAGATTTTATCAAAACTAGCGGCTGGCAGCTGCAATGAAATATGTGCCGCGTATGCAATAAATCGCACTACGTAATGATATACAAAATTTGGGCGTATGGAAGTTTCAAAAGTCTGAAATTAACACATTCCTTGGCGGTTTCAGCCTGATGGAGAATAATACATTGCGCATCGTGTCGCGCGATCGCTTGCCGGGAAATTTTAACTTTTACAGGCTAGCTAAGATGCAATGTTGATCTAAACAGACAAAGGAAACACTGAAGCTGGAATCCGTGATAGCCATTTTGATGCACTTTGCACTCAAAAGAAATACGCTCAGGCGTAGCGGAGTATATCTCACAGTCGGTTATGATAATATGAATATGTAAATTATGGTCGACGGAATATTATATCTATATATCTATATCTAGCCGTCGCCTCGACCCTCAGGAACACTGTCAACACGCGAGAACACGGCTTGATTTTCTAATTCTAGTCTGCTTTTGTTGGTTCGGTAGCGTCCTCAACCCCGATACCGTCTATACTAGAGCGCGGGCCTAGCTAATTCGGAAACCTAGATCCCTTTAACGTTTAAACTTGAGTCGACGGATAAGAGGGAAGGAAAAGGCGCCTAGGCTAAAAATGAAAGGTGTAAGAGGAAGGCTCGTCTCTTCAGGACTTGGCTACAGAATTATGTTGTAGATGGCGGCGCGCAACTACGTGATGCGTACTCCGTAGATTCATAAAAATTCGGAGAATAGATTGAATCTACTCAAAACTTAGCTTAATATAAGATGCATGAGTACATTACTATGAGGGCTTCATAGTGACTATTATGTGGAATGCACCCTTTCATTTTGGATGGTAGAGGAACCATGTGATATATTGTTGTCGTATTGACGATAATGGGTCTTATACAGGTTTGCTGTCGATAGCTGAAAACTAAGATATAGTGAATAGGTAAATCTGCTCTGTTATGATGGCAGGATGACAAAGTGAACCCTAATATTGTAGCTGTTATATTTTAAAGTTCATTTGGATCTAAACCGACATGGGAAATATCTCAGGAAGAAGCACTTTTGCAAAAACTGCCGCAGTAGCCGCCGCGTACCCCTGCCACGAATCGTTTTTGTGAATATCCGAATAATCAGATATTCCTCGAACGACTAAATAAGGGATGATATTCATTAAGCCCGCCGCCTCCATTTCAAAACATAAGGCACGGCATTCACAGCTTATTTTGTCCCTTGTAAGTCCGTGTCGTACTACTTGACCGCCGGATGCTATAAGACCGTAATGTACATAAGAGTTGCTGCCTTCTCTCGATTGGCGATTGACCAACTTGCTCGTATCCCATAACTCGTAGGATATATTATCCTTGATATGCTCATAATTAGCATCGAAAAGATAGTCATTTCCTTGGCCTGGGTGGCTGAGGCCATCGTCTGCTTTTCGAGCCCTTGAGACATGTTCACCTAAACCCTTCCTTAGAGCCCTTGGGAGCTTTGCTTGGATACTTGATACTGCACTGAACAGTATGTCAAAAGGTTTTCTCAACGACCCAATGTGGATAAAAGCTCCCCCTTCTACCGTCTATCCAGAGTCCTATTGAAATTTACCACTAGAACTTCCAATTGAAATAACAACAACGATGTCGCCTAGACGGAGGTCAGCGGAAGGGTAAGATGCTCCAGGTTCATAAAAAAGTATCTCGCCTCCTATGCCGACCATGAGATTGAATCTTAAAAACCGGAAATCGGGATTTCAGGCATTCTGGCCCCAACTGCTGCCGCTGAAATATTTCCATAGCTCCTAGCAGGTAGGCAAGCGGCCACGTTCCCGACCTGGCCGAACTTGTAAATATCATTTTCTCAAGGGCTCATTGGGAGTGCTCCGTGTAACTCATCCAAGATAGCGGCCGCCAGCAAGTTCGATTGGGATCGCCCAGATCCGCCCTATGGTGTAATTGTATTCCAATTTTTGGTCAGTACCAAGAGATTGGGGTATTCTCCGTGTGGCTTTCCTGTATCTGCATTCCCTATCTGTGCTTAGGTGGCTTTCGTCGATATTGGAGTATTGTGGGCAGTAATTGAATCCTGGGGATATGAGTCCAGCTGTAGTAGTCTGATTTCTGTTTGGTGAATCTAGTTCGTTTAGGTTAGGGTTAGGGTTAGGTTAGGGTTAGG